>CM036251.1:23546287-24146287 GCA_020698575.1 Bostrychus sinensis
AGAGAAGCATGGCACACGGTTTCCACTGTGATAAATCAGACTGCAGCCTTTATGTGTGGGTTATAAAGATGAGAATTTGGAAAGTTATTATATCCCATTATAAGTAAACACAGCAATGTTTGTCTGTGGGAATCTGGGACTGCAATCAACTACACTACCGTAGCTCTTACTATTATACCATAATACATTGTCATTAATTATGCATGCATATTAGGGCTGCATTATATTGGAAAAACTACATTGCGTTGCCCTTTTACACTGTGCTAAAATGTGGGTTTTTGTGGCTCTGTGTAGCATTGTGAGATTTTAAAGATTTCTTTGGATGAGCAACAAACTGCATGCACTGTAAAACTAAAAGTAGCAAGTAACATTTTGTCTTTAAAATCTGTGCAGAAAAGACAAGCAATGGCTTACTTTTGTATTGAGAAAAACATTAATGTGACAAGCTGTATAGGCCGGTTTGTTCACACAAGATGGAATCATTTCATATAATGGTGAAAGTGCTAGACATTATTATACATGTTTTTACATCATATATAGAAGGTGTGCCAAACAGCAAATGTGGTTGGCCCATCTGTTTATTGTAAGGCAGTGGTTCTCAAACTGGAATCTCTGTCCGGGAATTTTAAGATTAAAACCTTTATACAGGTATTATAGATATATACATATAGTCGCATTTAGTCCCAATTTGAGATTTTGACATGCAGACCACTGCTTTGTCCTGGTTTGGGCCCAGTTTAGTCCTGATTTACTTCTGCTTTAGTCCCTGATTTAGTCCTGGTTTAGTACTGGTCCAGTCTCTTGTTTAGACCTGGTTCAGTCCCTGGTTTAGTTCTGGTTTTGTCCTGATGTAGTCCTATGATTTAGTCCTGGTTTGTGTCCATTTTAGTCATGGTTTAGTCCTGATCTAGGCCCTAGTGTAGCCCTGGTTTAGTCCCGGTTTATTTCTGATTTAGTACTGGTTTAGTTGCTAGTTTAGTCCTGGTCTAGTCCCTATCCCACAGCATACTGTAAGCACATGGTATTTTTGCATATAGCTGTATGTTGTGATCATAATGTTTTTCTGTCTTGACCAGCCTAAATTAAACTGAATGATTAATGCACTGCTGAAAAAAGAAATATGTACTTATGATCTATAAATTTACTTGGCGTATTTCCACTGTCGTCTCAGTGCGGATTTACAGTATCATCCATCCATCAGGTCTGACAGTCTGCAGCGGCTTCCAAATCAAAAGATCTCCTCCCTCCGCTCTCACCGTTAAATACCTTTATAAGAATTCTCAGCCCAGCAGCCATAAAAGTGAACATAACAATATCCCAGAATGCTCTGCTCCCACGCCTGCCTCAAATGTGTATGTGTCATTTCTTTAGCGTTTATTGGCTGCGCTAAATCACACCTGCTCCTTGTTTGTGGCCACACCTAGTATAGAAGTGTTACAGTGACATGCTGCTTAATAACAATCAAGAACTCTCTCAATCTGTGCCGAAAAGCCTAATCCAGCCTGACAGAGCAACACCTGATGGCGAGTGCGCTTATCACACACAACACACACACAAACACTGAGGGCTCATTTGGCTATGCCTAGGTATTCCTGAGGGACAGTGGTAAAGCGGTTAGTGCTCCTCTCTCAGGCATGAGGTTGTGGGTCGTTGGGATGGGTCTTTCTGGGTGGCGTCTGCAAGTCTTCTTTGTGTTACCATGGGTCCTCTCCGTGGGTTCTCCAACTTTCCTCCACCATCCAACAACATGCAAGTTTTAGGACAGTGATTCTGAAACTTTTCAGACCATGTACCACCTCAGAAAATATTTGGCTTTCCAAATACCATCTTTAATGGGCTAAAATATGCCTAAATCATGACTAAACCAAGACTAACATGAGAATAAAACCATCTGAAAATGAACTAAATAAGGGCTTTAACTGCAAAAAAGTAACACCACCATACCACCATAGTTTGAGAACCAGTGTGTTAGGGAAATTGCCCTGAGTGAATGGTTGTCTGTCTGTGTATTTTCCTTTATCAGCCCTGCAACTACCTGTCCAGGGTATAGCCTGCCTGAGGCCTATAGTTCCTGGGAGAGGCTCCAGCCACTTGATAATGATGATATAAGCAGAAGAAAATGAATGGATTTACTTATTTTTTACTTTATTATTACAGGAACAAACGGAAGAAGATGAATGAATAGTTAATCACGCATACAGCACTTTAGTAAAAATGAAGTGGGGCCAGTGTATGTTAATCTTATTGGCTCACGTTTGCCCTGTCAGATATGATTAGGTCAGGCTTGTGCTACATTGATCAGAGCTGGGAGCAGACAGACTCCTTGCATCTGTCTGGATCCAGCACCGTGATGACTGACTGAGGCTGCACTGGACCGTGCTCCGCAGCAGCAGGTGGCTCACACTCACTGTCAGGCGGCTGATTTACGAAGGCTGGCCTTGTATCAGGATCTGGAATACTGTCTTCAGAAAAGGAAGAATATGTTTGGTTTTGTTAAGGATGACTCAATATGGAATAAATCAGCAAGGAACAACTTTATCCAATAATGAAGCATTCCTGTTTGTTTTTTTTTTATCTTTGCTCATGTCACTATGGAGTCCTTGGTGTTTGAGTTCAAGTCTACAGTAAGTCCAAGTCACTAAAGATTGGTCCGAGTCAAGTCATTAGCATATTAGAAGAGTCCATGTCCCAGTTTCCAAAAACATTTAAAGTTAAGTTTTGTTTGTCCAATCCAAATCAATTCAAGTTGAGTCCAGGTTGAGTCTTAATGAAATGAAGGTGAGTCTAAGTCAGAGTCGAGATGCCAAATTTGGTATACTTGGTCCAACAGTGACATTTGATTGGGATTTAAGTTATGTCTATACTGCACATATTTCATAACAGAACTTGAAGAATGTTTGTTTCTGTATTTACTTATAACTTATATATAATGCACCTCTGTTTCAGTCAGAGTTATTATTCACACATCAGAGTCTAAGTTCAAGTAATCTGTTCAAAAGTCTGAGTTAAGGCACACATATAAACCCTCATAATAATGATTCATGTCCAAGTTGAAGAAAAGGCTTCAGCTCCTGTCACCCCCAATAATATACAGGAAAATAAATGTCAGTAGTATGTCTGTGGAGCCTCTCAATCCTCCAGGTCATAAGAAGCAGGTAAAGTTAAAAAGAAGTCACCTGCATATACAATAGCTTGAAGAAAAAGGTCTAGTGGACGTCTTCTTAACTTTTTCTTGTTTCTATACCAAACAGCATTACAGTATAAACACCCTTTGTTATTTGAGCCAAGATCAATGAAATGAACAAATTACCAAGCACTAAAACCAGAACAGTGAAGTGTGTGCCATACAAAGCAGCCTTAAGTTTTTATTTCCTTTATGAATCCCAAGTGACTGCAAAACTATACTTGCTTTGATGTACTCGTGTTTATGATTACGACCTGACATTCTTCTCTCTTTATCTCATAAGCAATTGCACACGGCATGTTGTCCTAAAGAAAGTTATTTACAAAGAAGCTGCAGACAATGAGGCCTGTTGAAGCTGACTTGGATCAATCATTATCGATTGCACTCGGACTTGAGCCTGAAGACAGCGTACAGCGTTACACATCCAAGGCCGCAGTGCAGTAATGACATTAATAGAGGCAAATGCAATAATAGTTCAAATTACTGTAATCATTGAAAGTTGGGAGGAAGTGGAGACGAGGGGGAGGGGGGGTGTTCCGGAATGACTTGGAATAGCGGGGATAAGAAATAAACCGTCGACACCTTTTCCTGTCAGATTTGTCCATATCGATTTTGCGCTGGATCTGCCGGCCGGCCCGACTCTTCATCTGCGTGGGTTTGTGTGCATCATTTTGACGGCGGGCTGAGGTTGTGGTGCAGGATGATGTAAGCCTGTGTTAATTCAGCGGTGGACAGTGTGCCCTTTGTTCTGATGCCCTTTGGTGCTGCACTAGAGCTGTGCAGGCCTGGCTTATGTGACCCCGACCATTGTAGCGCCATGTGAATTCGAAGCTTTGTTTTGCTGCCACAGTGGAATCATAAAAAAAAAAAAAAAAAAAAAACAACCTTGAGCTATGGGCAGAGGATTGCATAGTTTTTAGCTTTCCATTTACAAACCAAAATAAGTTAGGGCACTAAAATGTACAAAAAACATGCCATGCCATGGTTTGTAAGTCGCATCAAACTTATCAGGTGTTGATAGATAATGAAAAATCTCTTGTTTTGCTTTTCCCCTCCATAGTCACCACAGTTAATCATCTGCCTCCTCATGTGCCGTGGTTTGTATATTGATTTGGTACAGGTTTATGTCTGATGCCCTTCCTGACATAACCCTTTTCACTCTCAAAAGTTGGGGCAAGGGTAACAAGCTGTAAAAGTAATACTTTTCCAGCCTTTTGTTGCTCTGTCTGACTTTGAGATGTGTTTGGTCTGTTTAGTTTGGTGTAGTTATTGTTTGTGTTGATTGTGTGTTAAGTCTGATTGTGTGTTTATGTTTGATTAACTGCCCTTTGAGGCAACTGTTGTTGTGATACTGGGCTATATAAATAACACTAAATTTAATTTAATTGAAAATGATAAATGAAAAATAAGCTAAAATTTTTCATAAAAGGGTAAATTACCTCACCTCAACATTGGTTGTTGGTTGTGTTCTATAGGTTTATGTTCTAGAATTTGATGATGTAACAATCTCAGATGGAGGGCAGGGGACATTTTACTCTGTAGGTTGGACAAAATTTTTAAAAGAAATATCGAAATAGAAAATCTTGCAACTGATCATTTTTTGTTAGGGACTGGGTCCACAAACTCATTATATATCATGTGGCTTAATGCCCTGTGTACTGACAACAATCACGCTTGTGTGATTGAATAATATGATCACATTTTCACACTATAGTTAAAACACTATAGTTAAGTAATTTGTGCTGATAGCAAAGGCGTTAAACTTTCTGGCACTTTTTGTTTCATGTGGACAGACCCAATAATTGCAAAGATATTAACCATAAACCAGGCATCTGCATTTTGAATCACAGAATTTCAACCTTCCCTCTATCTCAGTTTTAAAACATAGATCCTTTAGAAAGGTAAAACATCACATGAATGCAACCTATTGTGAGTTTAAAAAAAAGTGTTTTATGAAAGTTGCGAACCCTTGCATTCTGTTTTTATTTAAATTTTACAAAGTGCCCCAACCTTCTTTAAAAATAGAAAATTAAAAAAAAAATATATATATTTTTTTTTTAAATCAGGGCTAGGCAGTGGATTGCATATTTTAGCTTTCCATTTGGACATTATAACTTTACTTTGCATTTTTGCATCATTAAGTTGTTTATTTGCCTCCACACTCTTGTGACATAATTACCCGGTAAAGGTAATATTTGACTATGCACCAGCAGGAAAAGGCTCTTGCAAAAGGGCGGGCAGGTTCTTTGATGTTTTTGCACTGCTGTAGTATTGTGTCAGTACAAAATGAGATCAGGAAAAAGATTTTCACCTTTTGTAAAGATTAAATTTGTTGAGACAGCCTTTGTGGTTAAACTTAATCAGCGTTTTTACAGTCTATAGCAATAATTCTAAAACCACATTATGTACTTAACAGGATGAAGAGAGTGAGAACCTGCTCTGCTCAGTTTCCTGACCTATTTGTGGTGCATCACGGGCACAGGTTGCAACAGTAGTTTCAGTTATATATTGTTATGGTTGGGCCAGCTACTCAAGGAAATTTCATTTTAGGATTTCTGTGATTGTGTTGTATGTGTGTAGTGAGTGTTTTACCTCTATTGTAGTCTACTGTCTGGAGAGCTGCCCCATTTTAAATAAAAAGTTGTTCTTATGATAAGTTACTTGAGGCCTCTGTGTTTTATTATGCTTTCGAGTGTGGTGTCCACCAAGCACACTCATGGATGTCCACAGTATTATAACACCCTTAAGGCCCTCATGGAAAAATACAGTCAGAAAGCTCTATGTAATGCACTTCTATGCAGCTGTTTAGGAAAGATTTTCAACATGAGTGCTTTCCCGACCACATAGATTTTAGTATACAGCTACACATTACTTCTCTGAGCCAAGACCGCGTAGACATACACTACAGTATCACATACACAACATTGTTATTTACTACTCATAAAATTAGTAATATGACTTAATATGTCTTAAAACCAGCCTGTAATGGCTCAGGTCCCATCTTAGACTCACACAGGTTTGACTTAATCTTGCCTTGTCCCACAACTTTTTATCACTGTGTCTAAAATTGTCTTTTCCAGCCTCAGAAGGTCACCAGCCAGTATAATCTTTGTGCCAGTCCAAGCCCAAATATATGGAGAGTGTTACTAAAATGTTTACATGTCACTCATTTCTAAATTTGATTGCTCAGATTTTTTGGTGATCATTTTCTTGCAATATTTTTCATTCTCTTCTCTTCTTACAAACTCGATTTGGTCTTGACAGTTTAGTTTCACTACTACTCTGACTGACAAGCACTGACATGGTTTGAATGAGGTCAATACTTTATATGAGTTGCTTTGTGATACTTGTAATAGTATCGATAAAAGTAAAAAAAACTGATTTGGAATTTGCATCTTTTTTACACTCTGAATGAGTAATAATGTTCCTCCAACCCAAAACAGACCCAGGTTACTGTTTAAATATAGATTCATATTGGTTGCATCCTGTTTGCAGCCCATCTTGTTTGTACTTCATTCAGCTCTTTTTTAATATCCATATTTTGTTCTTTTCTTCTAAAGGTGCCACATCCTGCTTCAACCCAACCTCCAGCTTGTCCCAGTCACACGCCCCTGACCACCGTACTGTAACGCCAGCCCTAAAAGCACTCTTTCATTACCCCGTCCACCCACCCAATTAGGAGCCAGATGGCGCTTCTGGCCAATCAAATCATGGATGCCAGGTTTCTCAGCAGTATGAACGGCAGAGTGGAGCTTTCCCATTTCCTGAGAGTCGCCAATCCGAGTGTCCCATCGCAGGTGAACTCGCCTCCCGACGACAACCACAAAAACAGGAAGTACCCCTGTCCGCTGTGTGGCAAACGCTTCAGATTCAACAGTATTCTCTCCCTCCACATGCGTACGCACACTGGGGAAAAGCCCTTTAAGTGCCCCTACTGCGACCACAGGGCAGCGCAGAAGGGCAACCTCAAGATACACCTCCGCACCCACAAGCAAGGCATTCTGGGAAAAGGTCGCGGTAGGATAAGAGAAGAGAACCGGCTGCTGCATGAGCTGGAGGAGCGCGCCATAATGAGAGATAGACAGATGAGAACTAGTCATGTTCCGATGAATGCTAATGCTAACCAACAACAGAGCTCCCCATTGGCCCAGACACTCACCATCCCATCCCAATTCACATCTAACTCTGATACCAGCCTGCATACCTCCACATCTCCAGTCGCTCCACTCCACGATGACCCATTGCCACCAACACCTTCAGGTTTCCGCTGTTCTTTCTGCAAAGGCAAATTCAGGAAACAACAAGAGCTCGAGCGCCACATCCGGATCCTCCACAAACCCTATAAGTGCACCTTGTGTGAATTTGCTGCTTCACAAGAGGAAGAGCTTATTGGCCACGTTGAGACTGCACACATAACCGCAGAGCAGGGCTCCAAAACAGCTCCGGTTGGTTCAAGCGACAAGGTCAAATCTGTCGGCGAGTTCCCATGTGAGGTGTGCGGGCAGACCTTCAGCCAAGCCTGGTTCCTCAAGGGCCACATGAGGAAACACAAGGACTCCTTTGAACACTGCTGCCAGATATGCGGCAGACGCTTTAAAGAGCCATGGTTTCTCAAGAACCACATGAAGGTCCACCTCAACAAGCTTGCAGCTAAGAGCAACATTGCCGAACATGACAATTCTCTTAACATGCTAACACAAGAGCATCCAGGCAGCCTGTATTCCCAATACATGTCCCAAATTAACAGCAGGTTTCTTTCCGACAGGGACCAACCCGATTATAACAATATGATAGTGGACATCAAAGTTAGAGAGATGCTACAGAGGATGCTGCCTCCAAATGTGCCACTGACAGATGTCGACAGAACATCTCTCATAGGTCTAAATCATCTTCACTCTTCGCTTAGCATGGAATACCTGCAGAAAGTCATTGTTAACAACAGCAACAGCAGTAGTAGTAGTAGTAGTGGTGGTGGTGGTTATCCAGGTTGGCAGATCATGACACCAGGGCTACCTTCAGATCAGCAAATGTTCAAAAGCCAACAGGGCGCCACCTATCTGTCTAAAGAAGACGGTGACCCAAACACAAAGGCTATGAGCAGGCCCAGCAGCCCAGACAACCTGAGTCACCAAGGAGCTTCGGGGATCATCACAGAGACAGGAAACTCTCACTCCAGCAGCAGTCTGGAACACACTCCACAGTCAGCTTCACCAGCTACAGGTAACTGTATCAGTCACAATGTTTTTAGGTTATTTAAATAAATGACCAAAGCTATTACTATAGACCCTGTGCATGTTAGCATATGCTAGTTCTGCTCGTAAAACTAGAGTCAGTAAAGTTGTTTCTACATACAACACTGTCAAAATGAACAGAACCAGCAGCAACCTGCATTTTTCTGCCAAACATCTCAGTCAAACACTGTTGGTTCTTTTTCACCCGCTCCCCAGAGCAAACACGAACAAGGCTTCACATTTTACATTTCCCAGTACGTGTATAATTTTGAAGCTAAGTCACAACATAGTCTACATCCATAACATGAATGACTAATGCTAATGCTAACTGACGCCAACATATTAAGCTTGCTTATTACATCAGAAATCAATTTTATGACATTATTGTATGTATAATTTCCTATTAAATTATTTTTAACCCTGAATGAGCGCACAACTTGAGGATCCAGACCAGCAGCTGGACGGACATGTTGGAAATCTCAGGCTAACTTTTAACAATAACTAGCGCCTGAGAGAAAGAGACACAGCAAACCTGGGATTGTTGCCTGCATTCGGAGTTAAAATGAATTGGCCTTGGTCAGATGGATAAATACAGTGATAGCAGCTCCACTAATGGCCGCTAACTACTGCTACACAAATTTTACTCATTGCAATGTTTTTCTCAGATGAAGCCAAATACCTTCTCTGTGGAAACAGGAGACGCACCATTTTTATGGAGGACCGTGAGCGCCACGCGAAAAGGAATAATGCTTTTATTAAAAGAGCCTTTGATAAATGGATTACTAAATGCTTTTATTAAAAGAGTTTTTAAAAGTTTATTTAATAAAGCAAATACTAAATACTTTTATTACAAGAGTTTTTAAAAGAGCATTTAATAAATGGATTACTAAATGTTTTTATTTTAAGAGTTTTTAAAAGAGCATTTAATAATTGGATTGCTAGATGCTTTTATTAAAAGAGTTTTTAAAAGTTTATTTAATAAAGCGATTACTAAATACTTTTATTACAAGAGTTTTTAAAAGAGCATTTAATAAATGGATTACTAAATGTTTTTATTAAAAGAGTTTTTAAAAGAGCCTTTAATAAACAGATTACTAAATGGTTTTATTAAATGAGTTTTTAAAAGAGGATTTAATAAATGGATTACTAAATGGTTTTAATAAAAGAAGGATTAATAGCGTTATTCATTAATCCATTTAGGAAACCGATTTCTAAATGTATTTATTTTGCAAAACGTATTAACTTCTCCGATTAGCTTCTCCTTTTAGCTTTTCCGTGGCATTCCTGGTCCTCCTGGCTAAATTTAAATAAAATAAAAAGCAAAGTAATGTAACGAGCTCTGTGATTGGTCAGAGCTACTCACACTCTGATTGGCCAGAAAATTTTAAATTTCTATCAAATATGTTGATAATATCAGCCCATATTTTCATTTCAGATTATCGTCATTGTAACCAACTATATAATTATTCATAAAACCGGTTAAAATGAGCTACGTGCCTGTAGCAAAGTAAAGTTGTGACTTACAATCATGTCTTCGTCCGCCATAGGGGTTATGCGCTAGCTACTTCTGCATTCGGCTAAACGGAATGATCCACTTCCGGTCACAGCTTGTAAGCGAGCAGCCGGACAAGGGCAGCTTCAAAAAACATATTTATGTCTTACACATCGCAAAATAAAATCATCAAACTAACGCTGCTATGGACTAACGGAGTTTTATCCTTCAAACAAGGGTTTTAGTATTTGTGTGTTAAATATTTAGCTAGCATTATTCCTTTTTGTGTGGCGCTCACAGTCCTCCGTACATTTTATCCAACTGTGTCCGTTTTCTTTTCATTCTGTGTTACAGCAAAAGCCTGTACTGACTTCCATTCAGTCCACTGTTTACAGCACGAGCTCTTGTACAAATGCAGCGTAACTACACCAAAGAATAAATGTCCTTCATCCTCACTGTTTCCTATTTTCTTGTTAATCCAATCTGAAGTTGTTCTTTTCTCAAAAGTCAAAAGATGTGTGGTAATAAGCCACTGTCACTGCGACGTTTAACACTCTTCAGGCTTTATTTATCCTCAGTTTGAATCTTCAGGATATACTGTCTCATAAAACATGTAAAGTCAATAAAATCTAACCAAAATAAATATAAAAAATATAGTAGGCTAGTTTATTTAATGTCTATTGACAGTAAAGCACTTTTTACTTTTAAAGCTCATGTAGAGCAGCCTCTCCCTTTAGTGCCAACCTGCCAGGGAGCCTACTACTGCAGCTTCTCATCAAGTATGAAATGTCCGAGCTGAAACAAACGTTATTCTTAGACGCAGAAAACAGACACAGTTGGATTAAATGGTGTGTCACCTGTTTCCACTGAGAAGGGATTTGGTTTCATCTGAGAAAAGCATTGTGGTGAGTAAAATGAGTGTATTAATGTTTGCTCAGGGGACGTAAAATAGGAGTACAGAGGACGTAGATGTGCATGTTTGACCAATTGCACAACAGTTCTCAGGCACCTGACAAAAAAAGTTCTGCCCAGCTGATGTGACACAAACAAGCTGCGAAAACTGCGTCTTATTTAGACCACCCATGGGTGCAGATTTGGGTCTTGGGTCGGAGGAGAGTTCTTGCCTCAAGTGGATGAGTTTAAGTATCTCGGGGTCTTGTTCATGAGTGAGAGAAGGATGGAGCGTGAGATTGACAGACGGATCGGTGCCGCACCTGCAGTAATGCGGCCGTTGTATCGGTCTGTTGTGGTGAAGAAAGAGCTGAGTCGAAAGGCGAAGCTCTCGATTTACCAGTGGATCTATGTTCTTACTCTCACCTATGGTCATGAGCTTTGGGTCATGACCGAAAGGACAAGATCCCGGATACAAGCGGCCGAAATGAGTTTCCTCTGCAGGGTGGCTGGGCGCACCCTTAGAGATAGGGTGAGGAGCTCGGTCACCCGGGAGGAGCTCGGAGTAGAGCCGCTGTTCCTCCACATCGAGAGGAGCCAGCTGAGGTGGCTTGGGCATCTGTTTCGGATGCCTCCGGGATGCCTCCCTGAGGAGGGTTCCGGGTTACCCCTACATTCAGCTCTTTTAAATTTAGTAACATTTTTGGCCAAGATTACACTGCTTTTTCTTTTCAAATCCACTTTCTCAGTTGAGCGAATTAGAAACTTCTGGTAAGAAACACAGAAGTTCGGAACTTAGCATTTTTGTAGTGCCCAGTGTCTATTAGTGTGATTTCCAATTATACTAGGGTGCAAGGCAGAGACAGGAAAAATGGAAAGTAACTACTTTGATACTTTTGCTCAAGTAATCTAAAAGGTACTTTTTTGATGGGAATGAATCTTCTGGGCACATTTGCTATATACATTGCATTTTGGAAGGAAGTCACATTTTGTGGCCTAAGCACTTTGAGCCCTTTAGACTCTAAGCCCTCAATGTGTCTGTTGTGTGTTTTTATATATTTTTTAATTAGTTTATTTATGATTCATTTTTATTAATTTCTGGGGGGAGAGTGTATTTTTGTTTTATCTTTCTACTTGTTGATGATTAC
Organism: Bostrychus sinensis; assembly: GCA_020698575.1. Lineage (NCBI taxonomy): Eukaryota > Metazoa > Chordata > Actinopteri > Gobiiformes > Eleotridae > Bostrychus > Bostrychus sinensis. The sequence continues at coordinate 23,558,234 of CM036251.1, forward strand.
GTAAAACACTTGAAAATAACTATATACTTTTTTTTTTTTTAAAACCTTTGCCACAAAACCGGTACGCATAGCAACAGTAGAGTATGCTATGCTACTGCAAAAATTACTAATGAAATACTAACAAATAAATAATTTGTACTTTACATTCAATAAAGGTTTAAGTTTACATTTGCAGTCACTTTTATACTTTTTGTAATTTTTTTCTTGAATACTTTTCTTCTACTTTAATGTATCTTTTTAGTTATAATATTCTGAAGTAACAAGACTTCAACCTGAGTACAGATTTGAGAGATGGTATCTATGAACAATTAAGACTTTTCTGCAGTCTTATACTAGACTGTGTACATAAGAAAATGAAAAAAGAAATTAAACAATTCCTACTGAGTTGCTTTTTTCATTCTCAAAGCAATTCAATGTAGTACTTGCTAAGTGCAGAAAAAAAGTACCAGTTTAACAATAAGATAATATATCAGCAGGCACTAAAAAAACAACAATTAGTAAAGAAAATCAGAATAACGTCTGCTATAATCTATGTTATTTCATAAAAACAGTATGTCCTTTGGCCCTGTCTTTGTTCATTCGTAGTGTAGGTGGACATGAAGCTCTGGGTCAGCAGCAGCACCACAGATATTACTGTCATCAGCGCGGACTTTGTCTTCCTTTTAAACATAATGGCATCATGTAGAATGGGAGGGATAATTAGTACCCTCTTTTTTATATGTGCCACATCCCCAGCCCTTGCCTACGGGGGCACAAGATGTTAATGCATGCCATCTGGTGTTTTTAATGATTTGATATATACCACCCAGTGATTTTTATGATTTGATCTACCACCTGGTATTTTTATTGATAGTCTTCTGTTCCACCTGGTGATTTGGATGATTCGCATCCCTGGGTAAATGCCTTTCTTGTCATGGCATCCTGCGAACACGTTATGGTGAACCTAAACTACAGCTTGAAGAGTGTTGTTAGGAGAACAAAGCGAACATTAATCCCAATTTTCTTCTGTTTTATACTTTCTATTGGATTCAGAGTACTACAGCTATGAAAGTCTGAAGCCTTCTTATGGGACCTGATCCAGTATCCTCTTAAATGATGGCCGTTTAGCAGTGATAACTGGATCAGGTCTAATCCCCTTAGATGTTTTGTCTCCACATTGTCAACATATACTGGTATCTGCATATTTACATGTTAATGCTTACACGTTATGGACAAATCCTTCTTGGGCTGCTTTTTAAGAAACATATTCCCACGTTGTTGTTTTTGCTCCTCTGCTCTATCGCTCCAACCATACACCAAACATTTCTGATCGCCGGCTATAGCAGAAGGATTTGCACAGTTCGGGGATGGCACATTCAGTATCAGACTCTAATTTCAGTCAATATTAAGCATGGAAACTAATTCATTGTAAAGGTCAGGCGTCATTGCTTTAGTCAATGATGGATCCGGCCCGGTCCCTCTCTCTCTCTCTCTCTCCCCCCTCATCTCTGTGTTCTTAGTCCTGTGTAATGGTAGACTCACTCTGGGGGCTTAGCAGCGCATTGTTTAGCCCTGACAATATATCCCACAGACCTCTGCAGCTGCTCCCTGCGCTCACAATGACAGATTAATTAACACAATCACACGCGGCTGGCCCTGGCTCAACACTCAGGTCTGCTCCGGGACAGATAGGTAAATCCTACACATATGGAGAACACGCACCACTTGATGAGGCTTTAATAACTGGGATAAGTTTTTCAGAGGCGATGGCGGGATGGGGGGGCTTGTAACTGATCAGGTCTGTCTTGTCTGTTGAGTTGGAGAAGAATCAGAGAGCGAGATGGCGGAAGCGAGCGTGTGTTGTCTAATTCAGGAGAGCGGAGATGCCGGGGAAAAATTACCACTGCCAGATGTTCAGCTTGAGGAACATTGATTAGTCCAGAATTACTGACTGCATTATTCATAGTGAGCCTATGGTGGTCATGACGTTATTGATGTTCCCAATATGGATCGCAAAATATAGTACGTTTGCGTCTGTCACACTGTGAGAGGCAGCTTCTTCCCCTAATACTTCCAGATACAGGATTTAGATTTCAAACTACAAATAGCGCATATCTTAAAATAGCTGTTTTTGGTTTCAATGATTCCAAAATGGGCAATAAATGTCATTTTAATCTGATATTAAGACGAACTAGTCTTTAAATGGTAAACTAATGAAGGGTGAACGCTGCAGGCCTCTGACCTACATTGGGCCACTTAGATTCCAGCTCGAAATAAAAACACGTCGTCCAAATATAAGATGCTCTGACACTTATTAATTAGTCCCATTCAATATTCCTAACCCCTGGGTCAATGTGCAGACACCATGTAATGATGTCGTGCCTGCATGTGTTCTGTCCCTGCACTTTTACTGTACGAACAACAAGCCAAACATGCTCCGAATAATAATATGGGCACAAATGTGTTGAGTGCAGTAGCCATGACCAAGCCATGACCAGGGCTAGAATCTATTGAAAAGCCAAAAGGAAAAATGGGGACTTCTATATGAAATGTCGGAAGAGATACTTTTCTCACCACTTCATGACAGGGGTAGACTGAATGGATCATTTTAAAATATTTCTTTAAAAACTAGAAACGCTCAGAAACTACAGACAGACCTCTGGCAAGGCATAGGCCCTTTGTCACAATGGTAAAGATCTATAGTGCCCAGAGAGTCCCTGAGTCCTTATATACTCCAATGGTAAATAATCCACTAAAACTAATGGTTTATCCTTTTGGTTGGAGATAGTGTCTTGCAGTGTTACAAAATCCATTAAAATGTCTGGTTCCAGATGGTGTTCTGGAATCAACACAAAACGCATAACTAAAAATGTTTTCCTTGGCTCATTACTGACCTTTCTTGAATTTTTTTGAGTACTCATACTAACAGATAAACAACCAACCATCAAACCAACACCAAAAATAAAAAATAAAATACTCTTTGCGGCAGCGGTAAATTTAGATTGTATTTATTTTTGAAAACCTTTTCATCTTTCTATTATAACTCACAGATTAGTATTCAGATACACTACAAACACTGACATATTTACCATCCCCTCATTCCTTTTTAAGGCCCACAGCTACCAAGGCCAATGCGCTAATAGATGTTTCGGTTATAGTTGTGACCAAAACTTGTCCTAATATTAGTTTTTGATGGATGTTTAAACATTTATGAAAAGGCATTCTCTGACCTTACTCAGTGTTGAAATTTGTGGAAAACTTAGTTTATAAATGCACAGGCCATCGCTGTCCAATATAAGAAAACAACTAAAAAACATATACCTACAATGTGATGACAGGAAGGTGTATTTAATATTGACACAAGACTAAAACATCACCTGCAGATCTAGTTTAAAGCAGTGCTTTTCACTACACCCTTTGCAATCAAAAGCATCTCTACACCGAACCTGTCTACCCACATCTGCCTCCACTAATTCTGCTCCTCTTCAGTGATCTGAGCTGGTTTGTCTAAAGTGATTACCTGTTGGCTTCTTCGTCTCCCTCTCACTTCTGTCTTTTAATCCTCTTTTTAATTATTATTGCAGATATGAGGCTCAAATTAAGCTCAAAATGCTTGTTTTCCTAGCATGCAGATAAAAAGATTTACCCAGGGAGTTCTGAACACCTGCCTTGAAATATTGTTCCAGCGTCTCCTGAATGCCATTTGGCTTAATTGACTTGGAAACGTCCCAAATGCGTCATTGACTATGTGGTCTAATTAATATTAATAATATATGCTATTATAAACATCAAAGAACATCTGGTGCCCCTGTTTTTCTCACCAGTCTTGTGTGTGACTCTGTTTCATCTTACACCAAAGCAGCCACCGTGCAGCACTGTGTTTCCATTTCAGGTGCAAAAAAGAAATGGTCGCGCTATATGGAGTTTGATATGAACAATATAAGTGCCAAATGCCTGTGTAAGCATATAGTATGTGAGGCTGTGATTGCATTGACGCTGATGTATGGTTGTAAATCTTAAAGCCTATTTCCATATGAAATGAATCACTTGTCCGACCCCAGCTGCATGCTTTTTCCAGACATGGCTCGCTTGAAGCCCCTATTTATTTATTTACTTACTGTGTCCCCCCTCCCCTCCTCTTGCACATCCAGTAAGGGCAGATAACTCACACGCATCACTTCATTAGACGCTGTGTGTGAGGTGAGAGAGCCTCGCCTTTTGTAATGATGCCGTAATTGGAGTTTTGCTTGATAAATCTAAACTCTAAAATTACTCCCCTCGCATAATGCGCGCCTCGGCGGTGTAAGTAAATCTTAAACTGATTAAGTTAGCATGAACCAGGCAATCACAAAGATGGCACTCGTCCAAAAAGGAAAGAGAAAAAAAAAAAAAAAAAAAGAAAAAAATAAAATAGATGCTTGAGTGTTTGTGTTGTTTTACCGCTATAGTGTGTAGGCTGGCAAATGGGTTTAGGAAGAAGATGCTGAAAGATGAGGTCAGATATGAGAGTTTGGTGCATTCAGAGCTTAATGTCATCGTAATTTAAGCCGCAGAATAATTGAGATATATGGCGTGCCTGATAGATGTCCATTAAGCTGATTTTCGGTCTGTTACTGGAGACAGGGGTGTGGCACTGTTGAAGTCTTTTTCCCGCTCTTAAGCACACAAACTAAAGTCACCACATACACCAACACATGCATATGACTCTTTGTAATGTACAAGACTCTAAATCATATACTGTAGCCATGAAGGAGGACTGACTATCTTCAGTTCAAGGGCATAAATCTACCATTCCTGCCTTGAGTTTTCAATTTCATCAGGTTCAGCTCCATTTAATTAATACATGGGTGTTATTTTATGCTTTGGTACAATTGAAATGTTCCAATACACAGCTCATTTTACAGCCATTCAACTTACAATGGCTGCTTTTCTATTAGAGCTGGAAACAAAGTGAAGTAACAAGTACAGATCATTAGATTTGGATTTACCTCCGAGAGTTACCTCAGGGTCAGATCTCGAGGTGTATGAAATTGATATTTCTCTGGCGGGGATGAATCACTGTTGTAACTCAGATATTAGTCCATTAAAGAAGAACAATAAGGCATCAATATGCATAGAATTAAATTAATGGTGGTGGGTTTATCTCCCCATCCCAGACGCATCCCTAAAAGACACAGTATAATGTATGACCTGACCTTCAAATGCCAGGAGAGTGTTGGGCAATAAACTGCCAATATTTGTGGCTTAATGGCGTCGGATGACTTTTACTGTAATTGGAATGGCAGCGAAACAGCTGGGCTGTTTAAAGACAGTGTGAGGCTGAGGTCTGAGACAATCACTAACTCACAATGGTCAAAGGGAGTGTGTTTAACCCTGCAGGCTGTTGGCTGATGGCTGTGAGGATAAATTGTAGATAAACAGAAGGAAGAAGACATGAAAATTACCTGCAATTAAAAGTTATGGAGAGCCCGATCAAATCTTGCATCCAGATGGTTATTATTCACAAGCTGAAAAGAGAAAAATTAGCCTCTGTCATTCTCCACAATAATACACTTTGTTCTTTTTGAATTATGCTCGCAGGGCACCATTTTTCAGAAGTAAAGCAAAAATAAACTCTGCTCTAGTGCATGGTGTGGTTAATCAGAAGCCCTCACATGTAGGATTTGGTTATATTTGACGGGGGAACCCACTTACTGCTTCTGATGGAATGAGGTTCTCAGAGCAGACATGTGCCTTGTTCTAGCTGCTTTACCATTTGACTGTTTATTATTTCTGGAAGAATCTGGTTTGGTGTTAACATCTCTGAGTGTATTTATTGCACATGGTGGTGGCGTCCATACTGTAAAATGATGGATCACTGGAGCTGAAAGCTGATTACAAGCTTGATTTACTGCGGGGCAGCACTTAAATCATTCAACTCAGCCTGCTGTGGGATTGCAACATTTTTCATGTTTAGACAAAGCTTGTTGGTACATACTTTTAGCTGTAGAAAATGTTCGGTAGGCCTCACATACTGAAGATTTAGACTTTCTTGAGGTCAATTTCAGAAAAGTATTTTTTATATCTTTAACTGTTAAACCCAACTGAACAAGCACATCTTATTTTTCATTAAATTTGTATTGAAAATTTGAGGTGGTGTCAAGTAACAATTCTGAGAAAACCATGACTATTGTGTATTTTTTATTTGTGGTGCATTCACTTAGATTAAATAAATGTTACCATGGTAAAACCTTGGGACAGTATTTTTAGATGTAGTAGTTTCTGAACAACAAAGTTAATGCAACATTTTACTTTTTACATGGGCCATACATCATAACAAAACATTGATCACATCTGATTTAAAGTGCATCTGTATTTATACAAAATAAAGGAGAAATTAATTAAGCAACATACAGTACTGTGCAAACCCCAGGTTTTTAAGGCTTTGAACAAAAAAGGTGTATCAATGTACAAGAATACAAAATTATAAAAAGAAAATTAGAAGCACTTGACAATGGTAGATTTAGGGCCCAGACCTTCTAGATCTTCTAGTTAAGTGGTAAATGCACTTTTTTCATGAGCTAGCATTTTCACTCCTTACGAAAACCTTTATCCAGTATTGCATATTTATTATTTAGGGCCACACAGCTTCGTAATTAAACAGTGTTTCTATAAAGTGACTGCAGTGCATGTGGATATTTGGTAGCAAAGTTGCTAATAGTGGCTAAGAAATTAGCATCTTCTGTGTAATAAATGTCCACTTCTAAATTACTTTGATTCAAATTGTAAAGTTATTTTCTTTTTGCTTTTGTCATGGCAGGTGAGAAAGTCTACAGATGCCCACCCTCCACTGATTATGCCCCGGGACAGGCAGCCTCTGTGACGGGTCTCCATTTGGACCGATACCCCTTCTCTCCCTGGTCAAGCACCACAGATCTCTCTTCTCCACTGCAACAGCCCACCACCACCAGTCCCTCCAAACTCCAACCCAGGTCTAGAGACGACTTCAGCCCAGCTTCAACACACTACATCGGACTGGAGAGCGAAAGTTCTGTCTTGATGAAAAAGCATTCTGAAGTTAATGAGAAAGATTTAGACACTTCCGGATCTTGTAACACCAGGAAGTCTCAGTATGAGCCCCTGGACTTGTCTCTTAGACCAGACTCAGTCCAATCCTTTGTGCAGATGCCTGGCCTTTTTACTAACGGACTAACTTCCTCCATGACACGCAGGCTACAAAGTTTTGGTGCTGCCTTTCATTGTGACCTTAACACTAAAGATGACACTGATCACGTCAGCTTCAACGGCGAGTCTGAGAAATCTGAGAGTGACAATGATGACTCGGTCAAGTGGAAGAAAAAAAACTTTTTAGAGGAGGTTGCAAAGACCAGTTTTCAGAGTCCCGGAGAGAAACTCGACCCGGTGGGGCAGTGGGGGCGTGCTATCAGTGAATCTCCTATCTCTTCTCTGGAGAGTTTGACCCCAGGACAGACCATCTCTCTGAGGCACCAAGCAGGGCTCCTGTCTTTCCTGAGATCCCAGACTAGTCTGACTCCAGCATCAAAAACTATTTTGAATGGCGGCGGGGGGAAGGATACTGCATCAGGTGAGCATATGACTATACACCGGTCATCATGGCTCTTGTTAGTGTGTGGGAGAGATTAGGCTACAAGTGAACATTTTGTCCTCAAAGTTGATGTGTTAGAAGCAGGAAAAATTTCAACACGCAAGCATTTGGGAGAGTTTGACAAGGGCCATATTGTGATAGCTGGATGACTGGGTCAGAGCATCCCCAAAATTACAGCTCTTATGGGGTGTTCCCAGTCTACAGTGGTCAGGGTCTATCAGAGGTGGTCCATGGAAGGAACAGTAGTAAACCGTTGACAAATGATGCACGTGGGGAACAAACGCTGACCTGCGTGGTCCAAGCCAATAGACAAGCTATTGTAGCTTAAAAAAAAAAATTGCTTAAAAAGTTAAAGCTGGTTCTGATGGAGGGTTTGTAGGGTGTGGGGCTGCATATTAGGCATGAGGTCATAAGACACAACATTATGGCCACCAATATCAGGCAGGTGGTCATAATCTTATGCCTGATTGGTGTAAATCACAAGGTTAAAAACAGCTGTCAGTGTTATCAACATGTAGCCAGCAGCTGTCCCACATTTAAATGCACATATTGCCATCTAGTGGACGCAGCATATCCTTTTCATGCTTGTTATCTCTTCTTAGATGTTTTATCCTCCACACACACAGCACAGCAGATGATGCACTGTGAAAATCTGTAACAATGGTAAAGTCAGTGCCGCAAAGTTAACTATAGCAACTTTATATACCAATGTGTGACTTGGCAAGCCAAGTGAACGCATCTATAGACGATCCCAAGACTCCCCAAAAATGTTTTTGGCAACGTCTCAGCCGCCATCACCTGACAGCCCAAGTGTGAAGAGTGAGTGTGAGTGTGTGAATGAATCATGCCAATTACGAACTGCACACTTCCCTTATACTTATAGCACTTTGGAGTTGTCTTTTTTCCCCCAACAAATCTCTGATCTGAAGTCAGGAGTGGAGCAGACACAGGTGTGTGCACTGATTAGCCGTACACTTTAAAAGACATTATGATCTCCTTGTGTGATAAGTTACAAATCAGCCGGGCCAGTGATGGAGAGGCTTAAGCTCTTGTGCTGGTGTGATGTGCTCGCAGAGTGCAGATTTAATAATGCTGTGTCTCCGGAGAGCGAATCCAACAGCTGGGGTCTTTGATATGCATGTATTATGAGTGCAACATGATACACCTTCCCTCTGATCCCCCTCTTATTCAGAAACTCAATATGTTCATGTGAAAGACAGGAAAGTGCCTGTCAACTCCATTAGGGATTAACATCTGTTCCCCTTCTTTATGATTCCAACAGCAAGATGTACTTTTCTATTTGATTGTACAGATGGTTATTATAATATGTGAAAGACAGCCCCCCTCCTCCCATTAAGAAAGACTGTTCATGTTACTTTCAAGCCTTTAGTGCATGTAATGCCATGTTAGATATGATTCAGAAAGTTGGCCAGCTTTACATGTCTTTGATCAAATCTCATGCTATGGTTTTCAGTGTTAATATGTGGAAATATTAGTGTGGCTCCAAAGTTCACATTGCATAAATACACACCATACCTTCTTTATCTGATCTTGTCTCTTCTTCTATGTCTTCCCAGTAATATAATTTATCATTTTTATATTAATTAAGGTTTATAATAGCTATTTTTACCAATTTGTCATGTGCAATTAAACTAGCACAGGAACCAATCAGACTAGCGCCAAGAAAGTGAGTGCCTGAGTCTGCATCATGCTTAATGCCATCATTTGGGCGGCAGTAGCTCATTTGGTAGAGACATTTGCCAACTAATGCAAAGGTTGGTTTGAGACCCGCTGCCGGCATTGCATACTGTCGTTGTGTCCTTGGACAAAACACTTCACCCACTTTGCCTGTATGAATGAGTGTGTGAGATTGTTTGATTGGTGGTGGTCAGACAGGCCATTGGCGCAGAATGGCAGCCATGTTTGCATCTACAGAAGTAGTGTACCACGACCAAGTGTGGGGAGAAAACGAATAATGCAATCGTAAAGTGTTTTTGAAAAAAAGTGCTATATAAGACTGATGCAAATATTATTATTATTATTATTATTATTATTATTATTATTATTATTATTATTATTATGTATCTGTAGGATCTTTCCAGGCATTCTAGCTTCCCCTCACCGTTCAAAGACTTGCATGTTTAGGAGAATTGACTTGAAATGACACATACAGAGTGTAAACGGTTGCCCTAAGCAGCTTTGATATACCGCTCTTGTGCAGGAGGAAATGTACAGCTTCATGTGCATCATCATTCCATGTTTAATGTCAACATTTAAACATATAATCAGGACAGAGTATATAAGATGCACATTCTTTCCAGGAGCTATACGATTGAAGAAAATAACCAGAATATGATCTATAGTCCTATCTTCCCTCTAGTCCTAGTTAAGCTGGGAGCTTAGTCCTAGTTCAGCCCATGTTTAAGCCATTTAAATGCGTTACAGTTAACTGATGGGAGTCTGAGTAAGAATTTTCTACTGGGAACACTACACTTTTCTATTATACTACTATTATGAGTAGACATTTATTACAAAAGAATGGGTTCAATTGATGAAGTGACAGAGGGGGTCACAAGCTACTTTTGTCCTGCCTGAAAAAATGAAGAGGGTTGCATCAGGAAGGGCATTCAGCATAAAACCTATACCAGAGCAAATATGCACATCACTGAATGCTAGGCAGGTGATTTGCTTTGGTAACCCCTGAAGGGACAAATCCGAGAATCACTGCTGCAGTAAAAGATTAAGGATCCACTATCACAGCCTGAAAGTTGACAGTGTGTGAGTGAGTGTGTACAAAGTTTTGGACTTGGGCCAGTCTTGCGTTGTGCCTTTAAAACGCATTTGTTATTATACCACTGTATCGGTGTTTGTACAGGCTGAAACAAACTTTGGTCATATGTGTAACTGTGTTTTAATGGGAAAAAACAAAACAAAAACATTAATTGTTTATTCATACTGTCAACTAAACACGTAACCAATGTTTTATCGCATCCCAGCAGTTATTTTGAGCACCTCTCGGGTTTGTTTCCTGATGCTCTCTGATATTTGTGCGTGACCTCTTGGTGAGGAAGTGGCGCAATAAACAGCTGTCACTCACCCGGACACTGAGACGCCTCGGTGACATTGAGGGTCCGTGGAGTGTCCTCTATAAAAGTGTCGCGAGGCAGGTGTCCCGGCAGCCTGTCCGGTCTGCTGCACTGACCAGGTGGCTGTGTCACAAGCCTGTCCCCTGTCTTCGCACCCATCCTCTCCATCCTCTCCATACTGTACGGTGCGTCGAGTGGCATGGTGACATATTGGCGGGCAGTTTGGACATGGAGTGATGTGTCTGCGCTGACAGCCCAGGTCGGTTCGAATGTGGCAGCAGTGGTAATTGGCCAGATGGTGACCTCTGCTTGAACCTGTCTGCATGCTCATTACTCTCACTGAGCCCTCCCCCCCTGTGCTTTTTACTGAATGTGCACTGCTGTGGTTAGGGCACTAGATGGCGGTGTTTACCACAGTGAGGCTGCAGTTTTATGCTTAAGATACAGTATGAAGAGCCACAGAGCTGCATAAGAGCCATGTCTACAACCTAAAGATTTTGCTACAGGCATGCTTAAAGATCCTATGCCCCCCCCCACGCACAGCAGTTCGTCTATGTTCTCTAGAGAAATAGTCAAACAAACAGACTGTACAAGACAACATCCCCTGTCCTTAGCCTCTTAAAATAAATGGGGAAAAGAGACTACAAGTCCCATTTTTTACCTGAAATCATTTACATACGGTCATAGAAAGTGCCCTATAATTCAGCAATAGCGTTTTGACATGTAGTGATGGAATATAAAGCATGCACACTAGTAGCACAATAGCACACCTGCACTGGAAAACACATGTATTTGTATTGGTCCTATATCTGTGTCTTTTGTAGATTTGTCCATAACTAGCAGAAAAGAGAGAACATCTAAACGCCCGTTGAAAATAGATTTTAGTTTTGTATTCAACATGTTAATGCACTTTGACCAAAAACTAGGCTATAACTAAATCGGCCCTTTTCCTCTTTTCTTTTTCACATCACCTATCATTATTCTGCTATCAATCAATGAGCAGCCAGTGAATTGTGTGACTCACTATGCAGAAACAAAACAAAAATGTCAGCACTTAGCTTTTAAAATAGGCCAAACCTCCATGTGCATAACAAATCCTGCTTATAATAATCTTTTTTTTTAAGTATATTCAGACTTACACACAATAAATGTCCTAGTGCCCAGAGTGAAATTTTAATTGTGTTTAGTGAGCCAGCTGTTTTGACCATTTGTGGCCTGCAACTCATTTGTTATTTTGAACCAATGAAATGGCTGAAAATATATTTTGACCCTTTGAGAAGGAGACAAAACATTAGGCACTCTGCGATGACCTGTGATTAGTTATTATGGACATTACAACAGCCAATATATTGATTTAAATCCAAATTTCTTAAATTCTTTACTTAACTTTATGGGCAGCAAAAGTCTACTCATATACAGTACGTAATATATTTTTTAAAACTAGGCCAAAAAACATTGGAACTTCTTCTTGCATTGGAAAGATATGTGATTGTGCATAATTCAGAGGAACAATTCATAAATTGATTCTTGGGCTTTGTAATATATTCTAACCTGAACTAGTTAAAGAGTTAACTAAACCGGCAGCCTTTTATGTTAGGCCTTTGAGGCGCATGAGAACGAGTGAATATGAGAAAATCGATAAAGAAAGGATTGGGAATGAAAGCACACTGAGGGAAAGAAAAGAGCCTGATTTGAAAGGTTGAAAGGGGTGAGTCATTATCTCATTGTGTGACCTCTGCGTAGCCTTCGCCAACAGGGTGACAGAGGAAGGCAGCAGAAAAGCCAGAGAGAAAGATGGCCGTAGATGGAGATAGATGGAGCGACGGAGAGGTGAAAGAGGAGCACCATGAGCAGATGTCGTCGGAGGGCAGCGAGAGGGCAGCGCGGCCTGCCTTTGTGCCTGCGTCGCTCCCCATAGGCATAATGAAGGGTGGAGCAGGGGAAGGATGTGCAGTCATCACTCACTGTCCCTGTGCCATCAGAGCTCGGGCCCATGTCATCCGTCACCATTGAGGCCACGGTGGCCCCCGTCAGCCCAGCCACTGTCATCATGGTCATTATGTGCAGAGAGCCACCACACCAGACTCTTACTGAACACACGTAAACAGTCACAGGTGCACACAGTCACAAGGGGACAGGGGGGTGAAAGAGTGTAAATACTGGTGATGGGGTTGTTATTAGAAAATGTTTAGCTGTAAAGTAAATACATAAATAAAGGAAAACATGATCTGTTTTACAATGGCATGACAAATCAGGTCAATATTTTATAACTCCCCACTATGAAGCAGGAATAAAACATCAATACATATATAATTCACAATATTTAAAGAATAAACCATATAACCATGTTTTATGTCAGATGTGTCAAGGTGATTGTGGGTTTGATCCTCGGGCCTGCCAACACACAAACTCTCTGGGCGGAGTCTGCATGTCCTCACTGGGTTACCATGGGTTCTCTCCAGGTACTTTGGCTCCCTCTGCTGAACTGGCGCCCCTAGTGGATGAATGTAGGAGTGAATGGCTGTCTGTCTGTGTATGTCTCTGTGTCAGCCCTGCAACTGACTGGCCCCTGTCCAGGGTGTATCCCGCCTAAGGCCCAAAGTTACTGTGATAGGTTACAGTACCCACGACCCCTAACAGGAAAAATCAGAAGATGAATGAATGAATATTTCTTTAATATAATATTATGCCACAGTTTTGGATATCCAGAAAGCATAGTTGATGCCAAAAATGTATTTCAGCCACAAGGGTTACAAGCCAGTGTACTTTTGTGGCAGTCCCAAACTTAGATAAAAGGAGAGGATTTTGTCAGGAAGGGCATCTGTGACTATACTCTTTCCTTTTTTGTTTACATGTGAGATTTTTTTATTAAGTAGCACTTAGCTTTACAAAGAAAGGGAAAAACAGAAAAACAAAAAGAGAAGTTGGTTAAGGCTTGTTTACAAACATTTGGCAAAAAATCCTCTTACAATATTTAATTATTTTTAGATTTTTTTTTCTATTCAGGGGCATAAAAGTGTTCTAGTTTATGCCCCTGACAGTTGCTTTTAACCATTACATTCTTTACAACCTGTCTAATCGTCTGACAGCTTATAATTCTCTTACTCCTATCATAGTGGCACTTGCTCATATTTTAACATATAATATGATCCCCACCTTCAGAATTTCAATAGAACAAACAAAGAATAATTAGTTACTGTGTTTTTCCGTATTTTGTCAGCTCATTTCCTTCCCCATCTGGGTGTACATGTACAGATGTGGGAGTATGTAACGTGTTTTTGCTGCCTATGAAGCCAGAGCAGTGCTGTATATGAATGGAGGCTCATGTGGTGGAGAGATGGATGGCTCCGAGCCCACTGCTGTCTCCTCTAATTGTAAAATATTAGTTACATTAGACTTTGGCCTGTGATTAATGGAACTTATTTAGAGGTTGCCCTCTTTTGGACCTCCCTTTTCTTCTGGTGGGAGGGAAGAACGAACAGCAGGAACAGGAAGACTGAAAGGCAGAGGGAGAGAGAGACAAGATAGACATGGGGGCCAGGCATGTAAGGCAACGAGGTATACATGTAAGAGCGAGACCTTTGGGTGCTTCTTATTAACTGTCTCTTTGGATGCATTATGTAAGGTTTTCAGTTGTGCACCGAAGTCAATAGAATATATCAAAATGGGTATTATTTCATGAAAAGCATGTCAGTATTGCCATCTGCCCAGAATAAAAACGTAGCTAGTTTGTATCTGGTGCATGGACTGGTCTTACCAATGTATTATAATGGTATAGGCTAAAATAAATTACATATTAAACTAGCTCTAAATGAAACAGAAAAAAAGCATCATATAAATCCCTCCCTATTTTAGACAAAATTTTGGTTGGTCAGGTTCGCTCAAACTTAGGGGAAGACAGCTTGAATGTGAGAGGCTTCCAGGACCACTTCTCACAAAAAGTTAAGAAGTGGTAGGCCAGGCTGATACTGTATATTATTGTTATTATATATTATTGTGATTTTGTTTTGACTCTCTGTTGTCTGTCCTAAAATAAAATAAAAATGTACAGTATATATAAATATCATAAATCACAGTGTCTATTATGAAATCAGTAACACAAATTAAAGTTTGTATTTGCAACAATATGTAATGTGAATTTTAGCATACCTATTTCAACCAGTACCAACTTAAAACAAACACAAATGAGTGAGGTGTAACAGATGATTTATTGAAGAAATAAACTTTGGTGCTTAGACCCCAGCAGGTAGAGATGTGGTGGTGAAGAGGAAGAAGAAGGAGAAGCTGAAGAGTATGATGGTTCTGCTGCTGCGGTGGAGTTGAGGGGAGGAAGGTTGCGATTGGCTGCCAGTGACAGAAACTAAATCAATCTTCCTGGTTGAATTTACTCTACAGTGTTATATATCTTTCCTCTATATGGTTTTGTCAGTGTATAGGTCAACGCTGTGTGTCATGAGGGGAGTGAGTGCATTGTGACCTTGTTTATATGTTTCCTAAAAAATGTTATCTTATGTTTTCTTTATTTAAACTTTATTTAAAATCAGTAAAAAAGATCCTACTCAGGAATAAGGAAACCGAGAAGATTAATTTATGGGAGTCTGGACAGCTATTGGATTTCACAGTGTATGAGTTTTATTACTCTGACTGGAATTTTGTCTGTCAGTTACACAATGGTGACGATATGAAGTTGTTTTACAGTTAGACTCTAGTAAGTGGGCTGAAGTAGTGCCATGAATCAGACATGTTATTTTTACTGTCACTCACCACTTCCTGTTTTTCCACTTACATTGGTTTTGGCTTGAAGAAGTTCAGCCCTGTACCTGGACCATGACAAAGCTTTCTTTTTACTATTGTTCCTTCTCTGCGGACCGCCCCCTCCCTCCCTTCTGAAGCCTGTCTGCCACTCACACACACCTCCCTCAGTGCTGTCATGATCATAGTCAGATGTGCCAGTATCATCCTCTCTCCGACTTGTGTGTGTGTGTGTCCTTTACGGCCATCAGGTTATTCCAAACCAACAGATGGAGCATTACCTTTTATTGCTCACACCTTCTGTACCCCCCCCACCCCACCCCCACCCCCCACCCGACCCAAAAAAAAAACACCTTTTTTATGTAGATGTGAGAATGTTCGTGGTGCAGCTGTCCTGGGCCGGCGATGAGACCAATGATGGAGAAGAAGAAGAGGTGAGGGGGCGGGGTGAAAAGCCTCAGACAGCCCTTGGTTTTTGGGAAGTGATGTCAAATGACTTCAGCACATAATGGTTTACTGTAACTATGAATCACTGCAAAACACATTGAAGTGTTAGACAGAGGGGGAAAAAGAGAAAGTCATTAAGTGATGTAACATCTTAAAAATAGCATGGCAGTGTAGGTATAAAGCTAATGAGTCATCTGAAGTGGTTTGTTTTGATGTTAGCAACACCTTTGGGCTTTTGGTGTCGCGCTGATTTTTATTGAGGTCAGATAAACTTATGGAAGCTATTAGTGCTATCCTTTCTTATTGAAAGCAACACAAAGTAACGGCCATATCAACAGAATGTTAGTCATAGTTAGTCGTTTATTTTATTAACTAAAGTAATGACAAAAATAAAAACTATGTTTTAGTTAGAATTACTCAATTTGCTATTAAAAATTGTTTGCAAATGGTGTAATGTGTTTATACAAAGGTATAGCTGCATTGTCCTTACTGGACCACAGTTTATATAAACTTTTTAAATAATTTTTCAGTGCAGGAACTTTCCAGCTGGTATCAGCGACATTCAGTTATGTAGTTAGAGGTGTAAGTGAAGTATGTTCATGTACATCACTGTCTACTGCAGTTCTCCTGAAAGACTGACTTGTAACAAAAACAGTGTGATCTGTTTCTTTTCGAGTTTTGTTCGAGGTTTGCTTTGGTTTATTGTTGTTTTTTAATGTCGCACTTATGTAACTTCTCACACTGCCACTGTGCTTACGTCACCACGTTCCTATCAAGTTCCCACTGGGCAGAATGTTCCTGGGGGTGGTTCACAAAACAGTGGGCAGTTCTTAGAACTAACTTTTCTGCGCAAAATCATCTATATACATAGAGAAGTCAGGGGGTGGGGAGGGGCAGTTTGCCCTATTAAGAATTTATGTAACACTGATTAATTATTTTAAGGTCCAAATACTACAAAGAGCATTAAGTGATCTAACATTCCAAAAATAGCATGCATTGAACACATGTGTGCACATGAGGGTGTAGATAAAAAGCTAATAAGTCATCCGGAGCAATTTGTTTTGATGTTAGCAACACCTTTGGGTTTTTGGTGTCACAATGATTTTTATTGCGCTTAGATATGTAATCTATTAATGCTATCCTTTGTTGTTTGCTAGTAAAGGTACGTTCTGTTCTGTGTCATGGGGTGTACATTACTTGTAGCTGACTTGTGGAGCAGGCGCTAAAGAGGGGGACAGACAGGAAGTTTTGGCATGCCTGGCCTTCCAGCTGCAGACATCTGTCATTCCTCAGCTCAACTCTGGTGTGTGTATTTATTTGTCCATGAGGTGTGTGTGTGTGACCAGGAAATGTGGTACAAAGAACAGCTCTGGTTTATAAAAAAAAAAATCCTGATCACATGAGTCATTGTGGTTTGGTAAGATAAGCTGACAAAGAGCACATTATTATTATAGTTTACATGTTGCAGTTTGTTCTGTTTATTCCCCTAAATCATTAACTACAATGATGAAAAGTAAGTACTTTATACAGTAAAAAGCATAAAAAATAAATATAAATAAAGCCAATCAGTCATGGTCACAGGACCGTTCATCTTAGTTCATAGGTTTAATATACATACCTACAAGTAATAGCATTAATCTTTTCCAGAAATATTTACAAGACAGCAAGAGAAAAAACACTTCAACAGTGACCTTGGTTCTGAACCAGAAAAGAAAAAAACAAACAATTGATGGTTTCTTTGTTCGTTTGTTTTTAGGTTTTGACATCACCTGTGTTGTTATTGGCTTCAGTATTTACTGCATTACCACACTGTCAATGTTGTTGCGACAAACTGTCACACTGTTGGAGGTACACACTGACAAAGTGGTTAGCTCTCTTGCCTCTTACAAAAGATACAGTATCATGAGTTTGTTTCCCAAACGGGCACACATGTCCTCCACATGTTGCCAATGCCATTGGTTCTAACTTCTGTCCATACTTTGGCTTCCTCCCAAAGTCACATGTTCCTCCCAAAGACATGGGTGTAATGGCCAACTGGTACATTGAAATTACCCATAGAGAATGAAAGCGAGAGCAAATGGTTGTGAGTGTGTGTCTGTAAAAGTCGGCCAAGTCCAGGGTGTACCTCGTCTAAAGCCCAAGTCGCTGAGATGGGCTCCAGCCCACTGGACAGGAATAAGAAGATGAGTAAACAATGTCAGTTGGCTGTAGAATTATGTAAACAGCTACATGTAGTTCACATACTGTACGTATCTACACATTTCTGCAAAGCTGTCGGAAAATCTAAATATGCTTTTTGTACCATTTAGTGCAGTGTTGCTGAGCTTGTGTAAGATATATTGATCAATCCACTAACAGTCACCTGGGAAGAGGGTTTAAAGCCGGCAAACGTCAAATACTATCGTTTGAGACCTGTTGCTTATTAAATCACCTTTCAAGACAACTATTATCATGAATGACATCCACCAGGCTGACTTTTTTTTTTAACTAAATTTGTTGGTTATTCTTTTCCTTTCCAGCTCGTAAGCCGTTCCAGTGCCGCTATTGCCCCTACAGTGCGTCCCAGAAGGGCAACTTGAAGACCCACGTCCTGTGTGTGCACCGCAAACCCTTCGACAACAGCCTGTACCCTGATCGCCGCCTCCGCCGCTCCCACACTCCCCAGGGCAGGCCCTCCAGATCGGCACCGAGCATCGCCGGGGACGATCGTGTGCCAGGGAGGGACCAGATCAGCATGACATCACTCTGCGGGACTTGATGCTGTCATAGCAACGGCACACACAGACACTTGAGCATTCTCGTTTTTAGCTTGAACTCTGAGGAATTAGGAAGGATTGTTAAAAATACAAAAGAGCAGACCTTGATGTACATTCCAGTGTTTACTTGAAAAGCCGCAGTATGTATTTATCTGTAGCAAAAAAGCTGCCTATATCAATAAAGTCCGTTGTGATGTGAATGTGCAGTGAGGGTATTTAGAGCTGTTCATTTTGTCAAAAGTGTCCGAACGATTTACTTGTGTTTACATGCATCTATCAGCTCAACACTGGTCTGATAGGGGAAATGTAGCCAGCATGCCCAAAGCACTTGTTCTTTCATCCAGTAAATACCCCGTGTTAGATTTTTGTAAATATCTCTCCATTTTCCTTCCAGTCCACGAGTCTTGTCTATCTGTCAGGATATGGTGCCAGATGTTGGGGCTTTAATCGCAGCAGATGTAATGAAGTAGAATGTTGCACATCGGAGCTTCCATTTGTTCTGGATTCCACTCCAGGGAGAAAGCCTCTCTCACATATAATTATTGCCCATTAACTCCTATGCTTCATGCCCTCGTGCTGGAACAATGCTCAATTAAGGGGAACCAAGGAAATGGAAGAAAAAAAAATCTGCAGAGATTCATTGATAGTACATTCAAATCCCCTTTTCGACTTTTTTATTGAGTAAAACCAGCCATGTGTGCATATACCGGATATGTCCAGCAGTGTAAAATAGCCCCAATCAACATGGTGCTGCCATGTAACCCAGTGAATTTCCACCACTATTTTACATTGAAAGTAGAACTGGTTTGGTTACACTGCAGGGAAAGTGAAACTTCAAAATAACATTCTCATCAAAACAGTTGGATTTATTCATTGTTTTGGTTTGAAAACACTTGAACACAGTCAATTATTTATAGTAATTTTACAGAACCTCATTTTCCATACGCATTAACAACTTGTTTTACTTGGGTTTTGCATACTGAAAGACAATCAGAGAAACAAACTATTTCATAGAGCACACTCTATGTTGTGAAATGGTTGTAATTGGTCAACGCAAGTAAAATGGATTAATTTCACTCCACTGTGTATGGCTTTCCTCCTCCAAAAGGAACATCTCAAAAATTGTGATAAAACATATAACTAAAGGTAGCATGCATAGGTAATAGGCTACCTAATATTTTATAAAATGTGTAAACATTATACACATTTTTCCTGTTGGAGACTTACTTTCAGTCACACAGCAAACATACATAAATTAGTTTATGGACTAAAGGCATGATCCAGCAGCTGGAGTGCTGTGCCAAAGCTTGGCAGTGCACCCAGAGATCACCTTGGGCAGCTGTGAGCCTTGTACCACTCTGATGTGACTTTGACTGACAGTCAGCCTGACAACTCCATTCATGCGCCACCTGCTAGCTGTCAATCAGCTGGCCATCCTGGGGCTATTGACGGAGCTGTCAGCCTGTGTGAGATGTGTCTGTCAAAGCCCACCCACTTTGCCACTCTGTTTTCTGCCTGGGCAGCCTGACGTCCGTCTACTGTCCTCCTTCTACCTTTCTCTGTCTGTCCGTCTTCGTCTTCAGAGACTCCGCAGCCCCTTAATCCCAGATCCAATCACGGATTCTTTGGGTACACATTTGTCATTCTCAGAGCCTCTGCTTTTTATAATGGAGTGCCTTCCAAACACTGGCGCGCGCAGGTGACTCGTGGCCTGATATACATGCTGTTTTTATCACTGCTTGTATTTGCGTGTACCCTGTCAGCACTAAACACCACTGTCACCAAACCTTTTTCTCAGCACTTTTACTTCTTCTTCCAACTTTGTCTGTGTGTCTTCCTGCCCTGCTCACTCAGCCTTCATATCTCTACCTGACAGGTGACAAGGCTTGGGCCTCCAGCTGACTGCCTAATCGGACACCTGTCATACCTGTCAATAGTCTTCCTGAGCCTGGGTTGACCAAGGGCATTGAGTTTGTGCTCGGATGAGAGGAAAACGTTCCTAAAATTTTCTACATCTTCTTGCTGTAATTCTGTCACTCGTAGCCCTTGAACAGCCCTCTGGATATGGATCATCCCTAAGGCCTTATCTTGTCAAAGCTCCTAATTAAGCGCACTTCCCTTTAAAGCAGCGCCCTTTAATTAATGCAGGGGAAGTTTGTTAATTACTTCTAATGGTGATGAATGTTTTAGTCATCGCTGCACCAACCAATGTCATTCTTTCTGTGCACAACTCTCCTTTGCACGTCCTCGATCTTTAATTTACAACACTGTTCCACATTTGGACCTGAACAGCCGCCCTGTTGTTGCTTGACTGGCCTGACAGACAAAGGAAATACAGAGATACCACATTCCAGTATTTTATTCATCTAAGCTTTGACTCACCTTGACCTTTTGCTGAGAGTGACATCCTGTTTACCTGCAGTAAATCAATCCTCATTCTCTGACACCTATAAATAACCCTTCTCTGGAGAAAAGCCAGACGTGCCATCTCAGACTGAAGAGCTATCTTTACCACAACATCACAACATCATTCAGAATTTCATTTGAACCTACTTTTGAAATTATAACATCACCTAAACTAAAAGTGATTTTCAAAACACCTTTTAACAGTAGCTATTGATATTATTATTATCATTTTTGGCTATACTGTATAAATTTGACATCTTTTTATCTAGCACCATTTTATTGTAGATTGCTAGGTCACCATGGTAGAACTCAAAATTGACTGTGACTGTTACCGTTGGCAGTAGCTCAGTCGATAGAGGCGCTCACCTACTAATCCAAAGGTTGGCCGTTGCATACTGCCCTTGTGTCCTTGGACAAGATGCTTATTCATTTACACAACATAAAGCGATCAGTGATATGATACAGGTGAGTATGATTAAATTTGCTTGGTCAAAAAAATTACACATTAAAAAAAAAACATTGTTTTCAAATGTTATACGTCTCAATTTGGTATTTAACACACACATTACAACAAGAGAGAATAATCCAGCTTCCCTGTCCCAAGCCCGGATAAATGGAGAAGATTGTATCAGGAATGGCAGAAAACTGTATTGTTTGTCTGTGCAACAAAAGAGTTCCCAAAATGATGGAAACTGGCCCACGGTGTTCTGGGCCAGCCCTTCCTATCGGCAAAGTAAGCAACTGCATAGGTCCTCACAGGCATTAGAGGGCCCCCATACTTCAGCATTGTTTACATGTTTGACTGATTCTGCAACTGTTTGATTCTTCTTATTTTTTTTTATTTTTTTTTTTGGTTGCCTATGTATATAATTTTTTAGCTTGCTAATTCCCGTCATTTTAAACCAGGGACCAATGCCAATAAGGCATTTTATTGTTTACCTGGGCTACTTTTGTTGAGTTGGTATGGTACCGGCACTGAACCCAATAATGACATTCTACAAGGCTCTAAGTCAAACAAAGTGCTTAAGTGGCTCTTGACTCCATCTAGTGGTGCAAAGTTATAATGACTACCTTGCGAATCTTACAATAACTGTGACCTCTGTAGCAAGTACCTTGAGTTTTATCTTTATTAAATAGCATTTTTAGACATTTTGAAATAATAGCTACCACAATCTCTTCTTCTTGTTCCATATTTCCTCTGTTGGCTTTGAAATTGCAGCCTTAATTTTTAGGTTTTGTCTGTGGAAAGGGGTCATTTGCATCATTATCACCATTAGGCCTCTGTAATCCGCAGAGCACCACTGAGGTCTCTTTCTCAGTCTCATTGAGAGAGGCGGGCCATGTACAGCTAATCAGCTTGAATAAGTAAAGGAAACAGTTTGACAGGCCAGGTAATGAGAAGTAATGAATCACTAATCACACTCTCTTACAACCCTTGGAGCACAGATGAAAAATTAAAGGTAATTAGCTTGCACAGTTGTGAAAACAATATTTAAGACTGTTGGCATCACATGGCACCGACTTAACTGATTTTGTGTGGCGACAACATACATCAACGGCACGCTGAAGACCTAATATCAAGCTGTTATTGGGAACGTTTTCTCTGTGTAATTTTAGTGACTGATCTGATCGGGGTATACGCAAGTCACTGCTTTTTTTCCTCTCAAAGGCAATCTTGGCAAAATGTGACGATGAAATATGTTACACTTAGTTTTTCCCTTATGATTTTCTCTGCTGAGGAAATGAAGGAACGTGCCAGGAACACAGTCTGGGGAACTCTATAGGGAAAAACTGCGAGATAATATTCATAAGCTACGTGTATGGAGGTAAGTTGGGAGACATGTGGTCAGAGCTCGGGAGCCTCTCCGCAGCTCCCTGTGCGTCTCGACAGCAGAGTGAGCGATGCTTTGACAGGGCCTGTGTTTGACAAGCCTGCGTGAGACTCCGAGTACAGGATCCAGACATGGCTTGTCAGTCAAAGCCGGCACATCTCCCAGCTGAGACGTGCCGGTTTAGTCACACTTACAAAGGAACTAATACGCGTTAACTGGAGCAAGGCACACATATGGGCTGTAGAGCTACGGCCCCTGTGTCCCGAGGCTGGGATTGAACGGATGCCAAAGAACATAAGCCCAAGATATAAAAAGAATTACAAGGGGACAAATAAAACACGGGGATTATGTCAGTGTGAGAAATGGAAGGGGCCAATAATTCTTGCATGTGCGTAGCCTCTAACGTTTCAGTGTCCTGCACAGGCCCTGTAGCCCTGCAGTCCTGCACCTGTGCTCCAAGGATCCAGGAGCTTTAGAGACAGACTGGAGAGGAGGAGAGAGAGTTAGGAAAGTGGGACAGGACCAAATGATTGAGGGTGTCATCTGTCAGAATTTTAGGAAACCTGCTTTTGGGATTTTCTAAATAATTTACAGTAGCTATCCATTTAATTGGCACATTTGTTTTATTGGTTATTGTTGCATAAGACACTTTTGTTAGCTTACGTGTGCTAGTGATGTAGAGAATTGAGAGAAAACACTTAGCTTTGATTTCTTCAGCTCACATCAATGGCCACTGTTTGTACTCCTAACCTTTTTTAAACAGTTCACAAATGTTTACAGTAATCCTATAAAATTTGAACATCTTTCTATTTATCAGTATTTGTCTTGGATCCTGTTACACAAGGAAAAGCAGTCAGTGGCATTACATATAAGGGTGGGAGTATGATTTGATATCCATGGTTATAAAATGTCCCAAATACAGTTGCAATCAGAAATAATCAACCCCACAAAGATTTCAATTGATTTTAATCAATTAAAGATTTTTCAAGAAGGCAAGAGGGTCTTCTCTGTTTCCAGATTTGAAAGTCTTTGGTGAGGTTTAAAGAAGGCAGTTGCAGCACTGGGACGGTCAAACTTCACTGAACTTGGGGCTTTTGCATGTGAAGAATTGGCAAAGATTCCACTCAAGAGGTGTAAGAAACTTGTTAGCAATTACTTAATATGTTTGTTAGAAATTAGAAAAGTTAATGCATGCTCCACAAAGTATAAGCTAAGGGCTGAATAATACTGTCCATGGACATTAGTTAAATCACATTTTTCATTCGAACCTCAAAGAATCGTCAACTTATGCCGTCAAAATTATTGATGGGTCATTTGCAAATGAGCCAGCTCTAAGAGCCACTTCTTTGGAACAAATCAGAAGAGATGAAGATGAGAGACACATTTTCAGCTGCTCTTGCTCAGCTTTGCCAAAAATCCATGCAAGCGTGTGCAAGAGTGGAATTTTATTTTGATGGGCACACCATGCAGCCAATCACCTGTGAGGACAGACTAGGATCATATCATTAAGGTAAGGTGGGCTCTGTAGACAGCAAGTCTAGTGGTGCAGGCTGCCAGGTGTAGAGCAACAGAGAGAGACGGGTAATGGGTTAGCCGAAACTAAATGCAATGAGAAAAATTTAAGAAATGAGCATAACCCAAAAAGGAGCAGCATCTGGCTGGATTTGAATTATATTAGAGACAGCAATGATGAGTACAGGATTGTGTAACTGTATTTTGCAAACTGAATACAAAAAAGGTTTTTACAAAAACACTGATTGCAAATGTTGTTTACCAACACACAAACCATTCAAGTGCTAAATTTGGCCTAAATGAAATGGCTTTAGTGATAATAAATGAAGAGCCATAAAGGAGCTATAAGAGCACAATTTTTCAAAAGAGCTTGTCACTTGTCAAAATAACTTAACAAATAGTTTTTGTTAATGAGTTTTTTGTCTTTCATTCACATCATTATAATGTCTTCTGTGGTGAGGGGTTTGAACTATTCCCTAGGTAAAAAAGAATTTAGTAAAATGATGTATGTCTCAATTTTGTGCCGGTCCCAAGCTTGGTTAAATGCTGAATGTTGCAGTCCTGCACCTGTGCTCCATGTATCCAAAGCTAGACTAAAGAGGAGGAGGGAGGAGAGTTAGAGAGGAAAGTGGGACAGGACAGACTGATTGGGCTTGCTGAAGACAGCAATCACACCTCAGAATGCTGTATCTGCCACATCATGCTGCCAGCGCCCATGTTTGAGTTTTAGCCATACAAGTACACTATAGTAACCCCCGTCTTATTGTACACTACACATGTTCAGTTAATTACCAGTGACAGGAAGCAACCAGATTTAGGATCACCGCTACTCCCTTTGCTCAGTGGCTTGTGTCGTGTTATTGCTAAAAGTTTATTTGAGTTTCTTTTTTCCCCCACACTTGCTCGCTGTAAAAGACCTGTTTCGCATAACAAACAATTGCACCGAACTCCATTAAAATCACTTCATGGGGACGTGATAGTGCCTCAAGTTAAAGGCTGTAATTGAAAAGCATTTGACAAACCACGCACCGCAAAGAGACAATAGACAAGCTGTGATTCGCACTTTGAGTTATTCAGTGGAAATGATTATCGTTTTTATATTTTGCAGCCCTATACGCAACTTGAATAGTGTGTGGTCCAAAACAGTGATGTTTTCATGGTAATGATCTTCAGATGGATAGACACCCTGATAATGATTTTCTTTTCACTACATTAGCCCGTATATAATGGCCAGTGGAACCTATGCACACTTCGCTCTTAATGGAAAAAAAGGAGAAGCTACTTTTGATTTCTTCTTGATGCCTTGACAGCTAAGCAGCGCTCTGTTAAATGCCACTTTGACAACTTACTGTTCCCAAACCTGCAGTGAAGCGCGGTGGAACCCTCAGATGTGGGAAGCGTCCCTGTGGAAGATGCTCCCGTCCATTGATTTGAAGTGACAGGCACATCCTTGACAAACACACCTGTCATTGTTGGAGTCACATCACATTTTCAGTTTCCAGGATGGAGGACGGAGGTGTGCGGGCAGGTGTGTGTACTGTGTCTTTATGCACATACGAGCATGAGTGCCCATAAGAAAGTTTTTTTTGTGTGTGTGTGTGTGTGTGTGTGTGTGTTTGCTTCTTTTGTTGTTGTTGACAGGTACATCTCCTTGTGCTCCAGCTGGTGCACAGGAACACAGACAGACTCTCCATTGGCTTCTCCTGTCAATATTTATAAGACCAGACACCTTAAACATTTATTTCAACTCTGCCATATTATACCTAAGTGGAGTTTTTAGAAATGTTGAAACATAGGCAAGCAAGAAGAAAATGTATGTATACCATTTACATTGCAAAACCATTCCTTTTGTTAAAATCACATTTCCAGTTACCAAGAACCCTCAGACAAAGACAGCAAAGCTTCTTCTTTCCTATCACCTTTTCCCTTCTGGGGTCACTACAGCATATTGCATATTGAGTTTGCTCAGGTATTATGCCAGATGCTCTTTCTGCTACATCCCTCAGCTTTTACTCAGGCTTGGGACTGGCACAAGGAGTACAATGGCTGGATTAAAGACAGCAAAGCTAGTGCTTTAAAAAGGTTAGCAAAACATAATGAAAAGGCAAGTTTCCTAATTAAATTTAAGTCTCAAAGTAAATTTAAATAGACACATAAAGCAACACAGGTGCCACAATCCCACTGCTTTGGAAGAATTTGAGAATACTAGCTCATATTGTTCTAACTATAAATATTTGTTGCTTAAGTAGAAGAAATATGTTGGGTATTGTCCCTTACTATCTGAGATGCAATTACTTCATTCACTTTAAATTTTGAACCGAAAATACTGAGTCAAGCTGTCTCTCATAAATCTACTTTGACAGATTTCTGAAGAACATGTGTTCATAACTCCAAAATTAAAATATGTGATTTCTAACAAATTCAAACATTTGGTGGAAAGTAAAACATTCTAACCACCTCAAGTGTGTAACTTTTTTAATTGTCTCTTGTGGGAAAGTGGCTGATTTTCCATGATAGATAGATAGATAGATACAAACGTGACTGAAATAAAACACTACTCCGGGTAGGTTTTTAAGGTAGAAACAGTATTATAAAAAGTTTAAAAGCTCAAAAATTGGTATAATAGGGGACCTTTAACAGTCCTTTTTATCAAGTGAGAAACATGCTGGATTTCTTTTCTTCGTTTGCTGAAGAGAACCTGACCAAAGATTTTTACACATCCTCACATAATTTTGTGCTTAAAATGATTTGGTAAGAAATGTAGAATTCAACAGTTCAGAGGTGTATACTGTCATAAGGACATCCATGAAGAGATTTCAAGTGTCTGTTCCTGCTGACCAGGGTTTGACATTAACACTTGCATGTTTCACTACATGCAGAATATACTATTTATTCAATTTCTTTAAGTTAACTAGTGGTTGATTGTAAAATATTATAAAACCCTAACTAGTAACTTTTGAAAAAAACAAAACAAAACAAAACAAAAAAACAGGTCACAGTGGCCAGTAGGCCAAAAAATTAATGTCAAACACTTCTGCTGACCATCAGTGTGCATTGGTCAAAAAAGCTTTCTGTGTGTTTGGTGGGGGAAGGTCTAGGATACTATAGGGTCCCGGGGAGGAGGAGGGCGGGTGATGAGCTGCTGCAATAATAAGCAGATTTTAATGATTTACTATAAATCAGCAGTGAGGCCTCTGCTTGGGGAGACTGAGGGGGATGACAGCTCCTGACTCACACACCTCGCAAATGCCTGGCTGATGATGTGTGCGCTCTCCGGATCATCAATCACCACACACACTCACGCACACATACATACACACACACACACACACACACACAGACATGCATACACGTACACACAATGAGACGCCAGGCTTTTACAAAAACATGCCTGCAACACACAGGTGCGCCGGTGTATACACATGCATACACGTAGGACACACATGTTTCTTGTCTCTTAATGTCTCCTCTAGCGTGGCAGGGGACAAATCAATCACGGCTCTGCAGGTTCAAGGGGCTAAGAGATTGTCTCGTCCGTTTTTCCCTATGCTATTGATCCCATTTTACTGGCATCATCGCCGACTTGTCTGGAAAACCCCCGGCATGACGATGGATTGAAAGTGGATGATTGAGAGAGGAGCGAGGGTGACATTCAACTGTAATCTCGTGCCCGGCCCCACCCATTTCTCACTATACCAAGAGAAATCCAGTGACATTGAAACTTCAGAGTTCATCTTCTAAAGAAAAATACACTTTATCCATTTTTTTTACCTTCACCATAAAGGCAGTGTTTGTTGGATGGCTATTTGATTGTTGGTTGTTTTGCTAGCTTGGGCTTAGGTTGTCTGTTAGCAAGATTATTTTATTTGATGACAGTAATGGACCAAGACAGAAACCATACATTTTGGTGTAGCTCCAGATCACTGTCCGGACACTAGAGTTTTTTTTTTGTTTTTTTAAGAATTCCTTATTATTGCAAGATAGGGTAAAAAATGCTAAATGCTTTTTTTTTTCTGTTTTGTTAGCATGATAACTGAAAGAAGTTATGGATGGATTTTTGTAAGAAATTCAAGAAGGGTCAGTAATGTGCCAAAGAACAAATGACCATGGCACTGTAATGCCTTGGTGGAGGTATTTGCTCTCCAAGCACTTCAAGTTTTATTGTTTTGCTGTCTCCTTGTGTTTCTTCCCCACACGTCTTATATACATCTATGCAGGTTTTATAAAGGTGTCATAGCTGCTTTCCAGAATTGTCAAATGTGTCAGTGCAACTCAATTTGTGTGAAACAGAACCTTTCTTTGTAAATTTCAAATGAGTGTTACATGGAAAACCACTGAGGCATGCTTTCCTCATAAATGTCTGTGTATTTCCCATCTCTGATGCATAAGGGATTTTCCAAGGACGTGATGGAGTGCTGTCTGGTTTGCATAAGCAGTAAAAAGCTAATTCTTTGATTCCCACTGATCACAAGATAAACATATTGCTGACAGAATGTTGGTCTCCTGCAGGGGAAGTTTAAAGAATTAAAACACATGGAACCCACTTAATGCTGCTAAGTAAATTTTAGAATTAAACTGAGGTATGGACAGTTTAATGTTGTAGACAATGGTTCAACATTTACTTTCTGCAGGTCAGTCTTTCACATTAAGAAAAACAACAACAAGTTAACAAGCCTGATTGATATGATTACTTCACGTGCTAATATTTGCTAATTGACTGGGACCAGAGTCATAGTTGTGACAGCTCAGACTGGATTCGTCTCTGCTCAGAGACTCAGACCTGTGAACAGATAACTTGGACTTGGACATGTGAATTCATGACTTGGATGACAAAACAAGCAGCATGCAGTATGAATGGCTACTCTAATAAGTATACAAATGTTAATGACCTGACTCAGACTTGGACACACCTTCAGTTCATTTGGACTTGACTTGGAAGAATCTTAGACTTGTACCTTAACCCTAGATGACTTTACTCAAGCGAACATATTTTTGATGACTTATACTTGCACACCCACTTCAAGTGCTAATGACTCAACTCGGACCAGTCTGACTCTGACCTAGACTCAACACTCCAACACTGAAGACTCAAAGACACAGAAAGAAGAGTTTGGGGTCCGTCTTTGTTAGCATGTCTGTGGTTGGCCAGGACTTGCACTAAAGCCTGGGACACACCAACCCAATGCCCGAGCACTGTTAAGGCCTCGATACACCAAGGCGACTCACAGACTGCCACCAAAAAGATGGAGCGACAGCTCGTTCCTTCTCCTCTCTTCTCGTCTCCTCTTGTTCCCTCCCTTTTCCTCACATCGCATGACCTTTTTCCCTCTTCATATACTGAAGCGACAACTGACCTAAACACCGAGTCTTGTGCATGCGCGTGATGTAATTACCCCCCCTAAAGCGGCAGATGGCGCTAGCCAGTGAACAAAGATAAACGGAAGTGACACAATGTTTGTGGAGTACATATGCATGTAGCGCGCCTTGGTCTGCCACTGTTCTCAGCTTGTTTGAACATTTGAGAAGCGTGATAATGGCCGGTTTGGACATTGTTTTGTGTGGATTAGGTGCCGCTGCTCTGTTACTTGAAGAAGATAACTTTCCGCATGGAATTGCGAAGAATGCAAAAATGGTTACAGTACGCTGCCACAGCGGTTTTCACCTCTCGTCACTCCGTCACTTCCACTAAAATTCCCGTGAGCTGATTGACGCGGCAGCTGTAGCCTGTAGCTGTAGGCCTATCAGAGCGCTTTGTGCCAAAGACCAAAGACGCCGATTCAACAAGGCCAATCGGCAGAAAACTAGTCAGACGGCCTCCGACCTGGAGCGATGGGGGCTGACGGCGCATACATATCAAAAGGACGGAAATGAGCGACGTGGAAGAACCGTTAAGACGGCTTCAGATGGGCGATCATCGCCTTGGTGTATGGAGGCCTTTAGCAGAGGCGAGGCGACTGCTCGTCTCCTCACATCTCCCCTCGTCGTCACTGAAAGTAGCTGCAGACACCAGAGCGATTCAGACCCACGACTGAGCAGTGTGCATGTGCAAAACGTATTAAATATTTACAACAGCAGGCGGCGCTAGTCACTAAACTCTGCTGTTATTTAAACCCCAGTAAATAAAACTCTGCAACACACGTGTTTAACTCAAGTATTTGTCAGTCAATAATAATTATACGCACTAGATTAAACTTGTCTGATCACAGTAATGAATAAAAGGAACTGAATTATTGCAGCTGTTTGCCTCAGAAGGAGGATTATATTTTTATCTGCATGAGGCTACAAGCTAAGGTAAGCTAACTGCAGCACATTAGCGTCACAGATGTGGGAAACATAATGAAGTAGATGTAGAACAAAAGTTCATTATATTTTGATGTTAAACTCGAACTGTTTGACAAATTGTGAACGGGACACACAGTCAATCAGAGCGCTCGTTGACCACAACGGCTCAATGCCGATTCAACATGTGTAATCGGCCAGAACTACGTCCAATTGTCTTCTACTACGTCCGATGGTGCGGAACACACCAAACAGACTCACGTCGCCGACCATGTCAAACCATGCTGATGATCGCCCCGGTGTGTGCCAGCCTTAAGAGTTTCATTTTTGCAGTAATACTAGCCAATAGCATCAACAATAACATGTAGCTATAACTAATTTCCTGACCATCGTGCCTCCCAAAATACTGCCTGGGTCATAGTTCTCCCAGATTTGAGAAGCAGAATGCTGTGGCTTTACTTTATTAGGAAGTCAATTTTGTAATCACAATAACATGACTAACTCTACAGCATTAAATTACACCTCAGCATCAGGCATTATATTATGTAGAAAATATCACCTTATTTACGCACAGTATTACAATGTACACTTCAAATGATCAACAATCTCCAATCACTCAGCGTCCTGTTAGTACCCGTATATCAGAGTCAGGCTTTTTATTACATTATATCTGCATTATGATGATGCACAGGTTTAATTACACATAGATGGATGCTTCATTCATCTTTCCTCTGCCTGACATGTTGATTAAAATGCTTAAAGGATTATCTATGGGGCTCCTATTTGTGTCCTTGTATTTGTCTTTTTAACTTTCATCCAGTGGCCTGATTTATTCCCCTTGTCTATAAATAAGTAGACAGGGTCCATGTGATGGATTAATCTGTTGACATTGTACCAACTGCAGGTAAACAATTACTATTCATGCTTCATCGTCTCAGAATCTATACCAGGATGCTGCCACTTAGGAAGGGACAAAAGGTTATATCCCAAGCTATTGTTGGCTTTTTGGTCAAATGTCACTCACTCCATAGTCTGCTGTGCTAGAGGGGCCTTTAAAAAATAATCATGTTCTTCTTACAAGTAGATTAGTTTTAGCTCAAAAGCTTGTAATGTATTAAAGTGTGTTATATGTATTGTATAATAATATAAGTAAAACTGAAGCCAAACACATGGCTAATTTGCATTTAACAGAAAAGTAACATTAACTACTACTCCCTACTCTTGTTTTCTACATATTCAGCCCACTGTTTACAGAACTCAAATACAGACTGTTAACTGAATACTGCCCATTTTTTGCTTAAGGCATCTCAGTCTCATCTTAAATAAGTCTCCTTGTATGTTTATTTCCATGATGTTAGTGGGCATTTGTCTTATCAATATCTCATCTCACACAGCCAGACCTCAATTTATGCTCCACAAGCAATGCACCAAAAAGGGAAATGCCCACGCCCTTAATTCAAAATCCAGGCATTCTGCAAAATTGTCAATTGGCTGATGTACTACAGACACATCACGCAAGTTTTTTACACTTTGAGGCAAAAGTAGGAAATGAAGTGGAAAAAGCACTGGATGAAACCAAATCTTGAACTAACCCTTGGCTAAGGTTGAGTAAGTAGGTACAAATTCAGTGTAGGTCCTGCAGCTGTGGTGAGACCCTCACAGCCTACATTAAAACCATTGTCCTGAGGTTATCTACAGATCCCCAATGGAAAGAATCTTTGAAATCTGTTTCTGTTTATTCTTCCTGTTACAGAACAAAATGTGCCCCGCACTGCCAAACCAAAGACACCTCCAGTTCAGACCTTGTTTACATCTTTGTGGATAACCCTATCTATGACCTCTATCATCTTGGGTTATTAAAACTCCTACAATGGAAGCATAGCCAGACTTGAATGGTCAATACTTTTACACTATTCGCTGCCTCCAGATCCCGTACTGATGGTGAAGAAACTTCTCCTGCCTCAAACAGTCTATCTTTTACAACTCTAGGACAGCACTAACATTTTTCTCACACTACCCTCTCTAAAGTCATGGCCTGGCTACCAAGAGCATTTTAATTTCTTAACAAAGGGAAAGGGGAGTAGGCCTGCAACCCCTCCCATTTGAGTATATTTCCACTGTAGTCAACATGTATGTATGTATGTATGTATGTATGTATGTTTTTAAATTATATGTATCTCTCTAAAAGCAGGTTTGATCTTCATATGTTGGTACTGCTCCTTGAATTCTAATTGGGTTGTATCTACCCAGTTTCATTTGGTCTAATCTGTGTCCATTTAATCCACCCCTGTGGCAAATCAAACCTGAACTGACAGGGACCACACTAATGCCTTGCAAAAATATAACAGAAAGTAAGTGTGTGGCTATTCTGTATATAGAAGGCCTACATCTGTCTGAGTGTGATTGCAGTACTACGAGTTTATGAATCAGCCTCAGGATCAACAATTACTCCTGTCCCTGAGGCCACGGACTGAAAGGCCCATTTGAAAAGACAGTGTGGAGAAGAGGATTAGTCAGAACACTGGGAGGATGAAAACACCCTCGTACAATACCAGCATTCAAATGATTTTAATCAGCCACTTCTTCAAAAGACATGTTTGCTCAGTCAGATTAAACAGTTAGCCATTGATTTTACTTTAAATGAAAGAAAAACACATTCTTGTCCAGTTGAATCGAGCATGAGAACCAATAAATTATACCGTCTTTCTTTTTGTCCAACTGCAATGTCCAGATAATAATATGAAGTATAGTCACAAAAACATATTATAATTAGTTGTTTTTTTTTATAGTGACCTGATCTGGACATGAACCAGGGATCTTCTAGTTCAGGGGTAAATGCCCTATCAATCTAATAATAAAGCTCTTATGTATCACAGTAGTAAACAATACACGGAAAAGATTCTTTGACTCTGTCTTGCAATGGATCCAGACAGTGTTCCATTATATACACACCAAAAACTAATCATTTGTTTCTTGGCCCATTACTGACCTTTCCTGAAATTTCACAAAAGTCCAACCATTGAATTTTGAGTCTTGCTCACAACAACAACAACATCAACAAATGTTCAACAAACCATCGCTGGTAAAGATATTAAACTTGTAAACAATTTCTTGTTTCCAGCTAGATTTTTTAAAATATAGAATTGAAAATTATCAGTTCATGCACAATTTACAAACACTGATTCAAAATAGACATCATTAATGCATTATCTATGGCCCTTTTTGATAACCTTATTTATTGAAAAATACATGGTAATTTACTAGGTGATATTTTCCTGTAACTGGTTATTACTAAAATTTAAATCTTTAAATTTAGGTGTTAGGTGTCTAAGGTGTATGTTAATAAAAGGCAGTGACAGTACCACAGTGTTGTTTATTGTTTCCGTATCAATGGATCTGTGTCTGGAGGTTCATCTGCTCGGACAGTACTGGGACACATGGTTCTGAGGTGGCATGAAGTCATGTGACATTCTTCGGCTTTGACAAGTGGCTGCACTTCAGAGGAGTCAACCACAGACTGTACATACACAGATATGTTGATTCTTTTACCCGTGGTTTCACAATGTCACGACTAATGTCACATACAGTGTGTCCCAAATTCTTTAAACTCCATGCATGTATCAATTGTTGTATGCATTATTCTACAAAATGCATTTACAAACATTTAACTTTCTTTATTTCTGATGCAAATTAGTATACATCAAATTAAATTGAAGAATTGGAACTGTGTTATATAGTCCTGGAAAACATTCAAACTCTTAATACTCACAAACACACACACAAAGTGTACATAGAAATGTAAGGGAAAATGAACTTAGGAATACTTACAGAAAGCATGATGATGTTTGTTATTTGTTTTGTGTACACTGTAAAATTGGACAACCCAACCTTAATTAAAAACTCTAGGAAACCAATTGCCTAAAAATACCATTCAGACTTTTAAGTTACACCAACTAATATTTTTTGTTCACCTACTTTGGTGAAGCAGAGATCATCATTGATGTTGACTGTCAGTGGGTTGCACCTTTTAATTTTATACATTATTTTAAGTAATTGTGGTCTCAATCAGTATAGACTCTTAATGCACTTTAAGAAAAATTGCATATCAGTTTGAGGAACTGCAGATGAGGTCCAAATCTAAGATACTAATGTTAAAAAGTCAAAAATGCTCTTTTCTGAACTGACTGGAAGCGACAACAGCAGTTTTCCACTGAAGAAACTTAATAAGTTGAAACTACGCTGGAATCATGTGTCACACTGTTCCTTTAAGTCATGGCCAGACTGTGATGTCAACAGGGCCATAATAGGAACAAGGCTAAATACACTTTTAGAACTGTTCATTACTACAGGAAAAACACACAAATGATATGCTTTTATCAGAACATCAGCACAACAATTTTCCTTAATCAGTGCTGGAGTATGATGGCAGTGATGGCACTGAAATGAAATTGCTGTCCACAAAGACATTAGTGTGTGGACAAACAATAAATTCTTTCACTTCAGACTTCAACTTAAAACTTTACTTTTAGGTGAACAAAACATAAGAAGTTTGAGTTAGTATCAGAATAAAAAATCCTGCTTAGTTGCCTTGAATTTTTAAGGTTTCGCAACTTATTTTTTAAAAGTGTATTGAGGCATATATATAGTTGTTTCTAGTATAATAATCAAACAGAATGAAACAAGATTAATATATGTAAAGGGGTTCCTGAGCTTAAAGCCTGTTATTTAGTTTCCATAGCTCTGTGCCCACAGTGTGGCTTTACAACCTGTTAGCTTGTACATTAACCATGAGGAGACATGAGAGGTCAGAGACAGGTTTGGAGGACAGCTGCTGGTGTGGTAAATATTGACTGAACTCAAGTGGACCACAAGGAAAACATGTAAATAGTTAAAGTGAGCTGTAAGTGACAAGTTTGTCTTTTTAAAATGTAACCTGCAGCTGCCCACAGCTGGAGCACACAGAGCTTCCAGGTATTGTACATCTGTTTCCTGCCTTCACCAAAGATTAATGACACTGTATCTATTGTTACTTTTTATGAGCTTATGAATTGTGCGTGTGTATCGACACATGTCCATAAACACAATACATCGTCCGGTAAACCCCAGGAGGGATCCATTTCTTTTCCCTCCCCCCTTCCACTTCCTCCTTCTAAAGCCTTAGGAATAGAAGACATTTCTTGGGAGAACAAACCTTTAATTGTCCTGCTCTGTCGACATGTAAGGGAAGTGATGCGTTATATTATATCATCACTCTCCCTGACGTCCCCGGAATGACCCCAGAATCAACCATTCAGCTAAATGGAGCCATTGTTGCCCACATTTTAATCTTAACCTCTCAGTCATCTGATGAGAGATCTATGTGACTTTATAAAAGGGACACAATGAATCTTTGGGTGAGCTTGTTTAAATCACTTCCTGTGTCTAAATGAGCAGGATCGACAGAGGCCCTCAGTGAGTGTGGTCTCCTAAGGGCCGCGGTCGATTGAGAACATGCACCGTACCAGGCCAGTTCTAAACTGTTACCACTCTATCTCTTGTGTTCTGCAGCACCAGAGGGGAGAGCCACTGCAGACTAGTGACAGTGGTGACAGAATTACCCCTCACCCCGAGAGAGTGCAAGTTTGGGTCAGTTACTATCGACAAGTCTTGAGTAGCTAGAGGGAAGATTGTCTATTGTCTTCTGTGAAGCTGTTATTGTGGCCAAGAAAGAGAAAAGACCGTTTGTGTTCATACATTCACCCATTGGCTCTCATTGTAACATTGCTTTTGACCAACTTTTTTTTTTAAATGACCAGACAATAAATACAAAGATGTGTTTCCTACTTGAGGCTATATTTGCAACTCAAGTGCAGCTCTTGGGGCCCCAGGGCTAACTTAAAGAAACCAAATGGAGATGAACCTCGGGTCACCTGACAGTTTCAGCAGTACTGTATTCAATTTATTTGTCAATCCCTAGGGTGACAGCTCCTCTCCACCCCATATTAACCACCATAGGTAGTATTTTTTGCAACTCACTTGTTATGAGGATTGTAATAGATGCAGTAGAAACCCCGTAGATATGTGTGTGTGTGTGTGTGTGTGTGTGTGTGTGTGTGTGTGTGTGTGTGTGTGTGTGTGTGTGTGCGTGTGTGCGTGTGTGTGTGTGTTATATTTAAAGCCATTTCTACAACTCATATATTGAATTAAAGTTTACTTGTTGTGTTCACTTTCTGAGATTGGCTTGTGTCATCATTAGTGATTGTTCTGGAGGCACTGAGTGACAGCTAAATCAGCTGTGGAATTACAATGGTATTCTCTTTGTACATGTTGCCCCAAACGAGCCAGGCTAGTATTGGATAACTAATTAAGCAAAGAAAGTAAAGTGCAAAATCCTGCATCACTGAGAGCTTGGAGAGGGAAATGCATTCTCAGACAAGAGACTGTTCATTGGACCTTATTGATTCCTCGGCAGAGGCAGAGATCAATGAAAAGAAACAGACTGAGACAAAGAGTGGCATTTAAGGGTGGAAAAAGCTGACATTTTCTCCATCACTGTCAGAAGCGCAGAGGCCATAAAGCAGCCGCAAATATTAAAACATTTCTCATCGGCGCGGGAGTATTGGCAGCAGAAATTGTTTTTCCTCCGCCGCGTGATACTCAGGCTGAACTCCCAGTAGGATCCCCGTGGGACTGCAGATTGGTGCGTGTGACATATCGGCCCGGCGTTTACACACACCTGCCACTCATCCCAAACAGCCAGGCGCAGGGGCTGGAGAGGCCAGATAGCAGGCGACGAGCACTGCCGCCTGGACGCCTGTCAAGGTGGGTAGGTGTGGTGGAATCCATCACTGATAAGGCGCTTATATTTCCACAGCGCTCCTATTAGTCAGCAGTGCCCTCAACACTATGTACATGTTATGCATGCATAATGTGTGTATAACGTGTGAATGCTGTTCTCCTTATCTGTGTGTTTCTCTTCACAGGAGAGCTGACTACAGACTAATGTAATGTTTATGGCACACCAGCTACGTTGTGTGTAATTATGGATGTGTGTGTGTCCTTCCAGTGCACTCCCAAGTCGTGAACTCCTGGTGACACGGGTACTGCGGGGTCACACGTCTATTTGCAGGATAAATGATATTATGCTACACTAAGAGAATTACACAGAGGATGTCCCTTGGAGTCACTGCACTCAGCAATCAGTCATAGTTACTTTATGTGTCTCTTAAGCCCCTCTATCTGTACTCATCCGCTGGTCTGGAACAGTGCTAAATGGATCCACACTGCATCCAGTCATTACGAGCTTATGATTCGACTTACGACTCACAGAGAGAAGATAGTCAGTATTCTTTCACACTGCACACTGTACTTGGCTCATTTTCATTCATTGCCCTGTCTTTCCTCTTCCCTCACTTCCTTCCCTTTTTGGTTCTCCCTTGGTGGTATTTGATCGTGGTGAAGCAGGCGGCAGGAGAGGAAACAGCAGGTGAACCCACTCTAATACTCAGCTGTGCCATCTGCCGCGGTCACGTGAGTGCATCGTGAATGTGCTTTAACGCCATGATGTCCCATCATACCTGACACATCAATCAATCAGCAGCAAAGAGCTAAATGAATGGGGAGAATGCACTGACAATAGATTCTCAAACATGATTACTCCTGTCAATCAAATGAAATTATAATAGTTGATATGAAGCAATATACTAACTGCTTGTACTTGTCTTTTATGAACTCATTAGGCTCAACCCATTTAATCTACTGTGTAACTTTCTTGAAAGAAAACATGAATAAACAGTGTTTCATCCTGAAGGAACTGTGGTATTTGTAATATATAAATATTACAACTATCAAGAGATCATTTATGTGTAATTACTATACAGCAAGTGGCTAAACAGCAAGACATAGCTTCTTTTATAGGCTTGAAAATTTGCCAACAGTTTTACAAGGGAAACCAACAAACCTTGGTTTCAACCCAAAGGTCTTGATCGGCTGTGAAAAATACATTCAATTACTGCAACAGTGGCCACAGGAAATGATTTCAGTCAAAACTGTCCCTGCCACAATTAAGCCGTGTTAATTATGTATTTCATTAAGTAAGTGGATTAAAGCAGTGCTGATGAAATCATAACGGGGAATCGCCGGAGGCCGAGCTGCAGAGAACAGACAGGAGACGACTGATATCTCTATTGCGTGCATCCACTATTGCGTTCTACCCTCAAATAACCCTATTAATACTTAAAACACCTACACACACCTATCCAGATTAGCCTTTGCTATCATCTGCTCCTATATCTGCATGGCGGCCCGTGTACCATCATACAGTGTATGTAATAGCGCTGTAGAGATAGCGCTGACGTGCACATGCTGTTTGGGAGTCTTGTAGAAAACAACGAAGTCTCTCAGTTTTCAGCCTGTTCATTGCCATTCAGGTGCAAACGGGAGATAAACTGAAATGCAGATCGCTCTTTCTGTTGCGTCTCCCGCCCGTTACGCAGCCTCTCTCTCTCACTCACGCGCTCTTTTTAATTCTATCTCGCTCGGCCGTCCTCTGTGTTCTCTGATGTTTTATTTGATATCCCACAATAAAGCCTCTCTTTGAACTGCCATCAATTGTGTATGGATTTTTCCTGTGAGGAGAAACAGAGAGCTGTCTGAAAGGGCTCCAGTCCCGCAGGCTGCCTTCATATTGATGCAGAGGAGTATTGCCATCCTCATTGCTGGATCAATCACTCACGTCACTGTTGTTTTATGGCTGGGGCCACTTCACAGAAAGAAGCCTGACAACATCACCGCAGAGGTTTGCAGAACGATACAGCTCTGATAGTTGAGGAGGGAGGAAGCAGCGGCACAGGGCTGCGGGGGGCTTTCCGAGGCAAACAGGGGTGAATTTAGATTGGGGAACTGTCACATGCATTCACACATATCTGCTGCTGGAGGAGGCTGCTAATGCAAGTCTGGATTAAGTTAAATGGAAAAGATTGGGAAGAATGTTGAGGCAGCATTGTCACCTTTAATGCAAAATCCTACTACATTTCTATTGTTAAGAATCTTCCTAATTTATTGCATCATTCTTATAGACACAACTCTTTTATCTGAATTCTGTGTATTGCAAGGGTCTACCATGATTTTTATTGCTTATCTAATGTGGTTCTTATGGAAATCTTTGTAAGCCACATAACAACAGGACTGTCCAGGTTTTTTCTTGTCAGAGAATAAAACTTTCTTCCGTCTTGCAGTGCCCCTTGTTTGGTGCTCCCTTGCATTGCCCAACAGAGCTTTAGAAGACACGTGGCCTTTAAAGACTTTTGAGCTGTGAGAGAATTTTTGGTTCTCTCACAGC
Source organism: Bostrychus sinensis (assembly GCA_020698575.1). Taxonomy (NCBI): domain Eukaryota; kingdom Metazoa; phylum Chordata; class Actinopteri; order Gobiiformes; family Eleotridae; genus Bostrychus; species Bostrychus sinensis. Next base: position 23,598,208 of record CM036251.1, read on the forward strand.
TTCTGTCTTATGATTATTGGGCTGCAGTCAGCATCAGTAAGGGCCTTAATTCTGGTAGAAGAACAGTCTTTACAGGCAGCTCATTGGATCCTCCGGCTCAGAGCGTCTGATATTTTTTCGGGTTTCAGGACTTTTTTGTCCTATAGCCGCCAGGATCTTTTAAGCACTTTAAAATGAATAAATGAGTAAATTACTGCTCAACAGTCCCGGTCGCCTCATTCAAAGACAGAAAGCCTTTTTGTTTTTGCCACCAGGAGGTCATCACAGTGTGAATGCCTGGCAGAAAATTACAAGAAAGACAGATTTTTGTACAGATTACTTACTACTTTAGATCAGCTAATGAACAGCCTGTTAAATTTAAAAGCAGTTTCTCCAGGTTCTTCTTTTTGCATTTTTAACTCTTATACTCTAGTAACAACCCGATTATGGTCCAAAAGTGCAAAAAGGAAAATAATTTTTCCCCTAGTTTTGAGATTTTGTTCTAGGCTGTACATTCAGCCACAGGTACCACAGGCAAATCACATACAGTATAATAATAAAAATAATATTCTATAAAACAGGTGACACAGGGTGACGACTAAAAAAGTGTAAGTGCTATTTTGAGTGAAAATTATATATAATTAAAATTACTGATAAAAAGAAAAATAGGATTCACTCTATATCAAAAGGGCATACGTGTAAATCACATTCATATTGTTCATATTCTAAGTGGCATAAAATGTTTCAGTAATAAAAAAAACGTTTTTCACCATTAAAAAATATGTCTTCTGTGTGTAGGAAGATTTTAGATTTTTTTTTTTTTTACAAAGAAAATCTCCTCTCAAAACGTTGTAGTGTAATCAATTTGGCAGTAACATAATATTGGTAATTACATCCTTCTATTTTATGGAATCATTAATTTTCCATATGTCACTAATACAATGCAACAAGTCTTTACAGCTTGTACATTATTCTGTGGCATATACAGTAATTATATAATCCACATAAATTATTGACAACTCAAATTTAAAAGTATATTCCAGTATCAGATTTTCACACTCAGCAGATGTATGCAGAGGTATATTATAAAACCACATCGAGAAAAAAACTGACTTTTCTTTTCAACTTTATGGTTTAAAACTAACTGACTTTGTCCCAGTGGAGACTCAGTGTAGTGTTAAGTCCATTACAGTAATCTGGATGCATTGTAAAGTCCTGTCCCAGCCCGACTTGTACTTATGAGAGATGTAGCAGCAGTAGCAGACAGTGCAGGGTCCCACTCCGGCCATCACTCATCGCTCTCCCCCTGAACTCCACATGACCTTCCCCTCTGCCCCCAGAAGACTGCCGCACTCTGGCATATTCACCTTAAAGAGACAGGGGAGTCTTTTCCTGAATGGACCTAGCTTCTATATTAGGTGTAGTGCCCGGGCTGAAGGTAGGATGAGAAAAGGCATCCTTTAAAGAGGCAATATGCAATTATTTCCTAAATTTCATAGAAAACTGTCACCTATTAGTACAGGTGGCTGTCCATAATGTCGTAAATTATGTGGAAAAGTACATTTATTTCGTTAGTTCAATTCAAAGAGTGAAACACATGTACAGTATATAATTCAGTATTAGAATGATCTGTTTCTTGGCTTTCTCATTAAAAAGGACACAGCATTGGCACTGAAGTCTTGGATTCTATTGGAAAAGTGTCTATTCCAGCATTAACTGTGTCTGCTTTGTCAGAGAAACAGTCAAGAAAAAACATAAACAGCCAAAAGGAAGCAAAGTAAAACACTGATAAATAATGGTAATGCATTCTGGCAAGGTGGAGATAATGCTGGGATTACAATGCTGATGATGAAGCTGATGAAGATGATGAATGCAGAACTCGAAGTCTAAAGTGCAAGTTAGGACACTGGGTTAAGTGTAAATAAAAAATAAAAATAATAATAATAATAATAAAATCCAATAGAACATAAACTGCAAAATGAGACATTTTGTTGCCTGGTCCCAACTTTTAGGAATGTGTTGCTTTTCTTAAATTATAAATAAAAAAACATATATTAATTATCTCAGTTTCGACAGCTGATATCTTGTTTATGTTCTATGGTGAATTCCCCCCTAGATTGGAGAACCATTGCATTCTGTTTTTTGTACATTTTACAGTGTTCCACATTTCAGGGATCTGTGGAATATTGCTTTAGTCTGTACTCTGTACTGTAGCGACGTTCGCCCACTGACCCAAAGGTTGGCGGTTCAATGCCTGCTACCGGCATTCCTTGTGTAAGACACTTGTGACTGTGTTTGGTGGTGGCCGTAGGGCCCTAGACACAGATTGGTAGCCAGGCTTCCATCAGTCTGTCCCAGGGCAGCTGTGGCTACAGAAGAAACTCACCACCACTCAGTGTGACTGAGGAGTGAATGAATAAAGCAACAAACTGTAAAGCAGCTTTGAGTGTCTAGAAAAGTCCTATAAAAAACTAATGCATTTATTATTAATGCTTCAATATATTAATATTTAACAGATGAAAATTGGTTAAAAAAGCATAGTTTACATAAAAATTTTTGTTTAACACAATTGTGGTGGTTTTGGGAATTAACCCAGCCTCCCTATGTTGTGGGGAGGAAGAAAAAAAAAAAATCGGAAATGAAGGGAGTGGACCAGGATGGAGGACGTGGAGGTGCTCATGCGTCGTGAATGGCCCTTTAATTCCCTCTCCTGACAGAAGGCGATGGCAGCCTCGAGGAGGGTCAGGACACCAGTTGGCATGAATAGACACATTTTTGTCTCGTCTCCAACTTCTCTCTCCGCTGTGTGCCTCCACTGACTGTAACATCTCATTTTTTCCCCCCAAGCTGGACGTCTCCACAGTCATCCTCTTGTCATTGGAAGGCAGGCGGGCAGCTCTCTGTCTCCTCAAACGCACATGAATAGCAAACATTGTGCCAAAACGCATCAGAATCACCAAGCTGTTTTCGATTGCATATTAAAATAAAAAACAAAAATGTGAGTGCATGTTTGAAAATGACAGGCTGATTGGCTGTGGTCATTTCTGGCTGTGTGGGCCTCATTTTTCCTGTGCTTCATCAGTGGGTGCATTCATCCATTCAGAAGAGATTGAAGCAGTAGCCTTTAATAAAGTCACTAGGCTTGAAAATATATGAATAAAATGACATCCTAGTGCCTTGGATGGATCAAATTGACTTATCCCGGTAATAGCCCAAAGCTAATGTGTGCGTGTATGCGTTTGTGAGAAGGGGTGGAAAAGAGCTACAGAGATGGATATAGTGTTAGAACAAAGGCAGGAAAGACACTAATATCAGAGAAATAAAACAAACTGGACCTGAGGGGGCAGGACTGAATGAAAACCTGCACTGGACACATGAGTTTGAATCTTATTTGTATTGGTGAAAGTGAGCCATCACCAGAGTAAAGTGTGATTAGGGCGAGGCTGGGAGCAGAAAAACAAAGCCATTAAAGGAGAGAAGAGAAGAATACCAGTCACAACACTTGATCCTAACAAAGTTACAACGGTTATTCTGCGCAAATCGACAAAATTATGAGTGCAATTTCACTGGTGGTACAGCCGTTTGATCGCACAAGGCCACCAGGGTCTCCCAAATCTAATGATACACCCAGCATGGACCACAAGTGGAGGTGCAAGTCACTACTCAAATAAATTTTTTGAAGACTGTGTACTTGCTGGGTACATTTTCTATAACAAATTTCACTTGATTAATTCAGAATTGTTTTATTTATTTATTTTATTTTTGTTCATCTACATTTTTCAACTACATTGTATTTTTATAATTTATTAGTATGGGTTTTATATATGTATTTGTTTTTATTTTTTTCCATGCCCTGTTTATTTTAAACTGTTCTGTGATGTTCTTAATGCTGCTAGTGAAGCACTTTTTAACTCTATGTTTTAAAAAATGCTATATAAAGATTATTATTATTGTTATTGTTTTTATTTTTTTATTCATTTAAATTAATTTTTTTTAATTAATAATATTCAAATTAATAATTTAAACAAGTATTTTTTTTTTACCTCAGTGGTAAAGTGAGTGGAGGGCTCGCCTCACAACAAGAAAGTCATAGGTTTGATTCCAGAAGTAGTATTACTGATAAAAGTAGCGCAGTAGATTATGATATGCTACTATTTTGAAAGTACTTTCCACATAAGGAACCTCGACCTTTATCAAATGACAAGTCATGATAAGCTCTCCTTAAAGCCACAATTTCACAATTTAGGTGTACTGACCAACTAGTAATTGGTGAAAATAGGATTCTGTGAGTGCCAAAAGGGTGTAAAAGCATATAACTATGAAGAAATGGCAGGGAAAGCAAGAGCCCAAAAACTTTTTTTTTTTTTTCAAAATAAATACAAAAATATATAAAACCCATAATTTTTAATAATGGATAAACGGTTGTGTCTTTTTGTATCTGAGTGAATATTTTAGCTTTTCAGACATAATTTTTCAGGAATAGTCAGATCAAATTTTTTAACATATTTCTTTTTGCTGAAAGGTTTGCGGACTGTCACTCCCTTTTCAATAGAAGCCCTTGTTATTCCCTTAATCGTAATAAGTAAGTAATATAAATAAGTAATATACTGTATTGAGTAGTTATACTTCTACTTTGAGCACGAGTACTATAACTTTTAACTAACAGTATGTGGACAATGACAGTTTTTCACCAATATGTGAACATATCTCCTGTTTTTTTGCCCTTGCTGGACAGAAGCTTATAAGGCCGAGATTTTGACGGAGCAGTCATGTACCGCGATAATGACAGTCAGAAAGAACGTCCGTACAAGGAGACACATGTCTGTTCCACACTCTTCAAACATCAGGCCTTAACTCCTGCTATGTGTGAATAAAGAGGACAGGAAGTGGCAGTTTGGCAGCTCCAACCAGGAGTGTCACTCTCAATTGCGTCCCCTGCCAACTCCAGACACGTCGCGCGTCCGAAGAGGTCACGGGTTTGACTCCTATTTTCCCTGCCTCTCCTCCCCTTGGATTTACAGGACAGTCCCTCTCCACGCCACCTACGCTGTGCACAACAGTCAAGAAGGAGACAGAATGATGTGCACCAGACGCGAGCCAGAGCGACGGCGGCACATTTTTTTTTCCAAAACACTCCACTAAAACATGAGGCCTGCCTTGTCAGATTACACTGACGACCAGTGTCAAAATCTCCTGCCACGTCTCAGTGAAGAGCAGAGAAGCAGATGTCCCAAGTTTGCCTTCCTCCTCCAGACAAAGCAGTCAGGAGTTTCTCATGAAGGACATTGTAGACAGTCCACGTGAAACTTCTCATTGATTTCTCAATCATTTCACTTTTGTTTGTAGGTGGAGAAATTAGACTCTTGGTAAAGATGAATGTAATATAATCTAGGCTGTAATGCTTGGCTTTTTTTTCTACTTTTTTCTTTACCTTGTATTTGAACAGAAAGACTATGGTGACAGGAAATGGAGAGAGAGCAGAAAATGACATGGGGCAATCTGGCCCTAGCTGGGAACTAAACCTGGGTGACTCTGGTACATGGCATGCACTCGACCAGGTGAGTCACCAGAGAATCCCATGCTTCCAGGTTTTAGCCTGTCCTTGAATTCACCAGATACATTTGAAAAAGATTGTTAGCTGTTGCAAACTTAGCTATGTAAAGTTACGCCTAATTCACACTGAATGCGTTGCGTGTGCAGTACGTCTCCAGTATGAAATTCTTCCAGATTCCAATTCACACTGAGTGCATTGTGTGTGCGACATATATCCAACAACAGCCATTGGAGAGTAGCGGGTATAAGCTGAAGTTATGAGTTTACATGATAACAACCATGTAGAGAGCTATATGTAAACAAAAGCCACATTTGCTTGTCTGACCACAATCTCCTGTTCATTTGGTTACTGTTTCTGTGATGTTTGTGCTTCTAACATGGGTAAGCATGACCTTGTGTTCCCAGTTGAGATGTAATGTTTACAAAGTGATGTGAGCAAGAGGCTGAACACGGTGTTTTTTTTTTGTTTTTTTTTATTTTCCGGATCCTCTTCTCTGGTCCCAGGTCTGACTTCCCGTCTGGCTCGATCTGCTCTGTTCAACTTTATGCATGAGGGCTGCAGCATCCATCAAGAATAGACTCAATACGTATTTTTGCCAGAGCGCTGGACATGGAAACTACTACTGCAATGCAGCCGCTGTGGACTCACGCATTGACTATTTGTTACAGAGGTCGTACAGGACGGACATGCAAGGTATTCAGTGTCAATTGGGCATTAGCTTATAAATTCTGTGCACATATACATTGTAGTGAATAATTTTACTTTACACTTTCAATTAACTGCTCATTATGTAAACCGAGAAATTAGCATTTCTTATTAGAGCCAACTTTTCTGTTACTAAAAGTCCATGAACTAGCAGCTGATAAAACAAATGCCTAGAGTTATATAGAATTAGATGTATTAAATCCAGCAACTTAGATTAAAATGCCCCCATAAATGTCATTTGTATCTGAACTGCTTCTTGATAATAATAAGCCCTTGCCAAACAGAAGGGAAGTCAAATAGATTTTGATTCCTTTCCAAATCATTCAGTGGCTTCCCGCTAATGTAACTTGATCAGAGCACTCTCAAATCGGAGCTGTGTGAAATGACAGTTGAGATTAATTTTGTCAGCCTTGTAATCGCGCCTTATTGATGTGTTTCCTACAAAATGGCACATCGCAAAGAGCAGCTCCAGCCACGGGGCAACTGCGCTTCATACGGTGGCCATGGATGGACATAAGACGCTGACCTCCTGACCGCACACCTTTGGACTGCCAGCCACACACACTCACAGGTAACGCTCTATTATGCTGATTTATTGAAGGTTAATTTAATCACTCTTGTAATACCTGACCAGAGGCTGTCCTGACCTGTGAATACCCAAAGAAAAAAAAAGAGGAGAAAAACATGTCAACAAATCAAAAAGTGATTTCATGAAGGTGGCACAGGAGACAGCCAATCTGTCAGAGGGGTGGTGGCGGTGCGTGCACGTGTTGCCAGCCACGGTGCCAGGCGAGGTGCCAGGGCGGTCCGAGGCGCATCCTCCATGCCAGGCGCCCTGAGGCTGCATGTCCTCGTCACAAGGACATAGAGGTCGTTAGGGGCAGCAACGCTAAATCACAGCTCCTCCTCCCACTCACTGTCACAGCCCAGAGCTGCTCCACATTGGGGTACCACTCAAAACACCGGTCTACCCCACCTATTCCGCATCATATCCTTTTATTCCAATTGAAACCCTGATGTATGATGTTGTTATGACACTTCTCCTGTTTGGAGCGCACCCCAGTGTCAACAAGGCTTTACACCCAGTGACTGATTCCCGCTAAATGCATTTTAGAGTTTTGCACAAATACATTTTCAGAGCTAAGTAAACAATGCAGGCCATTATCGAGATGTATTGTTTATGCATTTAGAGCTGCGAGGCTGGGACGAGCAAAGAGATGCAGAGTGACAAAGAAAAAGAGTGGAGAGGGAGAAGACATCAGCTCGGAAAACGTGGAGCGTGGAGAGCGGCTTTCCCATTCCGTCAGCATTTTTCCTTTACGTGCTGAACAGATAGCTAAAGGTACCACTTAATGTGATGGGAGACAGGATCTAATGGATTGATACACAGGTTTTGACATGCTATTTGAGCATGGAGCTCGCTATAATTGGTCATGTCATTGTGCATTAAACAAACGATATATAGAGTAGTGCCCTGAGACGAGTGTCTTTAGCAAATCTGTCAGGTATCACACCAAAATATTTCTGACAGCTCTGCTCTGCAACATAGCTCCATGAAACGCTGCATTCCCCAGTGATGGCGTATTAGTAAGACCACCTGAAACTCAGCTCCTTATCTGCGTCTCCATCTGTTTGTTGCCTAGATATATTTTCTGTCCATCTGCATTCTGTATTTAGATGACATTTTCTGATGCACCAAGAGGCCCTTTGACCTTCAGAATACAGTGGATATGTGTGGCCGATCCCATTTATGCAAACCGGGATCAAAGGTCCATAGTGAGGATAACTTGACTCTACATGACTCCCTAGCTGTCAGGGGGCATCATGTCACCTATATCAGAGGAGCAGAATGAATGACCACTACGTCTTTGGTCAAAAATTATGGACATATTAAAAATTATGTCTACATAAGCATCTTTGTCAATGAGAGCCCAAAGGTACGATATGTTTAACTAAAATTAGCAGCTAACCCTGGGTGTCTTGATAACTTGTTGATGTACCTTAATGAACAAAATGAGACTCTTTGTCAAATTGCAATTTATGCCTCACCAGAAACATACACTTCTGCCTGTCTCAAAAGCCTGTATCAGTTTACACAACAGCATGGGCTCACAAAGACAGGGGCAATATACATCAATATTCTCTAACGATGTCTACCACTATTTTGGCAGCCATTTTGTTTTCCTAAATACACAGTCTCTCCGGCTTGGCTGTCTGTCTGTCCATGCTGTCAACTGCTCTTGTGTGATTGGTCTGATGGGCTTGATGCTCATCACTCTGTCAGCCTAGACTCGCCTTTCATTAGTCTGCGCCCCTCCATCCGCCACACTCACACAAATCACATTGACATCCAAACTCCTCAGATCCACAGAGCAATTTAACTGATATTCATTAGAGGGATGACAAGAGCTGATGGGAGATCTGTGCTGTGGAGGAGTGGGGGACTCTATCCCTGTCCTGTCCGCCTCCCTTACCCCTTTCACTGCTGACTTTGTTTTAGGAGCACTGAGGCGCATCAGCGTCTTTAACTGCACAGCCCTCAAGGATAGTGGAGACAAAAGAACAATAGACAGCACGTCTAATCTGTACTTTATTACCAGAGAAAAATACAACTCTGAGGACTTTTGTGTTTTTCATGCTAAATAATTGGCTCCAGCAGATCATCAGCTTCTCCTCTGCCCTCTTAAAACAGCCACTATAATGCTCATCCAAGCAGAAGTCCAATCATTTAGCCCTCTCCCTCCAGCCCCTCATTAACCCCCAAAGTGTCAACTATCTCATTAACGCCCCCAACCATCTTCACCCCAAGTCCATCACTGCTTATAGCGTTCATCAACGCATAGAGTACAGTGCTGAAGAAAGATCACGTGTGAGGAAGGGTTTTCTATGCACTAGGACAGAAGGAGCTGAGAAAGCTCACCAGAGATTCAATAAGGCAGCGCAGCCTTTTTCATTTGCATTATCAATGGCTACCGGTTTGAATCCCATCTTTCAATTATCATCTATTGTTAAGGGCTTTATTCTGCTTGTCAGATGTGAGTCATCACTGGGTTCTCCCACAACGTTAGGCCAATGTATCCTAAACGTCGCAGGGCCGGGAGCGAGTCTGAGGCGGTAATGAGTTTGTGTGAGAAGACGGGGTCAGGACACAGTGTGTGTGTGTTAATTAATCTGTTCCCGGGTGGGAGGAACTGAAGCGAGATGATGAGATTTAAGAGAGTAAATGGGTGTGCTGCACTCGAGCTGTCCTCTGTTGAGTGAGCGAGCATGGGTTAGAGGCTGGCCAAATGGCCGTCACCATAGCAACCAGATAACTTCCCCTGGTCCAAGTCACTCAGTCAGTCAGTCATGACAAGCAAAGCCTGGGAACATCAAACAGAGAGAACATGGTGTCCTAAGGCAGCCTTAAATAAGACAAAGTTTAACTGGAGAATATTTGAGGAGGGAAATGTGTGTCTTACACTGTGCGCACACACTCTCATAATGTGCACAGCAAACTATAAAAAACTTTCTCATTACATGGCACTGAGCCTGAATTGTGACTACTCTGATAGCATCAACACCTGCCAGTAATATTGTTAGATCCAAAAGCCTGCTTTGAGGGAATAGCACCTGTCGGTGCATTCTGCACCACTGTCAGCTCGTCTCCGTGTGCATATATAGGATCCCCTTTATTTTTTCCAAGGGACAGTCTTGGAGTCCAGGTGTGTGCCAGATCTGCTGCCTGTGCCCAGGGCTCCTGATGGCATCCAAGCCCCCGTGGTAATCAGCCCACTCAGCCTGCTGTTGCAGCCCGCCTGCCTCCTCCTCCTCCAGTGGCTCGTTTCAGAAACATCTGGTGGTTTACATGCAGCACACACCACCTGCCAGACGCCTTGCAGGCAGTGGCACTGCTTGCACCTCTCGAGTCTTCTCCCCACAACAATGACACAGAGGCGAGCAGAACATGCAGACAAATTGTGATAGTGCAGACAACTGCATGGGAAGAAGCAATGAATTTTTAACTTTTTACAGTTTATCTGACAACAAGAATAATGAACAGTATATGCAGTTTGCATTTTTTTGTAAAATGTGTTATATTGTAATTATTCACAAATTATTATTTCTTCTATTAACAATAAACAAACCAACAAAAAGTCTTTTATGCAGCAGTTAATTAAATTTAATCATAGAAGCACAAGGCATTAACATATTTGTATTTTTTATCAAATAACATTTATAAAACTATTGTGCAAAACAATGTCCTTTTTTATCTTCTTCAAAGGCTCTGCACCAGTGGATAGTCGTCCTCTTAAATAAGGAAATATAACAAGTATGCATAATTTAAACATTACGTTGTAAGCTTATACACTATATTTACATTTTTACATAGACCTGGATTGGGAGCACCCCTTACTCAGTGATAAAGAACAAGGCAGCTTTTACAATCAGCAAAATCAAAAAGGCTGTACAGACAAACTATCAAAACAGGCAAAGGAGTTTTGTTCGGCAGATTCTTTTTAAAGGAGCTCTCCCAGGTGTTTGGCTATTTCTGGGCTGCTGAAAAATGTTGAAATATAGACTTGACAAGACTGTACAAATGCAACGGTATTTAGAACATGCAGTCAACCATCAAATTAGAATCACAAAAATTCAAAATAAATAAAATAAAGTTCATATACTTCAAGTTATTAGCTGGCCTTTTTGTGGAGAGATTTACTGGATTCAGCCTAAGACTGTTATCCCTTGTTTATGACCAAAGGTGTACATAATGTGAGGGAACAACAAAGTTGACACCAAGCCGTATATCTCTAACCTACTATATATATTTGACAGCGACAATGTTTTTTGAAATACATGAAAATGAGAAATGTTAATAGGCTTAAAACATGTAAACACCTTGTGCTGACATTTTAACAGCAGTTTGTGGCATCTTTGTGCATTATCACACTTAAATCTTTAAACAGTCAATCTATAGAGGCTTAGTATTTCTATATTTGAAGTACTTTAGTGTTTCTCTAGTTCACACACATACAGCAGATGGTCCTCCGGAGACTTCCCGTGGCTCTTGCTGAGGTGAAGCTTGATGGCGTGTTTAGTGGCAAATTTACGGACGCAGAGCTGGCAGCGGTACACTGCCCCGTTACTACTGCAGTCGTTGAGTGTTTGTGGCGAAAGGAAGGACTCCAGGGGCACCAGTTTGTCACTGAGAGTGTGAGAGTCCCTTACAGTCTGTTTTGGGGACAGCTTGGCCAAGTCCCTGATTTTAAACCCCAGATGAGCTTCCAGGTGGCACACATAAGCCGCAGGGGTCCGAATTTGTGAAGCACAGTCACTACAGAAGAATATAGGCTGACCAGATTCTAGATTCTTCAGGAATTTGGTCCGGCCAGTTCTCCTAAGTTGGTATTTGACGTTGGCCAGCCAGTGACTAATTGTGGTCATCGATAGGCCTGTGAAGCGAGACACGTGCATCCGTTCTTGCGGGCTAAGGTCATTGATGAGGTACTTTCCATCAGATGTTTGCCGAAGACTTGAAGCAAACTGGGCCTGCAGGAGGAGTAAGTGCTGGGGGTTCCAGTTGGAGTGACGACCTTTACGTTTGTGGCCGTGAAGGGAAGCGTCATCGTCGTCTGGCGTAGATCCTACAAGCTCCACTTTTTCGGTGATTCGGGACCGTGAGGGTGGTTTTGAGACATGATGAGATTGTGTAAGATTTCTGAGCATGTCTGAAATATCTGACAGTGCATTTTCATGTAGTGGGCTGCTAGAAGTGTAAGGAGAAACCACTGTTAGCTTGGCTGGGTTTACAAGGGAAGACGGCGAGATGGAAGAAGGGGTTGAGGATGGGGTTGAGGGGGTGGGACATGTGGCGCTACCTCGATCAGTTTTCCCTTTAGTGAGGTCCATGGGTTGGTCGTCACAGGGCTGACAAATGCTATTGTCATCTATGCTTTCAGGTTTTTTGGTCTGTGAGGGAGGTGCAGCCACAGCAGCTTTCTCAGCCATACTTTGGCTAAGCCTGGAGAGCAGACTCAGAGGATCTTGGTTTGGTAATGAGGGTTTGGCTGCCTTCCCCAAATGAATGTTCATGATGGACTGAAGAGCACTTAAAGGGTTGACAAAAGGCTGTTCTGGAGGAGCATGGCCAGTGATAATTGCTGTACTGCATTTCAGCGTAGAAGCCAGTGGGGAATCGGCCTCAGCCTCCCTCTTGGGTTCTGTTACTGGGGATGCTCTGTCACTATGGCTTCCCTTGTCACTGTTGGCCGGAGTGACCGCCCTCCACTCCCTCGGGGAGTCCCCTCCCTTGACTGAGTCTCCAGTTTCACTACTACAGGGAGAGTGATTGTTTTCCATCTTAGGTGATAACTGCTTCACTCTCTGCTCTACCTTTGCCACCTTCTCAGACACTTTTTTCACTAGATCCTCCATTGCTTGAAAGTTATTGTTGGAAAAGGGGGAGGACTGTGCAGGTGGAGGAGAAATTAGGGGCTGGTTCTTGGCAACAGAGGGTAATGGTCCACCTCCATTGAACAAAAATTTTATTGGGGAGTTCTTTTCCAGACTACTATGTTGGAGTTTAAGGGCACTGGGGAATTGGTAGGCTGCATGAATACTTGGGTAGCCACCCCAACTTGGATTTCCACTCTGGGCTTTGTTGATGGCCGAAGTCACAGTGTTTTCTAGTGATTTAAGTATGTCAAACCCCCCTTTAGGGCTCTCCTTGAGGTCTTCTTCTGTAAGGTAGCTATACTTTGAAATGTCGTATTTTTCCTCTTTCTCATCATCCTCTTCCTTTCCAGAGGAGACTGAAACCTGCTTTTCACTTGTTTCGTGTTTAGTACATTCCTCTTCAACCTCCTCTTTTTTAACCTCTTTGAGAGGAGGAGAAGTAGCAGGAGGAGTAGTTTGAAGAGGTGTGGGGGAGAAGGTGGTAGGGGCGAGAGGGACAGACTGGACCCTATGTTCAGCAGGACTTGTGACCCTTCCAGGATTGGGAGAGGTGGCTTCTGGAAGTGTTTTGACTCTCTTTCCAACTGAGCTGGTCACCCTAAGGAAATGTCCAGTCACCATCATGTGACTTCTTAGTTCCTGTAGTGTGTTATGAGAACTTCCACACTCCATACACTTAAGGATTTGTAATTTGTTAGATTCAAACTGCCAAGCATAGCTAGCACCATTCTGGTGGCCATAGCGATTATTATAGCCTGCTGTGGAAGTTTTTTGTGTGGATTCACTCTGTTCTGTTTTGGTTTTGGGGGTTTCTTCTTTCGCTCGAGTCGAGGCAGTGAGATCCAATCCAACGAGACCCCTTTTCTTTGTAGACATGATTTTTGCTGCCACAGGAGCCATGGGCTCCTTTAAGGGCACTTTCTGGTAGTGTTTGGTCTTTATCATATGGACACTCAGATCTTGGAGAGATTCAAAAGAGTGACCACAGTACATGCACTTCAGGACTTTCTCTGCATCCTCCTTCCCTTCCATCTCCAGTAGGGAGCGTTTACGAGGCTTGGACCAGCGTTTGGAGCCAGCGCCTGCCTTGTCCTGGTTATCATCTCTGTAGTGGCCTGTCTCATTCATGTGCACTGTCAGTTCCACTAGAGTGTCATAAGCAGCACTACAGCCTTTACAGCGGAATTTACTGGCCCCGGTAAATAAGGAGCCAAACAGCTTTGGGTTTTGCCTGTGAAGCTGGACTGTGCTAAAGAGACTGGGCTCAGCCTGAGCGCTGTGCCGACTTTGGGAAGGCTGCTGCTGTAGTGTCTTTGCCACTGCAGACTGGTGCCAGTCATAGCTACTGCTGCTGCAGCTACTACTACTGCTAGTGCTGTTGCTGCGAGTGGGCTTTTCAGCAGGAGCTGGGGCTGGTTGTGCCGGGGGCTGTGTAGAATTAAAGTTCAGGGGTGACCAGAAGGAGGTGCTCAGAAAGCTGGAGTAAATAGCCTTCATTTGTTCCAGAGTGTCCATACCTATAGGGGGAGTCATTGTGCCCCCATTCAAAGGTGCTGTAATTTGGTCACTTTTTCTGGTGGGACTCTCAAAGTCTGAGAGACGATCACTGGTCTCACTCAGATGTGACTCACTGTCCATGTCCTGTCCAGAGAGTTCTGTCCCTCCAGCTGATTCACGGTCACATGCTTGGTCTTTGGCAGGCCCTTCACTTTGCTCATCAAACTCATCTTTCGTAGGAAGGTCATCCTGAGGGGCAGAGGACTGGTCGTCAGCATCAGGCTCCTCAGTGTCCACACTGTGCTCTGTCACATCCTCAGGAGAATAGGCTGTAAGATGGAGACAAAGAGAAAAGAAAGAGATGAGTTAAATTGCAGGGAGTAAACACGCTATGTTAGAATAACTGGAGAAAAAGTTTTCCTGCTATGTGTGCCCGAGGACTCCCTGGGATAAATGAGCCATCTGTGTGGGAGCCTTTAAAGCTGAGCTGAGAAATTACAGTCATCCCATTTCACCTCATCAACCGTTGAGGTGTTATTTTCCTCTAGGCGAGCCTGTATTTATATACTACCCCAGCCACACGGAACTTATGCCTCCCTTCTTTCACTCCTTCTATTGGAGGAAAACAAAAAAGAAATATCTTGGCAAAAACATAATGCGCCATTTTATTTATCTCAGGGCGCAACAGCTTGAAATGAAAACTAAATCTGAAATTAATGAAGCCCAATCTCACTGTGGCATTCTCCTCTGGGGTAATAAATGAGTTGGATCAACCTCCATCTGTCAGTTAATATGTCTGACGCCTCTTCATCTGCCTCTTCTCTGATTACACACACACATACACAGACACACACAATCAGGAGATCTTTAGTACTTAAAAATAGATGTCAGAATTTCAATGATGAAATCTTGACATGGTGGATTGATATCTAACAGTGTCAACAGGACTGAAGTGGGTTCATTAGTTTTTTATTATGTCAAAGATAGTCTATACTCATAGTTCCTTTAAGCTAATCCCAAAAGCACAATTTATAAGAAATAAAAAAAAAGTTGGAAATGAGAACGAGAAGGGAGTGTGATGCATAAGCAACCTGTCACTACTGCTACTGCATATGAGTAGGATATTTGGACAGCAGTGCCACTAACATTCCCAATATTGTTCATCTGTGGCAGTGGCCCACCCAATAACAGCTCACCCACCCTCATCCTCCATACTGTCTCTTTCACTTCCTTTTCATCTTACTCACTAAACCACTCAGCTTATGGACAGAAAAAGTCTGGATGGCCCTTGGACAGGTTTGAAGCCAAGTGCACTAAAACATAAAGATAAACATAGAGTCACCAGTGTTTCAAGCTTTCAAAGTATTACTTCTGTATGTGGAGAGCCACACACACTGTGACTAAATCCTTCATTCCCAAAACTGCCCCATGCACACGCGTCCAGTCTAAACAAAAATGTCATAGCTGAAATAACTCTCATTTCCAGTGCTAACAGCCAATCTGTAGGCAGCCATGCGGCTGGCGCTGCTCTGATTTGGGCCCTGGGGGCAGAGTCAGCAGGCAGCCCACTGAGAGGCCAGCCTAATGGAGACCTGGCAGGTGCGCCCCACTCTCCATCCTCCCGGAGATTTGGTTTGTCACTGGATATCCATTACCTGCCATTCTCCGCTGATAGGCCTCGACAGGCCTGATCAAAAGATGTCGTCGGGCCCCAGTTCGCTTGGCAGTTAGTGGCATGTCGTTTGTAAAAAGGGCCAAGCAGGGTGTAAATAAAATGACATGATCACTTCCCTGGCCCCTCATGTTCTGGACACAATTATGATAATGCGAAATGGAGGTGCGGGAGGGGTCTGCAGGATGGAGAAAAGGAGAGGAGGTAAATCTCTCACGCTCGGGCAAAAACGCCACAGAGAAATCTGTGCTACAGAGCTCTAACCCCCGTTCTCCTTCACTTTACTCTGTGTGCTGTTCTCCAGTGGAAGGTATTTGTGTCAGATTCTCATTTGAAAGAGGAAATGCAGCAAGGATGAGGTGCTTAATGTGTTTGTGTCCTGACTAGCTGGTCACAGATGTCAGCTCGCATCAAGCTGGAGCCACATCGCTTGACCAACTTGTCAGGTCACCTTTCTCGTTCTCATCCCAAAAATATTCGACACATTTTTTCACATTGTCTACCTATTTCATCAAAAATTGCCATCCCCAATTTCATGTCATGTTAGCAGATTCATAGCCCTGCCTCTGCACTCGGTCATAAATGTTTTACAATTCATATGAATAAACTGGTTGCCCTATGGGTTTTCCTTCATTTGTCATGGAGAAAGGTCCGAACACGCCTGCTATAAAAACCTACTGAGTCTTCCTAGGCTCCCAGGCAATTTAAAATGCAAAACAAAAACCATTATGTCTGAGCACTATCTGTTAATTTAATCCCCAATGACTGATAATCCATCACACAGGGCGACAACCACATCCAATTATTCTCCCTGGCTTGACTGACAACAGAGGTGATTTATCAAGCTAATAAAAGGTGATGGCAGTATAGAGGCTCCCTTAGAATCAAAAAGATGGCGATTATGAATACAACAATACTCGTGAATGCAGTCTTAACTAATATCTCAACATATGGTGTGGGCCCAATGTATGAGTTCTCCTAGTGTGTGTGTTCTCATAATGATAAAGTAAGCTCATGCCATGTGGAGAGGAGACAAGAATCATTAGGTCCAATGAAGGATTCTTTTGTGGAGTTTTACACAGTTACCATCTTAGTCACAGTGCAAACAGCTTTAGTATTTGTGGAAGTAAAGCAACACTCGCATTTTACCTTAAGATGCACAAACCCCACTATGTAATTATAAATAAAACTACTGAGTCACATATGACAGCAAACCTCCCCCTGGTTACAAAGAACACACACTCGTACAAGTCCGTAGATGCAAGCGATGAGGAAAGACAGTGACATGTTGGCATGCAGGAGGCATTCCTGTAGAGTATCATTTTCATAAACACAAGGGCCCGCAGACGAGCGAGGAGATGATCTGATAGAAATACTGCAGTGCTGCTGTGTCCATCAGAACAACAGGGACAGTGCAGGGACATGGGCTGATTAAGTAGGAAGTCGCCGTCTCAAACACACACCTCCCAGTTTATGTCTCATGGGTTATCTGCGCTCACGATGGGTTTAAATGGGATTTGTGTACAAAGTGATTACATGAGACCTAAAAAGACATGTGTTTTTGTAATAGGGGAAAAGAGTCCATACTAGAACTGATAAAATTAATCTAACCTTAACATTCTGTAGACAATAGGAACCTTAAATGGACATAATTTACTTGGGAATAATTAACTTGATGGGTGGAAGTATTAATAAAACTACAATACATGTACTTATTCAGGGCTGTTTTTTTTTTCTTTTCTTGACAACAATACCTAAATTGTACCTGTTTTTTGATACAGTACCTGAACAATATAATTCAATACTTCCAATATTTCATCGGTTAACAAAATAGTGTTTTCTGTAGACAACAGAAGTTCCCATAATATTTCATAGATAGGATAAAATTGAACAATATTATTTGAAACTACACTTTCAGTACCAAGCCCTATACTCTAGCAATAATTTCTTGGCCATTTTATCAAAAGAGTTAGTCTGGTGCCTTTCAATTTGAGTCTCCATTTCCAGAAGGCAGAACAAATGGGTGCAGATGTAACACAATTAGATAAACATATAATTAATCAGGGAACCGGGGGCAGCACTAACATACGGTACAATATATAATATTATATGGGACAGCGCAATATGGCAAGATACATATAGTCAGAGAAATAAAGGATTGCCTAATTTTTGATAACGTTTAGCTATATGTAATTGTCCAGATGAGGTGGAAGACATTTGAATGGGAGAGGTTCCAGACCCACTTCACTTGCGCGCAATACTCCCACCATGCATTTTACCCATGTGTGACTAAAAATCAACAATACAAGGTGACTGCAGTTTGAAGCTATACAATCAGCAAGACAAAAGAAAAGATGTCATAATTATGTCTGTACAAATCTCAACCTATGTCCTTGTTTTAAACTCTCCCAGTGGTGTCCTGTGCGCACGGCCCCGGTGTGACATCCACAGCTGGGGAAACACATCTCACTAACTGCAGCAGAGTAAACAGGATGTGTCATTAAAGCTGTACCTGAGCCTAGCCCTTTGACGGCTGCTTAGTGTGGTAAGGAACTGCAACCTTCCCAAGGGCAGAGTGCTCAAAAGGGTGAGTCCTACAGCGTCATCGTCATTGTTAGTGTGATACATCAGCTGGATTTCTAATGCAGAAGCAGAAATGTGTGATTTCAGAGGAAGAAAGCAACATTGAGATTTTAAATAGTATTATATTGTTCTTAATTAAACAGTTCTTGCTAAGCCAGTGGTTTCCAAATGGCCTGTCAGGTCTCAAAAGTTAAAGGTACAGTAGTTTCAATGGGCAGCTTATTTGAAGCCTACATATTATATATTGTGTAATTACATGAAATGCTGCAACAGATTTAACAGATGAAAATGATAAAATACATGTGCCCAGTATGGAGCTATATTTGTCTCAATAAAATAAATGATGTAGAAATAAAATGCATTGATACACAGAATAATTTATTCAAAATCCCTAAATTGTAAGTTGCAAACACTGCCCCCAGTGGCCATAATTGGAACAGGATTTCTTCTGAATAAATCTAGCTGTGTCAGAATGTGGTACGAATGTCTCAAAAAGATCCAAATGCGCAGAAGTGATACATGCATGAATGGAGCAATCTACAAATGCAGCTTCAACAATTTACCTGTAAAACTGCAGATTTATTATTGACAAATAGGATTTATTTTTGCAAATTGGAATTTATTTGTAAAAATCGCTGCATGCAAGTCACAAATTAGAGATTTTGAATAAATCATTGTACTTGCATCAGTACATTTACTATTGATCAATTAATTTTATTGAGACAAATATAGCTCCATAGCCCAGGGCTGCCAACAGACTTGATGGGGTCCCGGACAAAACCTCTAGAGTGGAGGCCCTAATTGAACTATAGAAGGCTAATTTTGGGCTCCCCTGACCCTGTGGCCTGGGACAAATGTCCTGGTTGCCACCCTTCCCTGTTGACCCCCCTACAAATGCCATAAAGGTCAGCAAAATAATTTTGAATAAATGCTGCGGTTTTGTGTAACAACAAAATGATTAAATATAAAATTTGGTCACACAATCAGTTGTGAACCACTGCCACATGCAATAGTAATTTGCACACAGGCCTACTGCAACTCAATTTATAAAGTGCCAATATAAACAGTATTTTAAATTGTTTTAATTTATCACAACTAAATTATTTTAAAAAGTAGAGACAAATCTTTAAAAATGTAATATGAAAAATGAAAAAATGTATATTGCCGTAAGCCTTAGACTAAAGGACTAAACGCAAAGGATTCAACTGTAGTAGGTATACACATTGTTTTATCACCCAAAAAATTTTGTTCAAACGGGAAAAGGGAAGGAATGTAGTGTCAGCTGTTATTTAATCACGCACTACACAATCTGTAAGTATGTGGGGTGGGGGACTGCACTCTGAATGTTATAGAAAATGCCAGACTTCCACAAAAATGGCGCGTAAATGAAGCTTGTCATGTTTGATTATGAAGCAGATGAAGGGAGAAGAGGACATTAGGATCACATGTTAGTTTAAATATCTCACTTGTCTTTGAGGCGCTCTGTGAGGGGTTAGTTCAACTGGGTCACATCATGAAGTAATGGGAAGGTGGGGGGGATTTTTGACACATCCCCCTGTGAAATTAAATTGAGCAAGTTTGTGTCAAAATGTGTTGCTTTTACTTACATAAGTTTATATCCAGCAAGTGATTTTATTACTTTATTACTGCTAAGTTAGTACCTTAAAACACTTTGCAGCAGCCAACTCATCAACATTGAGCAGTATTATAGTTTTTTTACGTTTTAATAGATTTTTTTAAATTTATTTCTCCCCTTTTGATTCTGACATTTTGATATGCTGTGCTTGTTTATATATTATGATGGCCTTGAAGTGCTAATTAAATTGTAAAAACTGAATCATTTTTTCATATTATTAAACATAATCACCAAAAACACCCAAATAAAATTATTCCAGATTCCAGACAGTGACATGGACAGCCCTGAACTTAAGGAATTTACAAAAACAAAATACCGAAATAAATCTATTCAGCAAGAGACAGGACAGGTGTACTACATTTATATATAAAAAAAGTTACAGAGCATAGGTTTAATACTTTTTATATACTTTATCCTACTCTTATATTTGTTGGTAAGAGTAAGACTGCGTAACCTCTGATAAGACCTGTTGGACAGACAAGGAGGCTTTAAACTTTGATTACAAAAATGGCTCCTTGCTGCCAGCTGACTTACTTTTTTTCCAACTTAGGACATCTCTTAGTAACATGGGTTCTCTGTTTATATTTAAGGATTGAGGAGTTCACTGTTCCTCCAAGATTAATACATTTGCCTGGCATTTTGGTATGTATTACAGATATCAATTCTTTAAATAAAATGTAAAATGTGTTTTAGACTTCCCAGCCACAGGAGTTCGACTTAACCTATTATTAAATATGAATAATAATTTCTAGCAAAGTAATGCGGGTCCCAGGAAAAATGAATGTTTGATTGGCCGTGCTTTTTAACAGCCACAACAGTGAAAGCAGACTGCATATATATATATATATATATATATATATATATATATATATATATATATATATATATATATATATATATATATATATATATACATATACATTTATTTTATTTTATTTTTTTTGAGAATATATTTTGTCTCCTCTTTCCACCTCTGCTTCTTGACTCATGTACAGCATTTTAACTGGCCCTCAATGTCCTTAAACCAACATGGCATCTCAGCAGGGGGTTCCTCCTGACAGGAAACTGCTCAAACAAACTACAGGACAGGAAGTCACCTCAGTCTCAGTCCCACAAGACTCACTCACTACCTTTCCACTCTCCCTTTCAAGTTTCCCAGAAGCCCCCCAAAAACTCTTTAAATAGATTAGAATAATTTAGTCCAAAACAGCCCCCATTCTGTCAAAACAGCAGCGGATCACTGACATACCTAAAATGCCTTTCTGTTGTACACATTTGTCAAAGTAACAATCAAACGCAGTCCTGCTTTGATCCTTACAAACCAGCCTCAAAGTCCCATGAGAAAGTATGTAACAGCTGATCCGCAGTGGCCATTTTGCACAATTAACAAATGCTGACATTAAGTCCTTTTTGACCAGATATGACCAGCCACCTTGCACCAACTTCCCCATTTCCCAAAGAAGTCCTTTAGCTCGGAGCAGCAGTAAGCAGCAGCAGCGATCATGTTCCAGGCTATCATAGATGTCTTATTCAGTGTTTATTTGTGTGTGTTCTCGACCCCCCGATGCCATTGTGAATACATGGTGTCCGCCGATTGTAGTGCAGGATGTGTGTGATGAGGGAGATGGGAAAAACAGAGAGATCGTTCTGGCCTCAGGCGAAGCTTTGGGCTGAACCTTGTCAATGCGCCGAGTATATGAGAAGTGCAGAGTAAGGAGGGGGAGAGGGTTTTTGATAGGGAGAAAAAGAAAACGAATTAATGTGATCTTGCGTTTTGCGATATGACTGGAACTTGAAGCTGCATCAGTTATATCGAATGCTGTAATCACAATAGCAACAAATACAAATGAAAGATTTTATATATGCTGATGCACAGTAACAGAGATATTTAGTGGGATAGGTATAAGATTACTGAGCAGGGATACAGTTAAGATTTTTTTGCATGCTAAATAGCCTGAAAGCTTCGAGAGAACTTCATAAAAAACAGGGGTGTAAAAAAAAAAAAAATCTATTGCCGCAATATTTTATTAGGCTATACTGTAACTGTAAATATCAAAAATGGCAATATCAATTTTGAAAAATAAATTATTCACATGCAAACATTCATATCAGCGAAATACTTTTGTATTGTACTCAAACCTTCAACTGATAGAATATCTCATATTCTATCAAAGATTTTTTTATTTTTTATTTTGTTGCTTCATTGAAAAAACTTGTTTTAGCATTATTAAATAAAAGGTATGTATAAAATGTGCCTGTAGTGGTGTAGTAAGATATAGGTTCAAAAAAGGTTTCCAAAATTGTATTGTTAAAATGTCATCACTGTTACATTACCATGATATAGCAATGTCATGTTGCCAGTTTCTACAGTTTCTAATGAACAATGTCAATGTCAGATACTACATGCATATACATGAAGACCACACTTCTATCAAATAACATCTGTAGAACAATACTACAGCAATATTCAATTTTCATCAAATCACAACAAACAGCATTTTTGTTTTAATTGTTTATGCTATTTTTTAAAGTAATGATTCAAACAGCAAAGCACATTCTTTGTGTTCAACATTCCCCATAGGTCATGTTTCTCTCGTCATAGTCATAATATTAAAGGCATATAGAATATAGTATGTGCATGTGCATACTAAGTAATTATAAATACCCAGATTGCATAATTTGCAATATTTTTGTACTGTGGGAATTGGATTATATGATGAATACTTTTTTAGGTGAATAAATTGTGTCCTTCACAAAAACACAGTCACTGCTGTAGTGTTATTGTAGTACTAAAGGTCGTGACCCCATACGAAGTTGTTGTAGCCTGACGTGAACCTCAGCCTCTTTGAATGCTGTGCACTCAGTTCTTTCCGACATATTTCTCAAACAGAACAACTGTTTATTTCACCATTCCTTGAACTTACAGTAACAATGTAGGTAAAAGGTCAGCAGTCAGTGTGATTACAGTTGCGTGATAAGGAATTACACTGCCCTAAACTCCTCTTTCTCAAATTACAAGTGGATGTGTTGCATCATCTTTTAATCCATGAACAGCTGGAAAACTTAATGATTCAAAGCCTAGTTTAAAAAAATATTTTTACTGGCTGGCTGGCAACTAGTAATAATACAGTGTTGTGCCGTTTCATAATTTACATTTTAGAGTGCTCATTATTCACAGTTATGACAGTTATGAGTTATGACTGGAACCTATCCCAGCAACTATGGGCCTTACGCGGGGCCTAGGACTAGGGCCCATTAGTTGCAAGGCTCGGGCACCACAGTCACCAAATTATGATCATTTTTTAACTCGCCATAAACATATATATTTATTATTTGACAAATTTAAAAAAGCAAGATTTTTATATGCACTGAAATTAGACTATTACATTTTTTGTCAATATTCACTCTTATATACACGTGCAATTACATTTTTTCAGTTTAGTTTAGTTCAGTTTTCAGTTTGCATTGTGTGACCTGTTTCGAACCCGCCCTTTGACCCCTGTAAAACTGTCAATCTTCTGTTTTGTATTAAGTTGTGTGACATTCAGCCCATCCTATTTTTGCTCTGCTGGGTTAGTGGTTCAAGCCAAAGCTGAGCAACTGATGAAACCAGCAAAACTATTGTAAATTTTGGGTTCAGAATTGACTCATATAATTTCAGGTGATGTGAGGGGGTTAAAAATTAAGGTCAGGAGTGGGACGCCCAAAAACCCTTAAACACAACACACAGCTGCTCCATGATTGCCTAGCAACGAGGAGGTGATGGACGCAGCCTGAAGATGGATGGCCACCATAAATCACAGCAGTGTGTAGGAGGCAGGAGCCACAGAGGGAACAAGAAGAGGACGAAAAAACAAAACAACTGCTTTTTTTCACTTGCAGCAGCAGAGCTGGCCCTACCTTGACCTCTCACTGTACTCTTTTATTCATGATAGTGGAGAATGATTCTTGAGGGCAAAGGGAAACGTCTAGGTAGTCATTACAATCAGTCTCTGTAGATCATCTGAAGATATTTGAACACACATACTAATAATCTCCAAAAACACTTTCACTTTCTTCTGCCTGTATCCTTTCACTTTTATGGCTCGACTCACTTTCTGAAGACAATAATAATGATCGACTATACCTTTCATAAAAACAACCCTCCAGGCAAGGCAATCTGGGTAGTGTAGTTGCGGGATAAACATCCCTGGGCTATCTGATTATGGCCTACTGCTGCGGCACTGGTGTCTAGTAACACTCAGAGAGAGCGTTCAGCCATCCATCACACAGTGAGTGTCTGTCTTAGGCTTTCCACCCTGCTTCTTCTCGTCCTGGCTCTCCAGTTACAGCCATACACAGCCGGCCTAAATAATATTCTTCATGATAAATGGCACTATAAGCCTGGTATCCATCATTAATCTGATTTTTAAAGAAGCATCCATCTTGGAGAGAGCCTGTTAGGGCCACGGGAGAGCAGAGCAGCCGGGTTCATTTAAAGGCCAGGCAGCTGCATGAGTGATACCTGTCAGCCCGGCTCATCAGGGAGAAGCACACACATCTACGCACATTAAACATTGACGCCATATGGCCGCACACACACACCTCTGAGGGGCTCTTAGCATTTGTGCTGTGCCTATATTCACAGCACGCAAATAAACAGCATCATACTTATTAAAGTTACAAAACATTTCTCCACTTCATACAGACATCCAGAGATGTGTCACAGAAGAACATTCTGTCACTCATCAAAACACAACTCAGTGTAACGCAATCTACACTGTCATCTCCAAAACATCTCCCCTCCCAAACGCTTCTCCTTAAGGCTTTGAGGAAACTCATTCTTCCCTGGAAAAACTCTGAGACACAGACAGGCAGACAGCAGCGACAGTGTCTCTACTGACTGCACCTCATTCTCCATTCCTGTCCTGCTCTTTGTTGCTCTGAGTCCAGTCTCTGTCTTGTTTTGTGCTCTCTCCTCTGCCCCTGCCTGCCTCCCTCTCCTGTGTGTCTGCTAAAGCCTGCTTGATAAATGACACACGTCAGCGTGTCAGGAGCGAAGGGTGGGTCAGTGATAAATGAGCGTGTTGAAAAGGAAATCGGCTCTCTGGCATGGCCGGCCTATTCTCCTCCTGGATTGGGTTTCAGGACCCCTGAAGACCAGAGTGGCTCAGCTTCCCCCCAAAAAGAGCACACACATCCCGCCAGGCTATGGGACTGAGGAGGGGCGATCCGTCCCGTCCCAATTGTCACCACAGTGCAGCTGCATCTATCACAACAACGGTGGGACTATTTTTACAAAGACCCAGACAACAGTCCCGGATGAAAAACCTCCAGTGAAAGCCCACTAAAAAGAGTGTATGGCTAACGGTTTTCTATTTGTGACACTACTACTGCATTTACACTGCTCTTTCTCCCTCTTCAATGGCCTATCCCTATGGCTTGACATCTGCCAAGTGAGTGTTAAAAAGGATAGAAGGCCCATTTCACCGCCCCCGTGCTTCTTCTTCTCCTCCTCATCACCCCCCCCCCCCCCCCCCCCCCCCCCCCCACACACACACACACACACACACACACACACACACACACACACACACACACACACTCACTGGCAGGGTGGCACTGTTATCATTACACAGCCAGGATTTATGGAGTCAGGGCCTATGGCAAAAACAAAAAGGCATCTGTCAATACCTGTGGGAAATGCTCCATCAGTCGTCCTGTGCCTCACACACCACTCATTAGCTATGCACTTATCAGACACATAGATCACAGACGTGACTCAAGCACACCGGCATCTAGGACTTTCATTAGCAATGGGGCCAAAACAGTTTCTGTGCTCACACCTGCAAACAAAACTAGCGAAGGAGGGGGCGTATGGCTGTTAAAGCAGGCTAAACACAGCCAGCCCGTATGTCAGTTTAACAATTACGCTCTCCCCTGCTGGCTCTGTGAGGACTTCACACATAAACAACAGGAAGGCAGGCTAGAGATAAAAACAACTCACTTAATTTCACTTTACAGCCAGTGTGCATGTGTCCACAATGTGTGCCATAAACACTTGTATCACTCTTTTTAGGCATATGTGCTACATCAGTTAAGACAGCAAGGAGAAACTGGAAGAGGAGCTTAAAGGCTTCTAAGAATTATGGTCTGACCTCTGCAGGTGGTCTACAGTTACAATTCCTTTCATCACTATTACAAGCAAAGCGGCACATACACACAGTGAGCTCAAAGCTAACAAATCAGTTAGAGGATGGCGGCTGATTTCAGCTTACACACACACACATGAGTGATGGCTGCCAGTCTGGCAGCTGCAGTCCTGACCCTGCAGAAAGAGGAGACTGCTGTGGAGACAGGCCCAAACCAAACAACTCCCTGTGTCACTGAGACTCCGACACACATACATGCATTATAAAAGCAGCCCACACTATTATGTCATGCATGTGTGTGCCTTGGTGGAGCCGTTGACCTGTGGTGACTCTAAGTGCAGTAACACCATTCTGCAGACATACTGTACAAGACATTCTAGTGAAATAGCAACGTCGTCTCTCACATACTTAAGCTGATGCCGAATTTCTAGGTATTTTAACTTCTGTAGCCACTTCAACAGCTCCAGACGAGGCCTTTACAGTGAAGCTAATCGCCTGGCCATAGTGTTCCTCCAGCTGGGAGTCTCTTTCTCATGTTTGTCCGACTGTTTACGTGGCCTGCTGCCCTTGGTTGTTAAGAGCACTCAGACCTGACCCAGGTACGCAGGCCCATTTGTCACCTGCAGCGGAAAATTGAGTTACAACACAACCAAAGGCGAGCGGCTCTGTGTAATATCAAGTTGATTACATCAAAGTGGTGGCAAACCTCATTGGGTTGGGCACCTCGAGCTTGTCATCTCCAATCACAAGGCCTGTCAGGACTCCATCAGCCTCATGGCTAATTGGACTAACGCTAATGAAGCAGGCAAAACAAGTTTTGGACTGCAGAGAGAAAAGCCCTCTCGCTGGAGGAAGCAGGGGAGGCTGGGAGAGAGTTTATGTTAGGGAGACAATGAGAAAGCAAAGTGGGTTGGTGGTGGTGGTGGTGGTGGTGGGGTGGGGGGGGGGGCAGATTTTTCATGCAAGTCTCAAGGTTGCAGTGGGCAGACTCTCCCCCTAAGTCCCTAATCAAGGCCCATCATCTGTCATCCTTTTCTTTGCTCTCTCTATCACCATGCTCTGTGCTGCAATCAATTCATCATCAGCCTTTGTGTGCCACTGAACAGTTGACAACTTTATAACTTGCAGCTGCACAGGCTGACTGACAGGGGTGGAAGGGGAGCATGAAAAAATGAAGAAATGAATAGATGAATGAATGAACAAAGAGGCATGGTTTCAGGGAGAAAAGTTGTTTTCTAAAAACACAAAACGATCCATATTACAGCCTTTTATTCTCTTTCGACAACAGAGAAGCAGCCGTGTAGTAAGGGAGGAGAGAGGAGGAGATGAAGAAAAAACATCCCTCTCACTGATCTGAAATCAGAAAGCTTTCAGTCATTCTTTATGTGCTCCCTGCGGCCACTCTGAGCCAGTGAGCATGTACATTAGGCTGGGGCATTTTGATGAAATAAAAGCCCAGGCCAGCTTATGGCTAAACAGAATGGGAGCACTCACTCAGCCTGTCTCTGATTGACCATTAAAGCCATTGATGAATGGGCCTGTCAGGGGAGAGACAATTAAATCAAACATGAAACAAAGCCGTTGTGACGGCCCAGTCTGACAGAGCAAACCCATTCCTCCCCTCCATTACATAGCACACGGCTCCTTTTACAACCCCTAACCCGCTCCTTCCCTCTCACCCACTCTCCCACCGAAACAAGTGTGCACAGGGGAGTGTGATGTTCTCTGCTGGAAGAGTGTGCGCCTGTTTGTGTGCATGATGTCTCACTGTGAAACCACTTTGTCCCCCTTCTCTCACTTTTTTTCTGAGTCACTTGACCATCAAGAGTCTGTCTGTATGTCTGTACGGAGTAAAAAGTACAAGGCCCTTTCAAAGTGGTTTAAACGTGACGTCAGGAGGCCTGCAGCACATGGTGGGAAGTGATTTTCTGATGCAAATCGGGGAAGATCAGATCAAAGCCGCATGACAGCCGATCAATCAACCGTCAAATCCGACATGGCAACTGTCGATTATGGCTTCTTCCAGCCCACGAAACTCTATTGTCTGCCCTCAAATTGTTTATCTTTTACTTAGGCGACTAGAAAGGACAGAAAGAGGTAAAGCTCTTTTTTCTCACTCGCGAAAAGAAAATGTGTTCGGTTCAAATGCGCACCAAGACCTTATGTGGCCCGTGTGCTAAGCCTCGGGCGCTCTCTAACAACATGAAACAACTTTTAGTCTAGAAAGGTCCTGGCTACACAATTAATAATGTTGTCATGCCCAAACCAGGAACCACCTAAGTTTGGAACAGGAGGGAGCGAAAGTTTAGATGCACCAAGTAATCAAATGAGACTCGAGCGCAGAGCAACGTTGTTGTAAAACCTATATAGACACGAAACTATAACAGTTACTTGTAAATGGTAAGAGGGGCCGACAGAGTCATAGAGCAAAAAGTGGAAACGGAAATGCGATGACAGTAAAAAGATCTCAACAAAACAAAGGTAACGTCCACAGCTTTACGCTATCATAGAAATAATTTTTGACGCACGTTGTAGTTGGGTACACATACCTGGTGCGCGTCTAGGCGCTTCTTGTTTCCTTCTCGGCATTTTGTTCTGGATGATCTCCGCCAAACTCTTGTTGTAGTGTTGAATAAAGCCTCGCGGTATCCGGGAAGATCCACCTCTCTTCAGAAAGACTCACGCCTTCGTGTAGTAAACTGCACGGCATCGGGGAGTCCGATGGATCGAGAAACTAAAAATCATGGTCACGGAATGGCACGGAGCTGGCAAAGTCAGCGGAAACATACGGTCGTAAAGGTGGAGAAGGAAATATTGTGTCGGCGGCGTGTGATCGCGTCACAAATATGAGCAGTGATAGCTTGGGTCCACCTCGGCTGCCTGCTCTGGCAACAGGCAAAGTTGAGGGATAAGAGAGATGATCGCGTCACTCACAGCGGGAGAATGGGCAAACCCACCGCGCAGTTAACTCTTTAGTTGTCAGAAAGGGGCGGCCACCACGCGCTAGAGCCCTCCTACCACTGTCTTTACATGAATCACAACCTGGAGAAAGCATATCAGTGCGTTTTTACGCATGTTACACAGCGGCGGGTGCGTTTAGGCTAACCTAAAATTGGTTAACGTCAGCACACTGGAAAAAATGTGGAATAGGGTGCAATACAGCACATTTACCACAATCAGGGGCGTTTATATTGTGGTCCACAATATAATGTGAAACAGGACAAAAATCACTTCAAAAAATAAATGCGTTAAAAAAGAGGCAATAGTTACAAGATTTTTTTTTTTTTTTTTTTTTTGGCCAAATACACCTTATAAAGGAAACGCATAACTGATGCCTGTTCTCCCTAATGTAATGTGAGCAGTTAAGTGTTAGATTTCACCACATTAGTAAAAGCAGCACTTGTTCTATGTGCACACATTAACAGGAGATCAAAGCTGGTTCAAAATCAGCCAAAGTAATGAGATTTTTCTTTCTTCTGCACAGCTTGACTTCCTTTTTTCTCAAGCCAACATCTTTGAGAAAAGCGACAATACTATTTCGTATAGGCCTAGCTAGTTTCTGATGTGTGGTTTATAAAGAACCATGAAAACAAGGACACACTTTTTAAATGTTGATGAACAAAGATACAATCGCTTTACTTATTTTCTGCACACACTAAATTAAAAGCCCCCGTTCTCTTTAAGAGAACAGAGGCCCGGGTCCCTGTCACTTTAACAACATGAAATTACAACCCAAATGGGATGTCAGGGGTTAGCAGTGTCTCCAAGAGAACTATGTGAATATATTTCCTCCTATGGACTTGGCCCCATGATGACCTCCCCCAGGAACAAGAAGTAACCCAGTGATTGGCGCTTTTACGGCCAAATTAAAGTGTCTCAGAGCTGGGCTGAAGGCAGCAAGAGAAAGCAGGCCCTTCCTAAAATTAGTGAGCCATCATGATGACAGAACATTGTGGGGACATGGTGTCATCCAGCTACTGTATCGATTAACCCATAAATACTATATGGCTCGGGCGCTCTGC
This sequence comes from Bostrychus sinensis, assembly GCA_020698575.1. Classification (NCBI taxonomy): domain Eukaryota; kingdom Metazoa; phylum Chordata; class Actinopteri; order Gobiiformes; family Eleotridae; genus Bostrychus; species Bostrychus sinensis. The sequence continues at coordinate 23,628,422 of CM036251.1, forward strand.
TTCACCAAGGCTTACATTGTAAATGGAAGTTATCTCAGCTCTGCATCTGTCTCACTTTGAGTTAAAAAATAATCCTCAATCCAACCTGTGTCTACATTTATCATAAAAAGACATTAAAAAGGACATTGTTTAGTGAGATGCAATCTATGATTTATTTCACTTTTTTTTTTTCTTTTTTTTTTTTTTTTTGTTGCATGGAGTGCTTGGGAAGTCATCTCTTATATCTACAACATCAAATGAGTGGACAGGAATCAGAACTGAAGGTTAACTTACACAGTGCCTTTTAAAATGAGGAGGATGCAGATAGTATTATAGCCATATAATAATAATTTCTGTGTGATATTATTGTAAATTTACTCAATTATGTGCAACTGTTATTAGGGTCCCAGCAAAGTAGTCAGCACCTCTACCTTATGTCCAGGAAATTAGAGGTTTGATTCCCAGGAGTGTAGCTGAAATCTCCACTTGTGCCAATTATGCTGGTCCCAACCCCAAATAAACGGAGATGATTTTATAAAGAAGGGCATCCTGCATATAAATAAATAATAATAAATAAATAAATAAGCCAAAGTACACAGTGGTGACCTCTGAAAGAAAAAAGACAGCAGCCGAAATGCGATACAGCACTCAAATGCATGTTTTTACTGATTTAGTGTTGCACTATAAATCCTGTTATGAGCTATTTATTTACAAGCTATTAAAGAGCACATTTTGTATAGTAGGCCATTTATCATAAAGTCAAAAAGCTGTTGAAATACCATTGTATCATATGTTCTGAACTTCAAATACAGTATAAGCTGCACTTTCTTTGTTAGTCTGGCTGTGTGATTGGTGGTAGTCGGAGAGGCCATGTTTCCATCAGTCTGTCCCAGGGCCATCAATATTATTTTAGGAACAAAAAAAAAATGTGTGTGTATAAAGTTACCAGTAAATAGAACTGTAAAATAGAAATAAAATAGTATATAGAAATTGACCAACAGTACTGATTTAACCTGCAAACTACTAGAGTGGAAATGATTATGCTGTCTAGTTCTTCACATTTTAACTTATACAACCTCTAACTTTGTATTGGTAATAATACACTTCTAGTGATCAAAGTGTCTGGTCTTTAATTGGAGGAAGCCCCCAACAGTTTTAAGGCATGCATATATCAATTTTATATGTGATTATACCGAGAGGCTTGTTTGGGATTCTCTCTTATGTCAGGTATCTGCATTATTCTCCGATCCTCAACCTAAAATCAGGATTATCATAAAAGAAAAACATCTGTCAGGGCTGCATTGATTTGTGCGGCAAGTTCGTCCGATCAATCTCAAAGTTGTGATTAAAGAGCACGAGCCTCTTCTGTATTTCTCTATTGAAATCATTTGGAGTAAAAAAAAAAAAAAACATGAGAGAGGCCTTTCAATTTCATAGCCTCCAGAAGAACACTCAAGTATTCATTGCGCTCTACTTTTCGCTTTCAACCTCTCGGCGGGAGGCATGACATCTATGTACGTCGCTTCTATTCACCATGCTATTCAGGCTTCAGAAGTGTGCTGCAAGTGATCTCTCAATACCATCAGATCATGCATATTGGCACGCATTCACTGACGGGCCTGTCCCGAAGAGCACCAGCCAATCAAGGAGAATACTAGGATACATTTTTAATTTTGAAAGTTCTTATCTATAACCACAAGCAGTAACAAGCCAGTATACTCTATGTGCCAGTCCCAAGCCTGGATAAACGGAAAGGGTTGTGTCAGGAAGGGCATCTGACATAAAGCCTATTCCAAATTAACATGGAAATCACTACACACTAGGCAGATATTCTAAAACTTCTTCAATAGAGGGTAGGGCATGAACATGACAGAAATTAATTGCAATTTGACTACCTAAAAAAAAAAAAAAAGAAAAAGAAAAATGTGAATATTGGATGGACATGTTAACTGTGGGTTCTCTTTGTGTACTCCAGCTTCCTCCCATTGTCCAATTGAATCATATTATAATAAATAATAAGCCTGGAAAACTTGGTGCTACTGTTGTGGTGACATCTGACTCAGAGTGTGAGGAAAAACACATTGAGAAAACAAACTGTGAAGTTATAACTCATTTAGAAATCTATAGGCCCAAGTTGACAACCTGTAATAAAATTAACACCTTAATGTGTCATTTGGACCTTCATTTTAGTATAAAAGTGTACATTAAAAAAGCGCATGTTAAGATCCCAAATCTCAAGACTGACCACTGCATGAATAAGTGATGTTTTTACCTGCAGTATCTTGCCTTAAGTGCGGATACCTTTGTGTGTATCTAGTGTATCAGCAATGAAAGGAGAAGATAGTTGCATTTCCTGTGTTTGTGTGCTTATCTGTGTATGCATGTGTGGGTGTGGGTCCATAATGCATGGGCCTGTAGAAAGAGTGATTGCTTTATTCCTGCCTGTAGGTGCACTGGGGGCCGGCCTCGGTGTCTTTGGGCAGCTGTATGGATGGCTTGAGGAGGTCTCCATCATTCATAAAGCACCACTCCTACATGTAGAATTGATCTCGCAAAGAAACAGGGTGGCAATAGCACTTCATCAGTCTTCCCTGACCACAAATCACCCGCCGACGTCGCCCCCCCGGGGGAGACGTGACACCATTGTCAGGGGCGGCGCTCCCCTCGGACAACACTAGGGGAAAGGTGGTCAGACTGTGGAGTGCCCAGTAAATGTTAGTCTGTGTTTTGATATATTTTAAAGGCGTAATAGGATTTTTGCTAGAGCTAGATTACCTACTATTATTATATAAAAGGTGTTCAACCAGTCCAATTCAGCACCTCTTAATACTAATACATTATCTTACTTTGAAGGGACTTTCTATTTTTATTCATATTTTTTTAAACCAATCTCGGTCGCCTCTAAAACAGCATTGCATGTTTTACAACCTTTAAAAACATTATTTGACTACAAGAAAACATTTTGAATAAGTACTCTACTGGTGCCATAAAGAAACAGTTGAATAAACCAGCAGAGGGCAGGAGAGAGCAGATGTTTACAGTGTGCAGCTCTGTTTTCACTGATTCCTGCAGCTATTTTGCATTTTGGAGTAAACTGGCATCATACAAAAAGGAAGTGAAGTGCTGTTTTTCCATGATTATGTTCAGAAGACCATGACATGCTGCACTCTGCTGCCCTCTGCTGCATTTTCCTGCACTCTGCTGGTCTTTTCACCTGTTTCTTGATGGCACCAGTAGAGTACTTATTTAAAACTTTTCCTTTAGTCACTTAATGTTTTTAAAGGTTGTAAAACATGCAATGCTGTTCTAGAGGCGACCAAGATTGGTTTAAAAATATTTATAAAAGCATAATACAGCCCTGTTAAAATTCAGCTAAATTTGATTAAACCTATGTATTTGTATATATATTCTTTTGCAATCATCCATCCATCTTCTACCGCTTATCCGGGACTGGGTCGCAGAGGCAGTAGTCTAAGCAATGATGCCCAGACTTCCCTCTCCACAGACACTTCCTCCAGCTCTACCGGGGGGACCCCAAGGCGTTCCCAGGCCAGCCGAGAGACTTAGTCCCTCCAGCGTGTCCTAGGCCTTCTCCGGGGCCTCCTCCCGGTGGGACATGCCCGGAACACCTCCCCAGGGAGACGTCCAGGAGGCATCCAGAACAGATGGCCGAGCCACCTCAGTTGACTCCTCTCGAAGTGGCGGAGCAGCGGCTCTACTCCGAGCTCCTCCCGGGTAACTGAGCTCCTCACCCTATCTCTAAGGGAGCGCCCAGCCACCCTGCGGAGGAAACTCATTTCAGCCGCTTGTATCCGGGATCTTGTCCTTTCGGTCATGACCCAAAGCTCATGACCATAGGTGAGAGTAGGAACGTAGATCCACTGGTAAATCGAGAGCTTTGCCTTTTGGCTCAGCTCCTTCTTCACCACAACAGACTGATACAACGACCGCATTACTGCAGATGCTGCACTGATCCACCTGTCAATCTCATGTTCCATCCTTCCCTCACTCATGAACAAGACCCCGAGATACTTAAACTCTTCCACTTGAGGCAGGAACTCTCCTCCAACCTGGAGTGGGCAAGCCACCCTTTTTTCTGGTCGAGAATAATATGTATTTCATAAAAACACAACTCACATACAGTATCTTATAATGAAACAAAGATACTAACCCTTCTAAAAGTGTGACTCTAAGATAAAATGTCCTTGTTTGTGTACATCTTGTGTTCAAATTGGGTTTGAGGAAAGGTAATAGTAGATACCCAATTGAAAAAACATACAGAAAAAATCTCATGTGATTCTGTTGGTACAATTTTATTCCCTTCCATTTCTTTCATTTTTCATTAAATTCATCTTAAAAACACACCTTTATGAGATGCCAGAGTCAAATAGGTTTTATAAAGAATGCATAATTAAAAGTACCTTTACTCATAGAGGTTAATATATGCCTCCTCCCCTATTAATAACTGGGGTTCTTCATTTGTATAAATCATGCTATGTATGGCACACAGTCATTTCCACTGCTGTAAGAGAGAAGTGGTGAGATGGAGCTCTTTGCCTTTGGCCTTGGCTTGTGCATTACACTGGTCCTGGCTCACACATCTGCTGCTACTACTTTACCTCATACCATTGATCTTCATTCTAAAATAATCTCTTTTCATTTCTCATTCGAACCCTGCAGAAAAACCTTTTCCACATCCCAATTCATTAGTTTCACCCTGAAAATAGAAAAGAGGGGGGAAAAAACGCTGGACAAGGTTCTCAGAGTAAGCACCTTTAAAATATGTCCACCAATCCGACTTAAACTCTCATGATCTTTCTTTAAGCCCCCGACATGTTAGGTTTTTCTCTTCTCCCAGGCCCTAAAGCATTACAGGCTCTCGGTGAAAAAAATAACTGTTGTCATTCTCAGGCCTGGTATCAAGCCGTATAGTTCAGTTTTCACTCTGCGTCTTCATTAAAAAAACATTAACATTCGCAAACTGCATGGGCCAGACGTTGAAAAGGTCTCCTTAACATTTATCAGTATGTCTCCCCAGACAGTCAACAAGCAAGTTTTTTTGTTCAATCAGACACCGTATTGGATGTGAGAGGCGGTACAGAGCCAGTTCTGAACAAATCAGGACACTGTAAAAATGTACTAAAAAAAAAAAAAAAAATTTATTTTACCATGTCATGAAAAATAGTATTTTTACTATTTTTACCATTTTCAGTTTGAGGGCAGGAACTCTTCTCAAACACATCTTGAGACACTTTGTTCTGTTAGTGTGTGTTGTATCTTCTTATTTTACGCACTTGAATAGTATTTAATTAAACTGTTGTAATTTGATCATGTTTTGATGTAAGACACTTACAGTCTTTTTTATGTTATAAAGTGCTCTAGAAATAAACTTTGATGTTCCATGGTCAGATGAATCAAAATTTGACCAATACTGTACAAACCTATAGTTGGTCCAGAGAAGGCAGCAGTGTTTCTGGATCATGATCAAATACTGAATGGATCTTCTTTGCTGTAATTTGCATTTGTGCAAACTGTGTTCAGAGACAGTGACTTCTGCGAGTGTTCCTGATCCATGCAGTGGTTTCCAGTACTAAATCATGTCTGTTTCAATGTAATGTCTCTTAAAGGTCTAAAAAATCACAAGTATACTAACAACAGACAGTCTGGCTTTCTAAAATGCTCCTTTTATACCTAGCTTGTCCCAAGGTTTTTTTTTTTTTTTGTTTTTTTTTTATGTGTTACTGCCATCAGCTTTAAAGCAAACTATTATTATTTTTCATAATACAGTAAAATATCTCAGTTTTAGCACCTTTATATGTTGTTTATGTTTTATTGTGAATCAAATATGGTTTTACAAAATTTGCAAAACATGACTTTCTGTTTTTATTTACATTTTAAGTGTCCTAACTCTTTTGCAGTCGAGTTTGCATAATTTTGCTGTAAGTTATTATGAAAAACTTCATAAGCTCGCTCTTTAGGGCTGCTAGATGACTCCACAGCCGTTTCAATTAGCCCACTTCTGATTGGAGAGGCAGAACTCAGACGATTGATCAAGCCTCTCGTCTTTCTTTCTTTCCTTGCCTCATTGCCCAAAAGACCCTCTTAAAATATTCAGGTAGAAAATGAATGGTTACACCCTCATCTATTTATATCTCTTTTATTGACAGAATTACATTTATATAGAGTCAAGGTGAAGGATTTAATTTAAGACTCCTGCTCAGAATACTCAGAGAAAGACTGATTAAGGAACAGTGATTTATATGACTAACTGTTCCAGCTACATGTTTTATGGTGCGGTGTTAAACAGCCAGCCAAATTCCATTCTCCAGAGCCACAATGTTAGCCCTTTGCTCTGTTATTCACAAATCTTTATCTACACGTCATCATACATTACCAAAAAATTCATATGGTATTAGTTTATATCTCTTAGTTATTTTGTCACTGGTTTGGTGCTGACCAGGTTTATTTTGGACCCAAAAGCAAATAATGAAATAAAATTGGATGGCCCTGTATCTGTGTTAACCAACTGTGAGTTTTCTGTTTGGCAGATGGGCAGTGGTGGGATGTAACCAGATACTTTTACTCAAGCAATTTACTGAAGTACAGAAAAACATACATTTTCCAAAACATTGAGCCAAAGGTGCTATTACAGTATATGAAGTATATATTTTTTTATATTTTATAAAAATTACCCACATGTCCCAAGATATGAGGTAAACGTGTTTGAATCAAATATTAATTTGACTGATAACAATGGTACAGATGATCTATTTACAATAAAAAAAAAACTGAATATAATGTCTAGGTTGTTTAAGTTTACATTTTCTAAAACCCTGCATCACTGATCATCCAATCAGAAAAGCAGAAAGAAAGTTTTGTTTTAGACTGCAGTGCCGTGCAGTACAAGTGCATGCTGCTTACAGTACCTTTAGACAAATGAAAAATTTTAATTATTTTTGACCACAATCGCAAAGTGGGTAGAATGCTTACTCTACAATCAGAAGGCCTGTGGTCAGGGCCAGGTTTGGGACTTTACTACAGTAGTAGTAGTAGTAGTAGTAGTAGTAGTAGTAGTAGTACTATTGCTGGGTTTCAAATGACAACACAACATTCTATAGGCCTATAGTATTTATGGAGATTGGGGCATGCAAAATGTCTATTATTAATCTGAAGATTTTTTGTTATGGTGAGATACATAAAGCAAGATTATGGACCTTGTGACTAATATAAATGATCAGGTTCAACATATGTGAATTTTTGTTTTGGATATTTATGAAAATAGCGTATAATTTATACAGGAAAACTGGCTCCTGCCCCCATCTGAGAGTGTGACATCATCACATAGAAAGTGAAAACAACCAGTTAGTGGTGGCAAAATATTTGTAGCCTGGCCTGCCAGACAAACTCTTTTCTTATTCTATACAAAGAAGTTAGCCTGGTACCTCTTTGGTAACATTTTGTTTCTGAGGTGGAACAATGACAGGTGCAGTAACCAGTCACAGAGACAAAGGGCAGGACTTAAGCTGTGCACCACTGCCCCAAACAAACATGGATTCACATACGTTTTTTTTTTCATAAAACACCAGAATACGCAGTATTATGAGCAGCTGTGTACTTATTTCTGAACAGAACAGCAGCAGAAGCCAGTTGTACAAAGATTTGTTGTACAACTGGCTTCTGCTGCTTTTTTATATATATATATATATATATATAAATATATATATATATATATATATATATATATATATATATATGTTTGTTACACTGCATGTCAATGAGACTTAACTGTTAAAATGGCAACAAGACGACGAAAAAAAAATCCCACAGAGGACTCAACAATAATGCAGAACCAAGAGGTGACGAAGGAAAGCACTAAACGCTGATAATCAGGTGAGAGAAGTTATTAAATTAGCTCCGTAGCTAGTGCTACCTTGGTCAGCTCTACTGCTTTTGTAAGACGCGTTGCAGATAAACGACTGTGATTGGCTATTTCCAAATTGAATCTGAGAAATGCGCCACCCTGAGAGGGGAACTAGACTGTCCTGCTTGTGAAAAGCAAGTAGGAGAGCCAAGCTAATCTATTTTAGCATCTAATAGCAAAACATAAATTAATAAATACTTCTTTTACTGAAGTAATAATTTTGCTCAGTACCTTTACTTATCCTTAAGTAATATGGAGTACTTCTTCCACCTTTAGGGGATGTGCATCACCGTTATGCCACACTCACATAATTTATCATTTACCTAAATTGAGTTTGTCAACAGAAAGCCTCACATCTATGTCATGGTTAATACATGTAGTAATATACTGCTGTACATCATATATGTATAGTAGCAAAGTATCAGATATTATTTCAGGATGAATTTACTTTTAACTTTTAACAAACATTTTAATCTTGTACATTGTATGACTAGTACAGGTTGAAGCTGAATTGTACAAATTACAAAAGTCACTTTGTAAGGCAAGTATTTGATTATGGTCTTTTGGGCTTCTGCCTTCCAGGCTCACCACAGCCTAATAATCTGCACAGACTTATATTTGGCATAAGCTTTACGGCCTTCCTCACACAATTTTTTCCATTTATCCAGGCCTGGGACCAACACGAAAGTTACTCTAACTTGTGACTGAAAACTGAAAGTAACATACAGTGCAATACCAATAGGTTTCTCAGCATAATCACACTCCATATACCTTTAAATATTTCCATAGAGCAGTTAGAGTCTGTCTGAGTGACTAATAATTGTGGTGTTACCTTGTTACAGAGATTCAAAGCACCGTCTGCTCCTCTGGTGTCACTCAGTCTGCCTATACTCTGTCAGCTCAGATTTGAGGGAGGCCTGATTCCTGTCTTTCCCCTCTTCCTTCTCGGGCGGGACACATAAAAGAGCCAGTGTTTATGATGGACAGGCAGCTTTTTAAAGAGAGCAGCATCAGAGGGAGGGGATCCGAATCAGGACCGCTGTGATGTGACAAGACAGACAGGAACATCCTTCTCGGCGTGTCGACGTGTCAAGCAGAGGGAGTCTTAACGGACTCGACAGTATCATCACTCTCTGCCGACTTCGCAGGGAGGAAGAGAGGAGAGGAGGGACAGGGAGCACGGCAGACATTGTGGTCTCAATATACTGGCACCATGCGCTTTTTGTTTTTTAATTAACGGTTCAGGAGTAGAAGCCTGAAATGGATGTTTTGTTCTTAACTAATCAGAAGATGCACACTTGTTACTCAAATGACTAATCAAACTTCTAACCATCCTTGGCTGCCCACACAATCATCTAAATACCCCAGACAAGAAGGCTGCTGACAAGAAAGTTTTGGGTGGTGTTGGATTGTTTAATTTTGGTTTACATTTTTTTCTGCTAGCTAGATAAAAAAAGAAATTGGCAGATTTTGGGAACACTTTCAGGAAAGATTAGTGATCGGCAAAGAACAAATTAACTGCTTTTTGGTGTGAATCCAGAACAGTATTTTGTACCATTTGAAGCCCAGAATCAAATATAAGCTCCTAAATTTTGGTCACAAGCAGTCAAGATGGGAGCAAATTATTTCTTAATTTTGTAAGATGCCTTGGCAGAGGTCTACTCTCTCTGAGTTTGTCTGGTTGGTTTCTAGTCTAGCCTCAGTTGAAATATACAAGGAAAATTATGTCTGAAAAAAAAAGCCAAATGTTCAAGGTCTTTTTGATTGAGCAAGTGTATTCAGCATGTTCTAATTTTGACTGACAGGCAACAGTGTGCTTTTGTAAGTCCATCTCAGCTCCAGATGTATTCCATGCTCTTTCACCTATTATGCTAAATTACTGGATCTGCCATCACATTAACGCTCAGAAGGAGGCTTTAGAAAGTATAAAAAAGTTTATGTTTAAATGTTACATGCATACATAATCCATTAATTTTGAATTTCTGAAATACTTCAAGAATTAAGTCATAAAACAATATTATTTAGACATTCACTCTAACTTTGTGTTTAGTCTCTGGCACATCCTGATGTTCTCATTGCTTTTGAATCACATTTGAAAGACGTTCATATCTGAGAAATAATCTGCATAAATTTACACCTTTTTTTCTTTAAACAGTGACTCTTCTGCCTCTCTCCTGCTCTGCTTCTTATCCTGTTTGGTAATTAGCCTTTGACCTCCCTGGGCTCACACAGGCGTGAAGACTGAAGGGCAGAGATAGTTTAGGCGATAGATTCCTTGTCGAAATTTCTCATCAGTTGCACATCTTGAGGGCGCAGCTTCCAATTTATGACATTATGGAGTACATCTTGTGGCACAATCACTGAGGAGCCAAAGTGTCAAGCGGGATCTGGCTTTGACCGTCGTGCCAACTCCATTTGCAGGGTTTTTTTTACAGTGCGGCCCTTGACTTTGCCATGTGTGAAGAATGAGTTGACGCTCGTGATGGGCAGTAATTCCCCTGCCTATGTGAGCCAGTGATCAGAATTCATATTAGCCTCTTTATACGCTGATGGCAGCCTGTCACTCCAGGTGGCAAGTGGTCTCCTTGGATGGCGTCCTGTCACTCAAAAGGGAGCGCCGAGTTGCAATTCTAATACAGTTTAAGGCCAAGTGGAGTTTTACAGATGACACATGTTAATTGGCTGTTTTATTTCAACTTATCTGCTTTTTAACATACATTGATCAGGCATAACATTATGACCACAGACAGGTTAAGTGAATAACGCAGATTATCTCTTCACACACACACCCCACCCCTTTTTTTTTTTTTTTTTTCATAAAACACCAGAATACAGCGTATTATGAGCCGCTCTGTACTTATTGATAATCAGTGATAGCAGCAGAAGCCAGTTGTGCAGAGACTGGAAAAAGTCGCTTTTTTTATGCGTTCGTTAATCGTTGGATGTAAAAGGGACAATTACAAAGAACTGGACAATAACACAGACTTCAGCTAAACCAACAGGTGATGAAGAAAAGCACCAAATGCTGTTAATCAAGTCAGAGAAGTTATTCAATTAGCTCGGTAGCCAGCGCTACCTTGGTTTGCTCTTCTGCTTTTGTAAGACGCACTGCAGATAAACGACTGTGATAGGCTATTTCCAAATTCAACCGAATTAATGCTCCGCTCCGAGAGGGGCCAGGCTACCAGAAAACAGGTGATCACAGTTTTGTTCACATTTTCCTGGGGGAGGACACCCAGACTCCCTTGTTTTATATTATCCCACATATTCACCTGTCTGTTATGCAGACAAGGCCTCAATTCAGGATACAAGTGGGACTGTAACAACTAATTGGATTAATAATTGATTATTGAAATAATGGTCAACTAATTTAGTTATCGTTCAGTCGTTAACTGGGATATTCATAAACTCTGAAACATGGGTTGTGCTGAGAGAGGCGGGTTTATTACCAAGACAAGCAGTAAAGTAACAACAGTTAAAAACAATGTACATTTTGTGTTTTTGATTAAAAATATCTTTGTGTGTATATTTGCTCTATTCAAATGTCCTCAAGTGACATAGTTGTAGTTTTGTCTGGTTCAAATTTTGTAAAAATTAAGTGATTTTTGGTAGAATTTCCAATTTTTTTTTATGGAAACTGTAAAACACCTCAAGTTTTTAATTAATAACCACACACACTTCACTAATCAATTAATCAAAACAATAATAAACAGATTAATTGATTATCAAAATATTGTTAGTTACAGCCCTAGATACAAGGCCAAAGGAGAGCTTATATTAATGCCTGGTAAAGTTTTATCAAATGACAAATTGTAACCTATATAGGGCCTTAGTCATCCCTCTTGCCCAGGGCCCCTATAGCGTCTAGAAACAGCTCTGGATATATTAGGCAGGATTTGTCCTCAAAGTTTATGTGTTAGAAGCAGGAAAGATGGCTGTGGCTTGTGATGGCTAGACTGGGTCAGAGCATCTCCAAACTGCAGCTCTTGTGGGTCCAAGAAAGGTGAACCAACAACAGGTGATGCACATGGAGAGCGTATAGGCTGGCTCCTGTGTGGTCTGATCTAACAGCTGGTTCTGACTGAAAGGTGTCAGAATACACATCACACTTTGTTGCGTATGGGGCTGCATATTAACCTGGGCTGCCAGACAAACTCTTTTCCTGTTCTTAAGAAATTAGTCTGGTACCTCTTTGCTAAAGTTTTGTTTTTGAGGCGGAACCATGACAGGTGAAGTAATCAATCAGAGAAACAAAGAGTGGGACAACAGCTGTGCACTACTGACCCAAACAAACCTGGATTCTTGCCATTTTTTTTCATAAAACACCAGAATACGCAGTATTATGAGCAGCTTTGTACTTATTTCTGAACGGGGACAGCAGCAGAAGCCAGTTGTACAAAGATCTGTGCAAAAGGTTGGCCTTGGTTAGCTCTTCTGCTTTTGTAAGCAGAAGAGCTAACCAACTGTGATTGGTCATTTACATTGAACTGAAGAAATGTTCCGCTCTGAGAGGGGAACCAGACTGTCTTGCTTGTGAAAAGCAAGTACGAGAGTCTGGTTCTCCAGGCTAGCTGGATATTAGGCATGTGCTGATAACACATGTCATTATGACCATCAATATTAGGCATGTGGTCATAATGTTGTGCCTGATCAGTGTAAGTGAGTCCTTCTCTCTTTGCAAGCCTGATTTCATTGTATCGGCTGCTCTGTCTGTAATTCCTTAAGATTAATGATACTGTCAGACACTTGTGAAGCGTCCTTAACTAAGATTCAGCGGCATAATGTCCACTCCATCTTTGTTTCATTTTTCCCATTCAAAACACATTCCAATCAGTATTAGGCCATCTTGAGGCTCTCCTTGTTCTTGCTACTGCACTGCGATTGTGCCAGTGTTGGATCGGGGGATTGTTTTTGCCAAACAGATGGAAAAGAATCACTGTGTTGCACTCTCTCTCTCTCTCTCACACACACACACACACACACACACACATACACACAGACTGATCCACACATACGTCGTCCTCTTGGAGATTTCACGGCCTGCGCTGACATTCAGTCATTCATTACAAAGTGGATTAATGTGCCAGAGTTGCAGTTTCCCCTTAAAAACAGATGTCGCCGGAACATCTAATTAAGCAACACACCGAATCATTGCCTCTCGGTCATCTCAGCCATCTTGGATCTGCACTGCAAGCAGAAGTCTGCATTGGGCTGCGTATACACTGTAGTGAAAGGCGGTCTGATTTGGAGTTTTGACATATGTTATTTCTTTGTTATTGTATTACTGTAGTCAGATTACACAAGTCAACACATGCCTGCATTCCCACTGCATTTAAAACACTACAATCTTGCATAAAATTGGAAAGTATTATAAGGTGACTACTTCTGTTTATCTTGAAAACTTGCAGAGATTAAAGTTGCATGAATAGTGAAATAGTCAAAGAGTTTACCAAGATGGAAGAAAAACAGCAACAACCACAAACAGCAGTGATGGAGGAGGTTTTTATGCGATATTTATTGAAAAAGAGGCAAGAAAATTAGGGAAAAATAGCAGTGGTTTGTGCAGTCTTTGATTATATTTCCAAATAACTTTCTAGCGACTTCTAGTCATCTTCCGCTTCAACAGCTGAACTGTGTTTACAAGTAACTCCAATGGCCAGCACATATACTGCTCTTTTAGCTTGCATCCACAAGCTTTAGGAAAACGGACCAACACACAAACAAAATCAACACAGAATTCACACAGAACACCTCGTCTGTAACTGAATGTGTGCTTTCTGTAATGCAGAGTATAAATGAGGCTGTAGACCAGGCTGTGGAGAAGATTTTTTACTACTGTCTATTTTAACCATGCTCCAGAAAATAAACACATTTTAACTAGGGATGCACCGAGCCAATACTGGTATCTGGGATCGGCACTGATCCAGTGACGGAGTTAGATTGTCCAGCTGGTCTAACGTGACTTCGCTGCAGCTACTGACGGTAAACAGTGTTTTCTGTGGGCCAAATCTGGTCCCTTGGAAAATACATCTATTCCTCAAATTCTGGCTTTGTTACATACTCAAAGCTAGTTTGAGTTGAAAATAATGGAAATAAGTAACTGGGTATTTTGTTGTTTTTTCATACTAAATAATGTTTATGCTTATAGGTAAGGTTACAATTCTTCACAAAAATCAAGCATCATCAATAACCTGAACCACTTTTAGTCTCAAAGTAGCCTCTGAAGAATTTTATCTTTTGTGGCTGGGTTAGGTGTTGTGTCTCTGACCTGGACAGCCAATAACCTAAATCACCATTTAAATTATTCACACAATAACGACGCTGGAGCACTCCATTATGAAGATTATTGCTGAGAAATGGGCTCGTCCTGGGTGAAGGATGACTCTTATCTTTGGCTGTCAGTCGGAGCATTCGTCATGGTAACGGGCCCTCAGACCTGGGTTGGGGCTTCTCATTGGGTTTACGTTGCAGATTTATCACACATCACTGGCTCATGTCAGCGTCCTGTAACAATGAGATGGGATGACCGCACAAAGCTGTTTTCCCTCAGTACTGTAATTTAAACTGTGAAACCTAACCTGGAATATAACCAGTGAGGACTCCACGGACCTCATGTCAAAATATTTTACAATAGCAGTGGAGGTGCAGTTTTATCATTCATGTCTACAGGGATGTGGGGTTATTTAGTGGATAAAGTGGGTTTCTATGTTTAAGAGCATAAGAACCTGACCAGCCAGACTGACTTTCAAAGCTGTTTTCTACCTGAGCTTGTGGTGGAAGCTCGGAAGCTATGTTGGCGCAGATGTGTGCAGCTGTGCTTTTGTCAGTCTACCCCAGGGGAAACTGTGGCTACAAAACGTAGCTCACCACCACCGACTATGGAGTGAATGTAATACCCCTTCCCTTCTGTGTAAAGCGCTTTGGGTGACTTGTGTCATAGGTAAGGCGCTATATAGATACCATTCTTATGATGTAAGAAATGCAAATTGTCATTTTTATACTGATATGATTATTTATTCTTTTGCATCCACACTTGTTGAAGCTGTCAACCATTTAATAACCATTTAAAGTGCTTTTAATGTTGTCTGTAATACCTTTTCCGAATTGAAACTTTCTCTCAATGTAAGCAAAACTAAGTTGATACTATTCTCGAAAAGTAAGAATAAGCTGCTAAATCTTCCCCCAATAGTCACCCCTGATGGATCAGTCATTGAGATTGTTAACACTTTCAAATATTTGGGTATTTTAATTGATGACTCATTGACTTTTAAGCCTCATGTTGACTCTCTTGTAAAAAAGTTACGCCTTAAATTGGGTTTTTATTTTAGAAATAAGTTATGTTTTTCTTTTTATGCAAGGAAGAAACTTGTTGCTGCTACATTCTTACCAGTGCTGGACTATGGAGACCTTTTATATCTGCATGCCCCAGACCAGGCACTACGTATGCTGAATTCAGTTTTTCATGCCTCCTTACGCTTTATAACAAACTGTGGACCTCGAACTCATCACTGCGACCTGTACTCTCGGGTTGGATGGCCTGCTCTGGTGACCCGTCGGATGACACACTGGTACAGATTTATATACAAAGGACTTCTTGATCTGCTCCCTCCGTACCTGACTGTGTATCTTCAGCAAAAGGCTGATGGACCTTATGCATTACGCTCTCAGGACTTCCACACTCTGACTGTCCCCAGTGTCAGGACAGAGAGCGGAAAAATGTCTTTTCAGTATCATGCTCCTACAGACTGAAAGATTTACAGAGGACCTTAAAACTACAAAATCTTGTCCCTCTGGATCATTTTGAGTCTATTTTGAAAGACCTGGAGATGCAATCACTAACCTGCCACTGCTTTTAAATGTGTCTTTTTATCTCATTGTTTTTAACTCTTATTTCTCTTTTATTGTATTTTGTATGCAAATAAATAAAATAAATCAATTCCCATTCCCCCTACTGAGCAACTGTAGGCTGTATACAATGCTTTGTTTCTCTGATTAGTTGCAGTTAAAGTAAAGTGCTTTGTTTGTTATTATACTTGGCAGGTGTACAACAAAATTGCATAGATGTTCAGATGGAGGGTTGGTCCTAAGCTGCTCTAATTGGTTATTGATGATCCTTTTGTTTCACCCATGGAGAGTAAACAGACAGTTCCTTTTGCTTTTTCATTCTGGTGTTACAGCAAAGACTCTGCCTCCTAGTGTGCAGTGATTTGCATATTGATTTGGCATATTTACATCAGATGCCCTTCCTGACACAACCCTCTTCATTTATCTGGTTATGAGACTGCAACAAGGAGCTCAAACTGGTAATACCAAAGCAATTTATATGTAACTTTATTTTGGACTTGAGTTATATCATTGGGCTAATATTTCAGACTTATGGCTCGACTCCTAAGGACTTAAGACTCAGACTCTTTTCACAAACCAGGACTCATGTTTTGACTTGAACTTGTGAACTGATGACTTGGACATGAGGACTTGCAAGTCACACTGATATCTATTGTAGTTGGACTCAACTCTGACTTGCACCTCAACTCAATATAACTCGACTTGAAATTTATTTGGTGACTCGGATTGGGACTCAGTCTTGAACTGAGGACTGAGGATTAGAGAGTGACTTGGACTCAAACACTGGTCCCTCTACCACAACACTGACTCATGCACAGTTCGTGTTGTATGGCCCAGGATCTTTACAGCCTTGTTTTTATTTAATTGGCATCTTTCACATTTATGACATTTACATGTAGATTTTCTGTTGCCTAAGAATAAATGTAACTTCAATGACAGCTAAAACTTTCCATTCAAACCAAACAAGACAGAGGCGAGGAAAGTGTTTTCACTGTCATTGCTCTTTTTCCCCTTCCACAAGCCAAACTCAATTTATGTCAAACAAGCTTTAAAGGACCTTGGGATTAAAGCCATAAACTGGCTGCTGTCAGACCTGAAGCCCACTAACAATTTAGTGCCAAACCGTCGTTGTTCAATATCTTTTCATATTATATCATGTCATGACACAGTGACAGCTCCGCATCAGGCCAGTCATAGCTGGTTTGCCCTGAAGAACTCCTCCGATGTCAGCTGCAATCGAAGCTGACTCCACTTTAGCCTGATCTGAAATGGGAAATCTATGTGAAGTACTCAGCGGGGGAGCGCACGCAGCTTTTGGTAACGAATGCTAACAAGTGGATCAGGTAATGAGAAGCAATATTTGGTGGTGGATGTGTGCTGTAATGGGCCTGCCAAAAGCCTTCACTGGTTCCATTATAACTGTTAGAGACAGCGGTAATGAAGTACTCACCTATGTGTACGCAAATACAAAACAGCTACAGTGCAAACAACAGATCACAGATTCTCAAAATGGTTGAAAGTTTGTGGCAGATGTCAAACACAAAAGCAGAAAATGATTTTGTCAGCAAGATGGCTAAAAGCTACACACTCAAAATTGTCCCCTGCAGTTAAACATGGCATGATAATAGAAAAATAGGTTGGATGCAAAAACTTTCTTTGTCATCTTTCCAAAAGGAAGTAGTTGTGCAATAACATGCACTTTTGAGGAAGGGTTAATAATAAATATAGCTTCAATATTATTGTGTATACTGATACTGCACATCTGCCTGTGGATGCCAGTATATAAAAGCCCATGGCAAAGTACAAAAATTAAATCATAAATTGTAGATGACAAAGAAAACACCCCTTTATCTGCAAGTTACTGTGCAACATAAAATTGGCATTGCTAATACCATGTCTTACTGCGCACCTGGCCCTGGTTTCTATCAGTACACTGAATCACAGCAGTGGAAATGTGAGTTAGCTATTGATAAGTGAGCTAAAGTCAAAAGGAGGTGTCTGCAGGAATGGAAGGACAACAGGACAATCTGCTCAGTGGGTAGAGAATCAGTCGGCTCTGAATGACAGAGGATGGGTGAGACCTCCATGTATTTGATGGTGATTGGACACATCACTTACACAAACAATGAGGCGGGCCATGACAACATCTTCTGCATGACGAGTGCATTGGTGAAGGCTGTCCTCACACAACGGCGTGGCACTCTGAATCATCATCTAAATACACACACACGGATTTCACATCACATCTCCCGGCCTAATGTCATATAAACTATGCATCTACAAGGGGTCACATTGTTGGTGAAGCCACATAGATGTTAGTCAATCAGTCTGAGTGCAATAAATACAAGTGGTGTGCCGTTTCCTAAATGGCTGCATGGTTGAAAGATCTCCACTTTCTTGTTTGGTGTGTTGTTGCTAGTGCAGTAGATAAATGTCTTTGACAAGTCACTGGTCTATGGCCCTTTTCTACAGCACCATCTTTTCATCCCCCTTTAGGGTAATGTGATTTTACACTGTGGCGACCAAGGCTCTCACAGATCAGGAAACTGAACAGACTGGGCTTCAATAATATAGTTCATCCAAATGCTACTCTTCTTCTTTCCTTTTGGCTTCAGCAAATCATCTGCATCCTAGCATGCACCGTGCAGTGATTTACATTTTGATTGATTCCTTTTCTGACACCACCCTCTCCATTTATCCAGGCTTGGGACTGGCACAAGTAGTCTACTGGCTTGTGATCCATTGTGGCTGGATGCTGAACCTTCTGAAATGTGGTAAAGCTGCAGGCACTACTTTCCGGTGACTGTGAGTTTGCTAAACAGGAGTTAATAATTTATGGTACAAAAAAGGTTAGGAGGAAGTAAGAGAAAGTAATGAAGACAAAACCAAAACTTATCTTCAGTCTCATGCTGTGATGCCATGTAAACTTGCAAGGGAGAGTAAAAGCCACTGAAGTTGGCAGACATTTTTATGTATTGTTTTAGTGAGCTCTGTGAGACTTGTCAAGGCCAACCAAACAGAAATGTCATAGTATTTTTTTGAAACCAAAGTTAACATCTATTGTACGCTCTAGGTCCAGATTATTCTTTGTTAGTGGTTTTTATGACTTAAAACACAACAAATATACAATTCTGTTGATGTATTTAGTGTACCTTTTTGTAAAATGAAGAATAAACAATTACATAATTACATACATTATGGTCTACTAATATAAAATATATCATTTATTAACAGAATTGCATGATTAATGTCTGTGTCATTATGAATTAGCCAAAACTGCCAAGGGTTGTCAAGCCTTTTCTCACTAAATCAAATATTAACATTTGCTTCATTTGCTTGCCCTAATTTGATGCAACCTGTTTAATAGTTTAATTAAGTATATATATATATATATATATATATATATATATATATATATATATATATATATATATATGAATTAAAAATCATCTTTAGAACTCATACTCATGTTGTTCACTGGAGGAAACAGGTGTTTTCATGCAGAGGTCAAAGGTCACAGAAACACACAGCAGCCCTTTTGCATTTGATCATTTTTCATTGTTTAGTCATCCAGATGATGCAGACACGCGGCAGATTTGAGGACTTGGCAAAGCTTCATATCTCCCCTAAAACTGCGATGATAATGTTTGTGTAGTGATCAGGCCGCACCACACAACACTCTCCTCTTCAGGTGTGGTCCTCCAGTTACACACCATCAGCTGTGCGATCTGCCATATTCCACTGCCAGCCTAATAAATGGCTTGTGTCAGCGGCCGTGTCAGTCTATTGGTTGCTCATTTTGAGTTTGTCTAGGGCTTCGGCGAGGAGCTTTGCATTCTCCGCTGCTCTGCTCACTGACTGGCAAAGTCCTGACTTTATTGATTTCTTTCTTCAGTGCTCTTTGTCAAAATATCCAAGTGCAGACCTTAAAGACCTCCGCCACCGCTCGACATCTGCAACCACACACGCTGCTCCTCTCATAACGGGCCACTCCGCCACTTTGTTTTTGAGAAGGGGGGAGCAGAGGATGAGTGGAAGATGATTGGAGAACACAATCTAAAGCCTCTGCAGTGCTCCTCTTCTCTCTCTTTGCCTCTTTTTTCCCTCTCTATCTCACTCGCTCTCTTTCCATTCTGACACACAGAAAATATTGTACACTGACTGGCTCCCATTGAATCCACGCCGTGATTCATCGCCCAATTTCAAACTGCCAAGCAGCTAAATTGCACCAGGTCTGCCAAAATTCATCCCAGAAACACGCAGGAGATGTGAAAAATTAAATGTCATGGCGGCACAGTGGAAAACTTTCACCTCTCATCGAGCAGAATATGCTCGCTTCATTCTGTCCTGATGGATGATAGCCCGCAGCTATACTTAACCTACTTAGTAATGTCATGTACCGCAGAATGTGTTTACTTTTGAAAAATAGTGAGAAAACATAAACTCTATCAGAGCTTGACATCTACACATTCTTCCTCCAAATAAAGTGGCTTTTTATGTTGATGCTGGAATGAATTTTCCCCCTCATCAGACTTGTTTGCTTGTAGATCATGTACAAATGCGGGAGGTGTAAAGACAGATACTGTTTCTCAATACTAAGAGCTGTCTGTTAGACTTCACTGCTTAAATATCTGGATAAGCTGCGAGTGATTAGAATTTCTGCACATGGCTACCCTTTGGGTGACAATTTGAAGTTTTATCAGAGAAACTTGTACCGTCCAGACATTCAAGCAGATAAAGGTACATTATTGAGCATGAATTAAAGGGAGGTGAGAGACAATGGGCTGAAAAGCAGAGAAAGGATGAGGTGGGGAGGCAGGGAGAGGGTAGGAGGGCTGAGCGATGACTGGCTACTTTAGCAATTAAAATGTGGGGCAAAGACACAGAGGCTTGGTTTGACCGAGAGACTGCACCATTCATCATCCCAGCTGCCATAAAGCAGCAGTAGATGGAATCTTTGATTTGAGGTTCACAGGAACATAAATCAAAATCCAAACCATGGCCTGTCAGGGCCATCGCCAGAATAACCCATTTGAGAGAGGGAGAAAGAGGAAGGAGGTAAGGCTGGAGAGAGTGAAGGTAGTTACTTTTCTGGCTGTAGACTCCATCCTCGCACACTTACACTCACACAGTTTACTGACACACCTTTGTCCCTCTCTGTATTTGAAGTTCACACACAGCAGCCCCACACAGCGCCACAATATCCAAGCAGGGATCATTGATCAAGTGGCTGGGTCCTGTCAGTGGCCAGTGGTGTGCCTGACCCGCCCCGCCCCGCCAACATCTCCTGGTCCGACCCCCTCCTCTGCTCATACCCTCCAATACAAGGCATGGAACAAGGAAGTGAGGTCACGCCGCGTGTACACCCATCCATCTAAATAGCATGACAACGACAGCTAATAAATCATTCATTCATTGTTTAATCTATTGTCTGCTTGGGCAAAAGTCATGCAGCTGATATGAAGACAGATTTACCCCATGCAGGTGGGGCCCATTGAAGGGGGATTTTTACTGTTACCGGTTTTCTTATCAATTAGTAATGTGTTCATTATACCAAGGAGCAATTAAAGCCACTAATGATTGAAATAACATGGAGGGCCCTTTATCAAGTCAGTGCCAAAGTAATTTAAGACAATTTAGTCATACATTTTACTTTGACTGGAGGCTTTGTGCTTTCCAACACAGTGATGGAGGATGAATGATGGCTCATCTACATGTTATTCCAACACTGGAGTCACCTGCATATAAGTAAGGCTGGCTCTAATAATATATTCATTTGGAAATGTAGTGGGGGCTTGGGGGGACCAGGAAGGTGAGGGTTTTGACTCAATGGCAAGGTCGCCAGGGGTTTGCTTTAAATGCAGTCCCAGAAGGATGAATATTTAGGTTCATCTCATTTACTGCGGGCCATCTTTCATTTATTTTAATTACATAAAGTCAGTAGTCTGTTCTGAGCAGAGGCAACAACCACAGTGTAGCCTGTTACTAAGAGGTTATGTTTCCTAAGCTCTGAAGTCAGTGTAGAACATGTGACCTAAAACAGCCCAGGACAGGTTAATGAGCCCACTGTGGGGATATGCATCTCATTATGGAGCCAAGGGGAAGGTCACAAACACCAGAGCTACCTGATTCTACCTCACTACCAATTAAAAAAAGCTTTTGCATTATGTTCTCATTAACAAGGGATGATATAGTGATGCATGGTTACTGGTGACTGGCCTTTTTCATTCTAGAACAATTCTTAAGCATTCTGTCTGACATAGATTGTATATAAACGAACATCCATGACACTAGCAAACAGTTTTATACTTTATGTTTTGGTAGAACAGAGTAGGGGTTTGGCCATAAAACATAAAGCACAACTGCAGTCAATGTTGTCTCTCATTCCAGAGCAAGTGAGTTCATTAACATGAGGCTTACTTGTACTACCTATTATTTACATATACTCTTGTCATTTCTGACTAACTGCAAACACCTGTCTTTATTTTGTTTAGCCCTAAAATCACAGTAATACTGGGATTATATTACAGCTCAGAAGTACTAAGATGTCACTAAGCAATAGAGGCCTTTTAACATACATAATGTCTAAAATGGCAGAATGGCTACATATTGGCACAATATATTTTTGGAATGAAAATAGCCCATACAAAGCATGATGCTGAAGTTTGACTTAAAGAATACAATTTTCCTCGGTCAAAGGTCATGTGTGTGTTTCTTCACCAGTACCACTGACATGTCTGACCTGTTGTTAAAGGCACAATGGCGATTGTTTTACGCCAGATGAGTTAGATACACAGTTTGATTTAGGAGCCATAAAAGACGATGAGGTAGTGTTGATCCCTCAGACAGCCATCATTGCTGATGAATGATTGAGCTGAAAGCAGGCTGCGATGGGAGGCCATGAGAAGGCGCACCTTCATTTACGGTTATACGGCGGCCAAAAGCCGTGTGTGGCACTGGCGTCTGGTGCCCGCATGCGGAGCGTGGCATTAGTCAGGAGCGTGTACAGCCCTAGCAGTCAGACGGGAGATGGGTTGAGGGAGATGAATGGGAGGCAGATTCACTTTATTACTGTCACTCTGCTCTCTCCCAGTCTGCCTCAACCTCCCCACTAGCACCCGTCCATTAATCACATGTTACTGCCTCTCCTCCCTCTGTCTATCTCCCTCCACCTTTCCTCTCCTCCTCTATCTCTCTATCCACATGTCTGTCTGCTCACAATTACTGCCCAAACTCACTTTGTTTTCTTTACATTATTCCATCAAAGTAACCTCAACCTGAGTAACCTTAAACTTTACCCTTGTTAATAAGGGTAAAAAGTTTTTCATTTCAGTTTGGCAGTTTGTGTATACATAATGACAGATTTTTTTTTTAAATGGCAGCTGTGTTTGACCATAGAGTAGCCATATGATCAGTTCAGGTGTTTTTTTTTTTGTTTGTTTTTTTGTTTGTTTGTTTTTTGGTTTGTTTGTTTTTGTCTGTTTGTTGTTGTTTTTTGTCTGTTTTGTTTTGTTTGTTTGATTGTTGTTGTTTTTTGTTTGTTTTTTTGCCAGAATCTGTCATCAAACAAATTGGTATACACTTTTAGTTGTTTAAACAAAGTGGAATTAACCTCAAATAAATATTTTACTGTAGTGAATAGAACCACTGTACTGGAGTCAATCTAGGTGAGAGTGAGCATTAGACTTGCAGTGATGCCACCAGCTCTCCCCGTGTCCCAGCAGCTCTCAGGCTGTGTGCAGCTCCCATGGGCCCGGCATCAGACAGGAGTGCTGTGTTGATGCTTTCTCCACATACAGTATATATATAGGCAGCAGCTTGCGGTGGCTCTCTAGGGTACCTGGATGAGCTGTGCGCTGCGTGGATACCAGGGCAGAGGAAGGAGGAGAGGCAGAGAGAGGTAGCCCCCATAGGCCCGGGCCAGGACGGCGCTCCCCGGATCCTATTGCCTAATGGGTCGGCAGGGATTTGGGGAGGGGGGCGGAGGTGGACAGAGACGGATGGCTCCTGACAAACTCGCACTGACAGCCAGTGAATACAGGGCAGCCTAGCAGAAAGGTCAGAGCAGGGATGGATAAAGGACCGCTTGACTTTCAAAGTTTCGCCCCGCTTGGTGCCACCACCATGTCAGAACGCAGTGGAAAGTGTTTATGGGTCCTCAGTTGGTTTTCTGTCACATTAGCACTGCTTTTCTGCTAAAACTCTGTGCTGTTTCTCACATAATAACTGTGCTTAGCATACAACCAACTCCAGCATCAGAGTGGCTTCAAAATGTCCAGCTGAAAGTGCAACACATATGCAACGGCACTGACATTCTCATTAAGTCCTTAGTAAGCTGTGTACCTTGAAGGAGAAAGAATCAAACGCTCTCTAAATGAACTAATCTGGAGTTACCCCAGAGGCGGGCGTGCTCGTGGTGTGTGTGTATTTGTGTGTAGTGATGTGTTTATTGACTCCAGCGGAGGAGTGGATAAGAGGAGAGCAGCTGACTGAAGAACACTGATCCAGTCAGATGTCACAGGCCTCAGAACAGTGTCTAATGGGGCCCTGGGGACTCTGTATCTGAGCTTCACCCTCATGTTCATTCTCTGGCCCTCTCCACCACAGCCCTCTGCCTCTCTCATTGTGAAGGCCCACTGCTATTATTACTTTGTGAAGCCAATGTTACACTTATGTGATTTATTTAACTGTAAATGCTACAACTCAGTGCAAAAGCAACAGACCTGGGTGTGTGATGACGTAAAAGTACTCCACACTGGTTTAAGTGATGCATTATTTTTACTTTTTAGGTTTATACCATGTAAACATGTTATCTTCTTTCTGAGTCTCACATGATATGTTGAAATAAATCTTCTAATATTTAAAGGTAGTGGAAACAGCCTGCGCTTGTACTGGTTTTAAAACAGTACTGCAGTCTAAATTAAAGCAATGGTCTATGGCAGTCTTTTCTCTTTTCTGATTGGTTAATCTGCATTGCAGGGTTTTAAAACAAAAAAATAAAAATAAAATGTAAACATTAACAACTCTGGCATTATATTTCAAAGATATTTCTTGCAGATTAAAAAATCTATTGAAACAAATAGTATCAATAGTAATGTAATAGACATTTTACATTATGGTACATGAATGACTCTGGTATAGAACAAGCCTAAAAGTTTTGATCTGTTGCAACATCCAAACCAATGGTCTTATTCTTTTTTTTTTTTTTTTTTTTACAGGTTTGTAGACATAGAACTAATTTGAATACATGTTTCAACAAATATTATAATAACTTAA
This sequence comes from Bostrychus sinensis, assembly GCA_020698575.1. Lineage (NCBI taxonomy): Eukaryota > Metazoa > Chordata > Actinopteri > Gobiiformes > Eleotridae > Bostrychus > Bostrychus sinensis. Next base: position 23,653,443 of record CM036251.1, read on the forward strand.
ACCATATGAACTTAAACCATATGAATATGCTTAAACCATATGAACTATACTGTCTGTGCAATGAGTTTATATTCATTAAATAATTTCTAAAGTTTTGCTGGCTCTGGCAACAGTCATGTTGATTACGTGTGAACACTTAACCGTATTTGATTTGCCTACTTAGCGTGCTCCTCGTCATGTGAGATCAGCGAGGACACCACTCGTCAGTTGGCCAGAGGAAGTGGAAGGGACAGTTCCTGGCAGGACGTCCACTCCTCCCACCGCTCTCAGAAGGCCATGCTTCAGCCATGTGTCCATCATCGCCGTCGGGAAGCGTCCATTTTTGAGTCCTGGCGTTCTCCATCTGAGGCGCCCCTGTCTGTCTGACGAGTGGTGTGACCTTTTCTCCACGTCAGGTGTCGCGCTGGCTTACGTCAGGACAAGGCTCCGTGTCAAAATGTGCTGCTGCTCGTGTCTGTTGAATCTGTTAATGGTTTTACCCAAAGTGCACTGCATTGGAGCCAAACAGGTTCTGATGAGAGGTGACAGCAGAGCCACTGACTGGGCTGGCCTGGCTGTGTTTTGCAAGCTGCTCCTGGCCTGGTAAGAAGGTACACTCCTTTTTATAGTGATACCAGGACAAAAGTCAAGGCATTGATAGATAATATAATATTAATAGATGCATCTTCATATATTCAATGTAGAGGAAACATTTGGCAGATCTTAACACTAACACCAGTGCTGATACATGCTTTTTAACCTCCCATTTGCTGACCTTACTGCTCTGGATCTAGACAGACAGTGTATGTCTGCCCACGGTGTCATAACCTCTTTTCTTCTCCCTCATTACTTTTCTAAGGCTGGACCAAACACATTGTGCTCACACCCCATTGCCTGATCATGTTAGAGCTGAGTGGGACACTGGGGTGATCCAGTGGACTCCCCCTGGGGGTCTATAGTACCCCCTGCTGCAACTGTACATTCACTGGTACAGGACCAGACCAACCAAGCATACTGCCTTTTCTGTATTGCAATGAATGAAACTGCATGCATAGATTGCATAGTTTGTAAAACCATATAGCCATTTGCCTTTTTTTTTTTTTTTTTGCTGTCACCCTTTTAGTTAGTTATGGATTTTTAAGACAAGATTTAAAAGCCGAACACATTGCTGATTAACCCCTGATCCATTCTAAAGAAGGTAACCCTAACGCGTAACCCTAGCCAAAAAATAACCCATATTTAATTTAGAGCTACTGAACATTTGTATCTTTATCAACATTTAACATTTATTTGAGGTAGTATTGTTGCCTTCACCCTGTTGACATAAAATATTATTATGCTCTTGATATTTTGTTAATGTTTTTTTTATTTATTTTTTATTAACTTTACACCCTTACATTTACACATAAATAACCAAAATAAATAACAATACAAGCAGCTATGACAATAAAGCAATAATGACAAACAAAACAAAAACGACAAAGGGGTAAACCATACAAATCATATACTTAAATGCTTAGAGAGGTTTTTTTTGTTTTTTTTGTTTTTTTACATTTTTCTGTTGGATTGAACATCTTGTCCCATCAAAAAGCAATATTAAAAAAGCACAAAAGGTCCATATATCTCTTGGAGAATGTTATTGCTTTTTTATTTTCCATTTTGTTTATGAGTGATATGTATCTGTCCATCTCAATTATGAATTCTTGTATGCGTGGCGTTTGCCTTGCCCATTTACATTTATGAATATAATATTTTGCATGGATAATGAACTGATTAAGGATATATTTAATATTTTGATGAATAGTTTTGCTGTATCCAAACATAATGTTTTCTTATACATAAGTTATACGGACTTTATTGCCATTCAGCAATACAACTGTACACAGAACAAAACTGTGTTGTATTGGCTAAACAGTAATAAATATACAGCAGATTAAAAACATCCTACTGATAATCAGAAATATACATTTAATTATTTTTAGCAGAGACGTATATGCATTTAGATAATAATACAATGCTTCTTAATACAAACAGAGGACTGGTGGTAGGACTGATGATAAATGTATTAAATGACCCAATCCAGATTCTAACCAAAGCAAGACTTGTGTATTGTTATTTTTATCGCCCTACACTTTTGCTCCACTGAAGTACATTGGTAAATGATGCCTGCGTTCCATTTGGACTGTTTTAGCGCCCCGTTTGAAGCCCTGCGTGCTTGGTGTTAATAGGGCAGAACGGCGGGGTGTATTTGATAACCAGCGCGGCTACAGTATGACATCCACGGCCAAACGATGGCTACCAGCTCTGCAAACAACCACCACACCCTCGATCCATTTTTATTGTATTTGAGCAGCAGTGTTATATTTCCTGGCCTCCCCTTAGCACCACACGCACAGGGCACTCCAAACAAAAAATCTATACTATCGACCCGCCAATGTCACCACAATTACTCTTCCCAAACAGCCATTGAGGACAAATTACATCTGCACTGCCTTTTCACCCGGTCACTACGGCTGAGCAGTAGCCCCCATCGCACCTCCTCCCTCAGCTCCTTATCCTCCCTTCAGACTGTGTGTGTGTGTGTGTGTGTGTGTGTGTGTGTGTGTGTGTGTGTGTGTGTGTGTGTGTGTGTGTGTGTGTGTGTGTGTGTGTGTGTGTGTGTGTGTTTGCGTCCTGCTGCTTGGCCCATAGCTGGAGAAGTTTGGATGTGGAGATGCGGGTCACAAAAGAGCAAAACAGAGTGGACTAAACATCACACACTGTTCATTAAATGTGGCTTAAAGCTTATCACACCATTTGGAGCAGCTGTCCCTACATGTGCAACATTTCTTCTGCTCCAATACTCAAAGCAGAGATTTTTCCATAGCACCTGAAGAGATTGCCTGCGATTTGCATTCGGCATATTGCAATAGCGGTGAATGTGTGATGTTCAAATATGATGCTGGTACAGACTCAAGCTGAGAGCTGCACTCGGGCAGGCCTCCAGTGGAGAGATTTAATCTGGCTCTGAGGTGTGAAGAAAACCACTTCCCATGTTTACATGAATACAGAAGCCCAGCACCACAGAAAACCCTCTGCTATTGATTTCCCTGTCTGTACACACTGCCAAAATCATTTATTCACTATTGGCAGCAGCGCTAGCAACAACCAGCGTTTAATGCTCTTAGCTATTAAGTTTCTTTGCAAGTAATCTCAGGGAGCGCTGTCCCCATCCGACGGCAGGCAGGGTGATTGAATTTTGCCGATGGTATGGTGGCCCAGGAGGACATTTAAATGGCTGCTGGTGCAGGTGGTGTATACCTGCTACTCTGAGTTAGATTCTGTTTTGACGGCGAGTTGGTCCCCCTCCTGAACTGGGCTCATCCGTCACCACCCACTCACTCTCACCCAGCCCTTCACCTTTATCTGTAACAATGAAACACTGCTTTAACTGTAATGGACCCACCACTACTTCCTCTCATAGGGACCCTTGTACATAACGACCTTGTTTTGAGGCATATCACTGGATTCACACTAGAAAGTCCCTATGTTTTCCAGCAGTCAAACCATAAGATATAACATAGAAACCAAATATTTTGGGTTTTTTGGTCAGAATTCTGGACAAACCTAAAAACCTAAACTAACCTAAAAAGTTAACCTAAAAACTGTATAAATATTTATAATACTACTATATAATGAAATTGAAATAATGAGGTGATGCCTTATCTTAAAACTAATGTTATAAGTTAGTCTTTTAAATTGTGAACAAAATTAAAATGTGGAAAAAAAAGTTATCCTTTATGTGAAAAGTGTAACCCAGATTTCATGACATAATATGTTTTCATAATGATAATTTCTTACATATCTGCAAGATAAGCTCCGCCCCCCTTGTGTGCCGTCCCTGTGTGTCTGTGTATATGATGTATGGTGATCAGTCACAGGAGGGGTTTTTACTGCGTGATTATTTCTGCTGTGACACTAACGAGCTTCGGCTGCAGAGCCACTGCAGACCAATTACAGCAGAAAGAGGCTGCTGGCTTATTACACTGCCATAATCACTACCTTTTTACTCTCCATGTTACCACTCCTGCTGCACGCCACAGCATCTCTCTTATTCCTCACAACATACAGGCTGCATTAGCAGGTAAACACACAGTACAGCCCTGTGTGTGTGAGTGTGTTACAGCTGTTGCTATTAAGACTGACAGCAGGCTATTGTCTTTGATGCCCTGTTGTCTGCACTGAGCAGCTCCAGCTTGTTGATTTATCACTCCTGCATTGTGCGCCTCTTCAGTCGATTGTATCTTGGGCGCGCCGATATGCCACCTCTGCATGTGTCACATTGTGCATGGGCTGTAGATGAGGGATTTGTGACTGGAGGGGAGCCTCACAAACACGAAGGTGAAGATGAGCAGAGAAAAGTGCATCAAAATATCTCTGAACCCAGTGATTGGGTTATTCTAGACAGCACTGTCAGCACTTTCCAGCAGGAGTTACAGAAAACCAGAGAAGGTGCTGGGGGAAATCTTCTGATGTTCATATACTGTACTTGTTTTCACGTGTGTGTCGGTGCACATGACGCACTCTAATCACCTTCATTATTTCCTCTAATTACCTGCAAACAGCTAATGAATTCCTCAGGAATCCTATCATGTTGTGTGTGTGCTCACATCATCATCCGTTTTGCACGGCTGCCATTAATTTGCTCATAAACAAATACAATTAGCATTAAATGTTTCATTACAGGCTCATATATCTGGTTGTGCCTCTGCTACAGACTGGAGAGGTGGAACATCACCGAGAAAGGCCTCATTTAGCATTTTCCTTCATAAATGCTGGTGAAATTTTCATGCTCTGTTATGGCAGAAATATAATATTTCATAGTGTGTATGTTAGCCCTTGGGATGTTTCTGCATGTTTGTGTTTATTTGAATGTTTGCAATGGGCTGTATTTGTGTTTTTGTGTTTGCTATTTTTTCACTTTTCCATCCAAGGTCGACCAGAGAAGAGGGACAATGGACTGGAGTCCTGGGTGGACGCATGATGAATGTGTACATTTTTATGACAACAAAAGCATAATGACCTTATTCTATAATGAATGGATTCATCATTAAAAAACCCGGGCCTGCGGCAAAGTCTTTTTTGCATATTCTGATGTCACCTCGACTATGAGCATCACACTCTGCTGTGTATTTGTGTGTATCATTGTTGTGTATGATCCCTGTGCTCCACGGTGCACATCGTACACACTGGCCATTAACACAGTCAGACTGGGGCTGAGCTGACTGCTGTTTAATCATTCCGCTCACAGACATGTTTATGGAAATAGTTTGCCTCATGTAAGTAATGCTTCCATGATTGGACTGGGTGTGCAGCAGGGAATTAGTGATGAAACCCCCTATTGAGGCCTTGTCCTACACAATGTTACTATGCTGAGCAAAATCATTCAACAATGCCAATACTACAATTTGTAAATCAAACTCAAACATCTGTATTTTTACATTACTTTAATTTATTCAAACTAATTGGTTATTATTCATTTTGTAAGCCATAACTACCTTTGGTCAGATGACTCGGAGAAACAGTTATGATATATAATGTATAAGGAATACTAGCATACAGTATTAGCCATATCATGAGCCTCATGACTGTTTATTTGGTATCATTATAACAGAGCATATGTGATTTTCATTTTGTTTGTCGTTTGCCATCAGTGTATTCGCAAGGCAACTGTCAGTGATGCAACCATGTCGTGTTAAATGGTTAGAGTTGTCAAGCTGTGCTAACAAAAGGGTGACTATTCCTCCTGTTTCAATCTAGTAACCCAACAGAATGGTTTTGAAACAAATTAGCTTTCAGATTCTTTAATAGGCGCCTAATGATATTTAAGCCAACATGTTCACAATAATGACATTTCTTTGACTGGGACAAATGTCTTCACAGCACATATCGACCAATACTCTGTTTCCCTCCTTCTTTGTCCTTGAGGCCCCTCCTTCTCCAAAGAGACATTTAATGGCTGCACAAACATGGCGCTGATTGATTGACAGCAGACAATTATCAGCAGCTCTCTCAGAAGTGTATTGATCCCCTGAGCGAGATTAGTATCTTTCTCTGGCTTGGCGTCCTGCAGGTCATGTAACACGCTCTGACCCTGCCATAGATACAAATGGCACATATATCTACTGGACCACTCCAAATGTCACCTGTCACACACAATGGGCTACACTGAGGGTTAGGGTAAACACACACTCAAGCATTTTCAGCCCTAGACATGTCTCTTGTTATAAAATGGCAATTATGTCATCTGACAGCATTCCTGTTCGGATGTCTTTCTCTTCTTGTAAAGCACTCACGGCTTCTGACCGACAGTTTAACATTACATAGTGAAAGCATTTTGTAAATACCCTGGAAGGTCTAAGATTTGGACCAGAAGTGTAAATACAGACAGTGGTGTTGAGAGAAATATCAAAGAGAAGACAGGTCAAAGATGGTCAGCTAGATATAGTATTTCTAAAACTACTATTTTTGAAAAAGAAGATCTAACATCTACTACGGTAGCATTGTGTCTCTTTATTAAAGTCACATAGCAATCAGCAGTGATTACATTTGTAGATTGTTACATACATAAATGCCATTCAAGTTCACAGTTTTTTGCTCAGAATAGTTTTTAGAGCCATATTTTCAAAACTAACTAAAAATAGCTTACAGCCGTTCAAAGCCTCTATTTCTTATAAGACAATAAAGTTTAAACTTGTGAACAAAATACTAAGAAGAATATTAAAATCAAGAGCAGCTTTTGGAAACATGTTAAAGAGGTCTGATCTTTTTTTTTTTTTTCCCAGAAAATCCCTCTGGTTCTAGGGTTGTTTTATCATGGTTTAAATACAGAAGTCTCTGTCCATTGGGCAGCTGGTTTTATTGCTTAAACGTTTGCATCTGGTGCGGCAATGCATATTGATCCAGTAGTAGGGTTTGTCTTTTCAGTTACACAGTACTACAGAGAAACAGATAAAGAAACTTTAGCATGCATTTGTACTGGTTTGAAAACTGTACTGCAGTCTAAATCAAAACAGTGGTCTGTGGGTTACCAGACTTTCTGTTTTGTATTGGTTTGTTTGTTTGTTTGTTTGTTTGTTTGTTTTTTTTTGTTTTTTGTTTGTTTTTTTATTTTGTTTTTATTGGACGACCTTCAATGCAGTTTTAGAACTCAAACAAAGATGCAAATATAAACAACTTGAACATTATGTATTTTTAAAATTGTGACTAAATCAGCTGTACCATTGATATCAGTAAAACTAATATTTGATTTAAATGTGTACTTCATGTCTTGGGGCACATGTGGGTATTTTTATGAAACATAAAACATTTATAAGGCTCATAGCACCAAGTTTTTTCCTATGGAGTGAATCAGTGCTGTTTTTAGGTTGTGATGTTTAGTGTTTAGGAATTGTGATTTTTTTTTGTGGGAAATGGGGGCCTCTGAATCACCGGCCTAGAGACCTTGCAGGGTTAAGTAGTGAATTACATATTTTGTTTTTGAATATGTTTGACTGTGCTGTGCTTGTTGTTTTTTGTTTTGTTTTTAAAAAAGAGAAAAAAAAGCATTTTATTATTTTTAATTATACCAAATAAACCATATATCCTAGACATGGTTATTGCTAGGCCCATAGTCCTAACCACAGTCCATGAAACAAGATTAATTGAAATGTGTAATTTCTAAAGACTGAACACATCTGGAAGGGAGCGCTCTCATCTTAAATGTTAAATTAGCTGCTAATTAGATTGGGCGGTATGAAAGAGCAGGAGACAGAGATCTCAATGAGGTCCCTTTGTCTTTCACCTAACATAAAATAGAGCCCTCATCTATCCCAGCACACTTCACAGACCTGATGTGGATTTGCGAGGACTTGAGCACACGTCCTGTACAGCAGCAGCAGGAAGCCCCGGTGCCAGCCTGAGGAGCGTCTGCAGGCAGGTGGATGACAGGGGCCGCAGCTCTCCTGTCACAGCCTGTCACAGGGAGATCACTGCCACATGCCTGTCTGTCCACCGCACTGACGCCTGACCCATCCAACACGCTCCCGACCCGCGGTCATGCCATCCCTGTCTGCCGGCCGACGTCTGTGACAGCTGACAAGACACCTGGGACACACAGGCAGAGGGCCAGAGCGAAGTTACAGGTATAGACATGAGCATTTACTGCAGACAGGGAGAGAGCAGCTCACATTCAGAAAGTAATAATAAAATCTGGTGCTATTTGAGATTTTCATTAACAGATTCGTTGATCCTCACTCCTACTCCAGGCCTACATCAATAAACAATGTGGTAGTGAATGTATTCAAAATCTATTTCACTGTTTTACTTCTTGGTTTACAGTATGAAAGTTAAGAGAATAAACCTAATTAAAAGCCTTAGCCCAAACTTTGATTTTACTTTTACCTAATGGCAAGGACAAACTTGGATTAACTACTGGGAAGGCACATTTTGTAAAAACTGCTTTTCAAATTCTGTCTGCAAATGATGCCATAATATTACATGTTCATGCAATCATAAGAAAGTAAGTATACTATAAGCATTTTCTAAAGGAAATGTTTACAACTAAAAACCATTTTGCATGATTACCAAAAATAGATCTTAACAGAAATTGTTTTCTTTTAGCCAAACAATTTGGGAAAGATTGTTGCTCAGGGAAAAGGTGTGCCCAAAAACTTTAGTTTCAAAATGTTAAGGTTATATCTTAGCACAATCTAAATGCTGGATATAAAATGAAAAGTTGCATTTGACTTCCATTTTTGTTTAGAGTTAGCAAATAAAAGCAATTTAGAAAAGAAAATCTTTATCTATTTATGATTTTCATTGATCTTGCATGTAGCCTACCATATTCATATATGATTCATCAACTTAATATTTTAGTTATTATTCAAAATAACTTTTTTTAATCAATCAATACAAAGCTTCAAAACTATATTAGCATGTAGCTTCAAGGTCATTTTGGTGGTTGCATGAGATAAAATGGAACAATGAACTTATAACTTATACGACTAAATTCTACTGACTGCAAAGGGGCATCCTACCATCATGGGAGCACACAGACTGTGCCAAATCATAAAACTCTCTACACATGTTATAAGCATGAAATACTGTACATATTTGTACACAACAGTTACTTTACAAAACAGTGTGTGATCATTTCTGAACAAGATTTTTGACTTAGGACAATGGGTTGTTTATTGGCACTGCATTGTTCTGAACATATTTACCCAACAATAGACATTTAGCTCTAATTACAAAGAGTTTGTCATCACTTTTTGTTAATACTGAACATCCTGCCGTTTGACGAGAGATGTGCGAGTGTAAGTGGGCTTTGTTTGTGTGTGTTACATTTTTCACTGCACAACTCCCTTTAGATGTGGAGACAAAGGAGGCTGGCGGCTAGAGTCTGGGCTGCTGAAACATATGGGCCATGTCATTTATCACGTCTGCTGGTGAAGGAATGAGAACCCATCAGTGGCCTGGCATTGATCCCTGTACGGGCCAGCCATTGTTTGCAGCAGCACCTGGTGGAGCTGTGTCTGCGGTAATGGAGGGGGGGTAAGGGGGGGCAGCAGGGACATGGGGATTAGTCTGAAGAGGGGGGCGGTAATATTTGATAGCCAAACTCTTCAGGAGTTGAAGGAAATTGGCAGCAAAAGTGAAGCTTGAATTTTGATATCAAATTTTTGTTTCAGTTTTGTTCCGGACTCCAAATGGGTTTGGCGCCATCTCCAGAAAGGCCTAGTCTGTGTACAAGATAGATGACAGAGAGGCGAGACAGTGATTGATAAACCTTTTAGAGGACTATACACAAATAAAAGTACTATTTAGAGACATTTTTAGGCATGAGCACTCAGAAGGAATATCTGTCAGAGGCACTTAAGCTTTTCTGCAAAGATATAAAAGTTCCTTTCAGCTGCTTTTTTCTTTAAGAGACTGCCACAGTGAATCCATGGGTATTTTGACAGGCTTGCCCTTCCTGATGCAACCCTCTCCATTTATCCAGGCTTGGGACTGACAAATATTGTGGCTTACAGAGAGCCCTAGTTGACAACCTTCTGCAAAGATATTAACTGCTGAAATAAAGACTTCTGACAAGGCATTACAGTTCTACGCTGAATCCAGACAGTGCTCCAGATCCACACCAAAAACTCATCACTTGTTCCTTTTCCCATAAGTTATGTGAAAATCACATTTTTATCCATATTTTTTCACTTCCAATTATGCTTCAAAAAGTTTCCAGATCCAGACAGCGCAGTGATCCAGAAGAAAAACAAATCATTTGTTTCTTGGGCTAATACTGACCCTTCCTGAAAATGTCATTAATATTCAACCATATTAGTTATCTTTCTAACAAACAAGCAACAGTTCTGTTAGTGTTTGGGTGAGTGTGCAAAGAAGCCAGATAAATGAAATTTAATACTCATTTTTTCTATTGCTGGGTTTCAGATGAAATCCCAACATCCTGTAATATTTAGTAGGTTAGTTTATTCTAGGATTTGGTGATGTCAAGAACTTAGCTGGAGTGCAGTATAGGTTAGACACTGTTTTTTTTTTAAAGAAATAACTGAACAGAAAATTGACAAATGTTGAACCTGATTATTTTTGGTTAGTGATTTTGTTAGTGACAAACTCACTATTAAACTTGTGGCATAATGCCCACCTATACATGAAAACAACCCCGCCTGTGTAATTGAATAATATGACCACTTTTAAACTCTATAGTTCGAAACTAATTTCACCTTAGGTAATTTCAACTGACACAGGAGACGTTCAACTTTGTGCCAATTTTGGTTACATGTCAATAGTAATAGTAATTACAGAGATATTGACCATAAACCAGGCCAAGACATCTGTATTTTGAATCTTTAAATTCTGCTACAGAGGTCTTACCTGTCTCCTCTATAGTCTCACACTATAGGCCTATTAGAACATGGCCTATTGAGATGGGGGCAGGCAAAATGTTGGGTTTTTGATGTGGTAGGATACAAATAGCAAGATCATGGACCTTGTCACAAAAATAAATGATCTTGTTCTACATTTGTAAATTTTCCTTTTGGATATTTTTCATGAAAATTGCATCTAATCATTACAGGAAAACTGGCTCCCGCCCCCCACCTGAGAGTGTGACACAAAACAACAAATTTCTGATAATCAATCAGTAAACAAGCTCTATTCTAGTTTGTACTGCCAACTGTTAAACAGGTATTGTCAGTACTGTCATGACAAACTCACATGTAGAAAAGCGTGTGACCACTGCAGACCAAAAGGGGCTGATTGCAACTTATTCAGAAGTAGGCTAGTACAGAGAACTTAGTTACTTACTCAACCATGGTGGAAGCATGTAGCATTACAGTTCATCTGTGATGTACTGTATATCCTCAGCAGAATAGATGCTGTTATAAATAATAATTGATTATTTGAAAATGCTTTTAAGACTTCAATAAACTTTATTTTGACTGTAAAATTTCTTTATACACATGTATTCTCAGTTTACGTACTCAGAGTCATAATTTATTCAGAAAGCAAAGATAAAGCCCCAAACTGCAGCCCAGCATGTGTTTCCCCGTCAGGGGCTCTAAAGTGAGGCTGTAATATTTGCACCTGGCTTTGTTAAAAACACATTTGCTTAGTCAGCATTGTTTGTCTGCAGTAATTCATCACGCAGGCTTTGAGCTATTGATGGAGCCGGCATCCGTTAGCAGGCCCCTGTCAATGATTCACTCACTAAGCCCATCTGTCAGGCGCCCCCTGCTCCTCCTCACCCTCTCCTCTTCCTCCTCTCCTCTTCTTCCTCACTGATGGATGTACAGAGTCCTTGACACACTCAGATGGCTACATTCAGCCCAGCTTCATTTGCTGTTATGTAATCGCACACATTTATCTAATCAATGATTGTCTCAAAGTCACCTGTGGCACCAAACCAAAGCCATTTAGAACTTTGTAAAAGTAGCAGGAGTGAGAAGGTGATTTCTGGAGGTGATTGGTAACTATTTGGGTATTCACAGCTTAGCTGAGGACAGTGATCAATAAATCAACTGCTCACAGAATCCATCACGATTGTGCCATTAAATGCTCCCAATACAGTCAATGATAAAGTGTGGCCAGAGCATAGTGAGAGGTGCTGCTGTGCATCTCAGACCAGCACACAGGAGGCCACTCACAGCACAGAGTCAGACCTGTGGTACTCAACCTGTAGTACTCACCAAGGAGTACTGAGACTCAGGGGGTGGCAGAGTGTGCCATCTGTGGGCCAACAAGATGAACTGCATGATGGGAAGAACAGTGCTAAGGTGTTTAGTGGTATAAACCAGAATCAAAAACAGAAGAACATCATGAAAGATCAGCATCATAGGTATGTTATGTTAAAATTATACACTTGTAATTTTAACATAACATACCTATGTTGCTTATTGTCAAATAGGACAAATAACCTGGCACCGTTTTTCTGCCTGTGAATGTTAGGCTAATGCTTGAAGACTAGATACTGCCATACATGTCGCCAGAAAATACAAAAACCAGCAGGTGACAAATAGAAATGGTGGTGATGGTGGATGAAAGTTATTGTATACTTATTATTTTATTTTAATTTATTTTATTTTATTGACTCATAACATTGTCACAACATTTAGTAAACCTCCATGGATGGATTACAGGGCCATTAATTCATTGTTGCATACCTGATTTTAGTAAGTCTGACTTAACAAAGCCTGACCCCAGTAGTTGAAGTTGCATTTTACAGCTAACTGGATTGCACCCTGAGTGACTGACAGTCTTTACAAAGATGAACTGTACGTTAATGGGCTACGCAAAATCACTCAGTGAAATCCAAAAGTTGTTAAAATGTTGTTGTTTTTTTGTTTTGTTTTGTTGTTGTTTTTGTTTTTTTAAGAGTTATGTTTTTTTGCCCTCTGGTTCCTTACAGCCATTGGGTCTTCCCCTTTCTGAGCATTAAGCAGATGTTCTTGTACTCAGTCACAAGGATAATTGATCACAGCTTAAGACGACAGGGGTCAGAGGTCATCAGTTGTACACCAGTGATTTTTAGGTAGAAGTGATGTCTCCGGATATCTGTGGCAATGATTTATTGACGTTAACATGCAGCAGCTTTAAAAATCACCTTGGACTTAAAACAGGTTCCTCTTGTAAACAAAAGAGAGTGAGGCTCTCCAGCGGTGCACAGATCAGGTCATCTTTCACTCACACCCCCCCTCAGTGGTGACCCCCTCGCGTCAAACTCGACTGCTCGAGTCCCGTCCGCGCACCCACTTGTCGTGTAAGCTGTGTTGCTCTGTCACGAGACATGGCCCACATTTGCAGCCGCCATCGTTGGCCAGCAGGATGAGAGCGTCTGTCGGGAGAGCTGACACGCATGCCACTTTAACTGGGCGACTGACAGAGGGGCCATGGCGTACTGTCACTTCTTCTCCCAGATCCATGGCCTGGGGACACACATACACACACGGTTATGCACGTTAATAACGCAAGAGTAAACAGAGCTGCAATATGTGAGTGACTGGACTGAGTGACAGGATGACTGGACGACCGGCCGCGGACAAGGGAGCTGCAGTTCTGTGTCAGTCCTCATTCTTACGATCTCCAGCTGTCACATCAAACGCTGCTCCTGCTATGCCAAGCCTCTGCACTGCTCCCCCACCCGGGGTTTTAGCATCAATACCACTTAAGAAATATTTCAACTGTCCTAGAAAGCTGTAGGCATATTCTAATAAGATGTTGTTTTTTTTTATCAAACAAAATAAAATAAAATAATACTATGTTGTGGAAAAGTACTTGTTTGAATTCTCTAATCACTGAGAGGGCCATGGTTCTGTGAAAAAGGACTTAAAAGTTGAGCGTGAGTCACAAGCTTATAGGAATGTCAAGAAAATATTTGATGTAACAGATTCCAGGAGAGTCAGTGTCAGTTAAATACAGATTGCAACAAACTTAACAGTTTTTATCATTCACTCTCAGATTTCTTCTCTCTGTGAAGTGTGTATGTGGCAGTGGCCCTTAATTGATAGAATTTTGGAAAATGCTGCTAAAAAGCTCAGTTTTCCTTTAGACAATCCCACTGGACTCTGTAATGCTTCTTCTTGATTTGTCTAGGGGAGCTGGAAGCTGCACAGCTGACCAGTGCAAGTCACAATAGGGTGGGCCCAGAACTAAATATGGGCCCCCAGGGATGGTCATTTATCTGTATGATGACAAAAAACAAACCACTTAAGTGACACTGTATTGCAATTATCCTAAAAGGGCCCTATCTGGTGAGAAGTCAAACCATAAATGGTAGCCAGCCTAAAATATTGTTCATCATCAAAAATGCACCAGAATCAAAATCATATATGTTTTGTTAAAATTTCCATCGGGAAAGACTCCTGGACCCCCCTGCCTTATACTGTCCCACACATTCACCTGTCTGTTATGCATACAAGGTCACATTCAGGATACAAGGCAAAAGTAGAACTTATATTAATGCTTAGTGAAATTTTATCAAATGCCCCTTATGAGGTGGAATTTACAAAAAAAAATCCAGCCTATAAAGGGCCATGGGCCCCTATAGACCGTTCTCAGTCACGTGACTTGGTTTGTTGGCGCTGCCATTTTGGATGGCAAAAAGCCGGTGTAGCTGGCGATTAGTGATCATGTATAGAAATTGAGTTCATATTTACCACTTTCTACACCGTTTCAATACTTAACGTTAAGTGATCAGGTCAGACAGCGATATTTAGAGAAATGTTCATTTGTCGATTCTTAAGACCCATATGATGTCAAAATTATGGTTTACCAGCCTTCAACACACAATCCGCTTTGGAATACCACAACGTTTACAATTATTTAGTCAACCAATCGACAATCTCACTTTATAGGGACACATATAAAAGCTCACATGAGGCAGAGCGCTCCTTAGAGGCATAAAAATATTTAGTGGCAGGATGGGTGACAGACCTTTAGTATGGAAAGTGCCTTAAAACAACTGTTGTCCATGTGAGTAGGCAGATGAGAGACGCAGATTAGTGAAAAGGCAATATAAATACTTCAATAAAGTAGGCTTTCCACGGAGGTTCACAAGTCTAAAATTATAAATCAAAATTTAAGGCCTTAAAAAGTGGCAAATTTGCTGAGATACGGAGTATTAAGGTTTACATGTTTAACCTCATTCAATCTAGCGGCGACCAGATTCAGAAAGAAACTCCGCGAAAACATAATTTGCACGTTATTATTTTGTCAATACAGGCATGATATACATCGTTAGAAAGCTTATGTTCTGTACAAAATGGGAATTAAGTTAACTTTATGCTTAAAATAGGACATATGTGTAATTAATGCCGATTCCTCAGTATGTCAAACCGAAAAAACAGACTTTTTACCTTTGAACACTGGTTCTGTCCAAAACCAGTCCAATCCAGGATTAGTAACGCTCAATCAGTTCGTATAAATCCACAAGTAAATATCGAGATATATTTCCATAAAAGTATTCCATGTTGTGAAAATAATCCTGTAATCTCCATATCCTCACACAGAAATGAACAAATACCAAGCTGTCCTGAACATTGTATTTTCTTTTTCTCTCCAGTTTGCTAAATGTCCGTGAAAACGTGTTTACCCTGCTAATAAACCTGAGCAGACAGTAAGAACTGACCTCAGATCGGTTTTTACTTTATTTGACGATTACAGCAGGAGCGATCTTTTATGTGACTTTTTTTTTTAAATAAACTTTGTCAACATGCAACATTTGTGCAACATTAACTTTTTTACTTCAAAAGACAGCTGGTAGATGCTATCACAGATATAGGACACATTAAACTATTTTTGATGAGTAAAACGAATTTAATTTGTTAGGCTATCAGACAGCAGGACGGATCCAAATAGGGCCGTGACAACCGGCTTTTGCCATCCAACATGGCGGCTCCGTGGAAATCACGTGATCAGATGACGCTGTGTGAGAAGGGTCTATAGCAGGGGTCACCAACGAGGTGCCCGCGAGCACCAGGTAGCCCTTCTGGAGCTTGTGAGTTGCCCGCGAGGGATATCTACAAACAGTGACTACTGCAGTGTTTTAGTCATAATTTATTTTTTTTTTACTTGTTTTTA
This sequence comes from Bostrychus sinensis, assembly GCA_020698575.1. Taxonomy (NCBI): domain Eukaryota; kingdom Metazoa; phylum Chordata; class Actinopteri; order Gobiiformes; family Eleotridae; genus Bostrychus; species Bostrychus sinensis. The sequence continues at coordinate 23,669,532 of CM036251.1, forward strand.
TGTTTAATTACAAGATTATTTGCTAGATTTGTTTATAAACATTATCATTAATGCAAAGCAAACAATCATACAATCCTAGTGTCATTTGAAAGGCATGTCAAGACTTTAATATAGAGGATTATTTGGCACGAGTAGCCCTCAGTACAAATTCTCATCTTTTGGGTAGCCCTCAAACCCAAAAAGGTTGGAGACCCCTGGTCTATAGCATTTGAAAACGGTTCTGGTCAACTGACTTTGCTGTATAAACCTTTGTATCTGGCAACATGATGCATGCTGGTCCAGAGGATTCAGGGAAAGCCCTCCACTGTTGCACAGTGGTACAAAGAGTTGTTTGGGGTTCTCCCTATGTCTCAGGGCCATCCTGCAGGGAAATTGTGATATCTTTAAAGGACAATTTATAAAAAATCAAGAAGCATGAGACAACCATAAATAAGATGTAATAATTCTGGTATTAACATGGCAAAGTAAACTGTTTCTATGATTTAGATTTAGCATTTCAAGCTGGAAGGAAGACATCATAACTTTTGCTTATGAGAAGAATTTGTGATTGGACAACAAAAGGAAAAAAATTGCATCACAGAAGAAGAGTACTTGTGATTGTTGTCTGTAACTTTAGCAGTATAAGCCCTGCTATTCTGAGTGGAGGCTTTTAAACACTTGTGTTGGTAATGGAATTATCTCAACTGCTTTAAACATAAGGCTATATAAAGCACTCTGACTGGCTGCTGGAAGTTAAACCAAAGCTCTGTCTTCTTTTACTGTTACACTGCTTTGACTTAAGTCTATGTTTAAAATCAATAAAGATTACTGCACTGAAACAGAAAAGGCATACTTCTTCCTGGAGGACCACTATCAAAAACTGTACAAATAATACCCGCTTTTGGATACATAAGTATACAAAAGTTATTGTTAAGCATCAGAAAACGTGTGGAGGCCAAGATGATCTTCAGTGTATGGGGTTATATCAGAAATGCACCAGTCACATTCTACAGCCTCTATACAATGGTCAGCTGTAAGAAGTCCTAATCAACTTAAATCTTAGCTTATTTTGAAATATGATATTATACATTGTAATGCCTGTTCTACAGTGACAAAAAGTTTCTGACACAAAAGAGCAAAATAAACATAATTTGATTCCAGATTTACACAAAGCCACATAAAAGCACAGACTTCTGCCAAGGCATCACTTCCACCCTGGGAACAGAGGAATCGAAGTGCACTTCATTTTTCATGTGACGTTATAATTCTTAATTATAAGCTGAACATTTGACTTTTCTACATTTGAAAGCAAATATCTATAGGCTACTTTTTACCCCAATACATTTTTAAATTGGGTTGCATTACACTGATTTGAAATTATTTTTCTGTGTCCTCATTGTAAACACATAATACTGAATACAAAGCATAGTGTGGAGCTGTACACTTTAAAAACATAAAAGTCATAATTGTAATAATAATAATAATTATTATACTACTACTACTACTACTACTACTACTACTAATAATAATAATAATAATAATAATAATAATAATAATAATAATAATAATAATAATATTTTTAAAGAGTTCTCCCCTCACCACTGCACCCAAAAACTAAAAACTATCATTTGTTCCTTGGCCCATGAGCAAAAAATGTAAACTGAATTATTGTATATCGTACAAACCTACAAGCAAAAAAAGAGCAAACAAACCAATACCAGCAAAATTAAAACCCTGAAGGCAGACGAAAAAAACATTAAAAAAACAAACCAAAAAAACTTAAAGATAAAAGTTAAATATTGGATTGGATATATAGATTTTATCACAGATCAAGGCTATAATACAGATTTAAGCTCAATATAATGGATAAAAATTAATGTTTCGAATTAAAATAAAGTGTTATGACGCCCTCTACAGCTCAAAACAAATATTGCAGCCCACACGTAATAAATAAAAGGAATAAAAAAACAACAAAACAAAAAAACGCACAAAAATTTTAACGTGAGTAAAAAAACTCTAAAATTAGAATAATTTTTTGTTGTTGTTGTTGTTGTTGTTTTGTTTGTTTTTTGTTTTACCTCAGAGACAAAGTGGTTAGAAGTAACAGCAGTAGTAGTACTAGCATATTAGTAGTAACATTAGAGGTGGAATAGGCATTAGGTACTTCTTAAGTAAATATACTCAATACTTTTTTTAAAAACTTACTCAAATAACAATTTTGTTAAGTACATTTACTTCTACTTGAATAATATTATTTTGAAGAAACCGTGCTACAAATTTTTGTAATAAGCTGGAATTATCTATAATTAATTCTATTAAATATAAGGTCTAAATTTTTAAGTAATAGCTAATGATGATAATGATACAAACAACATGTTTACTAAGATCGCATTCAATTGCTTTTGAAATAGAATTATGCTGCAACCTGTCTCTGCCTTTAAATATCCTACATAAGACCATAATTGGGGACTAAAATAAACGAATTTCACTACAACCATCAATAGCATTTCGAGGATAGTTATGTTGATGAAATAAAAAAAAAAACATGACCAGGATACACTAAGAAAGTTTTCAAGTTTTGAACTAAAGACTGAAACACATCACAAGATGAAAAACTGCCCATGGCAAATCTGTAGAATAATAAGACTGTGTACACAAGAAAAGCTGCAGTGAGTGTGTCATGCAGCTCAGCCACGGCAATTAATCATGCATACAATGACTAATAGGTGGAAACATATTACAACAAAACTGTAATTCACTTTACCCGAGATAATGAACTGGTTCAAGGATCCTACTCTTAGAAATCCCACTTGTGTTCAGCAGAGATAAACAGCCACTCTGTAGTAATGTAGTGAAAGTAACAGGCCGGTAGATGGCACTGTGTCCTCACCCAACACATTTATCCGCTATAATTCTGACAGGACAAAACTGACTCATAGAATAAAGATGTATATGTTCTCTTCTATGGCAGCATTTATAAATGTAAATTATACTCATTAATACAAAATGGATAATCATGTGCACACAGCAGGAGCTTGAAGCCGCTCCCATCTCTCTCTCAGCGTGATGCATTATGAAGGTGTGGAGGCAGACCGGATACAGACATCAAGACCAGCATGTCTGTTCCTCCAGCGGCTCGCTCTAGTGTCACAGCTGTTTAACTCCAGTAATGCCAGCCAATTAAATATGGTGTAGGGCGGCCTGCTGGGAGCCCGGCGCTTTTGAGTTCATACTTGAGATTCCCAGAAGCTCAGGTCAGAAGGCTACAGGCACTGGACATGAATGATTAATCCTCAAATTGACTTTGTTCTTCTCATGAAAGCCTCTTGTTTCTGAAGATAATCTTCGCAGGCTGATGGGAACAGATGTTATGCCTAAGTGATACATTTTGTCCTCTAAATCAATGCCAGGAGTGAAGCTATGGAAAGCAAATTGAAAATACTTAGAAGCAATAAGTATGTGTCTGTCATAACAAAGACGTCTTACTTGGTGTCTGTTGAACGTCTGGATGGAAAAATAAATAAATAAATAACACACCGTGACCAGCATTTGATGATAAAAGTAAGTTTGAACTTCAAAGAAACACAAGACTTGATGGCTAATCTGAACTCATGCTGGTACACGATCAAGCTCCAAATATTATCAAAGATATTCATTTATTTAAAAGGAAATAGATAATACAAATGAAACAGAATCATTTTGTCACATAAACAATTTCATGAGTCATTAACAACAAAAAGGATGGGGTGGCATCTCATGGGAAACTCATTTGCCTTCTTACTCACAGACATTACTCTTATGAGTTTGATGACATGAAAAGCCTTGACACAGGGCGCTTCCAAAAAGTGCTTTCTGTGGAATAAATACTGTACAGTGCAATGCCAAGTAAACAATGAAACATTTCTCATTTATTGGTAAACATTTTTATATCAAAGAGGGTTACTGTTCAAAGTTTCATCAATACAGTACATATATAGACTTCACATAGACCCTAGGCAACCTCCAACTCGAGTCTTTTCACATTTAATTATCTCCCTTTGGAATACCACCAGCACCCTCTGATAAGGGTTGCCTCTGTCTCCCGATTTTAAGCTGTGTTTACGGGCACACAGCTTTAGCCGCTCTTCTCACAGTTGAGCTGTCCTCTGCTCTCCTTCATTTTGTCTTTCGGGCCCTCTGTGGTCCTAGAGTCTCCTCTCAAGTCGCTAACCACGGCTTTGAGCGTTTTGAACCTGTCCATTCGTCCACTCTGTTGCCTCACTTCTGAACCCTGAGATGCACTTAGGGAGCTGAGGGAGCGCACCGCAGCCAGGCCGCGCTCTTTGCCTTTGGGGCGGCGCGGCGTTGTCATGGTTCCCATCTCCCCTGGGTGCTCCATGTCCCTGATCACCTCGCACAGGTAGCGCGCCAAGTCCTGGCTGGAGAAGGACAGAGTTTTTTGGGAGCGCCGGAAAGTCAGGGGCGACGGTAGGGTTTCAGCCTCTGAAGGGGGGATGGCCAGACGCAAGGCAATGGCTGCGTTTCCATTTCCATTTGGCAAGCTCTTTTTGTTGTTGTTGTCCTGGGACTGCTTGGAATTTGGGTAGGTGATGATGCTTTGCGGGTAGCTGTATCGAAGAGACTGTGCGGGGCTGGCCTGAAGGGATCGCTGAAGCTCCACCATGTTGAAGGCATTCTGAGGCAGGCAAACAGAGGGTTGCAACACATTTAAGACAGACAAGCATTTCTGTCCCATTTTATTTAAAATTCATTAGATAATTTAAGTCGACATGACAATCTGCTGTACGAATGGTGCAGCCAGCCTAATGCCTCTGCTCTCAAATGAACCTGTTAGAAGTCTAGGATCCACCATGTTAGGAAAGACATGTTGGCAACAGCAAGACTATTGATTATTCAAGTAATTAATTATCTGATTGCAGGGCTGGGAAAATGCTATTACCAGCACAATTAAAGTGGAGGCATTAGCAGCTATTGGTGTGTACTTGTTTAATTTCAGCTAATTAACTCACACCCTCACATCTCTAGAGCCTGAATATTCGGATTTCACTTTGAAAGCACCTGCATTTTAAAATCCTGCTGTGAGTTGGCTTGTGTTCATTTATCATTATGCAGGAGCCTCATCAAAGTACTTAAATATATGTTACACTGCGGTAAGTGGTTTTTACACCTCTGTACATTCATATGTGAAAAGATGAATTAATATGCACTCGCCAAATATACTATAAATAGTGTTCCCCAGAGTAGGAGCAGAGTTGGGCAAAAAAGCTTTTTTAAAATATGCTGCCCCATCAGACTAGAATAATATATAACCTGAAACTGTCAGAGCGGGTTACTATGGGGGAACTTAAGCACATTTAAAGGATCAAGAAAATAGTACTCTTAGTCAACGAGGCTGCTGCAAACTTTGCACTGAAATGATTTCAAGCACTCGTCCTTGATCTCTTGCATTTAGCAGGATATTTTCTTCCCCCTCATTTTATAGAGGTGGGTGGAAGCTGTGCTGTTTTGTGTTTATTGTACCATTGCTCTTTTAGCCACCCTTATGACTATGAATTTAATTTGACTGGTACAACAATAATAAAAGGCTTGGGATGTCAGTGTGAATGGCAGTGTGTTTGCATGCCGCCGCGTCTCGTACCTGATCCTGCTCGCCTCCGCCTTCCTCATCGTAGTTAAGAACATTTTCCCGGATGTCCTCCCACTCGCCATGGTGCGCTGACACATGGTACACGCCCTCCTTCAGGCCCTTGTGTCTCCTCCAGCACGAGTAGAGGAACAGGCCCAGCATCAGCACTGGGGGGCGCCAGAGAGCAGGTTAGCACAGCTGGAACACTTGCACATAATTAAAACCACACTGAGCACAGAGACATATCTTTGGGGTGTAAATGATATTTACAACGTGAGTGGAAAGAGATGATATAAAAATCGAGATGAAAAATGACTCGAGCTGTGCGGGGTAATATAACACCTAATCTTTAACGTGACATCCTTGTGAATACATAAGGCCACTCTAATAATATGTGACTGGAAATGGGTTTGGCGTCACACTGATTTGTCCTGTAAAAACTATTAGCTCACCCCGCCTGTACAGTAAAGACATACTAATGGAATGTACACAGAATCGGAGGCAGCACCTTCCACCTATTGCCTTTGAAGTTGCTGTTTCCTGTCTTATCAAAGACCGCAGTTCCTTGGAAACCTATTAACTGAATTTGTACTCCTCCCAGTTTAACGCCAAAGCCTCAGTGGCTCAGCTGAACACAGAGGGGGAATGCTGCAGGAGCCGAGCAGGAAAAGGTCCTAAAGCACACACATCAATCACAGCTATTGTGTGCTGAATTATACAACATGCTGCACTGACCTTTAAAGTCCATTAATCTCAACCAATATTTTCCTCCCATCTGCCATCCCTCTTACCGCTTTTCTCTTCCTCACTATCTGTTTTTACTAGTTCTCACTTGACTCACGTTGCATTTTATCTGCGTATTTTTGTTTTTCATGTTTTTCTGCACTGAAACGGCAGTCTTTTCTTTCCAGACTCGTTATTATTTTTCACTTGTTCGCATAGCCTCTGTCTGGCCTCTACTTTTTCATCTCTCACACAAGACGAGCACCATTTCAACTGGAATACTTTATACAGCCCTGTGTTAAGTATGAATTTAATTGGAAATCTTCTAAGAAAAGTGGTGTAATCACATTAATTTGTATTTTGAAAGTAATTGCTTTGAGAGAAAACAACATGTCAGCTGCTCTTTGGGGTCACACAGTTTGGTGTTCATAAACAAAGATGGAATAACAACTCCTTGAGAGGTAGTATTGACTGTAAAAAGTTGCATCTCAATTAAAAATCTTCAGCCACTGTATCACATTGCTATGCTGGTCTCATATCCCAAAGAAAGCCGGGCTTAGAAGCTTCCCCTTTCGTTCCTAAGTCGCTCATCCATAGAACAGGGATGAGGGAGAGTGCTATTGATCAGCTGTGACCCTATGGCTTCATTGCTGCGTTGAAGCTCGATGCAGAAAACAGCAGAATCTCGATAAGAGACGCCAGCCCCTGTTGCCTCCTGAATTACCCACTCCAAAATGCATCCCGCAGGCTGGAGCTCACCTAGACCCTCAGCCTCACCTGAGCCCGTATTAAGCACCTCTCTAGCGGGGCCACAGGTTCAATACACAGTGCACACAGGTAAACATACACAGAAGAGGATTTCAAAACCCTTGACCGCACGCCTGCAGCCACTACTGCGCTCAGCTGGTGTGTGTGTGTGTACGTCCAGTGAGATCAATATCACTCAGTGTGGAGAACAAACATCACAGTCATTCATCAATCCATAATGCTGCTGCCTCTTTGGCCCCTCACTGTTACTATGAATGACTATTATGATGTTAGCCTGGACTGTGCATTATAGAAGAATACATGTATAAACAAACTGCAACAGCACGAATACATTTAAGCCTTTCTTTTTCAAAGGAAGAGATGTAAATAAGGAAATATGAAGAGGAGAAACAGTTAGTGATGAAAAATGTGTTGAAGCAGAAGGAAGAAAATGAGACAGGTGAGAAATGGGATGAGTTGAATAAATTATTTATTTAAGTCGTTTAGGAAAAAAGAGAATAGGCACTTTACATTATCTTTTGGCATCAGAATCCATACAGGAAGCTAATTTTTCTCACTCTTCTGAAAAATTGAATTAGATTCTGGGCTAATGAGGCATGGTCAGACATGAGCGTGTCTGCCTCTGTCAATAGCATGCACTGAACTCACACTCTGCTCTCTCTGTGATTGCTTATGTAGAAGTTAATAATAGATGAACATTTTAACTTTTAATGCACGTTGAGGCAGAGAAGGAGTCCCCTCTTTAATTTAGCACACAGCTAGCAGCCTCACTTAGCGTGGTGTGTTTGTGTGTGCACAGTGTGTAAGTGTGAAGGTACTAGTGGTTCCTGTGGTGATGGGGGTCATCATTAAACAAGAGCATAATGCACAAACAGCTGCTCATTAAACCACCACTGGACTAGACCTCAGTAGACCAGACCTCAGTTACAAGGGCTGTTGGACAGGAGCATCGGGACTAAAAGCTAGTGGAAAAATAAGATGTTTTTTTGACTTTACCTTTGGAATAACGAAAACTGCTGTCACCCCTTTAAAATCTGAATTTTTCTTTGGAGAAGTTGGAGATTTTCACAGTTCAGGTTTGAATTGTACTTTCATAACTTTATTTCAGTAGATATTGTAATATATAAGTACTTTTTAATCGCAAGAGATTTTAGAACTACAGTAGAAAGAATTTAGTTGTTTGTTTGTTTTTTATTCCAAACATTCCGAGGTGAGCTGTAAATGCTTCATCAGCGTGCTACTTCAACAAGACTGCACCTTCTTTTACTTAGCATGCAAGCAATACATGAATTTTCATGAATGATGCCAAGGCTGCACTTCATCATCTTTGAATTCATTATCAAATATTGAAGACTGCTTTATATGTTTCACTCTGGAGTGTCAGAATAACTGATGTCCCAATACTAGCCACATGCCTGGAGGGAATGTTGAGTCAGTTATAGAGGCAGTGACAGTGTATTGAATTGGCCAAGCGTTTTATAAGCCCGTCTATGACAGAAAGACTCATAAACAGCAATGCGGCCCTACTGAGGATGGTGGGAGCAGCAACATGCAAGCCACTTACACACACATGCCTGACCCACTATTTTTGTAAGGACTGTGGCATTCACAACAACTGGGCTGGTGTAACGACCATGAAACAGTGTGGAGCTAGAATTGTATATTAGACAAGCATACAGGTACTATGGACATTCAACAGTTTTCAGTTTTTGAACAACAGACATTTTGAACAGTGGATGTAGGAAAAAAAGAAAAAAAGAGCAGAACAGTGGTTAGCGCTCTTGCCTCACAGCAAGAAGGTCCTGGGTTTGATTCCCAGACCGGGCAGGGCCTTTCTGTGAGGATTTTGCATTCTCCCGGTGTTTGCTTAGGTTTCCTCTGTGTGCTCCAGTTTCCCCTACCACCAAAAACATGTGGGACAGGTTGGTCTATAGTGGTGGCGCGCACAGTCACAGCGGCTCAGGACTAACCCTCATCTATGCAATTTTGTTGTACACCTTGTATGTATAATGACAAATAAAGCACTTTACTTTAGGAAACAGCAGACTGCAAGAACATCTTCTTTCCAGCTAAGACTAGGTAAGATAATAGTATAACTTCTAATTGATCAATAAACCGGAAGCGGCCTAAGAATTGAATTTTTTGCCTCAGCAATTAATACACCTGAATTAAATTGAAGAAAACTAATTAGTTATTTTTAACTGACTACAAATGTGTGACTATGAATGAGTTTTATCACTAATGAAAACTAGTAAATGATTATGACAAAAACGCTTCTTAAATTTTCATTTAAAAAATTTGATTCATTCCTCATGTAAAAATATAATAACAAGACTCTCTCCTGTATTCTTACAATAATGCAAATACAATGCATTCTTTCCTATTTACAAATACATTTTTGTGTAGAGGCCTAATAACTTGAGTGACCTTGTCTTCTGAACGTCTGTACTAAATATTAGAGGTCTCAAAAACACCTCTTTCTGCACCTCACAAAATTCATATCACATCAAGTAATCACTCACTGGTATATCAGACTCTGTTTGAGTATTTTCTTCAGCCCATAATTGATGAGAAACACAGTATTTTCTTACTGCACACAGCGGACTGAAAATCTTGCCAAAAGTGAAAAACATAAAAAATAAATCTAGCAGGTGCGCTCAAGAACAGACCGCACAAACTAATAGGCATCAATACTGAGAATACTCTCACAGCGCCTTAAAGAACAAGCGTCACAAATTGCATATACATTTGTGAACTTGTGACCTCTAAGGCGTCAGAGAGCAGCTCCGTTCATCTCTCAAGTCAGTCTTCAAAGGCAGATGGGCTTTTTCCCTGATTCTCTATATCTACTCCATAGTCTAAAGTCATTCTCTCATGGCTTCATGGCAAGAATCTTCAAACCACCTCATGAACCGGGATTCTACTCTGTATTCATTTTTTCTACATAACCTTGTGAACTGTTTATATTTATCTTGCTGTCTCAATTCAGACATATTTATATCATGTTGAAATGTTTATGTACCCCTGAAACACCAAGAATCATGAAAACAATTTAAAATAGAAGTATTGTAATAATGTGTAGTGATGATACTTTTACATGATGTGATGTTCTTCAGAGCACTAGGCTGTGTGCGGTAGTTATTGAGGAGCAAAATAATAGATGAATTCATTTAGATGCTGTAAAAAGCAATAATACTCCAAGAAGCCAACTCCAAATCAGTGCTATCTTCTTATGTTTGTAATATGTAATATTAATTTGCTATATTCAAATAACATTTGAAAATATGTTATTTTCATTTAAAGAAAACTTGAATTTACACAGACATATAGTATGTATTTAGATGAATTGAATTTAGCATAAATTAAAAGTATATAATTACTTCAACACTTGTAATTTGTCTACCTTGAGAAAATAACAAGCTCCACAGAAGCCAAGAGACCCAGCGGAGAAATTAAGCAACACCTTCTTTGACAGAATTTTTTTGTATGAAGACTAAAAGGGGTTTATGAACTAAATATCTTGAATATGGTAAATTTACTGCCACCACCAAAAACACAATTACACAGACAAGGCGGGTAAAGTGTCTTACCCAAAGACACAATGACAGTATGTAAAGCCAGCAGTAGGAATTGAACCACCAACCTTCAGGTTAGTGGGCAAGTGATTGAGCTACTACTGCCTGGAGTTAGTAATCTGTTGGCAGCAGTACTATTGTGCAGTACTGAGCAATTTAAAACACTGACACTTCCTACACATGATGGGCTAGGGCTTTAAGCTGATTACTCTCTTTGGGCAGTATACGGATACATCCATTATACAGATAATATACACACATCATTATTTCTCTTTATGTTGAAATACAGAAATTCAGCCCTATATTGATATGAAATATATTTATTAATATAGGGAACCAGGCAATAGACCTGGCATCCATTAAAGTGAACTCTGGTTCTAAGTTGGAAAGTGCGTTACTGTTTTGGGCTGTCCTCTGTGATTTGAGCTATAAAGCTGCCTTAATTAAAGTGCACTAGTATATACACACTTTTAGGTTGGCAAGGGAAATAAATGTACAATGAAATGTGAAAGGAAGAAACAAAAATACATTGAAAAAGTAAAATGAGTGGACAGTGGGACATAAAATAAGTTAGACAGATCAAAAGTAAAGTAGAGAGTGAAATTGACTTGTGACGCTATAGCAGAACATCGGCAGAGACAGGGGACACAGTGTGATGAGAAATATAGAAAAACATATAAAGAAAGCCACAGTTTCTCAAGGGACTTTTACAGCTTCCCTGTGAATCTCAAATTAAGACACAGCGTGTTTTCTCCCTCCCTGTTCCCCTTCTGCTGCAGGTATATGTTTCATGTTTCCACAAACCTCCCATGGAAAAATCACACTCTGGCACAACTCAAGAGATCAATACAGAGACAAGATGTGTGTAAGAACAGGCTTCACAAACACAAATGGAAAACAAAAATACAGTGGCTGTTGCACATAAAAACAAACATCATACAAAAATTATACAAGAATATGACAACAGAAATACAAAATAAAATAAGACAAGATGAGGGAAGATATTGAAAGCAAATAAGAACATATATCAAATGTTATGAGACATGAAAGAAGATGAGCAGTGAGTTACCACAAATAGAAGAGCACATAGTCGACATAGCTACCTAGAAATGCCATGACGCAGATGCTGATAGCGAACATGGAGCTAAGGCTGAGGCTGTTGCCTTCGTCGTGAAACAGGGCGAGCGTCACCTCACAGTGGCGCCCCCTGTAGCCCTGGCTGCAGTGGCATGAGTAGCGCGAAGGCGAGTGGGCCACGCAGGTGCCATGACGACAAGGTCGGCTGGCGCACAACGTGTACACACACACTTTACCCACTGGGCTCTCTTTGGTCAGGTGGCCTGGGGGGCACCTGTGGAGAAAAGACAGGAGGCTAAATGAAAGAGGGACAGAACACATCTGGGAATACACTGGACAAAAAGAAGACTTCTGTCTACAGAGCTGTGAACCTGAACTGGCAGTGTAAAAATAAATCCCTGAGGAGTAACGCCTCTTATATCCGATTTGAAAGATATGTTCTTTGAAGGTTACAGAGTGTCGACAGTACCCTAATGGAAATAAAAAAATCTAGTTAAAGATACTGAGAAGTTCAGATTGCCTTTGCAGTGGCACTCTTTTAGTGTATTTGCCCAAAATATCCCCGGAATATCATTCACCCATGCCCCCTGCCTCTCACAGTGCTTTATAACCTGAGGCTGTGGCGCAATCACCATCTATGGATATCCCATCACTGTGAAAAGTCTCACACTGTGTTCTAAGTCTCCAGAACTACAGCTCGGAGACTGAGTGGTCCTGCCGGGTTTAAAGGAACAGCTAAAACTCAGACAGAAGATTCTCTCATGAGCTATTCTCTCAGGCTAACACACATCAGGTACACAGCAGAACTCAGATAACCCAGCCAAGGTGCCATCTGGTGGACACTTTCATGATTAGAACATGCACAATATACAGTAAATGTATATGTATCATTAGGCATGGTTTTGTTCTCAATGCATTTCATTTGTTCTTTTAAAAAAACATTCACTTTTTTTCTATAATACTGGGAAGTGCATTGCTTTTACTCTGTCATTTAGTTTGTTTTTCAAATTTAAAAGACTTTCATAGCTGTTGCTCATTACTGCACTTAATATGCTACTTTTAGCCACATTTCTTGTGAATGAAATGCTGTATTAGATTAGAACTAGAATTATTATATTATAACTTGCTTTTGTAATATATTTGCCTTGACACATTGCACAGTGTGGGATCAAAGAATATTAAATTTTGCTTTGTTTGTTATTGTGTTTGTGTCCTTGGCACTCATTTTATCTCACTCTAGAAGAGAGTGTGTGATTGTTTTTGCATCTGTGTATTATTATATTATAATGTGTGGATGTGTGGGGTTTGCCAGTGTTTCTTAATAGAATTTGGAAGCCAAATTCTAGTGTTACTAATTTTTTAATAAGAAACATTGGTGGTATGCGACACTTGCCATGGGATACCTGCATGCAAATGTGTACACAGTGTGCCCGCTTAGTGTAAGCTCTCATTAATATCCAGGATTTATCCTTTCTGTTTACAGCACCTGCACTCGTGATGTCTCCAGAGGTCCACGCAGACCAAGGGAGGAGAGCACTGGTGTTTCTTGCAGGCATCGGAAGAGCAGCCCGGTGAAACGCCTTGAGAAGTGACCACCTGAAGTCCGTCTGTAGGCTGCTCCCTATCCAAAGGGACAGAGCGCCCATTAAACCTCAGATCCCGTAAACAGCCTGAAGAGAGAGACATCGAGAGTGAGAGGAAAAAGTGGGAGAAAGGGGAAAAAAATGAGATTTTACAATGCTAAAAGACACAGTAAAACACCAGACCTCAGGCAAAATCTTTTATGGACACACATTTACTCTCAGCTAAGGTGTAAACTCAAAAACAAAGACACACCCCACTGACACACCTAAACCTTCACGGGCAGAGCAGCACATAGCTAAACACACATACACACACACACACACACACACACAAACAGCCTGAGGCGATCCTGTCAGCATGCACCTTTTTGCTAGATAGTCTCTCTCTCAGTTAGTTTGCTCACTCTGTGGGAAGCACCAGGCCTGACACATGATTTAAATACAGATCAGGGCCCCTCACGTCTTTATCTGGTTGAAACTAAAGGGTCAAACCACAGTTGACAGTTTTCCAAATGAAAGTACTAAATCAAATGTGTTTTCATTAATTTAACAGGTGAATGGGCGACAACAAAATTTCATTTAAAACGCTTGTTAATTAGTCACTTATCTATACTTCAATTTGAGCTGTCTTTTTCTGTTAAAATCTTAGCAGACACATACCGAGAAAGCTCCGATTGTGTCCTGATGGAAACGAGTTGCCGAGCATCACCAGCGATGGGTCGATAATTATCTCCTGACTGCGCCCTGGAGATCCAGTGACCTCTCGCCGGCCCCCGCCGCCGTCCACTCGCAGGGTGAACTCCCTGCCGAAGCGCTCCAGCTCTACCTCATGCCACTCTCCATTATTAAGGCGATGGGAATGGAGTGTCACGTTGTAGTCTCCGTCTCCGAGGTTGTAGAAAACAGCCAGCAGACCCTGGATAACCTGAAACACACAACACAGAACATTCTCGGTAAAGTCCACCTTCAGAATAAACAAAATACTATAGTGCTATGGTAAACAAGAGCAAAAAGCAAACTATGATTCTTAGGAAAATTCTACCTCTGCTTGAACTTTGTAAAAGACAATCTGAAGCACAAGCGGCATACAAAAAGGTTCACTTCCGATTTACAACCAGTCAAAATATTTACAACTATCATTTATGAGTTGCACAAGACAATATTCAACATATTTATTTCGAAAACTGAACATACTTTCTTAAGGTATAAGACATTTTCAATTTACAAAGGCTATGTCCAGATGTCTTTGTGTTACCCCTTTCACTAAATGGGGTCAAATATGCAGTGAATAGTAGATGTTTATGACCTAGAAACCTATGTTGAAATGAAAAAAAATAATAAAAAAATCTTGTAACAAAAAAATCTGGAAAGTCCACAGGATAACTAACACTCAACTCAGTTGACCAGAGATGGCAAACATATATTAATGTGTTTCACTGTTGGCTGTAATGCCATGATTTGTGACAATATATTACAGACACATCTTCTGTTCAGTTCCCAGACGAGTACATACAAACAGTGAGGAAAGTATGTGTCCTGGTGAGAGAGAAAAAGCAAAAGGTTGGCATCAGGCAACACTAGTGAAATTGAACTTTGGAGTGGTGAATTTGCCAGGGGCACATGAAAAATTCAGTGGTAAAAATGAATTGAACAGATATGTGAACAGATATGTTGCCACAAGTCTTTTTAGAGCTGTTGTACATATCACAGTGTGGCAGGAACAGGAGTCATCCCGAAGGGAAGGTATACAAGAAACAACAATTATCTTCTGCAGTTAAGGATGAGCGAACACAATGGACCAGACCAATGAGGCCCTCCCATAACTGCGGCTTGTACATGTCCAAAGCTTAATTGGAAACAGTGGGGCACGATAATTCAGATTCCTGGCCTGAATTAACTATTGCTCCCTCAGCATGCATCTACTCTGTTGGTCACACACACATTTAAAGCTGACTATGCTCCCTCCACTGCCTCATCCAGCTCACAAGTATGACAAAAATGAACAAGGGACTCAATCAATACTCTGAAAATCTGATTATGTAAACTTTCTGCAGAGCCACTGGAGAGCTACACCATCACTATTTAGTGTTTTTAGCTTTTCGAGCTAAACTGTATTTTAATATATATATATACATAAATAACAAGAGAGCATTGAGTTTGCTGTTCTAAAAGCTAAGAGGTTTTTCACAAATGAAAAGTCCTTCATAGGCTGCATTAGAAAATTGTTTTCTTTACAGAGACACCATATTCCTGGGAGAGCGGTGTGATGTTCATACCCAGCTAGCCTCTGGTAACCTTTGTGTGAAAGTGTGGTTATTTATTCAGTCTGCACTCAAACCCATATCTACCCTTTAGAAAAAAGGGGTAGAGAGACAGCCCTTTAAATTAGGGCTTGTTGTCAGCAAACACACCAGACTTGCGCTCAAGTGTTTCTAAGAGCTTTGAGACAACTGGGCTGAAAACACTTCAGCGTGCTGCCACAGACAGGCATCTGATATTTTATACAGCTCACCAGTTTGGCTCCACACTGAAGCTTCGCAGCCACAGAAGAGGCTATAGCCTTTTCCTTTCTCTGTCATTGTAGGCATGCTCCGAGGGAGGGGACAACATTGTTTTTTCTTATGTAATATGAAACTCTGACAAAGAACAAGACAACAAGGCCAACAGTTTACACATCACTGTCTCACAAACACATGATGAGACAGAGCAGTAGTGCAGAAGGTGCCATAATCGAGACAGGTTCACTGCAAACAGCTGACCTGTGAGTTCCTGAAAATGACAATTTTAACAGGACGTTTACTTCCAGGTGCTGTTCACATTTGGGCTGTCAATCAATGAGACAAACGTCTGCTCAGCAATGCACCAGACAAGAGCAAGTGTGGAATTGGAGAGGTTTGGCAAACTGAAGTGGACCTGTCTGGTGAAGAAGTGCTCCGTGTGAGCACTGCTCCTGCTGAGTTCAGGCAGAGGGAGCAGCATGGGTGCACACATGACTTTGGCCTCACTTCTTAAAGCAAGCTGCGTCAAACCCTGAAGCTGCCGTCTGCCCTCAAAATACAGTGCATGTGCTGGGCACCGCTCCTACAAAATTGCGTTTGAAACATTAACCAGAGACAGGAATAACCCTCACTCACTCAATAGCAGTCTCTCATTGACAACATTCTGTAGACTTATATAAAGACCTTGTCAAGTACATACATGTGTCAATCACCAGCCTCCACAGTATCCACCCATATGTCGCCAACCCTGATATTACTCACTCTCAGCCTGACAGGCATTTGCAGCAATCATTGTCCGGGCCCTCATCATCATTTTAAGGCTCACAAACAAAACAATCAGAGCTGTCAAGGTATAAAGTAGTGGCTAGCAATGACTAACCTCTAAACGCAGGTATTCATTCTGCTCCTGGGAGAGCAGGTTGAGGAGGACACCGGAGGAGGCGCGCGTCCGAACCCCAACTTGGACACGTGTCTGTCTCGCCGGAAGCGACCACAGGAACTGGAACTGAATGTGGCTGCGTCCATCAAAGGAGAACTCTGGAGCTGCATGTCCATCAAACATACACACACATAGAAAAACTCTTGTTCAATTAATTCAGCTGTCAAATGGGAAATACACAGGCATATCTCAGTGGGAGAAAGGGTTCTGCTAAAACTCTTAATATAATGTGAGGTTATCTTCCCACACCAGCTAAGCAATGCCTATGGATTGTAAGACTTAATGCTCCTGTCTCCACAGGTATCTAAAAACACACTGTACTTTTACACGAAAAAAAACCCAGCAATTTTCAGCGCGTACCTTTTTCACACTGCGGCCCTGGGAATCCTGCTTCACATGGGCACCTTATAGAGCCCCGTTCATCATGACAGCGACCCCTGCTGCCACAAGATGGAAGCAGTTCCTTGTCATCACAATAGTCATCAACAAGAGAGCAGGCTGGTATAGTGCTGGCCGATTCAGCTGGAGAACCAAGGTCATACAACTGAATGAAAAAAAGATATAAAAAAAGAGATAACATTTTAGTCAAGAGGTGAAGAGAAAGGATTGGATTTCTCTGTCCTTGCAATCATAGTGGATGAGTAAAGAGAAAAGTGATTGCTGTGTGAGACACAAAATTCCATCTTGTGATTTGACACCATAAACTCTTATCTGTTAGTGGTTACTGATTATTTAATGACACACTGCGCAATGGGGCCATTTTACGCTGTTAACTAAAGGTTAGCTACAAAAGGAGACGAGAATCTGAATATTATTTGACTCTGCCATCTGATATAGCAAGCAGTTAGAAAAGCACTCACTGAATTTGTGTGTGTAGATTTAAAAACTATTGACAAATCACTCGACTCAAATATATAACGTCCAATTGCAATAAAACTCTCCCTGTAGTTACATAGAAAAGTGGGGTATCTTTAGCATTCATCCAGCTCTTCAGCACAGCCTTGAGCCACCATTTACATTATTGCCGGAGTGAAGACCTTGCTCACCTGTATCAGCATTTACCCAAACAGATAAAGATTTTATAGGTAACAATGAAGAGATCCATATATCTAAGTTATTCATCTACAACAAGGGTTTAGAAACAAGCCCTGCAGCAAGACATAGGTAGACAATTGAGCTGGAGTACCTTACTATCCACGAGCAGGTTTCGAATACATCCACTGTAATGTTTATACTGTAGCTGTGGGTATTCATATGTTATGTTCTCGTTGACCCCTCCAAGTTGCAGGACATGACTTCCATTCAGATATCTGGGAAAAATAAAGCCATTCTCAGTATACTGTAAACAACAAGAGCAGAAGAGAAGAATGCAAGAAGAATAAAAGCAAGGGCGACTTTTCAAGGCTTCAATTCAAACCTTTCGCAATAGAAAGAAATGCACAATGTGAAGAGCAGAATGGCAGACTCACGCATCATATAAGCTGTCAAGGTTAAAATTCACATGTTCATTCTTTTTCAACAGAAGCTGTCAGAACTATGCTTTTTTCCTGACACCAGTATGGCATCCTATTGTTGTGCTGTTTGCCTTACAATGATAATAGATGTGTGATGGATAAATTACATTTCAGGAAGGCATCAAATAATTCAGCGCCGCTCTTTGGCTCTAATAATGGATGCCAAACGTCGAATGTGAATGCCAAACACACCTTGTAAACAGCATACAATTACCTTTTGGAACATGTACTTGTGTTGGTCAATTAAAAACTATTGTAATGAAAGCCTTATGTCAAGTAGTGCTAAATATGTGCATTTATTATAAACACAGCTTCATTCTGCAATTAAACAGCAAGCACAGTGATATGTTAAGCCCACAGTGGGGAAAAGCAAACTTAGCAACAGCAGACTGCAGGGCGAGAAAAGCTACGTGAAGCACACAGGCAGAAAGATTAGTTTGTATTTTAAGGATTATATCTGTGGATTTTATCAGCAGTTTTTCCCCTCCAGATACGACAGGCAGGTACATTGAGAAATTGAACAGTCGGGTTAAAAAACAGTCTGAGTCACTCTCTAATATGATTTAGGAGAGTGATTCCACAGCGCCTGCACATAAACACCATTCCAGATACTATTTATTGAACATGACATATATAATATTGCTGTTCTGTTGGAGTAATACTGCTATCTTATGAGTATATGAGAAGAATCACTTGTTGTAGACAATCCTCCCAACAAATATAATTTGTTAGACATTTCAAGATCAGAAAATGTATCAATCAGTTTTAAAACAAATGGGAATCAAATTTTAATATTGTAGATCAAACATTTGTAAATGCCTGAACTTTTTGTTGCTATTATTATGTATCATGTTATTATTATTATTATTATTATTATTATTATTATTATTATTATTATTATTATTATTATTATTATTATTATTATTATCATTATTATTATTATTATTATTATGCTTAAAATGTGTTGCTTAATAAAACAGTTCTTTTACTGCCAAACAACATTTTGCTAGAATTACGGCTCATATTAAACAGTAATCAAGGGTTATTTGATCAAAAGCAGAATAGGGTTTAATGTCAGCATAACAACTGTATTTTATGTAACATTTTGAAAGGAAAAAGTAAGAAGTAGCAATGTATAAACCTAACATCCATCACACAACTAGAATACATTAAAGGAAAGCTATAATGTGATACTAAGAAGTTAAACTAAACTCTACAGTTTTTGCTGTTCACTCAATGACCTCAGACATAGGATGTTATATCCTTTGGGACGCTAGTGGGCAACTGCATTTGCCCCAAAACAAAATTATTAATTATAAATTATTTAAGCAAAGTATAGTGTAAAATAATTAATTATATTATGGCAAGGTTAAAAATATTGGAATTAGTCTTAACATTAGGTTCCCTTTACAGTAAAATAATGTTAGAATAGTTTGATTCATGTTTTTACGGCAGTTTTCGGGACCAAAATTAAATGTTTAGGTACTTTTTGCAACTCCATTTGTAAATGAATGACAAGAATTTTTATTTCAGTATACAGTAGTTCCTTCAAAATAATATATTACCACAAGTGCAGTAGATCAAACTTTAGATCAAATGTATTCAGACTTGCAACCACAGAGAAATGTTTCATAAACCCTAAATACAGCAGGCAGCATTTTTAAACTCTTCTCTACTCTCTTGTTTGGGTTTATTTGTGAGGGCTTTTGAGCTTATTGGCTCCCTTTGGAATTCAGATGCTTTGTTATTGTGCAGCTCTGCTCAGACAAGTTTTATTTAATTATTGATCTTACTTGTCCCTGTTGGGCGTGACCCCTCGGATTTCGCAGGATGAACGGTCCTCTGTCATGGCCCATGAGTCCACACCTTCCGTCTCCATGACAATGGCACTGGAACATCGATCAAGAGTGAAGCGTACTTCCTTAAAATAGGGAGGAAAACAAAGAAGTAATTTACCCTGTGTGGGAAACTGTGTGTGTATTGCTCAGGCTTCCAACAATCTCAAGTTAAAGACCAGTTTACAACAAATACCAAGGAAGTTAAATTTGGATCACTTACTTTACTATTACTCCTCACATCAAGTCGATGCCACCTTCTGTCTGCTACGTTTTTTGTTAATTGGAGGACCAGAGTTCCAGAGCCATGATTGATTTTCAGGGTGGGTGACCCAGCAATCAGCTCTGAAAAAACAACATCCAAATTACTGCAAGGTCTGTGAATTAGGACTAATGAGAAAGCTGTTATTTGGAAATGAGGTAGGCCCCATAGAGAATATCACCTTTAATATTTTGGTTATGGAGGTAAAATCCAAGTGATAGATTTTTAAACAGGATAAATAAACACTGCTAACAGTAAATGGGAAAATATGTTTTGTAAATTATTCTGAGTTTAAATGTTAAGTAGTGCAGAAATAGATGAAATAAACACAGCCAGGGACAAAGAGTCATTACTTATATACTTACTGCACTCATTTTAAGGTGCTATGATCAGTATATGTTTTCTATATTTCATAAAAATTACCCACATGTGTCCCAAGATATGAGGTAAACGTGTTTCAATCATGTATTGGTTTTACTGATAACACTGGTACAGGTAATTTATTCAAAATAAAAATTTTAAAAAATGAACGTAATACCCAAGCTGATTATTTTTACATTTTTTGTTTTGGTTCTAAAACACTGCATTGTCGATCGTCCAATCAGAAAAGCGGAAAGACTGGCAACTCATCAGTACAAGCACATGCTGCTTCCAGTACCTTTAATTGTTAGAGAATCTTAATAAATTATAACATTGTTATTCAAAAACAACACTCTGAACATTGCATTTTGTTACTTTATTCTGTAAATAAAGTTTGATCTTTTTTATATTTATAGTGGTCCTTGGCGAGGAGACTATAGGTATAGAAATCTTTGTCTTTGTGTCTGCATGAATACTTGTCCTTGTGTGAATCTGTCACTGTACAGTATGTACTGTAAGTATAGCAGTCAGAGTAAACCACTGAATATGAAGTTAGATTAAAAATGGATTTACAAATGTTACAAATTGTCATTCAGCATTTTAATTCTGTGGAGTGTTGATATAATTACTTCTGCAAACAACAGACATCTTATTATTTATAAAAAGAAACAATCCTACAACAAAAAAGATATAACTTTCGACAAATGGCCATCAAATTGGTTGCTGTTTCTATGTCTAAAGCACAATTTTAGTTACAGATATATTATAATAGTCGCCTGCCCAGCCAGAACTATTTATTTTTCTGTGAAGTGAGTCAGGAACCCTTCACAGTCAAACTATGTTCTGCCAAATTTGTTTCAACTTGATCCACTATAACCACTGATGCATTTTTTCATTGTACATGGCTCCATGCAATTTGTTTCATGTTAGTACAGTCGCCTGAATTCTATTTGGTCATATGTCTATCCATTAGCATTCTGAGGCCTATCTGCATCACTGAGTTTACCCTCTGTAAACAAAACCTAACAGGTACCAGACTAAATTGTTGTATACAAAAGAAAAATATATTAGCTGGCTGGGCTAAGTGAACTGGGGAATACAAGTATGAATTATGTATTACACTACTAACTTGTAATGTAGCTGCTCATTTGGGACCATTTAAAATAAAAATCTTATTTCAGACATTATATTTTGTCTATCAATAATACATAATGGCAAACAATACTTTCTTTGTAAATCAGATTATCTAGCCCACACTAATTAAACACATCACATTAATTTTCAAGTCTGACAGCTGCAGGGCCATGGGAACACATCTAATTAACCTGAAGTTTAAGTTACCTATGGCCATGTAGTCCTCGCTGTCCCCAGGCAGCAGAGTTGCCAATGGACCAACATAGAGCAGCAGTCCGTCATCTTCCTCTGTCATAAACTCCAGTGAAAGATGGCTATCAAAGCATGGCCTTATAGGGGGAAACCAGGCATAGCCGTTGCCAAGGAAACTAAGTCTTGTCTGCTGACAGTCTGGCCCCTCAAGCTGTGGGGGGCAGTGGCACCTGTAGCAAAGGAATAAAAAAAAAAAAAAAAAAGAAAACACACAGAAAAAGCCTAAGTGAAAGAAACTGTCAGTGCTGTTTTTGTTTCTGCACCAAAAATGCTTCCACTGTTCAATCTTGTGTGCATATGCAAGGTGACTTTTCTTAGTATGACCAGGTCTTGGTGCTGAGTATCACCTCGGATATTACTAGGGCTGGAGTGGACTAAAGAAATTGTTAGGCGACTGAAGTTATGCCCAGCACAGCAATTAATCAACCAAAATTGACCGAAGGATATGTGGGGGGACATACCAAAGTCTATACACAAGTGACTCCACATTAATTAGGTGATAAAAATGAAAAGAAAAGTATTATGTAATAATTTAGACTAGCGTTACTGATGGAAAGAGTGAATGCAACTAATCAACCAACAAACGTCTAGTCAACCAAGCCCTCATTGACCAATTAATCAACTCAGCGACCAGAGGCTGTCAGCCCTAGATATTACATTAGTCTACCCACAAAATAAATATTTGTATCTAAACTCTGTAATTATGTTGGTATAAACATAATTTTAATGTCTCACACCGACACAAAATAAAAAAGAAACGGCCAATAATGAGTTGGCTTAGCAATTAATTGAAGTGACTGTGCTTGTGTAAGAATAAGTCCTCTGGTCTGTTAGGGTGGAGTAGTGCATATCAATGAATTAGAACGTCACTAATAAAGTGAATTTTTTCAGTACTAGCTCAACTCAAGTGAAGTGCAAGAATTATTTAAATGTAGTACACAAATTCTTTTTAAAAGTAAAAGAATCAAAGAATTTATTTTAATTGTGATCATTATGGGGATGTCATACTGTGATTTATGTATATTCATTTATAAAATCCAGAATTGTAGTTTTATTCACTGAAAAAAGTGCTTAAAATGTTTTACTTTGTGTGTAATGATGTAGCGGTGCAAGTGTCTGAAAACTAAATTAAGACCAGCGTTACAGACAGTAATTATTTGGATCGGGATTATGTTGATTTAGACAAGACATGCTCTTTGACCGTGCTCCATAGAACTGGCCACCAAAACAGCTAAGAGGGAATTTTTATCAATTGATTGTATGAGCCATGAATCCTTGAATTTTCAATTGCACATCATATCAATTAGCAATGAACACAGCATTACTCTGGTCTGTTCTTTATCTATCACAGCTGCCTGCGTCTAACCCTCTGGAGACTATTCCTGCCCAGCACACCACATCTCCTTTGTTAGAAGATAATTAATTCTATTTCTTTGACTTTCCTATGCGCCGTACCACCACTGATTTCCTGGACTTTTCTTTTCACATCTCCCTACCCAGCCCATTCTCCTTCTTGAGGTATTACACACTCTGGTTGACATCTGTGCAATTGCCTTTTCTTGTACTTATCTGCTTTGATTAGAGTCTGATTGTTAGGCATCGCTGCTCTTGCAGAAACATTAGTGGGAAATGAATGTTTTCTGTGCATCGCTGCGACGTGTTTGCGAATCTGCCTACAATGGTAAATATTAATAATAACAGTACAGAAAGAATTGCCATAAGGGTAGAGATACATGCGGTGATGAGAAAGAACCCATTCAATCACAGCTATGGCGGGAATGGAAGCGACTGGTTGATCTCATCCTGTCCCCTCTACTGCAGGCATGTGAGACAAGCTGGCTTCGCTGATAATGTCAAAGCCATCTATTTTCATGCAGTGTCTGAAGAAGGCTGTGTGTACCCAGGCTGTTAGGGGCTGTTTCTCCCCATTGCTGTTTATTCTGCAGAGGGGCAACTCATGTCAGGAATACTGATCTATACAAAGCAAAAAGGGACGGCTTAGGCAGAGAGTAGCCTTACGCATACATATGCACACAGTCAAGCACAGCACCTCAGTCTCTGGTTGCTCTTTCATGTGACTCTTGAGAGAAGCCAAATCAAGGAGCACAGGGCCATGTTTTTCGCACTCTGACTGACAATATCTGATCAGCTACATACTGGGGGTTGCCTGTTAAGCTAACTCTACAAAGGATACTGCAAAAAAACAGGATTCTTTGTGGTTGTAATGCAATTCACATAAGGACATATGGTACATAGCACATATAGAGAGAAAGATAGTCTTCTTATACAAAAACGGATCTCTCAGAAGCATAAGCATCAGCTGCTGCAGAGACAATTTAAAAGATAAAAGTCGAATAAGAAAAAGGGCATTTCTCTTGCTTTGCCCTGCCTGCACAGAGTGCCTTTGACAAAGTTGCATGTTCATGTAAACGGCATTAAATGAGATTTGGAGAAGTTGTGAACATAGAGGGGGGCCAGACTTGTGCTAATCCCCTTGCCCTATATTTATTTAATCTGGGCATTAGTGTGTGCTTAAAATGAACTGCATGCTGCTTCCTCTGTGATAGACGACCACAAAAGGCTGAACATTTGAAGATTTAGGCTGTAGAATCGATTACTGATATTTTGCTGATTTTCAGTAAAAGTCAAGGTGTTAGCTCCATACAATATTTACAGGGTTTTTGGGTAAAACCAAGTGCATTACAACTTTAACATTTGATGTTAGGCTTCAAAATGATGTCTGATTCAAGATGTTTTAGGAGATATGGGGCTGAGAACCGACTTCAACAATCATGAACATTCCTGGCATATACAGTACATGCTTGTATGAACATCCCCAACCTTTTTAGTATTTCATTTATAATGTTTTTTGAAAGGTAGATCACATAAATCACTGGTAGAAAAGAGCATTGAGTGGCTATAGCCAGATCTCGGATTAGAACTCAGGCCCCTCTACTAATGTGGTATGCATAATAAATTATTAGTAGTTGTATTTTGTCAAATTACATTTTGTTGGAACACCTCTAAAGAAACATTCATTAACCTGTAATTGATGAGATCATGCCAAAGTGTCTTCAGTTAATCTGTTAATCCATGTGTATTTGCTAGGAAATAAAATAGCTTTTATTTGTACAATATTTCTGCAATAAAACTCAGAGGCAAACGTCAGAAACAAAAAAATGTAAATAATTCATCTAATAACTGTAATCATACAAAACTAATCACTTGTAATAATAATGTGTCTATATTGCAGAGCCTTAACTGTATGGGAGGAGAATCTGTGTTCATACAATACATATAAAAAATATGTAAATTTATGGTCTGTTGAATATTCATTTTACAGCAGCAACAAACGTCCAGAAAAAAACAAATAACTGCAACTGAAATATACTACTTATCTGTAATAATGAGTCTAATGCACAGTATATTGAATAGCCTTTACAAACGTAGCATATGTATGTGTGTTCATAAAAATATATACTACATACAAACTGAAAATGTAAATTTATGGTTCATTGTGCATTAACTATACTGCAGCAATACCAAGCCTTTTAGAAAAAGCACCCTCTCTATATTCAGCTGACTACACCACATTGTAGCTAGAGCAAGTTAGGTCAAATTACAGGTGAGGGATACTTTCTAACAAGGCCTCAAAAGTGCACTGCAGCATAAAAAAAAAACTGGTCCATGAGGTTAACATTTTGAGTGAAAGTGCGTCTCACCTGTATCCATTCAGTGTGTCGAAGCAGGTTCCTCCATTGAGGCAGGGATTGCTGGGGTAGGAGGAGCAGGCCCGGTGTGTCATTTCCCTGGCAGTGCAACCACAAACAGCTGTCGTTGACACCTTGACTGAGACAAGGGACAGAGCACCTGAATCGACCAGAGTGGGCGAGTCACTGACGTTTAGTTCGGTGGAGCAGCCGCTGGAAGCCCTGCAGTCCGCGTGAACACACTCATCTACCTGCACCTGCTTCACACTCACTCGGAGAAGTGACTGCAGCTGTGGGGAGTGTGAGGAGAGAGGAGGAAAAAATCGTACTATTTATTGTGCAATATTGTCGTATCATTTAATACAAGAACACATAATAATTACTATGCCCATGATAGACTGACGTTTTAAAGTTATATATTACATGATATTGTGCAAATATGGCTGCTGGCTTTAAATGCTTTTGTGTGTGTTATTTTATAACATTGTCACATAGCTATTCCAGTTTTGCCTCAGATGAAGGTTTGTAAAAACTAACAATTGACCATTTTTAATCCTGTCTTAGAATTTCAATTATAATTTTAAATAAAGTATATTTGTGTCTAAATATTTTTACTAAACAAGATATACCAGCACCAGGGGTTCTCTATATGTAAAAGATAACCATTTAATAAAACCTTCTGCTGAAATATACATATATAATCTATGCTGTTTCAGTTTGCAAATCACAGTAAATAGTTTAGCGTAACATAACAATATTAATGGGACAGACAAGAAAACATGACAGGGCCAGGCAGTTCACACACAGAAAGTTGGCGTGGAAATAAGAGGGCAGATAAAAAGCACTGTTATCTCTTCCCCTCAAGCTCCCAAGTGTATCACTTGATATATGAGCATTGATCTCTATCTAACAGACAGGATGGGATATATACCTTCTTTTTATGTGCTGCGAGGACACCATGCAGTTTCTCTGGGTGAAGGTAGCCCAGATCAGTTAGCACATAGAAATGAATGTCCACTGCTTTATCCCCTCTGTCTGCTATGCTGAAAATGTTGATGCTCGCTGATCTGACGGACAGCGTTTCAGACAGGAAGTCCCAGAACATCTCCAGCTGGCTCTTCCCCTCAACACGAGAGTTGATAAAATCTCTTGCTGTAATGCCTTCAAGAGACAAAGAGAGTAGGGGTACATGCAGTAAGAACTACTGACTTATCAATGACAACTACGGCGTTGATCAAAGTCTGCAGAGTTTCATTCCATTAACTCAAGAGGTAGCCTAACGTCTTCGCATATTGATCCACTTCTACACCAAATCATCCATTCATTGCATGAGCACTGATGCAGTCAAATAAAAATAATTACCTTAATGAAAAAACAAAACAAACAAACAAAAAACACATGAAGTAAATGTGCGTTGCTGTTTTCAAAATATCATACAACATTTATTGTATTTTGGTTCCACCTTTCAATAATATGCAGAGAATGTATGCAGTAGTCACCCTTAATCTCAAAAAATGATAATGACTTTGAGACAGAGGCATTCATAATAGCCGTCGACTCTGATCGCAAAATGGCTTTTAAATGTCAAGGACTTTACCTGACACTTCCAAATTGACCTTTATAACTCCAATTTGCTCAGTGAGACTGACAGAAAAATGAACACTCTCAACATAAACTTCAGAGTCTGGAGGAATGGGAAGAATAAGGAAACTATTACCGGCAAACAGTGGGAATGCTTGTTTTACAATGCTTAGTAATGTTAAATAATGCAAGTAGAAAAAGTCCTTCCTGACAGCCTATTATTTCAGTGTTAACTAGATTGACAAGATGATAATCATTCAATGAAAAGTACCAATTTATCCATGCCTGTGGCAGAAGCTGTCTCTTTCAAAATTAGCTTCATAAAAGAATTTAACAACAACAGTGACAACAAAGAGCGAGCAAAGAAGCTATTGTGCAGAGCAAGTGCAAAGGAAAATCCTTTTACTTTGTAAAAACAACTATTACATGTTATAAACTGCCTGGCCAAAATGGCACTACTTGGTTTTTAACCAAGCAAATAGACACAAATAGGCACTTTTTGATTAACAAGCAAAATCACAAGTACATACGCACAGAATGAGAAGAGTACTGAAAGAATACAAAATAATCCATACATTTGGTAGTACTGTGATGTGTTATATCACCTCAGAAGGGGAATAAAGAAAAGGAGCTAAGAAAACCACAGGTGAAGAAGAAGTAATCCATTACATGTAGTACCTTGTGTATAAGATTCTGTATCATAATGAAATCTTAAAGCCTCTGTTAAAAGAAATAAATGTTATCTGATATTACAAAAGTTCAGTGCCTTGATAAATGAGTGCAGAGCTAAAGACAATCCCCTGAAATACTGGAATGTGAATTTTATTTATTTATTTATCCATGGGCAGGCAGTCAATGTCTATACATAGTCGTAGCCTCATTACTAAAATTCCTTTAGTGTTCCTGCTTTTATGAAATTACCTGTTAATCGCAGCGATGCAGATGACTGGATAGCCTTTTCCTCCAGCTCCCTGACATGAACTCTGACGCCAGACATCACATCGGGCCACACCCCATCGGACACCCCCACTCGTAGCCAGTAGCTGCCCACTGGAGTGTTCTGCCGGAGGGTCAGCTCCCCAGTGCTCTGGTTCAGACTGAAGTATCTGGGAAAAGAAGACGAGCGATAAGTGGAAGTGGATGGCTACAGTGAGAGATGAGAACAAGACAAGTGGCTCCTTTTGTTCAGGGCTCTTTTACAGACAGAGCAGTAGTGGACAGATGGATGACAGACAAGAACAGAATTGGTGAACAGTACCTGGGTTTAATCCAGAATTCAAAGAACTCAAATTCATGAAAAAATCAAAGCTATAGTAATAAAAAATAAATTTAGAAGACAAAAATTTTTAGTCTGCTAAAAGAACTTGATAGTTGTCATGGTAACTGTCAGAATTTGTTAGATGAATAAAACAAATATGCAATTGGTATTTCTAATCTGATCCAGAGGGTGTGAATACTGAATAGCTGCACAAGGTCCCTGATGGAGTCGGGCTGTGTCTGTGTAGCCGTTTCATTTGAACAGCATCATACAGATGGACTCAGATTACTTAGTTTGTTTGACTTTGATCACATTTTCAAAAATAGCAGCCATCACTTCTTTGTGATGGCTGTGATAAAAGCCATATTGAAGAGGGAACCATGCATCAGAGGCCAGAGAGTTGGATCTAAGGTTAAGAGTACCTCTTTGGCATGTGGGTAGAGTGGCGTCTGAGGCCTTGTAACAGAAATCCAACCCAACTGCTGACTTCACATGCTGTTTATTTTTCACATTTTACACTGCTGGCAATTCTTCTGCTGTTGTACTGCTTTAGCATTTGTACTTGGGCGGCACATTTTGGAGATCAGCATGTTTGCAGACAAAAATGATATGTATTTAACAAAAGAGCTCTTACTTGGCTGCGCTTGCCTCCAGTGTGTAGGTCTTGTTGTCCCAGTCATCAGGATCTGGGGCATATACCTTCCCTAGAACTGCATTCGCCACCTTCCCTGTTTAAGGTAAACACACACGCACATTGATTACGTCTGGACAGAATCTGCTGATGCCCACAGTTATCTTTTCGTCCCTCTCTTCTCCTTATCTTGCATTCTTGTGTTCTGTTCTACTTATTATGCTCATAACTGTGGAGCCCCACTGCTGGAATGAATAGACTCTCAGTGCTCCACTTCAGAGAGCGGGGAGCTTAAGGAAGCGGGGCTATCTCAGTATGGATTATGTTATTATCGACCTGCAGTGCCAGAGTACTGCAGCTGGGTAAACAATGGTAGCCTGGATGAATCACTGAGCGTCTGTTTTCCACAATTACCAAAACTGCCATGTAGCTGAGTGTGCGATCAAAACACTAGCAAGTCAACATGCCTAACTAACTTACCTGAAGGGAGGGAAAAATAAAAAGACTCATGATCCTTATCATAATAGGATGTTCAAATGGGCTTTAGGCACATAGGGCTGGCAAGTGAAGAATGCTGTGGGCTTTAGAGTGGATTTGACAATGATATTACCATAACAAAACACTTTTAGAATCTAAAACGAAGAGCGCAATTATGAATTCCAGACTATACTGCAAAGGTATTAGGGAAGAAACTTTCTACTGTAGTTTCTTCTCTATATTGAAACACCGCATGCAGTGTGATTCTTTGTAGCAAAAATAAGGGGCAAGTCAAAAGAAATGAGGGAAAGCAAGCAACTCACCCTTGCGGCTATGCACATAAACATCTTTCTCTCCTGCCTGATGTGCGTTATCATTCTGGTCTCCAATAGTGATAGTGAGGGTGCTTGTGGATGTCATTGGAGGACGACCGCTGTCAATCATAATGACAGGCAAATGAAACTCCCTCTGCCTTTCCCTGTCAAATCTACGCAGGGCAGTAAGTGTGGCAGAGCCGTTCACATGATCTTGGAGGTGGAAGTCAGTGGAGTAATGCGACGGTAGGGAAATGGAGAACGGAGGTCCATGTTCTGGGGAGTCCCGGTCCACAACGTGAAGCAGATTGGAGCTTCTGTTAAGCCAGACTACTTGAGGAGCCGGACTGTTCTCCCACAACACAGGAGTGTAGCCCAGCTCCAGCTCTGGTCCATTGTCATTCATGTCCAGCAGCTGCAAGTGGACCGTGGCACTGCCAGTCAAGGCTGGGGTGCCCCGGTCTGTCGCCATGACAACCAGATCGTAACCCGCCACCATCTCCCGATCTAGCGGCCTACTCACTGTGACCACTCCGGCTCGGTTGACTGTAAAATGCCCATATGGGTCAGACCTGGGAAGAATGCTGTAATAAATGTCTCCATTCAAGCCTGAGTCAGCGTCGGTGGCTACAACCTGAATGATACTAGTGCCAACAGATACATCCTCGTGTAATGGAGAGAGCAGGTGAGAGATGGGGTCAAAAACAGGAGTGTTATCATTCTCGTCCTCCACTAGAACCATGCAGTGAATAAAGCTGGAGAAGTCAGAGTCCTCCATTTTGATTGTAAGATTGAACCTCTGATCCGCTGCCTTCTCAAAGTCCACACTCTTCTTCAGCCTGAGAGTGCCTGTCTTCTCTAATCTGTGGCTAACCATGTAGAACTTCTGCTCAGGGTCTCCTGCCACTATACTAAAAGCAACCTGTCCATAAGTGCCTGCGTCAGGGTCCACAGCACTCAAATCCAGAATTGAAGCATCCACACTGGCACTCTCAGGTATCCGAGCACCACACCAGTCCTCTCTAAACTTTGGCACATGATCATTGATGTCAGTGACCATTACTGTAGCTGTGGCAGTGCCCGTCATACCTCCACCGTCCCGGGCCTCTACAACCAAGCGGTGGCTTTCAGTGGTCTCCCTGTCAAGACCCCCTGCCGAAACAGATATGGTGCCAGTGCTGGAATCCATGGCAAAAAGTTGTGCGTTGTTTGAGTTGTAAGCATTCTCAATAATCCTATATGTCAAGATTGCGTTTTGTCCAACAGCTGCATCGTCAAGGTCCACAGCTGTCATTTCCACAACAAATGTTCCAGGAGGGGAATTCTCCGGCACGCTACTGTGGCAATTATCCGGAGCGCAGGAGAAGGCGGGCGCATTGTCATTGATGTCCCACACATTGATTATAACATCAGTGAAGCCCGTAAGACCCTCGCCTTCTTCATCAGTCGCCATGACGACAAAGCGCCACACAGCACGCTCTTCTCGGTCCATGGTGCGCTGAGCGTACATCTCCCCTGTGAGGTCATTGATCATGAAGTGTGACTCAGCGCCTTGGCCGTGAATAGAGTAGCGTATGGCCCCCTGGTCTGCGTCTTTGTCTGGGTCAGTGGCCGTCACCTGCATAGATAAACACACGCCTTAAGAAAATGGATATTCATTCACACAGTCAAAACCCAAATTACAATTTCCTCTTATCTCTTTTCAGCTGTCACCCAGGTCTTCTTCGCCGCTGTATTTTTTCGACAGCCCTATTTAAGTGTTTGCTCTATTTCCTGACCACCTAAATTAAAGCAATGAGCTTTGATCAGGTTGGTTTCTTGCATCCGGCCTAGAGCAGCTCTGACGTTCTCGCTTGCTAAATTTCCCCACAGAAAATAAATCACTACTGTGTCTACACCTAACCAGAAAAATAATCCCATAATATTTCAAGCTACGATAGTGCTTGAAATATGACCAAATTAATATGTAGCAATATTTTAAGCAGTACTTGTCGCACAGAAAATGCTACCCAGATTTTAGGCGACAGTCAAAATCATCAAGGGTAATTACACATCTATGGATTACAGTAATTACTGAGAAGCTGCAGCAGGAAAATACCTCTTAGCCAAGCTCAACTTAGCCTCTCACCTGAAGCACAAACACAGGTGACCCGTCGAGCTCCTCCGTGACTGAACCGTAGTACTCATTCATCGAGAACACCGGGGCTTCGTCGTTCTTATTAACCACGGTCACCACCACAGCGGCGTAGTCCTCCCACTTCCCGTCAGAGGCCAGGACCAACAGCTTGTACCTCTTCTGCTGCTCATAGTCCAGCGGTTGAGCGATAAAGATGGTTCCTACCTCTGGCTCGATGTCAAAAACGCCACCTTTGTTCCCTGATGTTATCTGGTAGCGCAGCTTGGCATTTGCCCCTGTGCCAGGTTTTAGGGAATACATGGATTGAAAAACAAAACAAATCCTGAGTTGTTGTTTTTTTGTTTGTTTGTTTGTTTGTTTGTTTTTTCAGTAATGGCGTTCAAATGCTTATTCATTGATTACCAATTTTGTGATAATAGCATGCATTAATTGGATTACAAATTTAATTTACACAATTCACAAACATTCACACATTATCCTGGCTGTCTTTCATAGCTTAGCAGTGTTTTGGCTGTGTTGTTGTTGAATGAAGCAGGACTTAGGCCTACTGCAGATACTGTATTAAGCCTTAGTCTCTTCATAAAGACCCATTATGCTACTTTATTGCATCATCTTGTATCAGAGGTTTGAGGCCACTAACCTGAAAATTTCTCAGCTTGGCTAAGGCTTTGAGCTTTGTAACACTAGAAACCTTTTATATGAACAAACGTTTTCTAAAGCAAAAAAAAAACAAAAAACATAAAAGCACAATAGGGGATCTTTACAACAAAGGAATAACTGCTTATTTAATGGTGAAACTGGGTGCATTTCGAAAGGCTGCAGAGTATATCTGGTTAAATAATTCCTTTGTTTTTGGCTCATTGTTACAATGTTTCTTTTTTTTTTTCGTTCTTACTACAGTGGTATAGGAACAGAAGGCTGTAAACTCATGGGTATTACACCTCATTTCCTCCAAGGCCCAAGCATTAGTAGGTTTTCATGTATTCCCCACTTGTTTTGATTACTTAATTAAATGGAAACTTTGTACCTCGTCTCCTCCACTTTAATCAGATACTAATTAAACTGCTGGAAAAAAAAAGGTAAAAAGGGTGCATGAGAGCAAAAAGCAGCATGCTGCACTCTGGAAGTGTTCTCCAGGGAAAGGTTTTCGAGTCCGAGAGAAGGTGGAGGACATAGTTTAGTAAAGAGGAAGTCAATATCTAACCTTATCTCATCTCTATGGAGACCGTCCAATCTGCCGGTTTAACACTGGCAAACGATAAGATGATCTCCTACTATGTGCAGTCTTCACTTTCAATCATCCTGTTGGGTTCAAGTAGCTCCAATCGCATGTAAATACACTAATCTGCACTATTAACACAAGCCTGGCTGACAAAGTGTTTCCTTGCCTCCCACCGTGAACTGGCAGGCTTACAGCAGTCAAGCCCAGGGCGGTGGTTCTTAAACAAGACAGATTGATTGTGGCCTCTTAGGCACAAGAGCAATAGTATTGTAAGTTTAATATTGGGGGCTGGTGTTGTGCCACTGCTATTCATCATTAGTACAGCAGCCCAGTCTAAGCTGCACCCCCGCTCTCCATAAATACTTGATTAACGGACCCAAACACGCTTGATAAAGGGATCTGAGGCTGCCGTTGCACTGAGCGTGAGCAACTGCTTTATTGGTTAAATCCCGCCCACCTACTGTGTGGGAGCGTGTCAGTCTTTTTGGAACATATGTGCTACAGTGCATTACTGAGCACTCTGATGAATGCTGCTAAATCTAGCCCTCTGCATGATTTAAGCAGCGCATATAAGGAAACACTGCTTGGAGGGTCACTTAATGAATAATGCTACAAAGAAAAAAGCTTGCGAAAAATGTGCGTACTTGGCAAGAACTCTCCACAGGAAGGAGTGATAAGCTGCCAAAATATTTTCAAAAAAGGGGATTCAGGTGTAAAATGAAAATCAATGCAGTATGGAAACTTTTGTGGAAGTTTCAAAGAGGCTTACAAAAACTTTCTTATTGGTTCTGGTTGGATGGTTTTCATAACCTTTAGGAGGCAGCTAAACTCAATTCTCCGTGGAACCTCACAGGTTTGCAGGCTCATCAGACGTACCTTCATCCTCGTCATTAGCACTAACGGTGACAACAGTCAGGCCCACATCTGCATTCTCATCAACGTCAACTTCGTACAGCCTCTGAGCGAAGAGCGGTTTGTTGTCATTGACATCGCTGATGAAAACCCGCACATACGCTGTGTCTGCAGGAATGACAAAATGGCATGAGATTAAACGGCACAGTATGCGCAAACACCCACACTCACAACACACCCACAATTTCTGTATATGACTATCCTCCATCTGTTCATTGATTCCACAATTTATTGTCAACGTTTGGCTCAGAAGAGACACTTAACCCAGCATAGTGTGGCTTGGTGACACAGAATCAGACAAAACATTATTCAAAGGAAATGCACGGTAAATTACATAAATTATTCATTTTGTCATAGAGTTTATTGTTTTAACAAGAGTAACTGTTTTCGCCAAAGTGAATAACAGTAATAGGGCTGAACCTCTTCAACAAGAGGCTTTTTTCAGTGAGTAGATAAAGAACCTCTCTACCGGGAGGTTAAATATTTATAAGATGACAAGTGTTTGTGTCTTATCGTGCTCCCCTCATTATACTGTTTATTTCCTTAGTTGGAGAGAAATTATCTGCTCACAAAACACATAGGTGACATGTTAATTTGGCACTGCTGCAATAAGAGATGATGCTTGTGCAACGTGCGTCTATTTTCTATGCTCGTTTCAACACTTTACTTCTCCACTTGGTCTATCCCAGGGGTAAGGCAGGGAGACAGGTAATGTTTGCAGACGAGATGAGCCCTTCTGGATGTGGAGATACGTAGCATAAGACACAGCTAAGGCTCATTGCAAATGCTAAGCAGCCCTGACAGCCCCAGAGAGAGGGCTTTGCTGCTCCAAAACATCACCCTTTACCCCTAATATCTCCATCACAAACATTTGCCAAGAGCCACTCAGGAATACAAACATCATATTGCATCACTCTGAACACAGACACTGGTTCTATGAGTGCCAGGGTGCCATAGAATGGACATGGTACACAAAAATAGGCTGCACAGGCCAAATATTGAACAATGAAAATGAAAAAAGGTAAAAAAAAAAAAAAAAAAGAAAGAAAGAAAGAAAGAAAGAATGAAAAAAAAGTGTTGTTTCCAGATGTAATGGCACAAGGCTGCTGTGTTCTGTGTTAAATTAGTCACTTCTGAAAATCTGTCCCAATGGATAAATGATTGTGGTAATTGTGTGCTTGTGCAGTCTGCTTAAAACATTGCAGAGGGAGAAGAGGGTTTTATTATAGCCCCATGGGCAACGAACAATGTTACTTTTTATGGCTCAGCCACTGCGCTTTAGTAGAGGACACTTTAAAATACAACTGTGCAAGTCACCGACTGTACATCATAGTATCAGTTTAAGGGTTGCTTGCTTAAAGCAATTTTAAGATATTTTGCCCTAATGTTGGGAAACTACAGATTTGTGAATTAATATGTACCAAATTACTTAGTAACCTATTTAAGGTAGATAAATGCAAAGGGAAAACATAAATAGTTCAATATTATGTTCAAAATTAAAAAAAATTCTCTTTTAAAATATTCAGGCATACCTGAATTAGGCTGCTTGTTTTTCCCAGGTCGTGCTGATTCCTGTCCATCCTCAGACTGGACTTCTAGCAAATAGGAACCGCGTGCCTCACGATCAAATACTGCTTCTGTGTAGACGATCCCAAGTGTTGGGTCTATACGGAACAAACTGTGGTCACCACTGCTGTCACTTAGTAAAGAATAAGTGATCTGTGGAGCACAGGGAAAGAGAAAAGGAAGTTACAATAAACCTGATGAACTGATCACCTTGAGAAAGACTTTGTAGATTAAAATGGCAGGGGGTCGCTATCATATTGTACTTTTATTGCAGGAGGAACTGATCCTGTATCACAAACGTATTATCAATGTCAGACAGTCAGTCAATCAGTCAGTCTGCTACAGTAGCGTAGCTCTCTTAACCACCATGACCGGTGTGAACAAAAGCTTCCGCTGAGGTAGCATTATGGTCCGACAATCTACAATGTACTTTGTGACAATAACAGCTGACCATGAAAAAACATTGCTTTAGTGAAGCTGAACAGCATGTAAAACAAGCACAAAACATGAATGCAAACCTCTCCATTCAGACCCAGGTCTTTGTCATAGGCAGAAACCTGAAGTACAGACGTTCCTATCTGGGCACCTTCGGTCACTGAGGCCTCATATATGGATGAGGTGAAAAACGGCACATTGTCATTGACATCTAAAAAGAAAGAGAATTATATAGCATAAGGTTAACTGGTCAATTTACTCTTAATTGAGAAATAAAACATCCTTTGCCGTAAGCATGGGGTACATTAAAAATGTAGTGTCTGGTTCACTTCTAAAGGCTGTTTAAAGTATTTGATCTCTACACCTGTACAAAAGTCAGATTTTTACTACTACAGACTTAAAACTCAATAGAGACATCGGAGTTACATAAAGATTTAAAGTGATAAAAAGTACCTGTAATGTTGACATAAACAGTGGTAAAAGCAGCAAGAGGGACAGCTGCCACGTTTTGAGCTCGAACTCTCAAAGAAAAAAAGGGTGTAGTCTCGTAATCCAGTGGTTCCGACACCAAAATGGAAGCTGACCCATCTTCCCGATTTGGAGAAAGGTAAAAACGAACTGGCATATTAGTTTCTGGCACCATCCCATCCTCCAGGTTGTAGGTCACCCTTGGATCACCTAGCTGAGAGGTTGCCTTGATGGTCTAAGTGGGAAGCAACAGATGGGTTTAAGAAGAAAGCAACATAAAAGAAGAGTATGCGCATCTTACATGGAAAAGACTGAGCAGAATAAATGTTCAGAGAGAAAATATATAAAAGCTCTTGGATGTGCTTCTTTCCTGCCTAAGCCCATGCAGCTTTACAATCTCTTTTGATTGACATTCTTGCTCAAGACAGCTCCTCTTGCTCAGTGGAGTAGAAGATCTCAGTTTAGAGATAAGAGGTAAGATGCATTTTTTTAAATATAACACAATCATTACAAAAAATGTAGTTATGTGGATATTTGCACCAAAAAAAAAAAAAAGTTCTAAGAGTCGTTTTTTTTTTTTACACACATGGGCATATAATTTATGTATCTACACTCCTGTGCAAAAATCATAGGCAGGTTTTGGTGTGCCAATTACAAATACACACAAAATTACAAAAAAAGAAGAAAAATCTAATCTAGAAGCACGTGGAGAGCATAGACCTCTGCCAAGCAGCTCGCCATGATAAAAATATAGTGCCCAGATCTGTCCTCAAACTCAAAGATCTGGTCTTTTAATTGAGTCACAAAACCCTTATATCTCACAATGGTAAAAAATCCACCAAAAATTTTTTTGTACTTTTAGTATCTTCGGTCTATATCTCAAAAAGGCTCCTTAAAACACTCCTGGACCTAAACAGCGACCTGGATCCACACCAAAAGTGATAATTTTGTCCATGGCTTATTTCTGACCTTTACTGAAAAAACAAACAAAAAACAAATCTGTATAACTTAAAGCACTCTTTGTTAACAGCATTCACACCTTACTAAACCCTTTGCACAGTACAGTAAATGCAATAATATTGGAGTGTATAGAAAGAAATATTTTGTTATTATGGGCAGGTGTTTTATAATGTCTTTGCACTGCATCCCTTTAATATAATTGATAAGACGAACGCTCGCTGTCAGACTGATACCACTGATATAACTAGTCTACGTCTGCATGAATCCCCTTGCAGAGACCTTGGAATAAAAATATTTATGAAATGTAATCTCCAGATTGACACGGATATACTTTTCACATCAAAGGAGACACTCTGAAAGGATTTAATTAGTCGAAGTCGTAAAAGTTGCCTTCTACATGCAATCCAATCAAATATTTTACCTACAGCATCAAACTAACACACTGCAATAGTCTTTGGGCACTCTGACAAGCCATCTGAGTTGTATTTTTAGCACAAAAAGACAACACCTTGTCGGAATAATGCTCAAACTGTCTATTAGCTTAGAGGAGGTGAGCAAACAAATATAGAGCCAAGACAATTAACGGGGGAAAAGTGGGATAAAGTGGTCTATAGTTGGATTAAAACATAAGCATTACCACAATAGGGGTGTCTCTGGCCGTGTTCTCAGGAATAGTCATATAATAGGTGTCCTTCTCCCACTGTGGAGGCTGGTTCTTCACATTGGTGATGGTGACAGCCAGCTCCACGGACGTGCTCCGATTTCCCCCGTCTGACGCGATGATGTCCCGCGTGATGTAGGGCCTCTGCAGGCACAGCATTAGACCAGTCAGTGAGACATCATCCTGAAAGCTAAGGATTGTATTCTTTTTTTGTGTCACTGACAAATAAAAGCGTTGCTGAATAATGTAACCACAATATGACCTAAAATTACATAAATTGGTAAATAAAGCTTTTAATTGGCCAAATATACAGAAAAAGTTTGCTTTAGAAATACTAATGCAAGTATATACTGTACATATACTGTATCAACAATATATTTTCAGTATATTATGTATCTAGTCCTGGTGGCGAGTATGCTAAAATCTTTACCTCCGCTATTTCCTCTCTGGGGTTACCACTTCCAAGTGTGCAGGGATATTCATAATAACTTGACAAAGGTTTAATGCTGGATGCAACTCTTCCCATTCATCCAAGCTTGGAACCGACACAAATAGTACAATCACTAGCTTGTAACCCGTTGTGGAATAAATAATAATTTGAAATAATAATAGTAAGATATGCACTAGGACAATACATTTGGCTCTAGATATGCTGTTATGCCAGGCTAAGCACAAAGTAAGTGGCAGCAGCGACCGAATGAGTCACTTTTCTAAACTGATCTGTTTTTTTAAGATTATTTATTTCTATATACCTTAAATAATCAGCTTTAGTAAACTCACCCTCCCTAAAGTAAGGAAATAATTTGATTAGGCAAAAAAATAAAAAAGACATCAATAAACTATATTCCCAAAATGCAAAATATTCTTTCTGCTTTTGTTGTATAAAAACTGATATGAACTGTGTCTGAGAAATTCTATATTATTAAAGTGGACACTGCAGGGAGGCTACACATTTTCTTAAGAGGCCATTAGGGCATGTTTTTGTTTATCTTAATTAGAAAATGCACAACATCATCATAAGGCTCACATCAAGAGGAAAATAGTCCAAAAAATAATGTGCCTTTTGGCCCGCTGAGGGTAATTGCATTTCACTGCCACAGCTCTCAGTGTGCAACTTATTGTTATAGTCCAAATAGTAATTCAGTTGTAAGGTTTCACCCATGAACTGTATTCTATCAATGCAAATTGCAGCCACTCTATTATTGTGCTGCTGCAGTCAGATAAAAAGGATTCCCACTTTACTTTAAAATTACATTTTCTCGTCTTTGGACAATCAAATTAGTATTTGTGAGCAAGTACTACTCACTCTCAGAGCTTGAAACCATAGACTATGGACCTGGTTGTGAAGCTGGTTGTAAAGGAAATGACTGAATGATTGCATGGATTTAGGTCTACAGTATGTCATGTTCATTTTAATGTTTCTGTACATGCTGAACTAGATAAGACCAGAATAATTACTGTTACTTATAACCTGGACAGTGAACAGAAATACTCAAATGACTGGGAGCTAAATGGCACACTTTGCTGTCAGGTGTTGTGAGATTTCCCTTAACAGAAAACGTACGGTAATTAGAAACGGAGGTGACATAATTGTAACCCAGCTATGATTCTAATTACTTCTGAACCCGCTGTGAAATATGCATTAGCTTTGTTAAGACACTTTTGGTCATCTGACTTTAAATACTGCATGAAGATGGTGAGACTTTTAAGTCTAGTGTGCTAAAAAGTATGCTAAATTATACAGACCACTATAGTGCTAGAACACGTTTTCCCCTTTTACATGAGACTAAGTGATGAGGAAGAGTGCTGCTCTTGGAAAAATACACACCTTCAAAAAGGTTGAAATCAGTGACGTAAATTACTAATCAACCTTTAACTAACCCAAAATAGGAAATGTTGGAGGAATGTGATTATAATCTGAGGTTACTTGGGTTAACGTGTTATTTTGCAAGTCAACTCACACAAATAAACCTTTAGCCTCCGGTCTTTCATTAGCTCAAATAGCTTCAAATGCATCAGTTGTCAGGGTCCTTATTGAGATCTTCTGTTAAAAATACTATTCATACTGATCCAATTAATCAAAGCAATAGTTGCACAGCTAGACAATAAAAGTTCTTGTGATGATTAGTCTTTTTTTTAAAAACACATGGCACCCATTACACTCATGATAGAGTGAATGCTTCTCTCTGCGTATGCATAGATAGTCACAGACCATATTTAGCAACAACTTGGCTGCCATCATCAGACGT
The DNA here is from genome assembly GCA_020698575.1 of Bostrychus sinensis. Lineage (NCBI taxonomy): Eukaryota > Metazoa > Chordata > Actinopteri > Gobiiformes > Eleotridae > Bostrychus > Bostrychus sinensis. Next base: position 23,710,239 of record CM036251.1, read on the forward strand.
GACCACAGGAATCCCAAGCTGTGAAAATCTATTTTTAATCAGTTGTTTTAGCCTGAATTAGGCTTGCTCCATCTCCTCTCTCAGTGTTCTTTCCACATGCAGTACCTCTGGGAGCATGCATAGCCCAGATTGGGAGGAGCAGACACTTGGAGATGGCTCATTCATTAGTTTTGTTGACACAGACCCACAGGCTAACATATGATACAGGCTGTGTGTGTGCGCGTGTGTGTGTGTGTGTCTGTGTGCGTGTGTGTGTGTTTGCCAGCTGAAAGTGAGTTTATTAATAACTTGTGACTGACCTGTGAGATGGGCTGGTTAACGTAGACCCATCCAGTGACAGGGTTGACCTGCAGGTACTCAGGTTGTTCCGGGGAAATGGAATAAGTGATCGCTGCATTAGTGCCAAAGTCATCGTCGTGAGCAGCCACACGCAAGAAGCTGGTCCCCACCAAGGTATCTTCTCTCAAGAAATCTGAAAGAGTTAGATTGAATATTTTATTGAGGGTAATCCACGGCCAAATGTAAACTGTGGGTCATGTGTTAATTAAAATATGAAGCCAGCATGATTACTAAATTAAAACTTACTTGTGTTTCTTAAATTGTTGTAATGCCCTAAGTATATTTGTAGCAGTCAATGTTCATTTAGTTTTTAAGTGCATGGTGACTTTAAGCATAAGAGATAAGTGTCTCTTTCAGTAATGCACATTATAACAATGCATTTTAGTCAAAACAAATCTCTATCTATGAAATACAAATACACACTTTCTTCCGCAATATGTTTGATAGTTCCCATATCAGCACTTTGCAATTAAAATGCTTCTGACCACAGGGTTATTTTTTAGGCTGAAATGATAATCATCTAATAGACTTCAACATATTTTCCTCTAGAAATAATTAAGGCATATTTACAAAGTTCACCCATTCAGCCCAATCAAGCTAAATGACCAAAATTAAAGGGGCGTTTAACCTTAAATGAATCTCAGCCCTGTTTGGTGGAGTGGTAGTATTGCTCCAGCATCTCTTATGAGTCATTCTGAAGCCTGTAGCAGCATGCATAATGACTGTCCAGCACTTACACTCATAGCGCAGATTCTCAAACTTGGGGCTATTATCATTCTGGTCCAGTATCAGGATGGTGAGCGTGCAGATGCCAATGAGTGGCTCCTCTGCCCAGTCGGTGGCTGTTACTGTAATTGAATACTCTCTCTGCCGCTCCCTGTCGAAACGTCTGGCTGTCACAATTTCTCCTGTAAATATACAAGAATGATCGGCTTGTTACACACAGCCTCGCCTAACACACACATATATGAACATGGATTCAGCTCTCTCATTGGCAGTGCATTCACACATTTATGAGTTTATCATTACTGATGTTTTTTTCCAGTTATGCACTGAACTGATAATAAAGAAGACATGTACATTATATCACAACAAACGGTTAAAAAGAAGTTATCTGGAAAGTAGAAAATGTTTCACCTCTTATCCAAGAGGTTTGACTTCTTTTTAACCTTTTGTTGTGCTTTAATTAGCCTGGATGAGTGAGAGTCTTCACAGACATGTAGATTATAGTAAATATATTCTGATGAGTGACTGAGAAGATAAGAATTGCATGTTAACTTATTAGGACACTGCACATAGCACTCAGGCTGCTTTGAGTCCGCTCTTATAAAAAAAAAATCCAATTAAGTTTCTACTTACTTTTACCCTTGAATGAGATTAACTTGTATGACTTTTAGAGGAGTCAGTTCAATAAGATGCCAAAGTAATAGGATGCACAATATATTGCTAATTATCGTTATTGTGATATTGGCAAATGCAATATTCAAATTTCAAATTTACACTGTCAAAGTTAGTGTCTGGAGCCTTCAATAAAATGTCCAAATAAACATGTTATGACCAAAATTTAAAATTTCAATTGAATGATCAACATTTAGTACTGATTCAGTTCTAAATTTAAACTCAAATTTAGTTTTAAGTTTTGATTTAAACCACTTTTGCCTAGTGAGTCCAGAGCCTTGTATTTGTTTTGAAATGTTACTGTGTGATTAATAAAAATGTATGCTTATTAAGAGTATCCAAATATTGTCAATCATATCATTGTCACAATATTCAGCATCATTATCACATACATATCACAAGTTACAGTATGTAGAGTGACCCTAAAAAGTCATATTTACTAGTAAGTGTAAAGTGAGAAGGACCAGACAGTGTATGCCCACTCTACCTGTTTCTGGGTTAATTCTGAAGGCAGCCATTGCACTGTCTCTGTGCATTAAGCCGTATTTGACTTTTCCATTTGCTCCCTCATCTGCATCCACAGCATGCACTTGCAACACAAAAGTCCCTGTTGGCTGGTTCTCTAGCACTGAGGCCTGTTCACGATATTGCTGGCACTGAGATAGAGAAAAGGAAGAAAAAGAAATACAGAGGGGAGGGGGAGTCAGGAGAAAAAGACAATATGAAAAGCACTGCTCGAACACAGAAAAACATCATCAGGAAATTTACCCGTAATGAGAACACAGGGATCAAACAAAATAATCTCATTAACAAGAAGGTCATTACTCACTCAATGCATAAATCACAATGTAAAGTTATAGATATGGCCATTTGTATCTATGGAAATGAAAACACTCAAGCTGAACTCCTTTGAAGAGCCCGAAGTAAGCAGCTTTGTATAAGGCAAGAACCCAATCCATTCCCCCTAATGAACATGTGCCCCAGAAAAGGAGGCGCAGCTCTCTGGAGTGCTGCGTTTTTGTAATCAGATATAAATGCTAGTTACTCTTGTCAGAATGACCATGAGATATGAAAAACAATGGGCGAGGAGGAGCAGATGCACACTGGGGGGAACTGATAGAACTGGATCAAAGCAAGTGAGAATGCAAAAATATCAAGTCTTCTTCTTCTTCTTCATGAAATATGGTGACTTATCTTATGACCTATATATTGCTGTTCATATAATCATAAAAAAACTCCAACATAAGGTCAAGTGCATCTCAACAGAAAATAGTGAGATATGCAACCCAGCTAAAACATTTGACAGGCACCAAATCCACGCAAGCACGTCTCTTGGCCAAGACTAATTAAGGCAGAAGTTAATTAAACAGGTATATAGTATATTGTGATGATATTGCACTTTTTTTAGGTGAATTAATTGAAATCCCGATGGAGCGCCTAAAGATAGAGTGGGTGTGCAGGCTAATCAGAACTCATGGGAAAACAGAGCAGAGAGAGAGAGAGAGATGGAGGCCAGGGAAATGAGAACACCGGGGCAAAATACGTTCGAGTGGGAATGTGTGAGAAAAAATGATAGACAGAAGAAAAGGTCTAGAGCACAGACAAGCATATGGGAGACAATATTTTGTGAGCATGTTATTTTTTTAGGGCAAAACAACCAACTGTCAGGTATTAGTATGCCTGTGTTTGGCAAAGGCAGCAACAAAACAAAACAGTAATATAAACCCAGATGGGAATTGATTGCATTGTAATGCATGTATTTTTGCAAATCTAAGTTGTCTTTCCGCTCTAAATTGCAGCTGCCAACTCAGTTATGAAAATTTGACAAATTTGACATAAACAGACAAGAACAAGATTTTTGAGAGAAATGCATCTTAGTAAGCACTTCTCTTACTCTAAGACTGATAAATACAGAAGTGGTTAATGTGCTCTTGAGAACAAGGGTCTTTCAAAGCTAACTACCACCTATTTATTGGGACTTGAATTGGACTTGTACTAAACATATTAATAGCATTGATAAGATAAAGAGCAGACTCAACCAAGGAGATGTTCCGATGATGTTAACATGATATTAAAACATCAATATCATTCATGTTTATAACAGCTTTTTTTGGTGTCATTCAGTTCAACAGACTTTGCACCATTACATATTGTCTGCCTTTGTACTATGAGACTGAATAGTAAATAGGACAAGTGACCCAGAGGGAATCACTTCAACAGAATTAATTATCAAGTAATTATTACTTTTGCCAACACTGTCACTAACACTGTCACCACTGTCATTTGAATGACTTTCAGAGAAGCCAGAGACTTTAACATAAATCTAAGGTACAACTACACCACTGTGCAATATTTGGCTTCAAAATATAAATAAAAACTATTTCGATAGCTCACTGATGATTCATGGACGCACTAATGTAACTTTAAGTGGCAGAGCATGCAGTGAAAAATATGTCTTTCCTAATAAACACAACTTTCCACAAACATACATAAATATACGGAATATACATGTAAATGCTAGATACTGTCCCCCAAAAACACTAATATGCGTCGCTTGTAAAGTATGTGTAAAGTAACTCAATCGTGCATCAATCATTATTGTGATTTACTGCCATGTTGCCCAGCCTACGTTGTGTGTATTTATCATCATAATTAATGTATTAAGGAATACAAAAAGGTGCATTGCCTTAAAGCACTAAAAGCCCTCACCTCTTCAAAAACAGGTTTGTTGTTGTTGACATCATCAACTCCGACGATGACACGAGCAGTGGAGGAGAGTGAGTGTGGGCCACCTGACGCATTGTCATCTGTGGCAGTAACATTCAGCACATATTCAAGGCCTTGAAGCTTTGGCAGCGGACTGGAGCGGAGGCGAATCAACCCTACAAGTTCAGGCAGCCGTTAAACTACACACAATAAAACACAATTTCATTCGCTATTAAGCATGATATTATTGGCACTGTGGCCTTGCTTGTTGTGGAAGGTGCTATAAATAAGAATGCCTGTTGAGAATGTGATGGAAAGTGGAGGAAATTCACCTTAGAAGTCAACAAAAAGGTTAAAAAAAACATCTGATATGCGCAGCAAATCCAAAAACCAATTTCACAGTAGTGATTTTGTCACTTCTCTAATCTAATAATTGTATGCTCTTCTCTAAAGATGCTTGTCCAGTTCAGCCACTTGAAGGGAAACATAAGTAATAAGTGCGTGGGGTTAACCAGCCTCAGAAGATGCCTATTAGCTGTTCCTCTCTAGCCCTCTTTGTTTGCTTTCATGTTAACAGTCAAGATAAAAGGTGGGATAAAAGGACACAGACTCTGAGTCAACATCTTTCTCGTCAACACTAATACAAAAACATCAGAGGTTGCAGGACTGGTAAGCAGTTTGTGATGTAGAAGGGAACTGAAGTGAGAGCACGGGGAGTGTTTTACTCTCTTGTTGTGTTTCTGTTCATCTCTCTCAATGCTCTTGATTATAGACACTATTGCAAGCAGAGGCACATAGATGTGACTGCTTGACTTCCCTCCTGTTCCAATTTATATGAGCATAGCTGCCCACAGTGAAGAGAAGAGGGGACTAGTTCCTAATGACAGTGCATGGCGTTGACATCACTGCACTACTACATTAAAATAAGTGAACTGTGGTATGCACGTTGTAATTCTCCAAGCTTAAATGTCAGCCTTGTTTACAAATGGGACACAAGCTCTGGCACCTATTCACTGGACTGCTGCAGCATTCACCCTTTCCATAAACAGTAAGTGGGAAGCCATATTGTAGGCTTCTGCACCCAAAGGATATCAGCCCTAACATTTTCTTGCACTGAGCGTCCACAGAAATAATATAAAGGAATATGAAAAGATGACACAAAAGAAAGAGGAGCTTGCAGAGCGCGGTCTGAAGATTGTGAGCTATGATAGAGCAGTTGTTGTGAAATTGAATTGAAAGGGTTGGGTGACAAATGTCACAGCGATTGCCACTGGTTTCGGATCAAAGGGTAAATAAAAAAGATAAACTGTGCAGTCACCAAAAGCTCGAAAGCCTAGAAACATGGTAGGCATTCTCACCAGCACCTGCAACTAAAAGCAAAAGCCATAGTGGAATTTTCCAAAATAACATTATGGTTTATATTTATGACCTCCAATAATAAAAGAGCATTGCCCGTTTTGAAATTACGGCTTTTAATATCAACTTCAATATCTTTCCACATTGACTTTGAAAGTAAAGGGCATCCATTGCGTAACACTGAAGCAGAAATGTATTAGAGCAAATTGAATGTGTTATTTGATGGAAGGCCTGTCAATTACACAGACTGAAAATGTAAAGTGTAAATGGGAAGGGCTTGGAAATTAAGAAGTATCACCTTTCTGGCTGTCGATGATGAAATTTCCCTCCTCATTGCCCGCTGTTATGGAGTAGATTATACCATCGCCATCTGGGTCTTTGGCCAGAACTGTTGCAACGAGAGTGTTGGGACCTGCATCCTCAGAAACAAACGTTCGATATCTGCAAAAAGCAAAATACAACACAGGAAGTCAGAAGTGTATGATAAGACAGGCATAAGCACACTAATCAGACTTATGGTTGTGGATTTTTCTTGTCAATATGCTTTAACCTATACGCTTAACTGACCAGAACAGAGACAAATGATAATGTCTACTGGGATGTTGGAGTCATTGAACAAATGGCGCTTCCATGTTCCCAGCCCACTGTGGCCCATTTGATCCAGTGCCTTTTAAAATGTCAACAGTGATTTGCTTGCTCTGTGGCGCTGGGCAGTGAGATGCCCGGGCAAGACACATGGGACTGATATTCTACTGTGGTTCAAAGCACGAAAGGGTGGTGATGAACTGCAAGACTTTGAGGATGGTTAGATGAAGAAAAATGGCACAAAAAGACAGAGAGGGAAGCAGATGACAAAAAAGTAGGCTGGCACTGATGTGACAGGTAATGTGATATGTGTGAGCTCGAAAAGAGAAGGATGGATAGACAGACAGACAGGCAGACAGAAAAAAAAAAGCGGATAAAAAAAGGGGGCGGCATTCCCTGAAATACTTCTACTTGATTTGTCAGCAGAACTCATCCCCTATGAGAGTCCGGACTGGATGCTGCTAATGCAGGAGTATGTGTGTCGAGGGGAGGTGCGAGGACCCAGAGGGAGGAGGCGCTGGTGTCTGTGGTGAGAAGTCAGAGGTGATTGATGGTTTACAGAAGAACGCTGATGGGTGATTCATCTCCGCCAGCCGTTGCAGTCTCCGTGGCAACATGAGTGACCTGTAATCTGTCACCCAACTCACAGGCCACTTCTCCACAGCTCTGTGGGATGAGACGTATAGACTCCCCAGGCTTTTCCTCCTCCAGCATCTCCCTACATCTCAGTGAACTGTGAAGTTATACTTAAAGTCTGCATCGGGATGCTGTCCCGGATGTCTGGTGATTTGCATTTCTGTAGGAACTTTACTTCCCGTCTCACTTTTTAGCCTCTGTACAACTTGTTGAAATGTGAGAAGACGTGTCATGAAAGTCATCCTGTCCCCTTCACATGTACAAGTGTCTCAATTAGTCTCACTAGCAGCCTAAAATCATAGAAGTCTGCCCAAATTACAGCCTCCCTCACAGGCCTGTCTGCCAACTTTGTGCTAACTCATAGGCCTTATCTACATCTCAGTAAGGCATACCATGACGACGCGCACAGCACACCTTAGCTGGCAATATGCCTGCATTTCTAACTACCTGTCTGCTGGCCTAGAAACAGTATTTGTCCAGCTGCCGACAGCCTGCCTGCCTTATCTGCATATCTGACTGGCTGTCTCCTGTCTGCTCGCCTCCTATATTTTAGTATTCTTCACTAGCTTGTCCTGCAACCATGTTTTCTTTTCCAGTTTACTGTTTGTCTCACAACATCTGCACCTCTGTCTCCCAGTTTGTTTAGCTCTTTGTCTAGCCACCCACCGAGACTGACACCTGACAACACTCCCAGAGCAAGTAGCAGAGAGAGGTCTGCAACGGTTTTCTGTGAAGGTCAGTGGAACATGACTGACAGGACAAGCCGCTTACTCATTTCAGAGAATTAATGCAGTGGAGCCATTGTGACAGTTTCTGCCCACCCGCTCACGTAAGCTTTGCCAAAAAGGCGGTCCAGGACACACTGGATTGCATCCGTATGTCATTTCACTGCATACCTCAAGAAAGACCAAAAATAGACCAACAGGAAAGCTGTGAATGTTTATTGCGCTATTCTCACGAAAGCCTTCAGAATATGCTCTCAAAGTAACAGTGTCAGATTATTACTGTTGGTGTGAAGTCTTTAACAAATGTATTGATACCAGATGGCTGTGATTAAACCTCCAAATAAAACACTGCATTTTTCTCAGCCATAGTGCCTTTTACTAGAGCAGTGTTGACGCAAGTTGGCCTCTATTCCTGGCAGGACTGCCAGCATCAGATACTGTAGTGATGAATAGCCCAGAGGAATGCAGGTCTACTGTGTGATGTAACAATCCCTATATATGTGATGCAAGTACCTTGTTTGCTCAAATGGCATACAAAATAATGACAAACTGTGATCCTTTCTGATGATCAAGGCAAATACTCACACTCTAGATGTTTACATGTTTGAGTATTAGAAAGAGGAACATAACATGTATGTATAAATGTATCAATACTTTACTTGGGATGGCAGTAGCTCAGTCGGTAGAGCTGCTTGCCTACTAACTCGCAGGTCAGTGGTTCAAGCCCCCCTCCCAGCATTGCATACTGTCATTGTGTCCTTGGGCAGGACACTTCACCCACCTTGCCTGTATAAATGTGTCACTGTGGTGGTTGGAGGTGCCATAGGCCATCACTGACTGAGGAAAGAGTGAATAATGCACCAAATTAAGATTTGTATTAAGTATTTTTTCATATGATCTGTAATACACTGAAGTCACCTGGATCACAGTACAGGATTTTTGAAACCACAACTACTTTTGACATTGGTGGCATCTTGCACAGAGAGAAAATCTGAATGAATGATCAGAATGGGGCTAAAACAGGCCTGATTATTTTTCAGTGTGAGGTAGGCTTTAGGATTCTTGACACTTTGCTGAACATTGAACATTTATCTCAAAGTGATGAGAAGATGAGCAGATGCTGGCATTTTAGTTTTATCTTCTTTAGTTACATGCATACTGTTAAATGATTGATTCATTTTAAGGTGTATGTATTTTGTATCATAATATTGTGAGACACCATGGAATGGACTCATTTATTGTGACAGTTTTGAATGATAGAGCTCCTCACATTGGCTGGGAGAACGCCGGGGCTTCGTCGTTGACATTGGCCATCCTCACTCGGACCGTGGCGGTGCCAGAGTGTGGCTCGTCCCCACTATCCACTGCCATCACCACAAACTCATACAGATGATTGGGCCTTTCGTAGTCCAGTCTGCCCGCGGGAAAAACGGTCCCATGAGGTGAGATGCTAAAGTCCGGGCTCAAGGTGTAATAGGTGAGCTCTGCATTTAACCCCGAGTCACAGTCTGTGGCCAGCACTGCCAAGAGAGACAACACACATGGACCATCAATTAACACTTAATCAAAATGAGCTGATGAGATGGCAGCAATTGATGAATATGTTGACATCTGCGTGGATCATTATCTCTTTATGGCCCTACTAAACATGCCATAGATCATAAGCTTTGACAGCCACAATTACAAGCACCCAAACTGCACTGTGCCCTCCAGAATTATTGCTGTCATTTGGTAAAATGAGCTTAAAGACAGGAAAAAGAAACACAGAGATGAATGAGTGGTATATTCCTACTGAGGGTGTTTTTGTAATCCTTTTTATTCTATGGTAATTACACACAACAAAATATAGATTTGGTTTCTCATATGAAATTATTATTTTTTCAGTACTAAAGCCACAAATATTAACACTCTTGGTTGCAGAGCTAATTTAAGTCCTAGCTTGCCGTTTGGTGAATTTCGCTTCTTATGCGCAGACCCTCTAGCTCATAAGACTTGCATATTGCATATTCTTTTGATGTGTTTATTTCCTTTGTGTCTGGCCTTAGCAGCACTATTCTATGCATCCCAATGCTCCATTCTTCTTTCAATATCTTGTAATATAGTCAATGCCTGGCAATTACTTATATCTGCATTGTCTTTAATGCAAATGTGTGACATATTTATCAACTGTTAGGGAAGAAAAGGAACTCAATTCAATAGAAAATAAATAGTATATAGTATAGTAAATAATAGTATATAGTACTAGTAATAGTAAATATATAGTACCATGCCCAGCAGAAGCATGCTGATGTGATAATAGCAATTTTATTTAGCAGCTCAAACTGCTGAGATATCATTAATTAGATGCAAGTGTGAATGGATGCTCTTTCTTTCCTGCTGTCTGCCTCCTGAATGGCACAGAACTCCAGGTACATTTCAGGTACAGCGGATATTTTTAACTTTACCTGACAATAAAAACATTGTGGTTATTAAATATATGTGTGTTTTCTCAAGTATATGAGGTGTTGAAGTTGCTGCATTGACTGCCAGGTATACATATTTTGTCACAGACTCTTCAGCATTCTAGCTTTGATCCATCCACCGCTCACTTTTCTGTTGTATTTGTTGTGTTGTTTTTACACATTTGTGTTGGTTGTCTTTTCCCCTACTGCTTGCTCTACTGTGCCAACTGTTTCACCGCTTCAGGGTTTGTATACAAAAATGTTTTCAGATTAGATTTGTTCCATTTTTCTCACCCTATCCAAGCTAGTGATACCCATGGATCACCTATGGTAGCCCATCGGGGACAGGTGTCCCAGTGGCGCAGGAACATTTGATAAAAAAAAAACTAAACTAAACAATAAAGCTAAAATAAAACAAGAATTTTCTGAAAACTTGGGGCAACTTTTTGTCAGTGATTTGCATTTTATGAACTCTGTAGTCTGGTTTTGCCTTGAGCTGCAGTTAATTTGGGAGCACACATCACAGTGAAATGCTGTTGAGGTACATTCTGATCTATTCTAGGAATGTGGGTAAATATAATTCAATTTTTTCCAAAAGTAATCACACTTACTTTGGATAAGAATTAGAAACATATGCTTAAATTATACCTTTCTTGGACTGGCAGTTTTATGGATTTCTTACAAAGTAATTTTCTCTGCATGATAAAGGTAATAGTGTTGAAACTAGTGATGACAATAACAAACTGTATACCTTAATGTAATAAGATAAACATAATTCAAAATTTGACCAAGGCTGGCACTATGGTAATGAATTAAGTTTTCTGTGATGTGGTGGAGCAACATTATTCTCCAGAGTCCTTTTTAAAAAAAAACATATATCCAGACAACGCAAGTACAAGGGCTTTTTACAAGTCTGCCAGACCACTAGGCTGCAATAGTCTCACAACACAAACTGTGGGCTAAAAGTTGTGAACTGATCATTTGTTGTAAAGCAATATTTGCAGCCTCCAGTGTTGTTTATGTCCAAACATAAATAAATGCATGCATCATTGCACAGAACTATGATGATTATGCATGAATTGAGCTGAGATGTCAAAGCAGAAAAAGCTCAGTCTCTTCCCACATAAACAGAAAAGAAATAGAGTTTCCTAAAGCTTTTTCATGACCTAAATGACTCTTTGAATGCGTCTAGGAGGGCAAAATGCACAGAAATTACAGGTTTTTACTTAGTGTGGACAGTGCATAATGTATAAACAGGCAAGCTGGGATTCCACAAATCACCAAGCTCATTACAACTTAAAATAAATGAATGTAGCAGCTAGTTCAGCACATTAAAACTGAGTGTTTTATTATCCTCCTTTAAGATCTATTAGTGGATGCACAAACTGGAGCGTTATAAAAATGTAAGTTGTTACAATGAATGTCTGAATTACTGCTCTGGCTCAGGGCCATAATGCATCTGTGGCTTTTTAACTAGTTTCTCTTCACAATGAAACAGATGGGTTTGAAATATGGGGTCAGAGGAATCTTACCCTGTAGCAGAGAAGTTGCCGTGGTTACGGTCTCGGGAACTCCATCCACACTGTAGATGGATTGTAAGAACTCTGGGACACAGTCATTTTCATCTGTTATCAACACCTGAACCTGATTAGTGGTGGCAGTAAGGAAAGAGAGCAGTGGCAAAGAAAGAGGAAAAAAGTGAATAAAAGAGAATACAAAATTAGCAGTGTTTAATAATTCTTACATCCAGGTGACAACCATACAAAACACAGAACGCTAACTAGTTCAACACATTCTTTATCTTCCACGTCATGATTTCAAGTCCAAAATAGAAATGTTCTGAGCATGTGTGTGTCTCGCGTTGTGTGTTTTTCAACAAAAGCCCATAGCTGCCCTCCGCCCTACAAGCTCCCTGTCACCACTGTGTGTAAAGTGTGAAGTGACAGCTGAGTAATAGTCCTGAAATAGCAGGGATAGGTTTTTCCCAGTCTCCATCCTTTCAACACACAGCGGCACAAAGAGTGTTTTTTTTATTCTGTTACATCTGTGTTGTAAAACAAGAGCCTCACTTGATAATTGAGTGACAAAATCTCTGAATCAATAATTTAGATTCTGCTGAATGCATGAATAGTTTATCTAGTATTATTCGAATGAAGTTTCAGGATTTGGGATTGTGTTCTATATTTTACGCACATCATTTCTAGATCACACTCGACAAAAAGAGATAAGAGTGGAACAGGAGCAAAAGGGTGAAACAAACCACAAAAACAATCACACTGGGAAGCATGGCTTGCTTGTTAACATTTCAAACTCATTCAGCCGTACCATTTCTGCAGACAAACTCTGCTGCTTCTTTTTTGTGGTTATTCCCAGCACTGCAGAGTCAATAGGTCAGCACTGCAATCACACCAGCCCTTTGAATGTTGACTTTTCAGGCCATATCAGCCACAGATGGCTCTGTTTACACTATATTTATTTATTTGAGAATTAATTTGTTTGTTTTTTTTGTTTTTTTGTTTTTGTTTTTTTGGTGCTCTTAAGTGAAAGGAGGTAAAAAGCAGGACCCTGAGGCAGTCCAAAAGGTAGAAATTTGTTAAGTCAAATCTGAGATTATCAGGAATCAGTTTTTAACTTCCTGGCAATGGTTACATGTGCAAAGTGAGCTGTTAAAAAACATGCCAACAGATGAAAATAAAAATAAAAAACATGACAAACATTTAGCTATAACAGGGCAAATCTTATGTACTGAGTATCCTAAACATGCACAGTGCTAAACAGTTAAAAACATACACAAATCATAATATCAATCTAGTCAAAGAGGATCAAACGTGTCCCAAGCCTGGAAAAATAGAGAGGGTTGCAGAATCGCACTTGACGTAAAACCAATGCCAAAATAATCCGCAAATCACAGCCCACTATAAGGCATATGATGTTAACATCTACATATAACTAGTCAGAATCAGATTGGGGATAAAGATGTGTAAGTGTCCTGCACTGTAAAGAAAATTATGGGAAAACAAATCTGTGTCAATTTTGTAGCCAGCGTGAATGTAAGGGGACACAGAGTACATGGCTGTCCAGAGGAGTCTTCTTGGATATGTACCTCAGTGGCAGTGCTTAGGCTCCCAGGCTCCTCACTTGCTCGCACCATCAGAAGGTATCGCCGTTGATCACTTTCATAATCTAGAGTTCTAGTCAGGCTGATCTCGCCTGTCTCCTGTCTGATGCTGAAAAGGCTACTGGGATTGATCAGGAGGCTGTAGCTTATGGGCTGCTTTTGGAAGGAAACAGCCATCACCACCAAAAAGCTAAAGAAGCAAACAAAGAGGAAAGTGTTGGGAATAAGTGAGGAAAAGATCAGTTTAATATTTGACTCCAGTTGCAAACATGTTTATTTAAAATCAAATTTTCTTTCCTCACGTCAGCAATGTGCAGTAATGAAATCAATTGCTCCACGGCCCACTGGGCACATGCTATAAACAGTCAATCAGTCCTTGTCATTGCTGTGTAATAATGTAATACTATTAAGCAGATATCAATGCTTGTTTTTTTCATCTAGAGAGAGTTGGTGTTTTCCGACTTAGTGTGATAATGATATGTCAATTTATGCTTGAGAGCACTGCTGTGACCAAATGAATATTCAACACAACAGGTATAATCATTTGTTACATAAGCTATGTAAGCACATGTATGCCTGCATTAGTCATTGTAAAACATGTTTTCAGACAACTATGCATACATTTGAGTTTCATTTGTCACAAACACATTATTAGTTACATATCCAACTCTCCTTGGCTAAATAATGAGTATATAACAGTAAGCTTACACAAATGCAGCTGTCAAGGGTTTAAAAACTAGCAGTTATTTTACTGGCAGTACTTAGTTTTATTAGCTATTTTATGACTATATTTCATTATATTGCATTTTTAGCAGTCAGATAATTATACCAGCTGAGGCTATAATAAAGACTCTTTCTTGGTAAAGCAACATGGGACAGGCTGTATATCTATTTAATTTTAAAAAATGCCTTCAAAAACACAATAAATCCAAAGTCTTTTTCTCCTGTTTACAAAGACAGTGCTGTCACATTTTCTTGGACACCTACATCAGTACAGAAATATTCGGGTCTGCTGTTTTGAGTGCTTGTGTGGGACTCACGGTTGTCCTTCAGGCGTGTTTTCGGGTATGGAGATGACATAGCTGGTGTTAGTGAACTGCGGTGCTCTGGCTCCTGCCACCACAGAGAGCATGGCGGGGGCACTGCGGCTGCCCATGCCGTCAAGAGCCACCACGCTTAACAAGTACTCCCTGTCCCTCTGAAGCACCAGCCCTGTGGTCACCACCTGGCCTGTCTTCTTGTCCACTACAAAGCAGCCGTCACCGCCTACAGGAAAAACACAATGGCGTTATTTTCTGGTGCTGGATCCAGACCAATCCAATACTCTGCAGGCACTGTGGTGAATACTAACTGGGGATGGTTAGCCAGTGGAAAAAGGGAGGTGGATGTGCTCTGCTCTGTTTAGGACAGATCCAAAGCAGTCACAGATGTTAGTTTTAAATAGGCACACAAAGCACCATTCTTAAAATGAACAAAACTAAATACTACATCCTATACATTTGTGGCTTTCAAAAATCAAATTTTGACTTGAACCATACAAAACACTACAATAACTGCAAGGTCAAAAAGGTATTGGTTTTGCTTGTATGTAAACAGAGCTTTCATCATAGACCTGATGCTGATAACTCAAACTTAGCCATTCTGCTTCAATCATTAGCATTACCTGGAGCAAAGAGAGGGCAATTAGTCCACGTAAAAAAATCTATTTTTGCCTGATGTAGCTGAAAACAATTCTAACTATTTCCACTTCTTCCTTTATCTATAAACAGTACAAAATACAATGTTTGCTACTTGAGCTCTCTTTCAGTGGACTTTGGACTGAGTAATGTGGTAATATTATTATATATTGTTATAATAATATTACAATATTTCTACTACAATGACTGTGAATGTTCTTTCTTAAGCTATTATGTGAAACTAGAAGCTTTAATGGTGGCCGAATATTCATCTGACATAGAAGAAAACTCAGTGTTTGTAAATGTGTAACAAAGCCAACACATGAATCAAACATATGAGTGACAAGAGTCACTGCATTTACTCTATGCGACAAAAAAATAGGAACAATTATAGAAATGTAAGTAAGACAAGCAAGATGTTATACTATGCAGCGTCTAAATAATTTTTGTCAGTTGAGCAATTGCATCTATTATACACCAATTATCTATTACAGCATTGAGAAGCTTTTCTAAAAAACAGTGTGGATATTTGTATCTATTTGTGTATTTTTGTTGGTGCCCTTCACTAGAGTGCCCTTTATTTCCACAACAGACAGACGACAATCTGCTGAAAATGGCCACAGACTGGATTCCCTGCAGTATCCAGTTAACTGCCTCACTTTACTTGTTTTAGTTATGAACTCAACAACAGCTGTTGCCAGCTATCTCTGTCATTGTTTGCACCTGCTACAATTCATGGCCGATTTATTTACAGCAATCTACTCTGGCAGCCTGGCACAGGCCTCGAAATATGCATGACAGGTAGATATTAGTCGCGATTCACTGACTACAATGTTGTTCTATCTTTAATTCTCACTAGAGACGAGTAATTCTTGGTTTTCTTTAACTAGCATGAGACATTTTACATGACAGATTAAAGATGCATGGAAGTGCGCAGTATGTGATGCTAAAGTCAGTATTATGTAGCTCATGAATAAAATAATAATCACTTGTAAATGTGCAAATATTTCTTAGAAAGTACTGTAATTTAAACATAGTGCCAAGCAGAACTCCAAGTTATGCTCTATTTGGATTAACCATTACTTGGCACAATATTTTTTTGATCTTATGTAGCAAGACCTATTACAAAGTGTAGTCTGGAAGACCAGGTGAATTGCATAGGGGAAAAAAAGTACTTCTGATGTCAGGGGTCAATAGCATGCTTATACAAACTGACCAATGAGTAAAAGCATTGTCTCCTTTTTATGCTAACCAAGAGTCCTTGTCTCCTCCCCTGTTTTGCTTTGCATTTGCATTTGCTTCTAGCTTAAAGTATACTGTATGAAATAATGCCACATCAAAATGGACAATATATGGTTGTATATCTGATAAAAACAATTTTAACCCTTCTAGAGACAAGTTTCAAATAGATTTATATGAAATTAATTACTATTTAAACATTATGCCTAATCTCTATATTGTAGTTTCTACTATAGTATGTTAGATTTGATCATTCCTCCATAATGCCCAATGCTCAATCAATCATACTTAATACATCTAGCAAGAATCAAAAATTAGGTCAGACGGATAGACCCACTTCATCAAAAGGCCAGCTTCTCTCATCTTCTCGTGGTCTTAAATGTTAAGTACATGATAAGAGGGTTAAAGAGGGTTATTTACATCTTGGAATTACAAAATGTCTCCAAATTACTCTGAAGCGACAATAATGTGTTTGAACAGACTACACACAATAAATCTTTCTGTCTCCTACAGTTTATGGCCGACCAGGGGTGTCTTGTAGTAATTACGCTTTAAGTCCCATCAGGGAGCTGCGCGGTGGACTAATGCGAGTCAGAGGGAAGTCGCTAGTGCTTTGTAAAGCCCTATTGGCAGGATTAGTACATCCCCCCATTCCTGACACAGAAACAAACCTCTATCCCCCAAACCACCAGGGGGTCCGCTGCACTGGCAGACTTCCAAAGGCCCACTATGTGAATACCACTCCCCTGGTTTGTGTGTGTAAAACAGAGAAGCAGACAGATAGACAAGGGTGCATGAGAGGTACATAAACAAATGTGTGAGGGCCCCTGGCTGTGTGGGATGCTGCAGAGGAGACAGGCTGACAGAGAGACAGAGAAGCTAATGGACATCTAAACACTATATGAATGCATGAATGAATGTGTGATTGCCTGTAGCTATGCGTCTGAGTGACTGCGCTGGTCTCTGACTAAATGCATTTATTTTGAAAGGTTTTAGAGTTGTTTATATTTTAAACAACCCTGGTTTCTCGGGTGAAGAGGTAAATAAATGACTAAGGTCCAGGTTAGTGTTAAGTAATCTAATTAAAATCAATTTAGAGGGGCGATATGTAGTTTGCCACTTAAAAATTGAGCACAGTCCGTGACAAGGCAAGTAGTGCAAGCATCAATAAGACAATCCTAACAGCCTACAAGCTGAACAAGAAAGTTGCCCTGTTATGCTATCTGTCACCTACTCAGTTCGAGTCTTTTCTCCCTACTGTTGCTTGCTTTTTCCACATCTGGGGAGCAAAACCATTCACAACACCAGTCAGAACATATTGGTGTGACATGTGCCTTTAAAAATACTGAATTTATGTGGACTCATTTAGTTCAGTTTGCAGCAGAAAAGTATCACAATGGAAGCAAAAATGTGTTTTGTTTTGTTTTTTTGTTTTTTTG
The DNA here is from genome assembly GCA_020698575.1 of Bostrychus sinensis. Taxonomy (NCBI): domain Eukaryota; kingdom Metazoa; phylum Chordata; class Actinopteri; order Gobiiformes; family Eleotridae; genus Bostrychus; species Bostrychus sinensis. The sequence goes on from CM036251.1 coordinate 23,727,897, forward strand.
TTTGTTTTGTTTTGTTTTGCTTTTTTCAGTTAAAGGTTGAACTCTGCAGCAGTCCTGAACTTGCCCTGCTGGTGCAAAATGACATAATAGGCCAATCTGGCCTTGCTATTATTATGATGTACAAATATTTTCTTTGAAGTTCTATAAAGAGATGGAACTGGTGAATGCATTAAAGCTTACCATCAGACAGGAAGTATTCCAGTTCCCCACTTCTGCCCTCGTCTCCATCGTAAGCCTGGAGCTGGTAGACAAATGTTGCCGCGGGTGCCTCGGGGGACACTACAGCCAGGTAGGGGTACGGCTTCATACTCCACTCGGGAACGTTGTCATTGACATCAGCGATCTTAAGCTTCACCTTGTTCAGGTACCAGTCTGGGCCTGGGGGAGTGTGGAGAGATAGTAACGAAACTATGGTTACTCAAAGTGACAGCTGTCATGTAAGTGTGTGTGTATTGAGGGAGACAAGCAGCCAGAGGAAACCAAAGCACACTCAAGAAGCAGTCAAATAAGGGGAAAGGTACATGTGATAAAAATCTTCCTCAGCAGCTGACAAAACATAATGCAGTGGGATTCGAATAAATTGTACAGCTGCAGTAAAGAGGAGAATCCAACACAGAAGTAACGCTTCAAGACATCTGGTCATAGTCTTACCTGCACGTTTGAACCTGCCAAAAAGCTATCTTTAGCACTCTTTAATGTTCTGAAAGAAGAAAAAGTGCCGAAATCTGCAGCTCAACGAGTGTCCAAAGCAAGCTAACCCTTTAGATCTCTGTTTAATTAAAAGACCCACATGTACATCAAATCTAAAAATATTTTGAAGCTGAAACAAAACTGGTTTCTGTTTCAGATCATTGATTCAATTGATGAATTATTTTAGATGTATTAATGTAATGACATTTAAAATTATGCATTGTGAATTTTAAAGGTTTATTTAGCTTAGCTTATAAACATGACATTTACTGTTCTTTACTGTAGCTGTTAACGGAAGAAACTGTGCAATTTGGTGTCATTTTGTTAATCCTCAACAAGTATATCAAGACACAATACACAATGTTGTTACAGCTGATCCAAAAAACTGGCAAAAGAAAGGGTACAACTGTAACACAATGTCTGGGGTCACAGTCACTAAATGCCTTTTCCCAGCTTTTTGTCAGGCGATTTCTGTCAGCTTCAGACATTGTTGACATTGAATTCCAGGTTTGGTGGGGCCTGGTGCTTGTGACATCACCAAGCTTCCTCCATCAAGGATTCCATCTTAGTCTAAAGACCATGCATTCCCACGGGAGGGAGCCTTAGCCCTAGTCTCATCTAGCCAGTCTGTGTAAAGCTACCTTGATCTTCCCACGGGGCCCTAGCAGTAGATGCCTCATGGCCGCAGGCATTTTGTCGCCTGCACACTGCCTCACTGGAGTGAATAAGAAGATTCCAGGAATCCAATTACCTACTCGCTCACCCTGAGCCTGGCTAGACAGAGCAAGAGCACAGTAGATCCTAAGGAGAAGCCATGTATAGGTGCATTACAGGGCTGGTGACAGGACTGTGGGCTGCCTATTGCCAGAAATGATACAGTGTTATCTGCATTAAACAGAGAGACACAATCTAGAAACAATGTGCACAAAACCTCCTGACACTGTTGCATATCAAATCTGGGGCACATTTGACTGTAGCTTCTATTCCTGCAAAGTGGAGCAAGTCACTGAATAGTGAACTATAAGACACTGTTTCCACAAATGTTGGCTGTGATCTCATGTCAACGTGGCATGAGGAAATGTCAGAAGAGTTGCCAACCAGTTCAGCAGGCTGGGATCCATCTGCCTCACCCTAGAGAGCCAACCCCTGCCAGGGCAAACAGAAGCACATGCATGCACTCATGAACACTTGAACAAAGATATGACATACAGGCAGACTCTCACACCTGACGCCTGCACACCTGATGTAGCTGACACTTGCATGTCTTCCTGTCATTCTGTTCTTCTCTTTCGCACAAACACTGCACGTGTGTACAAAGGTTAGCTACCTGAGGGCTAAAAGTAACTATGGATTTCAAATCCTATTATGCAAAAGGTCTCTGGTGTGTAACCAAAGGCTATATTTGTACTTTATAATCCAAGACAAAAAGCTTTAGAAGTTTTCAATGCTTCACAAACCTTGAGATGATTCAACAGATGTGCCATCACTATACTGGAACTGATATCTTTTGCATATGTGAGTGACTAAAGCAATATAATCCCTATCTGCATTACTGTAAGTTGTAGAAAGACATTAGACACTAGCTGTTGCTTAGGAGTGTGAGCATGTACATTAGAAATGAATTAAATGCCACAATTTCTTTTGCCAGCAGCACTGGCTTTCCTTGGCAGTAAAGCACAAAACTGAGCTGAGATCATAGCTCCTATTTCTATTTTAACCAGCTTACAGTTAAGATGCATTTTGATGAAAAATGCTATGTGTTGCACCCCAGACTAGCTGTGGAGCATTCACAAGTGAAACACAATAGCTATAAATTGTGTGACAGCTCTTAAAAGGATTGTTAGAGGGATAATAACAGAGGCTGGAAGAACTTAGAGCACAGAATTAATCTAGCTTTCTTCTCAGCTTTAAAGTTGCACTGCCGAGGGAGAACTTCTGACTCTGATCTGACGATAGCTGGTTTTGGATAAATAGCCACTGTATCGCGGGGGCAGAGAAACTAATCAATGTTCTGATGCTATCGCCTAAAATGTCGACAGCAGCAGTTTATGCAATTTAAGCCAGATGATCCTGTGCTTTAAGATAGAACAATCCTTTCGTGATGAATAAGGAGAAGGGATAAAGATTCTATTGCAGAGTAGGAGGGTTTAAAAGGCACTTAATCAAAACGAAATCAGAGCCCAGGCACTTAACATTTAGTTGACTATCAAATCTTTGTGAGGGAAAAGCACAAGATGCATTCCTGCCTTCTGCTTGTTGGTGTCTTTCCCAGCCATGTCTCTGTGGTAATGGCGGAGATGATTTTACAAGGCTCCATCTAATTAGCTTGTTACAGAGAGACTAATCAAAGCCAAGGCAGATAATTAGACACTATCAGCTCTGGAATGATAATGCAGAATGTACTGGTGTGCACGGCCGTGCGTTTGTGGCCAGGTTTTATGTTTGCAGCATGTGATGAGGCTCCATAACGGGATTTTTCTAAGATCACAAAGTCCTGAGAAGCAGAGATTGGCACCATTCCATGAACACCAAAAAAACCTGACACCTTTAAAAAGCACAGGAAAAGATGTGATCAAATATCTGGGCAAGTGCTGAGGCTTACAGGCTCCAGTGGATTTTTCAAAGTAAATATACTCTCTGGTGTTAGGAGTGGAAGGGTGGCCCATACTCCACCCCACAATCCCATACAGATAAAAGCTTCCATAATGTATCATAAAAAAGTGGATGACAGGGTTGTGTTGCGCTATCTTCCAACTGCTCCAAGAGTACAATGGCGTGTTTGCATGGTGTGTATGCTTGGTTCAGAAGTTCTATATCACTGCAAGCCATTCTGTCTATGTTTCCTGCTGTTAATCCTCTTTTAGGGTAGATGCTATATAAAGCTGCTAAGTGGCTTGGAAAAAAAAAGTTGTCTCAAGTGCTTTTGTGCACATATAGTACAGTAGGCAGAAGGAACAGAGCAAGGACAAAGTATGTTTGTGAGGGAAGGGGATGAGAGGGTGACAAGGAGAATATCTATGAAGGAAGAGGAGAAAAGAGGGTAAGGAAGAGGATGGCGTAAAGAGTATTGTGTGATTCCTTGCACAAAATGAAAAATAACTTCACAGCCAGATACAAGCAGCGGGGAACAACAAACAGCGGATTCTTGGGGCGTTCATGTTTAGCAGGCAGACCACGAGAGGAGAAAATTAAGACACACACATAGAGTATAATTAATATCAGGGATTTATTATGGCTCCCTTGTTCCTCCTATGTCCATTGAGGGAGGTTATTAAAAAACAAACATTTCTGCGCAGAATTAAACAAATTGCATCTACCAGCATAAATATCAATGGCCCGTGTGAGACCGTGTGGAATTTCAGGGGTGCCTTTTTCGCCGGGCGAGCTGAATGGAAAGTGAATATCAGCTCAATGGGGGAGTAATAAGGTACATTAACCAAATGTTTGCAGTGTTAAAGAGGCTCTATTCTAAGCCGCCCACCACGCCATCTCACACGCTTAAAGCCGAGTGTGAAGCCGTCAGCGGGAGATCAACGCACACTAAAAGCACCAGGGACAGGAATCTATTAACTCCTGGATCCTGGCTGGCACCACGCACCCGCTGGCTGGACCACATGTCTCAGAACGGCTGACACACTAACCACATAAACACCCGAGCTGGCATTTCAAATCCCACAGTAATTACAAAGAGGAGAGACAGTCAAATTCTGCACATTTCTTACACTAAAATTGCATCCCTGTGGTATAAATATAAATATAATATATAAAGTGTTCAATTTAAGAGGCTGTAGGTAGCTCTCTGTGATCCTATATGAATTTTAAATAGGATTTGTGGCAACAATTACACAGTCAAATGGTCACATAAATGTAAATAATAAATTAGTCACGCAGTGTCAGCAGAATAGCCTGCCCATGAACATGAATGCAATGTATATATGGCAGCAACGTGAGAAGACAGAAAGGTAACACGTCTTCGGATTTTCAGTGTAAACATTTTACATAGGTCCATTTTAATAAGACACTGCTTGATATTTGTTATTAGAAGTATTAGGATGAAGATACTTTTTTTTTTATTTGAATCTCCGTTGGAACATATAGTGAAATTACATTACACTGCAAGGCTTATACAAAAAGTAATCAAGAAATATATATGCAAGCTCATATCAGTATGCATAAAATATTGAAATTAATAATGAATACAACATAAGAGCAGTATGGCACTCTAATGTGAAAAGGTCCACATCTCCTGTAATGGAGAGGAGAGCACTAAGTAAAAATACATCCGCTGTGTACTGTCCTTTTATCTGTAAAGAAGATATGCATCCTAAAGGACATTTTTACTTATTGTGTCTCAGATGTCACTGAAGTTGAAAAGGTTTGAGTTCTCCATGATAGAGGGATGCCTGTATATAGCACACAGTATTCAAATCTGCTTTATGGTTAACATTTCATTTACTCAGAAAGTTTTGTGTTAGCACAGAAATAGCTGACATTTTCAACCTGTGAGCTGCATTAAAGAACTATATCTTTATATGTCAGTGCAAGTTATCAGTTAATCAAGTCACAGTATACCAAGGTTGGCTGAAAATATATGCAACTAGATATAGTTAAAACGTAGAGTGTGTTTCAACAAGAACCAATATACAACTTCAACGGTTTGCATAATGTATAAAACCATATTGAATTTGATTCCAGCAACACCTCTCAAAGTTGAGACAAAGGCAATAAAAGAATGTGAAATATAAATGGTACTAATGAAAACAAAAGGTCTAATTTTACAAGTACGTTTTATTGGCCACATTACAGTAAGATGGCTGGGCATAAAAGGTGCATTTTCAAGGCAGAGTCTGATCTTTGTGCCCTCAAACAGCACTGCATTGGCAAGTGTCATTTTTCTGTACTGGAAATCACTGCAGGGGACAGGAACTCTTCCAGAAGTCACTGTCTCTGAACACAAATTGCACAATTGCACGTTAAAGCTAAATCATACAACGTATGATCATCGTGTAAACAGTTTAGAAACACTGTCTGTTTTCTCTGGACCAATCAGGTTTTATCTTCCAAAGTCTATCTGAATCATTTCTTCTTCTTTGCATGATACAGCTGTAACTTGTATTTGTGGATGGCACTGTTGACTGTTCACATATGATGATTTCTGGAAGTATTTCTGTTTTGTGACTGAACAGTTGTACTGTTGTTTGGCCATAACTCATGTATACACTAAAGGTCCATGTTCTGGCATCTTATTGTTCTTAATGTTTGCATATTAATTCTTTTGGATAAAAAGTTATAAAAGCCTTGTGGTTAATTCTGTCATTATACTCATGAATAATAATGCTTTACAAAACTGAACTGTCCCCTTTCAAATATTCAGTTCAGAAAAGGGAGCCAACATACAGTAGAATCTATAATTGTATGCAGCTTTAATGCTTTAGTTAAGAGGAAAAAGAGAGAGAGAGCCATATGCAGTTCTTGGTGGCTCTCTGCTGTTGTCCATAAGCCCAGCGCCAGAAGCTTGAACACTGCTAAACTGTGACCACTGCCCACTTCCACACCATCATTACATATCCCAGACCTTTGCACAATGCAATTAGAGCTAGTCTTCACTGCTGAAAAAAGTGTGAAAATGTTTAGAAACCAGTGTGCATGTGGTAATAACATTATGAAAGTCATATTTCCGATTCTACAGAGCTCGGTGTGAGAAAATGTATATGAGGCTTACAAATGCAAAAAAGACTATGGGATGCTGACCTTCTGTAAAGGTTATTTCAGCAAGAAAAAAAGCAAAATGCATGACCAGCATAAACCATAAACTTTGAACACTGAGTATCATTCAAATTCAGAAGTTAGTGTTATAGTTTTGTAAGTTCAGTGCACAAGGCAAACTCATGTCTATGGAAATACATGCATTTAATCAACCCTTGTGTTAAGCCTTGAGTCCCTTCGTACTTTTGGCACTCAGAATAGCAAATGTACATAGAACAAGATGTCCGACCTTATCTCGACATGAATCAGTGCAAAAACAAAGAAATAAAAACACCTCCATGACAGGAGTTAGTCACTTTCACAATGACTCCTGTCTGCGCCTGTCTCAAAGAAAATGGAATTAATTGTCACATCTTCAGCACATATCGGGTCTTGTTGTACTTTTCTGGTTCGGCGACAGAAGCAGGTCAAACAAACTCTGATTAGCGCTTTGTGATTGACAGCTTAGTCTAGTGTGGTGTCACAAGGACGTATATCATGACATTTACTACAGAAATTAACAGCCTCCTAAAATGACTTCGTAAAGACTCAAGCATGTCAAAACGAATGACATTTACACTATGCTTTCTGAAGATTATGTAATTATTATTTATGGATGTTATATGCTGGATCCTATTATGAATGCTTCAATGCAAGAAGTGTTGTTGTCGCTTTACATTATGCTGTGACTTGTGAGCAAAGCAGATTTTTATGCCATCCTATCAGTGTGACATATTAGCACAGTCATACATTCACCTTTGTATTTCAATTATGATTATGAAGTCACTTCTAGTTTTTAGAAGAGTGCAGGCAAAGCAGCTTGTGACAGGTAGACATTTCTTGCGAGACATCACGCTGACCAACCAAGCTTTTTGGATAAGCATATTTTGCAGATATTTATGTGTGTGTAGCATTAAGATATAATAAATTATAGCGAGGGATGAGAATCTAAGGGCGGAAGTGACATTTTGGACAATACTGAGATTATGATGAGCTTATGATGAGCTCTTTTTACTGACAAAATATCACATTAATATTGCTGGCTAATTTAGACTTATGGCTCAACATCAAACATCTCCAGACATAGGATTTATTCAGTGGACCATTCTATTAAGAAATGGCACGAGAAGTTGGAGCCAAGTTAGCAAAATGCCTTTCAGATTCTCAGTTCTTAATATCTGCTAAAGATGTAGAAAACATAACAACCTTTATTTAAGAAGATACTTAAAACAAGTGGGATGAATATTTTCAAGCCGATAACTGTCAATGTAGCCAGCTCAATTTTGCATCCAACCAAAATGTTTGGCTGCATCTTAAAAGGAATGTGAGTCACGCTGTTGTGCATCTTTTCAGCCATGTTCATCATGCGCTTTCAAAAGAGAATAAGTTTGAAAGGATACATGAGCACATTTGTTCTTATGGCTGGCAATGTATTTGTTGACAGAATTCAAATAGCTTTTCTGTTTTAGATATAATACTTTAGGGAAATAAGGCTGTAGCATTTCCATGCTATTATTTTACAGCAAAAGAAAACCGTATTGTAGCCAAGATGAAGCTTTTTTTTCTTGTTCCCTTGAGTCCTTGATAGACAAAGGACACTCTATTGATTCATGACTTTGACTCTATATAATCAATAGTGAGCTGAAAAAACTCTGATTGTGTCTAAAAGCCAGCAATTTGAATGACTTCCTTAACACTAATGAACCACAATGCCTTTGGTTTGTGGAAAATACAAAAAGTGCCATAACCAAAAGTCACATAATACAGAAAAGCCTGTTGATCACTCTGCCGACATTACCATGCACCCACTAAGCACCTGCTAATGAATGTTTAGTCTCTGCTCTCTACCCATCTGATAAAGTTTCTCTCACTCCACATGTGCCTTATAGAGAAATACAGGGGTCACTCCAGCATGCCTTTGCTCCACACATACAGCATGCGGAGAGTGTGTGTATCGCTTAGTCGTTTAAATGCCACTTTCCATTTTAAAAGGAAATGTCAAGAGTGTTAACACACAAACATGAATATACACAGAGTGAAGGTCTAATATCATAGCACACAGTTTGAGTTAAAATGGTGATGCTGACCCAGTGGGCACTGATAGAGAAATGTTTTAGATATTCTATGCAGCAAACTGCTCTGAGAAAAAAAAGAGCATTTAGACTAATGCTCTAATCACACAGTACATACTTTAAGGGTTGAATGAAAATATTGATTTTGGAAAATATTGCACTCTTTAATTATCTATACTATATCAATATCAAATACTTTTTTATAAAGTTTGTCAATGGCTTTTGCATTTTACATTATATTCACTATAAATCATTTTATATAATAAACTCATGCAAGCACATTTTGTGTGTTATTGTTATTGTTAGTTTTGTTATTTTGTTAAAAATATCGCAGTACTCACTGTTCTGATTATTAAATAAAATTTATTTCATACAATTTTAGGTATTTGAGGTATTTTAAAGTCATATTTTTAAGTATATTTTTTCAGCCTTTATTTGACAGAGTGTAGACTGCTAGAGTAGACTGACAGCGTAAGAGACAAGGGAATGACACTGAGCAAATCAACCAGAGTCGGATTTGAACCCACGTTGCTCAAGTATGTGGTATGCACCAGGTAAGCCAAAATCATATTGCAAGAAAATAAAAATGTCAACTGTGTTACAGTATTATGACGTATTGATAATGTATCATGATACATGTCACCAGGTTCTTGAGAATAACTACTATTACTATTTCTGAACAATCTAAGTCTAAATTAAAAGGAGCAGATTGACAAGTAAATTAATAAATTATGCTATTTAGTTTTTTCGCCTTGTTAGTGGAATGCAGGTCAAAAATCATGAGCATATGCAATACAATAAAGATAGCAATAAGCTTTGTAGTTTCAAGGCCTATTCCCATATGACAAGCAAGGCTAAACATAGCATTTAATTAGCTAGTGTTCGGCTCACATTGTGGACAGAATATATTGAGGTTTTTTTTCAATTATCATTATCATTTTGTTGTGATTTACATTGACAGAAAACAAGAAAAGGGATTGTGAAAGTCTACAGCAAAGACATGTTCTGTATGACAATTATACAAATCTAAAAGGTAAAGGGCATTCATATGTTTCTGCATGTGGTTAATTAGAGACACAAAGGAACTTTTCACCTTTTACTATGGGCACAGTGCTTCAGGCTCTTCACATACAGCTCTATACCTTCTAATGGTGGGAGAGGCAACAGATCTAAGAACGTGTCACACCGAGACTATAGATTGTTAAAAATAATTATTTTTGCAATCAATAGTCTACAAAATAAATCAAATTATGTCTGAGTCACATATTTTTGGCTTGGTCGGAGGAGGGGATATTCAAAAACTGGGTAAAAGCAGCATCACAATAAATTTGTGAAAGAGCTTTGCCATATTGAGGCATATTTCTGCAAGACCAGCCACACAAAACATAATAATACTCAGCACTATAAAAGTGCTATGGAGTTTGAATATGCATAGTAGTTTGTATTGTTTATGAATACACAGGGGTACTGTACATACATACTGTATGTGTATGTATGTATGTATGTATGTATGTATGTATGTGCTACATTCTGCAGGACATAGATAAAAGGTTCTCCTCAAACCAGTGTGTGAAAAAGTACACAACAGGTACAATCCATTAATAGGGAAGCATTCTTCAGTGATATGATACATAATTAGATCGAGTTGTGAAGTATACTTTGTGTTCTCAATGTGTGATGAAACAAGGTTGCTGCTTTTCAAACAGACACTTAGTATAGAAATGATAAGCAGTCAAGCATATGTACATTGCAATCTATTGTGCACTCACCCACCTTCCACCGACTGACTCACACGACGCAGAAAATGACATGATTGTGTGCTGCACAGTTTACAGCAGGCAAAAGTCATTTGAAAAGGTGGCAACAAGAGTTAATCTAAATGACACAGCGAGATGGAAATTTGTAGTGCAATCTCGAGTAAAAGGACATAAGGAATAGAGATATGAATTGTTTGGCCTATCCCCAACCTGCTGTATGCCTCTCTTTGGGCTTGGATTTTTCCTGCCTGGAGCTAACGTGTACATTGTCCATACAGTATTTACTGTGTGCATTTGTGCATGGCTTTGGGGATGTCGAACTATTGAGGTATAATTGACTTGTGCCTTGTTTGTTCACTCATGTGTGTTTGAGATCTTTCACTTGTCCATGTATGCAATGTGTTCGTCACTTTGAGCACATTCCAAATGAACATGTGTATCTGTGCACATGTGGAGTTGTGTGTGTTTGTTGTTTTTCAACAGGCAGCAGATGAGAGATGATCTACACACATTCCTAGCTCATTGCATCTATGGGTTAAGTGGGAAAAGGAAGAAGTTTAAAGAAATCCACTTAATCTCCAGAACAAAAAAGACCTCATAGGAAAGGTGTGCACGTCTGAGTTTGATGTTGATACAGAGAAGAAGGGAGGGAGAAATGCCGTGTTGTGCTTTTCTATCTCACCAGGGAGGTGCAGTGTTCAGACTCCAGCTTTCATTTGGTCATTAGTCTCTATCAGCGCCCGTCTGTTAGTGTTACTATGTGTCAGAGCGCTATCTTTCTCTTTACCCGTAGCTTGATGATAGAGAGGTAATTTTAGCTTCATAGTGGTGTAGCTGTAATGATGAAGATAGGGGAGCTGAGAGCATGTGGGGGTGAAAATACTGATTCCCTGAGAGTACAGATGGTACAAGTGCACTGCTGTACACTTTTGCATATACAGTGTGTTTTAATATGTTTCCTGTGTGTGAAGGGATAGGGTTCAACTTATACTGCTGCCCTATCACATAATGGACTGTTAATGGAGAGTAATGAGGGAGTACTTTATGGCAGATGTGCCTTCTCTGGAACTCTTTATCACCTCCTGTCTGTAAAACTGCCTGAAATAAGGCATGTATACATATGTGTGGGCTGTTCAGGCATGCTCTGATTAAGCCCTGTGTTTCTGTGTTGATTTGCTAGTCTAATGTTGTACCCCAAAAGAGTGCGAGTATCATTTCCACATAGCACCTAGAGTCACATTAAATGACAAAAGCCCTGGCAGTGTCAGCCAGGCCCAAAATCTGTTATAGGCCCATCTTCTTCACTGGAGTGTGAAATTATTTTAGCTCTCTGCTCATTATAGGATTTTAAAATGCATTATAGTTAGGCCTTTTATGGTGTGCCGCAGCATTAATTCAATTTGCCCCATTCACGCTTTCTTATTATCATGCTCAATTCAAGCTACAGGGGGAGGAAGCTGCTGAGCAGTGCTCCTCAGCCTTATCTCTAAAGGATATAAACTACACTACCCAGCTCAATCAGAGCGGCCTGGACCGCTCCATCCATTCATCCGCTTCCCTCTGTCTCGCTCTGCTCTTTTCAGACGCCGCTTCCTGTGGCGACCCCCATCTCTCTTCCACACCCGTCCCACTCTCCATTTCCCTCTCAGTTAGTGATTGATGGGGGTTGTCCTCGGACCCCTCTAGATATCTGCCCATACAAAAGTGTATATACTGTAGGTAAACAAACACACAAGCCTGGGCTCATGCACGCACAAAGAAGCACTTGGAAAAATGGTAAGAGTGAGCTCAGGGCCAGGCAGAAGCAACAGAGGGAGCTTCACATGTTTAATGGGAAAACAAGCCACAGTATATGGGTGAGACAGCATTAATCTATCACTGAAACTACAACCTGAGCGTCTTTGTTTGTTCAGCACAACACACAGGGAGGCAAGCTGGGAACACACTAGTATGGTCTGCTTCTGTTTGAAGCTTCTATAATGTGTTGCATATTGCAAATGTATTAGGTACAGTACAAGCTAGCATTAGTACAGAGCACAACTGTGAGCAGGGTCTCGGGCTGTGACAGTCTCCCTCAAATGTGAATGCTTGCATGAATGCACACTGGTATAATACAAATGCACGTATTTTGTTCATTGTCTACACTGTACATGCATACACATGTTACACACTAGACTAGTCACATGCATTTTATTATAATGCAGCATGTGACTTGAGCATGGCTTATTGGTAATGGGGAAAAGGAAGAGGGGATGAGAATAAAATCCTCATTTAGATATCTAATCCAGAGAGCAGTCTGTCCTGTGTGGACCATCATCTCCCGTCATTAGCAGCAGGCCGGCAAGATTAAACAAGATCAATGTTTATCACCCACTGTGTGCGAGAGAAACCAAGTGTTAAACTCCCCTACCTCATCACGATTTATCACAATATGTGCTATCAGGCAGCAGTTAACAACCAAATACCACCATTAGTTTATCTGGCATATGCTAAAGAGCAGCATAAACTCCTTTCACCGTCACAAATCTAGAATAATGCTGACATTTGCCCGTCTATACTCTAGACCAGGATTAGCCTATTTTAATATTTTAAACATAATCAGATGGATTTGGTGGAAATAAATGATCTCACACCCAGTCCTAATATTATGACAAGCAGACGGACCCATTTATAACTTCAGAGACAGGATTAAGCATGGCCTAACTGAACATTTAGGTATGATCCTCTTGCACTGATGCAGTCATTCTTCAATCAGAGATATCAATCAACAGCACGCTGATGTACACTCATATGATTAATTATTGAAATCACTCCATTAAACAGCAGCTGCTCTGTCGGGACAGAAGGGGCACATGTAATTATGAGTTGATAAGGACTTGGAGAACTCACAGCATCTACAATAAACACAAGGCAAGGTTCCTAGAAGAATAAGTGAGTATTTCTCTTATTTAATTTCGAAGTAAAGGTTCTGATCCTTAATGTGTGGCAGCGTTGCGTGTCTTCTACAGAAAGTCTGGCACTGCTAACGACGAGCATCCTTATCCCATCCCTCTCAGCACATCATAAGACTGTAGAGACCATATGGTCTGATTAGTCCACAGAATTAAGCCCCACTGTCAAGGCAGACAGAAAGATTCACATTCACTGCATCCACCAAGAGCTGCCACAAATTGGTGGCTAAAGCGACAGGATAAAACACCGCACATGAGCCCACTCTAGAAGACACACTACTGTAATGTCCAAATACAAATAGGAGACAGTGAAAAAAGCACAATAGAGAGCCCAAGCTGGATGACAACACATGCAGGAACAAAAATGTTTCTTTGTATGTCCATCTTTTGTAGTGTTCAAATCTTGTTTTCATATCTCTTGGCATATCTGCATCTGATTCACAGACAACATACTCAAACTGAAAGGCACCTTCTACTGAAATGAGCCTTTCTTTCAGCTGTGATGTAGCCATAAATGGCTATGCCTGAAATTGATTAAATAACCCATCCATGAGATGGGCATCATCTTCAAACACATTTTCTAATCTGTACAGCAATTCTCTAGCCTTCGACATAAGCTTTTTAATCACTAGTCAAATCAAAATGTGTCTTTTTTTTCATTCTTTCATCTCCTTGTGCATAGCAGTCATCTTTTCAACAAACAGCACACTCTTGCTGTGCAAATTGGTGTCACGCAATTACAACAATTTCTGCAATCTGCGCGTTTTCCTCCAAAACAAAGTTCATGACATGTCAACACATCTCAGTGGGCAACTTGGCCAGCCATGTGATCTTTCTTTCTGTGGTGCATTTAAACCTCCTCCTCCAGTTCACAGGGAAGGATTTAAAAGTTGTCTGTGTCCTGTGTGTTTATCAGTGCGTCCTCTGGCCACCGCCAATGGAGCCGCAGCCATTGTTATGCTCGGCTAATTGGACCTTTGGGTACAAAAGGTTGAGAAATTCAAGCCCAAATAGATAAATAAGCACAAGCGCTGTATTCCCACAGCATGTCCCGGCACTAGCTCCAATTTCTCCTTGCTCATTTCAGCCTATAGGCGTACAGCGCTGAAAGGCTGATTCATTAGAGTGCTTCAAGACAGTTCTATCAGGCCTTGGACTCAATCACACACCTACCTCTGTACCAGTTTGTAAACTATCAGCAACAGTCTGTCACAACCTATTCTGCGACATATAAATTGTTGTTTAAAGTGATGTTTTGTGACTGGGAGCAAAACAGCTCCCGGTTAATCAATAGCACAAAATCAATTCCACTCTCTTGGGAAATGCCAGAGAGGGGCTGAACAAAGGTGGGGCCTGAACAAAAGTTTCAGATGGATGAAGGAAAAAACGGCAGTGGAGAGGCTGATGCATTCACTCTGCTAAATCTGTTACTATGTTCATTACAAATTATTCAAAAATTTAGGAAACTGCTGCACACACAATGGCAGCCAAATTAAATTAATGTCAACAAAACTTGCAAACTCAAAGCTTTGTCTTCCATTAAGCCACTGTCAGCACATCATGGATTAGATTTAATAAAACGGGACCTTCTCAGTTGGCGATAAGCTCCTCGAACAATGTACAAGCCGTGCTCATTTATCACACAGGTAGACACCAGGTCGGCGAAAGGCATTCTGGGAATCCGTGCAGTTGGAGGTCAGCACGGCATTTACCTGACATCGCCCGACACCGTGCAAAGTCTGGAGTTGACAATGTCTGTGGTAATGGGCATCAATAATGCAGACCCCCAACCAGATAAAAACTCCCTGTTGCCATCAGTGGCCTCACAGCGATGCGCCAAAACCTGCACTTCTTTACGTGGGCCTAATGATGCTGTGCAGTAATGAGATATACATTTCTAAGTAAACAAAAGCACCCACAGAGACCCATGTTCAATTAAATTTCTCCAAGCGAATTGGATCAACAGCCGGTCCTGACACGTACACACATGCGCATATAGGGTATACACCCTTATTTCGGATCCTACATCTTGTCCGGATGTTCCGCTAATAAGGATGCCGCACCAGCCTGATTGGCAGGACAGCTGTCGGAGAAAATTGTGACCTTAGACAACCTCACAACATGCAGATAACAAAAAAGTAATAATATGGTATTTTACAAAAACAAATGTAGTTAAACATATAAAATTACTATTACATAGGTGTGGCATTTTCAAAAACAGGGTTCATTTTGATTTGCATCTATTTAAAATCCATGGAGCAAATCAAAAGGAATATGTTGAAAAACAGGACAGCAATGCCTCCACCATTAAAAAAAGGTATATAAAAAGTTTATTTTGGGCTTTTTGCCTTTATTTGAGAGTACCAGTAAGTAGACAGGAAATGGGAAGGAGAGCCAGGAGGTAACATGCAGCAAACTGTCCTGACTCTTGCCACTCAAGTACGAGGTATGGTGAGCATTTGAGGCACCCCACAAAAAGTTTCTTTTTAATAGCAAATCACTTTAAAAGCCTTAACGTACTAGCCCTCTATCTTTTAGTTTTTGTCCCATTGAGCAGAGGTATTTAAACAAGCAACTTGTAAAGTAATATCTTTTCTGATGGAAACCTCTCAATTTATCCAGACTTGGGACTAGGACAAAGAGTACACTGGCCAACCCTCTGTGACTGGATTAAAAAGTCTCTATAATTAAATAAAATGTATCTTTCTTTCAGCTGTTCCTTTCTGGGGTCACCACAGCAATATATCTAGTGTTTGTTTGTTTGTTTGTTTGTTTGTTTGTCTGACATAAACAGGATGCCTTTCATGATGCAACCCTCTTGGAACTGTGACAAACAGACAGGGTTGCTGGAGTTTTGGCCCTCAGGGAATAATACCCTGGTCTTCAACATGACAGGAAGCCTATAGACAGCTTTACAAGAGTTCTAGGTGGATAAAATGTAATCATAAATATGACTAATTAATTGCAAAGATTGCAAAGGTTTGTACTCAAATGGCCTTTTTAAGTACATTTTCATTTTCACAATTACTGTATATATTCCATGCAGTAAATTGTGGCCATACGCTGTAACAAAACAAATAGCTGTTGGAGTGCAAGAGTAGGAACATCCATTTTATATTGCTCAATAGAAACCAATGTATAAGGTTTTATACAAAAATAGTTAAGATACATTGCTGCTGACTCTATTTGCAGCAGTAACATATTTTAGAGCCTGTGGTAGTAGTACTCCAGTCTGCTCAGCACTCATTTACAGTAGGTAGGCCACTAACTATAAAGAAGTAAAACTTATAATTTCACTGACTGACAAAAAAAAATATTTAGTACAGAATCCAAATATATGGGAAAAAATGATGGATCTTTGTTTGGCACTAGACGCGCAGGATTCTATCTTTCTATCTCTCTATTTCTTCTTGGAAAGGGCACCTCAGACTTTCCTCCTCATACTCTCTCTATTTGCCCCCAACTGCCTCCAAACAAACATGGGAACAGGCTGGCCTTTTCACTGCTGTTACAGTTCCTCTCAGCCCCTTTACCCTGCAGCCCTCATCTCTGCACCACAGGCTAAAGAACATGCCCACCTTAATTCCCCTTCTGCCACCTCAATAGTTTCTCCCTCCTGCCCTCTAACCGTCAGGCAATTATATCCCGGCACACAGCCTTCTCATCAGCGCTATACAACTCTTGTGCTTCTGATCTGGCTGCCCTTTACCTATCTATCGGAAAAACACACACATACTATCAGCCAGACACGCATTTAAACTCCACTTTCATCTTTTTTTCCTCGTTGCCTGCAATTCTCTTTGTCATTTCTCCTCAGGTTTCTTACCTTTGGCTCGCTTAACCTGCGTGATCTTCAAGTCGTGCTCTGTGCCTGCGCCACCGGCTCTACAGCGAGCCCTGACCTTTCTGTGCCCCTCATTGTATGCTTGTATTAAAATATCTCCTCCACATCGTAGCGCGGACGTTTTTTTTTTTTTTTGTGCAGCTACATTTGCTGCGTTTGCCTGTTACATGCCATCAGAAGGACACCAGGACTGACGACGAGCAAGGATTTCACAAAATGCTACTGAGAGGGATCTATTTGATGCTAGAAAAAAACAACACAGCCCCTAAAAAAAACACTTCAGGCCTGGTACATTTTCACTTTGACAAATGTTGAGAACTGGCATTCAAAAGGACCAATGTTGAATTCGCTTGTGAGCAAATTCACACAATTAGAAGTGAATCATCCTACAGCTCATGAATATGCACATACAGGACAGTACAGAAAGCAGCGCCACCAGAGGCATTTTTTTCTAAATTGAATAAGCTTTGGGTGAAAATTGTTTTCTACTTAAACAAACAGCCCCACAGTCAGAAATTACAAATAAAAATGAGATTGAAACTCTTCTCAATTCATTTCACATCATGAGGGGAATATGCAAATACAGTGGGTAGGGAAAAGGGGGGAATTGGATTAAAGACAGCGTGAGGCGAGATGCTGACTATGAGACAGAGACAAGAGGGAGGGGAAGGTTCTGACAAAACACCCTGAGTGGAGGCGATTACCACAAGCTGAATGCCACTCTGCCCACAGACACCTGAAGACACAGAGGAAGAAACCACTCTGATATCCCCCCTATACTCCTACTCACAAAGGACTCCACTTTTTTTTCCCGATATACCTTCTTAGCCGTCAAATACCATTAACAGTTTGCTGCTCTGGTGCGGTAAAAGGATTCCGGTGGGACGCATGAAATCAAAAAAAAAAATCCCAGCCAATACAAATCTAAAATGACGTCCTCTGTGGACCTGCAAATCCCTTAACAGGAAGAACTGGAGAGGGCCCTCATTCCCACTCCTCAAAACAACAGCACACAACCAGTTTCACTGAGTCATGTGTCATGGCCTACTTCCAATGCTTTTACCTCCTTTTCCTTGTACTGCCGGTTTGATACGCTGAGGCTATGTCAAAAAATATCACTTGATTGTTTTCTCTGGGGATTGTTTTTTTGTGTCTGAGGTGTGTGTGTGTGTGCAGAATACAGTTTGCACAAGGTAAACATGTCTCTAACATTAGCGAGGGATCTAGGCAAGAGAAAAGAAGGGATTGGGGGAACAACAAGGATCTTTAGACAAACAAGGTCTGTGCTTGCACTGTGATGCATCTGAGTGGGAGGACTGGTGAGAGAGGCTGACAGAAGGTTTAGACCTCCTCTCACTGCGTGCCAAGTGCAAAGAGAAGACAAAAGCTACAAAGTGCTTTGTTATGTGGTAAAATGTTAGATTAAATATAGTTCTACACTCTCACATTGTGTTACTTAGATATGAAACCACTAATTCCTCTCATTATTTACTTTAAAATAGTAGCAAGCAAATTTAATAAGAGGATGCACAAAGCAAAAAATGTTTGTTTTGTTTTAGCTAATAGATTTTATTTTCCATTTTGGGGTGTAATTAAAAAGAAAGAGGTTTAATGACTCATAGCGACGTGTTAGAAATGTAGAAAGAAAACACCATTAAAGAACAAAAATGATGCATTATTTTTTGGGAGAAAAATAGTGAACAAAGAACGACTCAAGACAACAAATATGTTACCAATTAGAGCATTTGTATGGACTTTGAAAAACCTTTCTCATAGTAAACAACATTTAAATTCATGTTGGTGTCTGGAAGCCAACTGAAGGTAAGTTACTCAAGATAAAGCTAGATGTGCCTCCTGTTGATGTTGTAGTAGTAAATGAGGAAAGGTGTAAGCTCAAAACAGATACATTTACTACATTACAACCAAATACTTATGGAAATGGGTCACAGATCAGATCATAAATGAGAGCTCCCTGACATTCAGTTTTGCAGCTGTATATTTAACCCATCGTTAGTTTCCACTGTTTTACAGGCTATAACTGCAAAGTCGACCTGTAAAAAAGATGCCACCTGCAGATTTCTCTTCTCACATCTGACAAGCGATGATTGCCAATCACTTCTTCTTCTGATTTAGAAAAATGGAAGATGACACCTTTACTAAAAAACTGAGGGTGGGAAAAGGTTTTGGGGGTGTATGTTTCATCTTTGCTACTAGAAAAATAGTCATGATTATTATGTGCAAGTTATTAGATTTTTATGGTGTGCACAGCAATCAGCCCTTTAATTGAAGGCAATAAAATCCAGTAAATTACCTGACTATATGACAGTATGTACCTCATCAGGCATTATGATCCATTTAACTATGGCTGCACAATATTAGAAAAAAAAATGCAAAATGTGATAACCATGTTAAATAAGGTTATTCAATTACAATATTATCCAGGGCATTTCGTTGCCACATAGTAAAATTGTATTTAAATCTATTAAATCTGGACTAATTTCCACAGATCTAGTCAATACTAAACAAAGACTAATTAAGTTTTAAACCAGGCCTTTTTTTTTTTTTTTTTTACTTTTTTTTAAAGCATTACAATTTGCAGAATATGGTGAATTGCAAACAGATGCAACCTGATTTGTAAACACTGGGGCAGCACCCAAAAATTGATCTGAATTTATCTTTTCTATCAGTTCAAAAATTATGGACAAAATTGTATTACAGATTGTATATTGCATGTATACATTATTACAGTTGTTATTTAGTAAATCCCAGCATCAATGGCTTGTTATTCACATAACCATTCACTCTCACATTCATTCACTAGGGGCTATTTACACTAAATTCACTTGCATATCTTTGGACAGCCAGACAGAAGTCACAGCTACACAGGGAGAACATGCAGACTCCACCCAGAGAGATTGTAGTCGGCGGGTCAAGGATCAAACCTACAACCTACTTGCTCAGTGGGGTAACCACTGAAAAAGTGAAGAAAAACCTAAATCTATTACAAGAAATGACCAAACAGCACTAAACCAGACCAGGATGTAGGGTTAGGGTTCTTCTGGTATTTTGAAACAGGAGTCCTATCAAATAAAGTTTGGGAACCACTACCATTAACCATATTGTTGTATCACAAGCAGAGATACCAATGAATATGCAGTCTTTTGCGGATTCCTACCATAGGCATCCTGTACTTGTAATAACACAGCAACTTTAAATGAAACATTCTAGTACACAAAGAACTATAAATCACTCCAATAAGTCCCTAAGTTGACAAGGGTGATATATGATGGACACTGTTAATCAAATGCATCAGGACGCACATTTTCAGTGTAAGTAGGTCTGTGTGTCTTGTAAAGTAATGAAATGCATGGGAGTGCACTTGGCAGTGAAACTATGGTGTTCTGTGCTCCTGCAATAACTGTAAAACACTTTGATGTAGAGCAGTGCCCTAATTATCATTAACTACATTCAACATTTATTCAAATAAGTGTTTTAACATCATTGTGATTAATACCGCCGACTACAAAGAGTGTTCAAACATGTCACGTCTTCAAACCGTAGGGGACAATGGATGAGGTTTTTGTGGTGAGTACATTTTCTTTCAGGTAAGTATGTCAACAAGAATGAAACCACACACTGAGAGTAATCCGAAGCTGCTGTTCTCCCCTAGCCCTTATCTGCAGCGTGCCAGAATAATTTATCTGATATCCAAGTGTCAAACTCCACTTTTTAATCTGCATTTGAACGCCACAAATAGCTGCTCCATTGATGGCTCTCCTCCTCGCACTGTACCCACTGCATACTTATTACCATAAGAAAGACCAGCACCGAGGTGATTAGCATTTTAGGGCCACATTAAGAGCCACTGAACGCACTCGCCGACGTGCATTAGTAAATATGTATTCACCAATTAAGAGCTACATGAAGTGCTAGACCACAGACAGTCACATCTGGTGTCCTTAAAAGGATCTGAGAGAACAAACCAACAAGGATCACACTTGGATAGAAGGGGTGAGAAGTTTGAACAAATTTAGCAACAATTTTGTATGTGTAAAAATTAAGAAATGTGATATTACTGCTGTCATGACCTCAAATTCTACAACCAAAAAGTGAAAATCTTTTGTTCAGTTTCATTAAGTTTTTTTTGCCAAATGGTTTTACATCCGTTAACCACCACCACTGATTACAGTCAAGAGCTTTTACAGTTGTAGAAGTGAACCAAAACTGAACTTAAAAGGAGAGATGGTTCATTTTTATGGGGAAGACAGAGAAAGCTTCAAGTATTACAGTAGAAATTAAAAGTAGTGGTGTAGTTTTAGATTCTCATGTTAAAATCAGTGTAGATGTGAAAAATGACTGCATTAATCCAAAAAGTACAGGGTAAAAGACTAAAAACACAGCACTAATTCAGTTAATAGAATGTAAACAAAACTTTGGCGAAGTTTTAAATTTTGCACAAAAATATCACAATACATAAATAATTAAATACAAATAAGATATCTGTATAAATGAGTCAGTCCTTACTTTGGCTGTCCATTTTAAACCTGCATGCTCACACATTAAAACTATAAGAACTTCAGTGTAATAAAAGAAGCCTTCTAAAATATAACTTTTAATCCTTAATATCTTTAGTATGACTTATTATGTATGACAGTGTTAAAGTCTTATACATTTTGGCCACACTTTCAACAGATTATGTTGATGCTACACTCTGCTTATCCAAACCAATAGGCTAACCAGCCCAGCCATACAGAAATCTCTTCTCTACTCCATAGTAATTTTCACTCAGTCATACCATTGGTAACCACTTGTGTTTGTCTGCTTCATTCTTCTGATTGGTGCTGTGTCTTTCCAATAGCAGCTTACTTTGTTCAGTAAGTAAGTAACTTATCTACTGCAAACAATAAACTAAATTAACTTCAGTGCATACCAATATTAACTTATCTTTAATATGGCTGATGTATGCCTCTGCAGTTATTCTGGTTTATACTTGAATATGAATAATGTATACAGTGTTTGTGGAGAGCCGTTTGGGACATGTTGCCGACCTGAGTACACAGTGAACTGCTGTAGACTAGAGGCTGACGGGGCTTCCTGCTTGGCATTCAGCAGGTGACTGTCAGCACCACGGACAGCTTTGTGCACAGAGAGTTTACAGTCATCAAATAAATAAAAAGATGCAACACATGGGGCCCTATTAGAACTGGTGCAATAGTACTACAGTCTTAGTATAACCAGCATCTACATATGTGAACAAAGACATAAAAGGACAAATGCACATGTCCGGAGAATCTTAATTATCATTTCCACTGTGGCACTGGCATGAGCTCACTAATCAGGATTGAAAAAAGGCAAAGCCGCTTTCATAGACTCCTTTAGTGTGATAGCCGTGCAGCAAGTTTTGGGAAAGAGACGAGCAGAAGAAAGACCTGTCTTTCCATAGTCGCGTCAAGATTCTGTCTGGAAAGCTGTAGTCACCGGATAAAGGACATGCCATGCCTTTGATCAAGGGAGGAGACTTTCACAGGTGAGGAAGCTAAAATGGAGGAAGCTGTGTGAATATCTGTCAAGCTGGAGCAGCTTATTTCTCTTAGACATCTGTGAGAGGATGTCAGAACACTGACTATTTTTGCTCTCTTTTTCTAAAATAAAAAAAAATAAAAAACTCCAGACACCCCTTTATAGGAATGTGTCCCAATCAGGCATGCAATTACAGTCTAGAGCACGCTGTGCAAAGTATTAGCAGCAGGCAACTCAAATGAAAACAGCACACACTGGTTCCTGCACACTATGTTGCTCAATTAGAAAGAAAAACATTTTTGATTCCTTGTTTTTGTCTCTTGTTTGTCTAACGTCAAACTTTAGTCACATACATATGGAGTTTCACCTTTTCCTGAAGAATATGGGGTTGCATGAGTGTGGCAGTGTCACTTCAAATCCCAGGGCCTAAAGAGTGAATGAGAGGAGGATTAGAGGGGTAATGCCAGTAGATGAGAGAGAAAAGGGTCGCCGTGGTTTGCCACTCTGCAAGGATTAGCTCTAAAAACAACTTCACAGTCGCAAAATGCGTCAGTCAAGGACACCATTCAACCGGTCTGCAAAGTCCTCACAGTCACATTTTTCCTCTTAGTCACTGACAACTTCGACATTTTGAATATATCACAATAAATTAGGTACAAATGGCTCTCTACTTAGTGCTGCCATGTTGCGCCTCATATGAGAGGTATGGCATGGATAGATAGTAATGAGGCACACCTGTGGAGCCACTGCAGATACACTGACACCCCTGAAAGAAATATGAGATGGGTATGTTAGGCTTTCACTTATGAAGGACGACATGTCCAGATGGCAGCAAACTTAGAACATTGTGCAGATTTCTGTCTAAATAGGCCACAATGCAAATAATGCCCGGGAAACAGAGGGTGGGGGCCCATTAGAAGAGGCAATGCCGAGAAAGTCCTTTTTATGTTTCCGGTAATCCCTAGGATGTACAAGACAAACTATACCAGCATATAAATATATAGAACATGTTCAAATGAAGTGTTTTAGTAGCATACAATTTTGGCTGATAGACAGGGGGCAGGTTTGACGGAACACAAAACCCATGAAAACACCAGGCAGACACTCAACTCACTGACTTCAGAAGTGGTTAAGTTCAGTGATTTTTATTTTAAAAGGAGAGGATTGTGTAGAATATCTGTAGAAATACTTTTAATTCTTTTTCTGATATGCCATAAATAATAAAGGAGCTACTAACTGTATTTTGCAGACAGTGAAATGCACATGCTCTGGCCTTTTTAAATACGTGCCTAAACCTAACCACCATGGACACATAATAGACATTTATTCGAGGGAGGATTATAAGGGGCAAACACACCTCGTTTATCCTGGATCTTAACCGTGAGTTCCACCACAGGCTCGGTCTCTCTGTCCAGTCGCCTGGTAATGATGATATCTCCAGTGTCGCGCCCCACGCTCACGGGGGACTTCTGGGATTCCGGATGAAGCAGCTCGTAGGCGGCTGACTGAAACCTGCTGGGACTCAGGCTCGTTATTACGGAGCCGATGTTGGCGTCCTCAGACACATTAAGAGAGAGAAGTATGTCCGGCTCAAGTAACGCCCTGGGTCCGCGTCTTGACCGCGATGACCCCGCTAATTCAGCAGTGGGCCAACGCTGTGGAGAGACAGTGACCGTGACCGGTTTACTGGTCAACGAGGGCCAGCCGTGGTCTCTAACATAAACACTGAATCTAACTTGAGAGGGCAGGCCCAAGATCGAATCAACTAACAGAACTTCCCCTGTTTTTGGAACAACGTAGAAACTGCCATTTTGTGGGACAGACATGTACGTTAACTCTGCGTTCTTACCACTGTCTGCATCGACTGCCTGCAGCCTGTAAACCACACTACGGAGAGCTGTGGTGTCATCTAAAGTTATGTGCACCGCGTCTGCACTGCGAAAAGTGGGCTCGTGATCATTCGTGTCTAAAACGTCCACTTTTAGAGACGCGACAATGTGGGCACCGCCGCACTCCAACCCACAGCCCTGACAGCGCAAAGCCAGGTTCAGTAGGTACTCAGAGTGCGTCTCTCTATCTAAAACTCGACAAGTTTTTAACAATACATTTCCTCTGTTGTGGTGAGTCAAAACGCGAAAATCTTCGCTCCCATTGCCATACAGTTTGAAGTGCAGCCCGGAGACCGGGCACCATTTTTGCGCGTTGAGGCGCCTCACCGGAATGCTAAGTCCGTTTACTTTGGATGCTGTCGGTGAGTTCTCAAAAACATGCCCGTGAAAGAAAGGCAGGCGCTCCGAGGATTGGTATCCAGCAGCCGGTGTGAGGAGGCAGCAGAACACAAGCCCCCAGATCATGTTGGCGCCAAGTTATGTCCCTCCAGCGACTCGAGGAGGCGACGAGTAATCATTCAAAAAAAGAAAAGAAATACTTGAGAAACGCGTCCTTCATAGTTGTCCAGCACGTGATCCACCGAGAAGAACCTCAGAACTTTGAGCTCTCTCATCCTGGCAGACGGTGCGGGCTGCATGCAGCACGGTGCGTGCAGCCTGTCCACAGCGCTGCAGGCAGTTGGCTGTGTGCGTACCCAGCGTTCAGCACCACAGCGCTGGACAGCGCCAAGCGCGGGGGCGTGGCGGCGCGCGGGATGAAGCTCCTCGGTGAACCCCACCCTGAGTGACGGTCAGAGGGTGCCCGCCTCACACAGCATTTAGCATAGAGCATAGACAGGCGGCGATACGCATCTTCTCAGTGGGAAGCTGCCAACACTCTTATTATACATTCAAGTGCGTGGAGTTCCTCTTAAGAGGAAGCTCTCGTTTGGAAAACAGCAGTAAAAGTCATATGAACATTTTCTCAACTGCATATCAGCTGAAGTTTGTTATTTCCTAATTCTACTCACCTGCACAGCATGTCACCAACTGCAGATTAGCAGCTCCCCAAACTTTACATGTCCAAGGCTTAGTGGTGCCAAGTTATGGATGTGCTATTCACATACAGCATATTGGCTACACAACTGTTCTTCCTGGGCTACATGACTCTTGAATCTTAAAGTGAGAAGCTTGGATTTGAGTATGAAACAATGGGCCATCTCAACTATCCCATGTCTATGAAAGCATTTATTGTCCATATACTGTATGTTCTTTGAGCAGAAACTTCTTACTTACCTCCACAACACATCACCAGCAGCACCTGCAGTTTTTCATAGTGCTCCAGTGGCTCACTGCTATAAATGCTCACATCATGCACAATATGACTCACATAAATAAGTGCCATGTGGAATTACAGTAAACCCCTATGGAGCCACACTATTCATTGTACTCTTATTCAACAGTGCAACTACTGCAGCAAAATACAGTGTGTAAAAGAATGATAAATGTGAGGTGCTTCGGTGTCTCACCTGGCAGTGCAGGCACCACAGTCCTGAAGAGAGCAGCCTAGGTTTGAGTTTGGGCTTGGGCCATTAGCTCTATGTCATCTCTCGCTCTCCTTATTGCTCCCTTGCATTTTCCGTTTCTGTCCCTTCAGGGCACAAAGTGATCCAAAAATGAATGATAGAATGTCACCTCAGTGTCAGCAATTTATACACCAGTGATGAAAATATATTATAGTCAAAATGCCATCTTTGATAAGACTGTTGGCAAGCAATGGTCTTGCAGGTCTACATAATCTATTTAATTATAACACAAATCAGTCATGGATGACAGTGCTTCCATGTAGTTGGTCTTCAGCATTATTAAACCAAATGGGTGACACCTGACAGCTCTGTTTTAGGTAATGCACTTTTAAAAGTAATGTCAGTAAAGCCTTGCTCAGAAGCATCTTGGCTGTAATTTATTTGTTTCTGTCTCCACGCACCGGCACAGCAGATGCCCAAAAAGAATTTCACCCCTTGAGTTTGTCTAAAGTGGTCTGAAACTCATCCAGTGGTGCAATAAACATTAAAATTATACAGTATCAAGACTCACATAAATACACGTCAGCCTATACATGTACAGCCCACACCTTATGGGTAGTTAGATGACACAAAGACATACGCAGAAATACAACAATTCACGCACACATTCATTCACCAAGGCATGCAAACTCCACCCAGAAGTCCAAAGATCGAACCCTCTTTGCTGTAAGTATGATGAGGGCAATATTTTGGAACAAGGTGTAAACTTTGATTATGCATCCTCTTAATGTCTTAAAGGCATTTACTGTATCAAATATGTTTATTAGGAACAGTCATTTCTGTACTGTCACCCCTGTATTTTTGCATCACCTTCTCTTCTGCATATGTATTGTGAGAATTGGAGCAGTGAGCTATGTAAATAACATCATTTGAGACATCCCACAGTCACTACCTCCATATGCCTATGCAGCCAGTGTTAGTTTACGCACATGGCTCAGAATGAATATTGTCACCCTGACTGCTCTCCCTCTTCTGTCTCACTCTCTTAGCGTGCCAGTCACCCAAAGCACTTGCAAACCTAATCTGTAGGTGGCTACCGCTAATTCCCATAGACTGCACACTTTCAATTCCTCTCACCGCTCTGTACGTGCCATCTCAGGAGACTAAATATTACATGGAGTGAGGGTTTAGAATTGTTTGAAAGATAAGGAAATAATAGTCTTGAGAGAACGGCTGTATGCTCCATTGAGTCTGTCTCTCATGTCACGTCAACCTTTACTTAAGACGTGCCTAGATCAATATTCATAACCATTTAGGGAGCATGATGCTACGTTGGATATGTAATTCAATGTCACGCGGTCTTCCACAAGCTCGTAGCCTACATCTGTATTCAGTTTGGAGATTCATCAAAGCTCCCCGCACAAAGATCCTTATCAATCTGAAACTATAATCCATCACTGCAATTTTAGCTGCATTTACAGAGAGCGGTAAACTGTTCTTTTCAGGCAATAAGTCTGGTAACTGGCGGTGAGCCCCAAGACAATTTTGAAACTCTGCCTCCAGCTGGAGCACAAAGCTCATAATGGGTGATGGCTGTATGCCTTTACGTGGCTGTAGGGCATGTCACCAGGATGCACTTTCATTCAATGCTCACTGGTTTGAACATCCACTGACCTGGGAAAGAAACCTGTGAACTTAAATAACCTCAACTACAACAGGGAATCTGTCGACAGGAACCGACCTAATGTAACATCATTGCTATTGTCACTTAAGGTGAACCACAGCATCTAAAATAGACAGTGTCTGAAGAGAGGGCTTCTCTATTCTCCCTGTAACTTCTCTTTGAACTTCCTAAGTGCTTCATGAATGCAAATCAAATCCTGTCTTTTATCATGTCGTCTCACATGGCCAAATTCACCGTGACTGCCAGCATGGGAGATAGCTGTAGCAAAGGCTAATTCAATCACAGGGCCGGGCCGGAGCGTGAGGGGATAGTTTACTTGAGGGTTATCAGTTGAGATGAAACACCAACATACGGCGTATAATAACAACAAAGCTTTAATGAATTTAGAAAAAAAAATCATGAAACACGCTCATCATCCTTCTTCTGGAACAGATAACTGAGAGCTGCGGGGCATTAGAAGAAGAAGAAAAAAACACTGTAAAGAAAGCAGCCAAAGAACATTAGAAAGCTTCATGCTTACATAATGAATAATTGACCAATCCATCCCTTCATTAAAAAAGGAGGACACAAAGCTTTTGAAGGCAAAGGTTGCAGCCTTGTAACATTAAAACCTTTGCTTGGAGACAAAAGCTGAAGACATTATGGCGTTCCTCTAATGTAACAATCATGTACCTTTTTTCCTTCATGGATGCATGCACAGAAAAGTGACATGGCTATAGTGAACTCCATGGATACATGCAAGGAAAAAAAACAGAAAATGATGGAAGGTACGCCAAATTCTCAGCACAAACTATTGGTTAATGGGTAAATTCTTCCTGAGTCCTGAAAATAGTCTGTTCAGCACAAGTCAATGAAATAATTGGCTAAAACAGGCTGGTTTATCAAAGAATGGCAGGACAATTAAAGTGGATGACTAAGCAATCCAACTCTGTGGTTGCTATTCATCTGTGAACGTCAGACATTTATGGCAACTGTACCCTAGTGTTCCTTTAGAGGAGCCATTTCTGGAAATGCCATGACACCGACGGGAACAGGAGCACTGTGATATGGTTCACTGTAGTGTTCCAGTGTCTGTGGCTCCCTCGGGACAGATTCTCTCATCACCAACCTGAAGGCAAAAAGAGCTAGATAAATATAAAGACATCTCTCTCATGTATTAGGTACGGCTAATTAGATTTGATCTGTTATCCCCCCCAGGCTTCTACCACCTACTGTAGTACTTAAGCGGTAGAAAACCATATCTGTATATTAATAGAGATATTAATTATGAATAGCAGCCCAGTTCCCCACCAGGTTTTTAAAAATGCCATTCATGTACAGAAAAGTGACAAGGCTATAGTGAACTTGTGAACTTTTAATATCCAAAAAGAACAAGAGCTGCACCGTATATGAAAGCCAAAAATAATCCCATTATTAATGCATAGGCTTGTTGTTTTGATTGAAACACAAGGCTCTTCTGGGCCACTTTCTGTCATGTGGAGAAACTTTATTATATCTACGAAGTGATTAGAGCAGCCTGGGGCTCCCAATGTGATTAGAGCACTTGACGACTGAATTGAACACTATCGCATTCGAACCCAGAACAATGACAACTCTCTATTAGCACAATGAAAGCTTTCTTACTCTCTCCAATAGACAGAAAGATATCCATTGAAAAGTAAAAGAAAGGGGAAAATTAACCCAGCCTGGTCTTCTTTTCTTCTGACCAAACTATTTTTGAAAGAGACAGTAATGGTGTTCTCTAAGAAGAAAAAAAAAAAAAAAACAGTTTAAAGAGTGAGGACATTACCTCGGCTATACAATGAGAGTCTGCAGTTCTTTCTCAGTTAATTATCCCAGTAAGACCCAGCCATTAGGCATGTTTCCATTACTCGACCAGTTCAAGGCTATGAGAGTAATAGTGTAAATTCAATAATGTGCTATTTATGAGGCTGAGAGGATTATGAGGGACGCCTTTGGGGAGAATATGAAATGTACTGAAGGCTTTCCGAGCCTAATAATCACTTCTTCAGACATGGTGGTCCTGCAGAATCTCCTGAATGATTTAAACACTGGTCCCCGAACCGAGACCTTTTTATAGCTACCGGTTAGCCGCAGATCCAACTGGCTGCTCCGTATTATCTGGTCTTATACCAGCTTTTTCATCCCTAATTTTCCTTTCAAATATGTGGTAATTGTCAATAATGATTCAGTGCCAGGCAGATTTAATGTTTCTGTCTAGTCCACTCATTGCCCTTCCTCTTTTATCTTCTGTATTTTCAAATTCCAAGAACTCCTACCTTTATTTGAAGAAAATTCAGCTCCTTTATGGAGGCAATGAGTCCTGGCATACCTAAGTCAAAGGTTGTTATAGTTCATTTAAGCATTGTTCTCCACAATGTCAATAGCTTTTATTCAGCAATTCTCACTGCAGTTACCACATAAACAGAATTTTATGTTCAGTGCATAATATAATAGCAGTAATTAAATGATATGTAAAGTGGATGAGATGCTCACTCTTTATAGGAGACGTAGGTGCACCAAAGCAATGAATTGCTTCAGACTTAGGCCTTGCCAGACAGTGTTTCTGTATTAACTAGGCTTAAGTCCAATGCAATCCAACCAAATCTAGGTCTATATGGCTACTATACACATCATTAATAAAGTAAAGAATCATATGTTGATTTGTAAGAAAGGACATAACATTGTCAGTAAAATTAACAGTGAGCTACAGAAACCAAAACATACCTTTGTTAACTAGGGTCGAAGGCACTTCATGTCCACTCGCTGCTGTATAAGTGCAAGGGTTTTCCTATATAAATTACGTTCATCCTTCAATTTGAGGGCTTGCTGAAAAAATATGAGCAGTTCGAGAAGACTTTTAAACATTGTTTGTTTCTACAGTTAATTCTTCACATTCTTACCCTTTGGTATGGGCCAAGAATCTAAAATGTGCCTATGCTCGCTCCGTTTAACCTTCCTTACTGGTGTCGGTCCTGGAGCCTTTAATTTGTCCTTCCTCCGATCTCTTCTTAAGGCTACTTATCATTCATGGCAACAACCTGCCACATGTATGAATGTATGAGCCATCAGGCGTTCTTTTTCATGGGTAGCTACCATGGATGGACTCCGTAACTTGCTATTCCCTTCTGAGATTCAGTCTGCTAACCTTACAGTGGATCTTTGTCGCCCCCATGCTGCGAGATAGACAAATGCTCTTTTCTATGGGAGAGAAAACGCATAAACCAGAGCAAGACAGTAGAAATAGCCTATACATAGATAGTAGTATTATCAATACAGCTGGTAAAAATCCCACGATATCTTAAGAAAAAAAAGAAAAAGAAATAGTCATTAGTATTAGTATTCAAAATCAGTTTTACTGGAAAATGCCTGTTTAATTGCAGAATATATTGACAATACAGCACAGCAATAAAACACTGCCATATTGCTTCTATACATCACTTAAACAGCTCCCTTAGCTTATGAAACAAAAAGTAATATAGTACATGTACATAATAATAATGAGTAAAAAGACATACAGACAGGCTCACAGAGCACTTTTCCCATTACTTACACTTTCAGGTGACTTTGTTAAGTAAAAATATACATAATAATAATAATAATAATCATAAGAGCAAGAACATAGTCAAAGAGCATTCAATACCTACAGCAATGACTTGTGATCACTGCATCTTAAAGAACAAACTGTTCACAGAGTTCACAGAGACACAAAACACACAAAAAGAAAAATAGAAATAAAACAGAAAGGGGAATAAAAACCAAAAATATGGATTACTCTGTATGTACCCAATACATACATGACATGAAATAACTTGACTTGGACAATGTCCATGGTCATTCATTACTCTGTCAACTGGCCTTCATTCACCACTTTGTATAGCATAGTCTTTGTACTTTGTGCCTTTTTCATGTATTACATGAGTGCTGTTGCTTTTCACTACAAAGCTAAAGTAGGGTACTAGATTTGGTTGCTTTTTCAAAAATGTCTCTTCCCTGAGCTACCGCAGGATCATGGGGGCCGACCTGTCATCAGTCACTGTTTTACGAAGCCTGACACCTCGTCGGATAGACACCAACATGTCTACATCACCCTGGGATGGTGAGGACACTTCCTGATCCTCTGGTAGTGAGCTGGGAAAAGGGAACTGACCCTCACCGAGGGCGTGTGCACTAGCTGCCAACTCCCCTATCTTCTCCACCAGGCTGTGGCGGTTGGCAGCAAGAAATGGGTCTTCCTGGGCACCGTGGGCGACCATGCCAGGGGCTTGCAGAGGATTAACAGTCCTGTCAGCCCCTCCTCCACCACTACTGCCCCAGGTCGTATCTGGAAGGCTCATTCGTTTTGGAGACACCCTCATGTAGTCACAAGCAGGGTCATCCCCATACAGGAACTCCTCACTGCCTGTGCGGAGATGAGATGGACTAGCATATCCAGGTGAGTCTGGCACTGTGGGGGTCTTCACGGGCACTATAGGAGGCCTGATGGGAATGGGACCGGATGTTGATGGAGTCCTTCTCACCCCAGTTTTGGAAGATGGTGTGCGGCGAATGGTGGCTGTCCCTGAGGTGATGGTTCCTGAGCTGTGTCCTGCTGTGCCATTCTGTGTTCCCGGTAGAGTTTTACCAGCGGGCAGACCTGCTGTGCTGGCGGGCCTTTTGGTTTGAATCATACGCCTGTAGCTTTGGGCAATGTTACTGTGGCGTGGGATGGTGGAGGACTTGTCAAAGTCTGCCTGCCCTTCACTGTCAGCATCTCCGTTGAGTGAGTAGCACTCATAATCAGAGCCTACCAAGAGAGAGACGCATGAGTATCTACTTTTTCCCCACCTAATAAAGCAAAACTGAAAACAGAGCGCTTGTGAAGAGTCTTTTTTGTCGCTCTTCAGCTTAATTACATAATCATTTTTGCTCAGCGGCACACTGAGTGCTACACTTTCCAAATCACACAAGTACATGAAAATTACATAGAAAACAAGAGCGTCCACATTAAAATTCAGATCACTAAATAAACACAGGCACAGTCTAGTGAAGCCATTAAATGTGTCTGTGTTTGTGTACCTTGTGAGGGTATGGTGTCCTCAGAACAAGAGGGGGTGTTGGTTTGGGAGCTATAGCCGCTGGAGTACTGTAGTGAGTCTCTGCTGCTTTTCTGCTGTTCCATGCTCAAGCCTCGGGTCAGAACCATAGCCAAAGTACTGGCTGCTGGTGAGATAGGCTCGCCATGCTAAAACATGCACAAAAAACAGGATTACATTGTCTTTAAAGTCCCATTTCTCAGCTTTATTACAGATTCCAATAGCATTATTATGTGTATGGATCTCTTCACCTTCAGATTCCTTGTTCTGTGTGGATCATCTGGCTGCATCCCAGAATAACCCTGTGGGCTGGGTGGTGCTTCACACTCTCTCACCTTATCCACAGACTCCCTTCTTCGCTGTGGAGTGCTGGCCAACGATGGCTCACAGGAACTCGATTTGGCCCAATCCTGTGCCAGCACAAGCAGAAGCAACAATGAAACTGCTCCACTATGTTTTGTGTTATTTATCCGCCATTGGAGCAGCCATCCATAAAAACATGGAAGCTGTACAGGTATATGGCTCATGAGGATGTTAGATGTTGAAATGTATGCAGGCAACAGTAAGCTATGTATGTGAGTGTTGTTAGATATTGGCAGTTTAGGCATCTTCATGAAGAAAGATGACAAAACTAGACAGTAAAATTATGCTTGGGAGATAAATCTATAGGCAAATTAGGAGTGTGTGTGGAGCCAATAAAACACAAAAGCAAAGAAGCAACACAATCTTAAAAGAGCAAATTAAAGGTTAAATTGCAAATTAAAACAAACCTTCCAGCTAGGAACCTTTGATGTGGGTGAGGGGGTGTTGGATCCAGGGGAGTGGTTAAATGTGGGGGACGCAGGAAGTATGACAGAGAGAGGCCTGATGGTGCCAGTGTGAGAGAAAGCAGGGCGGAAGGTACCAAAGGATGAGCATGAGCCAAACTGCGGAATGGACAGACAAGTGTGAGTCAGAGTGCTCAACGTCCATAAATAGTCCACATCAAACTGCAGCTGTCAAAAGAAGCCCACAGGCCTTTTGAACTTAGACATAACAATGAGTCAAATGCACTGCAAAATGTGTGTATGTGTGTCCAGTAAAGTTAGCTGATTGTTGAGATGCATGCAGTACTAACCGCTGTGGGAGAGTTGCACTCGCTGACAGACTGGCAGGTTTCTGAGGCCTCAGAGGAGGCTGAGCTTGTTGATTTCTGGGAAGGGAAGATGGAATAAGAAAACCGTGGAAGGAGGGGGGGGGGGGGGGGGGGGGGTGGAAGTTAGCTGAAAGGGTGAGAGACATGAGAAATAGATAGGAAAAGGGTGTGACTCGGAGAAGTGTTGATGAGGTTTAGGACGAGGGAAGTATTTTTTTTCCCTCCGAGAGGATCTAAAGACTATAGCTGGGATCAAAAATAAAGCAGCCTGTAAGATCATATATTCAGAAAAGAATCGTTGCATCAGCTGATGTACTGCTGAGTGTGCGCTGTACTCTGCAAACTGTTCAGACCGTGAGAGTCGGAATAACATTAGAAGTCCAGTGGGATCAAAATCCTACATTTTGCAACTGATAGAGTTCTGTTGCAGGCAGCCGTTGATACAAAACTGAACAGCTCTGTCTGAAAATATCTCAGACATGACTATGAATGCAATGTATGTTTGAAACACAAACATGAATACACTGATTGAACTGGATGGGAAAATAGATATAAGAATACTACAGAACATTGCAGGTGACAAGAACATCTGTGTTATATTTGTGTATATCTGTATTGTCTAAATCTGTGTAGCTACAATGACAAGTCTACTGCGCTCCATGTCTTTCTGTAATACACTTTTCACTTGATCATCAAAGATATGCACGGCTGTGTGTCGTACCTGGCTGGTGATGTCAGATGGCATGGGCGATGGAGGCTTAGAGTGGGTGTTAGCATCCTGCGAGACAAAGCCTGAGTCGTGGGAGGAGACGCTGCTGAGCCGATGAGCTCCTGCAGAAGGCATCTGGAGAAGACTGTCAACAGGATAACAAGTGAAAATGTAGCTCAAAAGAGATATTTAAAACAGGATTTAGATCAAAGTTGTAACTTTTACTTTGGTATGAATCATATTATTTATACTGCAGGCTGTTGTAAAAAAAAAAAAAGCTACATGAAATATTGATCATAAAAGCTGTGAACATGAAGTTGAAGTTTCTAAATGATGCCACTTGTCTCCATTTGGTACATCAAAGAGCATTAAAAAGTACCCCCTCTTTTTTCTTTTGCTCTGAACACCAACAGCTGCTTTGTGTTATTTTTTTTCTCCTTATGCCAAATTCTCTGGTCATTTCCATTTACTCTTGCTGTCTTTGTCACCCGCACAATGTAAAAATAGAGAATTTGTGAATCCTTTTTGTTCTGCTTTCATAGTGTGTGTTATGTGCTCCTCCCTCTCTCCCTGTGAAATAAATCTGACATTATCATTTTACATTAATCCCTGTCCTCTAGGATGAGGATTATGTAGAAATGAATAAACTGCGTAACTTTTAGACTACTTTTGCTCATGTTCCAAACAAAGCTTTCATTAACACAATAAAAAAAAGTTCATAGTTCTATATTAGACAAAATTCGGATGTCTTCATAAATAGGATTGCTTCCAAATATAAAATTTAAAGTCAAGTTAATTGGCATGCAGCAATTCTCTAAAATGAAGTTATAGAACTGCATCAAGGTGTAGACTTGTGATAAACCGCTTGCTTGGTTGCCACTTTAGTTTAACTTTTCCTGCTGACTCTGCAGCTAGAGTGAACTCCTGACCCACACGTGTAGATAAAATGTAAAATCACTATTAGCCATATGAATAAGTCAGCGTTGGTGCTCATGTTGGCTCATGGCTTTTAGGCTGTCATGTTCGACAACTTTGGACCTAATCTGGCTCTAAGAAGCTTGAAACTGCAAATCTGCCAAAAGTAAGTTGAGGAAAGCTGCCAGGATACGAGTCCATGTCAACTGTCACTGGAAGCAGTGCATCTCGGTATTTATCTACAGCCCACTTTAAAAGTTCAATTTCCACTGTTAAAATAACTGTGAAACATTTACCTGCACATGCTGCTTTTTCTGGAGCTCGTGCTGCTCGGGGATGAGGGAGGAGTCTGATAGGACCAGCTATAGTCTGACCCTTTTAGGTCACGAATCACCTAAAGACATAAAAACACACATTTATTACATTATGTTGGAGGCTCAGTATTGAGTTTGTAACAAAAAGCAGGCTATACTCCATGTGACTGAGCCAAGCCCTTCAACTGTAGGCTTGAGAAGGGGCACACAATGATGAGTTAACTGCATGGCCAAGTCAACCATTCAGTCACTATGGGCAATTTAGAGACACAAAATCACATTACACATTACACCGCCCTGCATCAGATTTGCTGAATAGAATCTGATAGTTGTTTCTTACAAATTTTTAGATGCTGAGTCCAGATATGCTATCAGTTTTGCTCTAGAACGTCACAACTTTTGACAAAGTCTGATGTCCATTGTTGGGCTTTTTTTGCCTAAGATGGATCACAAACGTTAGAGCTATTGCCAGATATACTGCCACCAACACAGGAAACACTTTCTTTATGTACAATAGGTGGGCAACATTTATCACTTTTCCTCTGATTAGCCCTTTTATGAATACTAGGCACACTTACATGCACACAAAACACCTGATTTCAGGGATTTATAATGATCAATGAAAGGTGGAACTGCAAGCATAGCCCAGATGATTTCTGCTACATCTGTGATGACAACAACATCCAAACAACGGCAGAAAATTACAGACTTTGTAAAAATAGGCATATTCTGCATATTTTGGAATGAAGCTTGGTGAGCAGGACAAACCATGTGCTCCTCATACAGTGTGCCGGGCTTGTGTTAAGAACCTTAGACAGTGGACCAAAGGAAATAGAAAAAGCTTAGGTTCTGGCATTCCAATGTCATGGAGGGAGCCAAGAGATCATAATGATGACTGCATTTCCTGTATGTTGAACCCTGTAATTTACCACAATTAT
This sequence comes from Bostrychus sinensis, assembly GCA_020698575.1. Classification (NCBI taxonomy): domain Eukaryota; kingdom Metazoa; phylum Chordata; class Actinopteri; order Gobiiformes; family Eleotridae; genus Bostrychus; species Bostrychus sinensis. The sequence goes on from CM036251.1 coordinate 23,764,640, forward strand.
TAAAAAACTTCATTCTTATTTTGTGGGAAAACAATACTTGATAGGGAATTTTCAGTGGCATATTTGAACTCAACATGACCAAAATAGGTTAAAAAAAAGTGTGATTTGAAAAACAGCATAAACTTTTTTTTTAGATGCAGGGCGGTGTAATTATTTATGTACTTTTATATCATATTCAATTTAATGATGATGATGATTTGGTCCATTATTTTTACACATTAAGAATGTGTTAAAGATCTAGCATATGGGCTAATTTGTCCTAATCACGTTATTATTTAATCAGATAACATTTGAATGTTTACTGTTTAGTATTCAACTTTAGTTACCTGCTCGCTGGCAGGAGGCAGTTTGTGTGGATCTTCAGTCAACAAGGTTAGGTCATCAACAATGGCTTGTAGATGAGTTGTCTCTCCCAGCATGGCAATCTCTACATTCTACAAAAATAATTTACATTATTTATTATGTGACCAAAAGTCAAAAGAAATACCTAAATTTTACTTACCACAACAGGTTGCAGCAGGCTAATAAATGCACAGTAGCGGCCCCTCTCCTCAAGTAGAGCTCTGCGCACAGCCTGCTTCTCCGTCTCCTCCATCAGCAAGTACAGGTCATTCACGTCTTGCATAGCACTGTCCAGCTGGGGGCGCAGGTTTCCCCGGCCTAAGCAAAGCAACCCACCACACATGGACCAGGGGAGAGAGAGCAGAGTGGTACAGGACAGAGGAGGGTAGAAGAATGTTAAATACAGGAGGATATGAACAGGAATGGAATGAAGAGAGGGTGACATATAAAAATGATGATGAATAAACAGTTACCAGAAAGAGGCAGAGAGCACAAAATGAGACATGATTACATTTAGTGTATAATGATAAACTACTAACGTACTAGCGGTCATTGTACTGAACAGATGGTTCATGTAAATGGATATAAGAAGACACATTTTTATGAGTGAACTTGAAGATCCTGAAGTGGCTGCCACATTACTGAATGTTAAAAGTCATAGAACAAAAATGTCTTAAATGATGAATGATGAAAGAAGCCAAAGTGTGAAAAAATGCAGATGACGCTGGATATTAGTCCCATGTACACCCCTTTGGGTATCTTAGAATTTTATATATTTCCATTAACAAAGGAAAGCCATTATTAATGAAAAATCATGCATTGTAATATGACAAGGCACAATGTATCATGTAATTTTAAAATATACTGTTAAAATGTAAGTGTAGTACATTTACAAGTATAATTTTAAACAGTATAATTTTAAAATATACTGTTAAAATGTAAGTGTAGTACATTTACAAGTAATTAATTTTAGTAATATATTAGTTGTAACACTGTGTATCACAGTGCATGGCACCGAGATGATTGATGCTTTTTAAACAGCGATGAACATTTAATAGTAATGGCAGCAAACATACCTAGGAGCTCTAGTGTGAGGGATAAATAGCCGAAAGATAAGAAGAGTGGGTTGCGGGAAAAGGCAGGGGGGAGACAGGAGAAAATGTTAGCTGTACAGCATGTAATCAGAGCACAATGCACCATAGTGTGACTAGCTGGTGTAAATTCTGAACGATAATAAGCCTTTCATTACAACAGTCAGTAGGGGCTAATGCAAGCGCTGGCAGGAAGGGTGATTTATAAGACATAAGCAGGAAAAGAAGCACTGAAACTATGTCAGACATTAGTGGTTTGATTAAGATGTAATTTCTTATTCTGTGCTCTAGATGGCATCGTTTTAGCCATTGGCACAAAAGAGGAAACAGAAGCCAAGCAGAGTTTATTAATAAACCAATAAAAGCTAAAGTAGAGTTTTGTGAAGTGTTATATTATTTAATAAAAAGGAAGGAAAATCTCACCTTTTCTTGCTTTTTTCTGAAGTTTTATAGTGTCTAAAGACTTCCGTTTGATTTCCTGACGAGACCTCTTATATTCTATTAAAAGGAAAAAAATGTAATTCAGATCTTTCTTAGATCAATTCAGAAATCAATTTTAAGCGTGCATTTTATTGTTGTTGTACCTTTGGCATGGTCTTTGTCGAGCTGATTGGCTGTCTTCTTCCACTCCTCTATTCTGTCCTGAAGTGGTGTAACTAGGCCTTCCATAAGAGCACTACAGCCAGCCAAAGAAATAACACTGAATGTGGGGGTCATAACAAATAGTCCTATATCTATGAAACAAAACACTTGGACACGATGAGAGGTTGGCCCAGAGGTGGAATGAGACCCAGGGACATAATGATCCTCTTAAGACAAAAGAGGAGGGAAAATTGTGGTGGAAAAAATAATATACATGACACTTACTTGGTAAAGTGGCGTAATTTTGTTTCAATGCTGCGATGGCGCATACACATCCTTGTGAGAGCGGAGCCGATGTCCCTGGTGGCACCTTGGAATGAGATAATACAGAGAAAAAACTGTTACCAGTGACAGACAGAAGACCTTGGCAATAGACACCATTGATATGACTCTTTTTGAGCATACAGTTTTGTAAGTGGAGAAGATAACATTCTGAAAGGTGTAATCCTCTCCTGTCAGGGAGTCTAAACAAATATACCATATGCAGCCACTAGGTGGACACAACTCATAGTGGCTGGAGAAAAACAAACCCTGATTGATCTGACATGTTAAGATTACACTCACAGTTGCAGATATATTACAAACAGCTTGTTTGACTTGGGCACTGTACTTTTCCTCTCAGCACAAGTGTAATTAAACAGGGTCCTAAGCCCCAAAGCCCAGGCTGGCTCACTGTCTCACTAATGGCGCTCAGGGTGGTGTAATATGTGGCAGCTCTGATCCTGTTGTAATCTGGGCCACATAGGGCTAATCTCAGGGTCTCCTGGCACATAGACAGATAAGAGTGGACATCTCCCAGCATGCATCACTGTATTCATGTTTTGCTGAAAAACGTCTAGGATTTGTACACGTGTGTGGACAGGTGGTGCAGCTCACCAGCCACCCGCCCTTTAAAGTTCTCTATCCTAGAGGAAAAAGGAGGGGAACCTTGTAAGGGGATATCCCTCTATTCTTCCCTGCCTGCTCTGCCTTTCCTGTGCTCTCTGTTTCCTAAACACCATTCATGCAGAGAGGACAGAGAGGAGAAAAAGCCGGTCTAAACTTCACTACAAAGAAGACAGAAATGAGACGGTGTGGCACACATGACAAGCATAGCACGATTGAAATCAAACACTATTAAAGCAGCTCTCCAGATGGCTGTCCAGTGAGATCTGTGCTCTTTTTTACTTATCAAAAAAGAAAGTAGGTTAGCGTCTCCTGTCAATATCAAGTCACTTTGAGAGGCAAAAACCATTTACATCATAGTCTTCCCTTAGCTGCCAACTTCACTGACTGCCACAGTTCAAAGGAACACAACACATGATCGTGACTGACTGTATCTCAAGGAGAAATTCCCAGACTTAAAGGAAGTGGCGTGTTGCTGTGATATCTGCACTGTTTTGTAGGTGACAGTAGGGTTAAAGGTGAAAGGCCATGGAGCTGTATCACATGCACTAACGCTGAAAAAAGCATGTGGAAAATGTGTAGGGAGTTTAATATGTAAACTCTTTTTTTTCACACTTTTTCTTGTGAGAAATGAGCAGCTGACATGGAACATCTAGACACATGCAGGCCACGTGTGCAGAGGTGAAGCATCTCTCCTTTTACCCTCGGTTAAAAGCATTACCCTAGCGCTTCACAGCTGCAAATCGACTTATATGGGGTGGGCCAGAGAGGAACGGAGCGACACTGGAGGAGACTCAGAGGGGAAGGTTAACACTGTGGGCTTTTATCTCAGCCCTCTCAATGTCACTGTCCTTTGAATATAGCCCCCATCCCCCACTCTCCTGTCCCATCCACACCTGCCAATAAGCCCTTCTCCTCTGCCCTCTCCACTCCTTTTCCCTCCTGTCTGCTCCTACCCTTCCCAGAGGAGGATCAGCTGACAGCTACATCCTGAGGAGGGCCACAAGCTTCCTGTCTATGTCCAAGAGCCCGTTGGCCCATGGTCCTGGACCGGATGGACAGGGACAGAATGATTCACACCCTCTGCCCCCTGTGAGCACGCCTAGGTACTGGACAAATCCCGATTGCTTAGACAGTTTACAGACAGAGAAAGCAGCACTTTTGGAACTTTCTGTTTAGTCAATCACACCAGGAAGATAAAACAAAAGGAACTATTTTCTCTATACAACACAGTAAAATATATATAATGCACTGTGTAGGCCTGCCCTTCTATATACAATAGGTATTTACTGAATAGTAAATATTTTGGGTACATATTGTACAATATAATTATATATTAAAATTATGTATTAATCGGTTGTATTAATTTGGTTGCACTAGTTCAAATTCTGTTAACATGTAAATATAACGCTTTTTATGTGGCATTTAAAATGAAATTTTAACCTCAAAACCACAGATACTGATACCTCATCCTGGAACCTGTTAGACTGTGTGAAACAGATCTGGAAATGTTATTAGGTTGCAGAGCTTGCGCTTTGGGGAAGCAGGGGGAGCACGGCCGGCCCATAGCAGACACCCACACGTGGATGAATGAAACAAAACACAGAAGAACAAGGGTCATTATGTAACGTACCCATATATCACAGAACATAAAGAAAACAAGCAGGAGTCGTTCTAACATAGGCCACAAATGTGTCGTTTATTATGTCACTCCAGCCAGTGGCGCCTGGGTTAATACACATGTGCTGTACATAAACATAATGGCTGTCAGATCAGCAATGTTGTGGAATAAATGGGATTGTCTGTGGGAATGTCGAGCCACCAGTGTTGGTTTCTGGTGGGAACCTTAGGCTCTCGTACCCAGGACCAGTGTGGTCTGAGCACTCAGTGAGTGGTTCCAATTACAGCTCTGGTTCTGATTAACTCTGCTGGTTGCTCCGGGAAAGAGGAGTGCTTTAATAGGTCCGCTTTATAAGGGGCTCTCCTGCCAGGAGCCAGAAGCTAAACTGCCACAGGCCTTGGTCCCTGATGTCTTCAACATGAAGCTTAGCTAAACCATCTCCCCCTTTCAGTATTTAAATCTTAGTGATCAGCTCAAATTTGACTTCTACTTAGACTACTGAACTTAACAAGAAGGTCTTAAATTTGATTCAACATTATCAAGTTATTTATGTAAAGAATCAGAAATGCAATAAAAGTCCACAAATGACATACAGGGAGAGTTTTGTGGTTTATAAACTTAGTCTTAACCCTAAGCCACAAGGTGCCCCATTGCAAGTAGCTCCTAAGCTGTATTCACTGAAAGCTCTTCTGAGGTGTGCGGGTGCTAACTCTTTCCCTCTCTGCTTCCTGTGTCTATAAAGTATGTTTATGTGAGCTTGAGAGCAAAAAGGTACAGAATATCCTCATGGTTACATTTCCAGGAATATCAAGTCCTTTTTCCGTCTAAGCCAGCACTAAGCTGAAGGAAATTCCATCATCCATGAGACAACACTTATTGCTCACATTGGCACCTTGGCTGTGGATCTAACTGCTGCTGCTGGCGGAGACAGTTAAGCCTCCTGCCGGTGCCCTCACTTCATCTCTTTAAGAGCAACCGAATGTGACCTGGCAGGAGTAGAGCACAGGGCCAGACAGTGGCCAGTGATGGATGAAAGAAGTCTGGGATGAGGGCGACAGGAAGAAAAGGCCTATACACTGGAGACAAGGGGTGTAGTCAGTCACGGGTCAGGGGACTTTTCAGAACAGACACTGGCAGGACACTGTACATAAGAGCTAAAAATATATAATAAATCTAATCCAGTGATTCTCAAACTTTTCACACCAAGTGCAACCTCAGAAAATATTTAGCTCTTTAAGTTCCATTTTTAATGGACTAAAATGACTCTTAATAAAAATAGAAATTAACACAGAAAAATGCATTATTTAAACAAGGACAACACCAGATTTAAACCAGGCCTAAACCAGGACTAAACTTGGTCTAATCAGGTCTAAACCATGTGGTATATGCTTCACATTTAAACCCAAACCAGAGCAGGACTTAAACAAGTATAAAGCTGGCTGTAAATGAATGAGGATTAATGACTCCAAGAACCACCGGAAAAACGCTATGTACCACCAGTGTTACCTGTAGCACAGTTAGAGAACCACTGATCTTGTCTTTTAAATATGCCATTATATTTTTAAAAAACCTACATTATTATAATCTCGTCAAATACACTTAATAAAACCAAAATTGCTGCACATTTTCTAATTCACTATTCTCTTAAGCTCAGTCAATAATAAACATCGGAGATTTACACAGGCCTCTCATCTTCAAACATGTATTTGAAGCCACAGTTGGAGTCTGGTGGAGCAACACAGTGGGAGCAGTGGGCATTATAAATAAAGCAGAAAGAGGAATGGACAGATAAAACAGCCACGTGTGGACATATTGACTACAGAGCTACACCACCAGGTTAAAGCAACATCTACTGTGAGGTGCATAAATTATGGATGACAGACAAGTATTATGTAATTCTTTGTAGACACATGCCACAAATTGTCTAATTTAAAGGTGCACTGGGTCGGGCGTTGGGTAGGTGGGGAGATTAGATTGTGTCCAATACACCCATAGGGTATTTGTGTTCAAGTTCCTTAATAACTTAAAAAATAAGAAGATCAGAACTATAAAGATGTACTGAATGAATTACAGTATATGTCAGTAGTCATTTCTTATTACAAAATACAAAATAAGTTTTATTCCATATCGTTTATACTATATACTGTTTGTACAAATGCCCAAAGTGAAGAAACTGCTCTGATGGAGATGAAACACACCTCTTTTCCCATGAGACAATAATCTTGCAAGAAGCTTTATGACATTTAACTGATGCGATTTTAAATTTAAGAGACAGGAACAATATGTTCCTGCACGGCTATCATAGCTGTTCACATTGTTCAGAAAGGTGGAGTATTTTGAAAATGGCATGTTTTGTTTACCAAAGATGCTGCCAAAATTGCCTAAAGCTACATATGCTTTCTTTGGACATTAATTAAATCAAATTTTAGAGAGAAAACAGAAACAAAATAAAAGAAAAAATAAACAAATAATAATGGAATGGATCCACAGTCACACTCAACTATACCTGGTTTTTGATACCGGTACCTGAGCAATATGCTTTCTGCTACTTATTCATCTTCTACAATCATAAAACACAATAATATTAAATAAAATACAATTTAATTTGATTCATACATGCAAAGGAACATTAAAGATCCAACTAGGATCTTAAAAACAATAAAAATTATTGTTTCGATACCAGTAGTATTCTAACTTTTTTTTCGATACCACAAAGGTATCATTTAACGGGTCCCCAGCCCTAGTGGTGGTGAACTACTTCTGTAGACTTCTGCCTTGGGGCAGACTGACAGGAACGTGGCTGCCAAATTGTGCATATGTCCCCTTGGACCAAACACAGTCACACTGACACATTTATAGGCAAGGTGGGTGAAGTGTCTTGTCCAAGATTACAATGACTTTACCGACTGAGCTACTGCCAACCTTTGCCCAGATATACTAAAAAGTTACAGGGAAACTGTTAGCAGCAACTTTCCATAATAAGGATTTACTTTTCTTTGTTTCACTACTCTCATTGATTTAGTTAATGTCAATACTACATACAGTCTCTCTCATCTGTCAAATTACATGCAACTTCTAGCTCCTACATTTCAAAACACACCTAGCAACATCTATGGGCATTTCAGCACTTTAACTAAATGTAAATATCTGTAAACTGAGTGAGGTTTATATGCTTATATGCATTATGTGCTGGTGCTAGAAATCCCAACAGCATTGTGTCACATCCTTCTGTATGAATAGTCTCTCCTGACCAACAACAATCCTAATAAAAGGCAGAGGAAACAGCCCCAAGATCAATTGTCTTTATCACACACACACGTCCACAAACACACACTCATCCCATTGTTGTCTGGCCTGACTGTACACAAACAGCTAGTTTCACCTCGGGACCAGCATCACCCACAGCCTCAGACGGACATCCCATAGATGGTGTAAACATCTTCTGGAGCACATTAGACTGAGGCCAGAGATGAAGGAGGAGGAGAACGAGGAAGGGATATTTACTGCCGGAGAAGCTTCCTGCTGCTAAAAATAAACCTCTTGTCCAGATGGGCTTTTCATTAAGGAGGAGAAAAAGAGAACATGTACAAGACAACAAGAAAGAAAGTTAAAATGGAAAAACAGCAGAACACACTGGGGGATTGCCTCAGTGGAGGATCCCATATGTTAGAGTTCAAACAGCAGCCTGGAACAAATCAAGTTTAGACTATAGCACTTCACCCTTTTCAACAGGTTCCCTTGTGTCTGTGCCTTTTCTCCACTCTGACAAAACAGCTGCTGCTTCCCTCATTTGCAAACAATCAAGCTAACAATGCTGACAACATACTGCTGGTTCTGCTCACGTAGCATTTTACAGCTCCGCCTTCGCTTGTAATTCTGGAGCAGTAACTGGCACTTGGCAGGAATTTTGTATGTGATTAAAAGCATTTACTGTCTAAAGGTTAGCCTAAACAGTGGGACTACTTCATGAACTATTTTCACAGTAGCAAAAAAAATTATCCCCTAACTCAAACTGAAAAACCTTATGATGATCAGTGTAGGATTTAAATAGCAGTTAGCATTTTTGGACCTAGACAATTGTAACTAGATAGTTGTACTCAAAGTAATTTACTTTTTAATTTACTTACATACATTCGTGAAGAGAATTCTTTTCAGGGTACATTTTCTAAATCATACTTTTACTTAGTAAAATCTAGGAAAAATATTACTTAACATATTCAGGTTAATGTAATAGTCTCCAAATTAATTGTGGTGTGTAGCAAGGTGGGCGAGCTTGAAGGTGTAATAGCAGTAGCAGTAATAGTAGATGTTTAGCAGAAGTAGTACATTGGTAGCAGTAATAGGAATAGCAGTATTGGCAGCAGTCGTAGTAGTGGCAATAGTAGTAGTACAGTAGATGTAGTTGTAGTAGTAGAAACAGCACTTGTAGTAGTAATAGTAGCTGTTGATAAAAAACTTCTAAAGCCATTTGAATTTGTACATTTTACGTTCACTGCTTCTAAATGCTGTGCTACATCAAATAAAGTACTACTAATACTGAAGGAACAATAATTTAAGTACAACTTTTGAGTATTTCTTCCACCTCAGCTAGGTATTTTTGCCATATAATTTACTGTTGAAGATAAAACAACAAGATTCTTTCTTTTCAGTCAGTCACCCTCCCATGATCCATCCTAAGCATGTATTCCTTCCATGTATCCTTTTAATGTCCTCCCGTGCATTCCTTTACAGGGGCCTGTGTTTCTCTCATGTATCCTCCCTCCCCCTGATCAAAACGAGTTCATGTTCAGGATTGAGCTGAACACACTGTTCCTCTCTCAACTCCTGTGTTTGTCTTCTTAAGTCTGGTATTCCTAACGAAAGCCGTCCAAAGCCAAAGGAATTGTTTTCTCTACCATTACGTCGCCGTTCCAGCCGCTTCACCTTTTGCTTAATAGAGCCAGCCGTTATAATAGCTGGAAAACATTCATTTGTGGGAGAACCACGCTGAGTATTGAAAACCCAATAAAATTGAAACTATAGGAGGGCTGTCTTGGAAAATGTTTGGCTCCATTTGATAACTACAAGTCTGGTCAATAGAAAATGTGGCCTTAAAGCTAAAGGTCAAACATTATTGTAAATTGCGTATATTACCAACAGCCCAGTAGAGGTGTTCACTGTGTGTACTAGCTTACAATTTGGGCCAGTAGTGTAGATTTAATCCTAAACAACATCTAGAAGCTTTTGGCATGTAAACTCCTTGTAGCTTGTCTCAGGCTTACACATAAAACGCCAAGCTTGATGGATGTCAGAGCTGGTCACATGACCCCACTCTCATTATTTGACATGTCCATTAAAATAGCGGTGCTGCTGGGATAGTGTAGCGGACAGTAATCCCACTGATCTCACTATGCACCAGGCCATCGCTGCTTCTCCAGGATAGGCCAGCCAGTCCAGATGGCCGGGTAGGGATATCGGTCCCATCTGCCAGGCCAGAGAAGTACAGCGGCCAAGCAGATTACTGCTTTGCTGACACACTGATCTACTGGCATACCTCAATTCCTCCACTGGCAGAAATAAAAGCAGAGTGTAAGCTTACAGTACGATCCACAGGAACATCTTCAGTGGTATGGACACTCTGGAAGGATTTCACACTGTTGTCCAAAACTGTTGAAAATGTAGCTTTTAAAAGATAAATGAGTAACTACTTATCCCATCATGTACATTTTTAAAGATGGATGGCTGCTTTGGGATGGAAAGAGAACTTTAGTCTGTGTGTTACAGAGTGGGCCTAAGAGGATTAGCTAAACGCCTCTGCCTAGCCTGGATACCTAGAGCAGTGGAAATCCCACAAATACCACCGCAACCCCCATACTGGGTCCAACCTGCCCTCTGAACGACTCATATCACCCTCTGAAAAATACAGAGGCCATATCCCATATACCCTCATGGGCCATTAGCCCTAAACAAGAACCCTTTGACCTCTATGTAAGTTGATTGTGTCCAAAAAAGGAATGAATGAAGTCAACCATTTACTGACACAATGTCTTTCAGACCAAGAGCTGACCAGCCAGCCTGTATTCTTAAAACATAGGTAGGCAATTTCTGACACTAAATTCAGACCCCAGTTAATGGACTGAGGACTATACTCTACATTTAGACAAAGATGGCCCGTAATAACATGTTACATTTGCCTGCATAACATGAGCAAATGAAAAGTACATTTTAGCAAGAGATAACTTTTTCTTATTTTTTTTATTGCATACAATTGCTTTGAAGTAATGTAAGGAAAATTAAGATAGGTCTAAAAAAAGGAAAATTTTCCAAATACATTTATTGAGTATAGATCCTTATTGGGCCCAGCTGTCTGCAGAAACAGACATGCCTTTAGACAGAAATCCATCAATAAGACTCAGCTTTATAGAAACAGCTCTGTCAGACAAACTGCCAAATGGGCCGGCAGCCCACTACTCCAGCTGCTACATAAAACACAGACGCTGATGCCATGACCATGACCATAAACTCTAAAAATGGACACTGAAGCACTAAGGCAGACCCAGGGCAATTTGACACATGAACATACGGAGGGTTAAACACAAGTAGCTGGGGATATTTTGAGTGTATATAAAACGTCTCCCATAAAAAGACATCACTGAACCACTGCAAATCTCTACTAGACTGTTTAAAATCTTGGGTTACAGGAAACAATGTATAGGAGGGAAATGCTGCTTCACTCAGCAGGGAGGTGTTTAAAAGCCAGAGAGTATGAGAAGTGAGTGTATATAGAGGTAGATTAAAGGGAGCACAAAAAGAATACGATGGAGCCTCCAGCTGTGCCGGCAGCTGCAGCTCGTCTGTGCACACGAAGGGGGAATCAGGGGTGACAGTGAATATTGCCCAAGATCTACCCCCGTAGAGCAAGCCAACAAATATGTCTGCCCTGACGCTGATATGAACACACATGGCACAGATAGACTGACTGAAACATAAAGGGACAGGGAATACACACTCTGATGTACATACAGCAGAGAAGCATTGTCCTGTTTCCTGGGAAGGGTCATACAAAATGTGAGAGTCAGCATATTTTACAATGATTACTTTAACTAGTGCTCTTGTCACAAATGAAAAAGTAGGTCCCTAGAGCCATGATCAAGGAGGTTAAAGGTTGTCTCAGTGCAACATATGTCAGACACACTAAATATTGACATTCAATCAAGCAAATGAATTGCTTAGAATTTGAGAATGCAACCGGATCACACACAGATCAAAGTAGTTCTCCATGTCAATCCCCTCTCACTCCTCATTTCCTTACTATCCATACAGGTATCATAAACAGAACATTGTCCAAAAGATTTGTCTTTTATGAAACCAACAGCTGTTTAGTCCTAACAGCTGAGAGCTTTAATCCTGAAGTTAATGTCAGTGGCATAAGAACAGAAAAGTGAGTGGGAGTACAAGTGACACACCAGGGATTTTAAACATTTATTGCTGTAAAACTCAATTTACCCTTCTCTCTCATCCCCTTCTCATGACTCTCGAATCTAACTCAAAACTGCTGTCTTCTCCTCCTACTCTACAAAAACCTATTCCTTTGATGTCCTGCCATGCACTTAACGTGGGCAGCCAGCAGTCTGACCCCAGTCTACCTCTGCTCAAACTCTGAAGTAATCTCAGTAATCATTTATGATCAAATAATGTATTTCTGAAACGATAAAGACTACGTTCACTGTTCACGTTCACAGGCTTATAAGGTGAAACGAGTGCAATGGCTACTAAAGAGGCAGTCAATTGTGGGTAAAAGCCACTACTGCAAACACTTTGAAGGCATGTTGGCGTGTGACCTGTGGGGTCAGGTATCCGGTGACCAGCTGTCACCCTGTCACAGTTTGTCCCTGTGAGTTTAAGCATGCTTTCTTCTACATATACTTGTGTTTGCTTGTTCCTGGCTCTTGTGTGTTTGCAGGCTTTTTTGACCTACATACTGCTCTCGACGATCAACTAACTCCAAAGAAATCTGTTAATCAGCTGCCTCTCTTGTTAGTCTGTCTGCGATCACTAGCAGGGTGACAAAGCAGATCAACCGGCCTCATTAAGCCCCGAGAAACAATAAGCTGAGATTTTCACTTCTTTGAGTCGCCTGCCAAGTACCCCCTTCTTTGGTCATCTTAAAAACTACCTCCTGAGCCCTATACAAGATGAAAGAACCGTATCAAGTGCCAAGATACTTTTGAAGAAAAATGTAATAAAGATATGAGAAAAAAACAATTTTTTTATGTTCTGGTCATTCTGCAATAGTTGGGGACACCACAGTTTTAAAACAAATCAAGGACTAATGGCATATCCAGTAGGTCCATGTACAGTACTATGTAAAAGTCTTAGGCAGCGTTTTAAGAAAAGGCTATGAACAAAGAAATGTGTATTAAGTGCCAAGGCACTGGTTTCACAATGGTAAAGTGGTATAATGTCCTTAAACTTGAAAATCTTTGAGTTTTGGGGTAAATGCTCTTTCCGTTGAGCCTCAAAACCCTTATATCTCTCAATGAAAAAAACATACTAAAACTAATATTTTGTTCTTTTAGTGAGTGAAGTTAGTATATTTGATCTGTATTGTAAAAATGGTTCAGAATCCTTTAAAATACTTTAAAATACTTTGGACCCACCCCATAATGAATCTCTTTGTCCTTACACTGACTGACCTTTCCTAAATTTTTTAACAAAAATAAAAGTGTGTATTTATTAAAACACTCTTTGTTTACAGCAATATTTCACAAACTTTTGCATAGCACAGTATTTCAACACACTGCTATCACTGTGTGATACCAATGATCATTATAATTTAATATAGATCTATAGTAGTATCTTTACAACCAATGGTTGATTAATTGCAATGGACAGGACAAGTGTAAGGCCTCATGAAGCCATCACTGCTTCATTAAGCATGGAAATGTTATCAAATTGATCTCCTAGAGTTTAATGTGAGTCTTAACTGCCTGGATGCCTTTGACATACCTCTGGAGTTGGTAGCCATGTCTGCCACCTTCTGAAAAGCATCTAAAAAGGCCACAGCTGCCAGAATTGTGGTCCTTAAATAAAATAAATACAAACATAGTAAGTGCAGTTCAAAAGTACAAAACATCAAGTTATGTCATTATACTTTGTATAACATGAAAATTTGCTACCTGAGTTGAGAGTGTAGTTTTGTGGCCTTGGCACTGAAGTCTTCCCACACGGGATAAGAGCTCTAGTACAGAAATAGACAAAATAAAAAGAACATCAAAAGGACATATTAGTGAACAACCAATGCTTGCCAAGATATGAGGTTTTATCATTTTCATATCACTTGTCCTGTCTTATAGCATATAGTAGCAATAACTCAAAATAGCTTGGCTTCTTGTCCTGCGGGTGAAAAACAGACTCATATTATCTATTTGCTGTAACTTGTCTTTAAAAAGGTCAGTGTAATTCATCAGGGAACAGAGCGTTATTTTGGTCCTCAGTCAACCTAAACAGTGCATTCTCATGTGCAGTGTGCATTGTGATAACATGACTCCAGAACTGTCATGGACATGTGCTCCTGTTCCATGATTGTTTTTTGTGCAAAGCTCTGCTCTGGATCACCTGGATCACATTTTCCCCTGGATCATCTCATGCTGCCTCCAGCTATAAGATCAGAGGCCCAACATAAAACACACATTGGAACCTAAATCCCATTAGAGAACAAGGTATGGCCTTGCAGAAAAGAGAGGGAGGCCATATCCCCTGTGCGCCTCTTTGTTGGAGAAGAGCCAAAGAGTCCCACCAACATCAAGTAACCTTAAAATCCAGAAATATTTTGTCGTGTCTTCACCTTCTACCATAGACAGAATTATATTCCCAACTACTCCTGGATCAAGCACATGCCCAGACAGTGATTTAAGAGCTATCACTCCTTACGAAAATGTTTGCCGAGAGCCTCCCAGCTAGACGCCTGTACTTGCCTCCAACAGGTGTCTAATTAGCTTGTGTGGCCTGTGGCTCCCAGGGGTGACACGGATGCACTGCCAAGACAGCTGAGAGAAGAGGAAACAGCCCAGGAGAGCATTATTTCTGTTTGTATCACACCTCTTTTATGCACATCCACCAGCTACAACAACTAAGAGTAGGTGAAAAATAGGGCTGGGTGAAATGACAAATAATAATATTATCACTGTTTTCATGTTGATCAACAAATTTGGTGCAATATGAAATTGAATGCCCTTCCAAATTGTTGTGTATTCATGTAATACTTACTTTATAATACTGTAATAATAAAAAACTGAAAACAATGAGAACTATAACAAACAATAAAGAACTGGATTATTTACTCTAAGCGAAAAAAAGATTCTTGTCTTTTTAATCTTCTCAGGGTTATACAATTGGCATATCAGTGTTACACATTAATCACTAATCTGCTGGTGCCACTGCCAAGTCTTCATTTGAATCATTTGCTGTCTTCACCTTGTGCCTCCTCCTCTAACACCTCCTACTCATATTTCTTTTCCTGTCTCCTCATCACTCAGTTACATAACCAACAGGTGCAGCTCATATCTATGTCTTTAAGAATAAGATATGTATATGTATAGTATATGAGAGTACATTTGTGACCATGTTCACTCATATGAACACAATGGCTGCTCCATGGGGTAAAGCTGGTCCGACAGGCTGGTGTGGCCCAGGCGGCAGGAATGAGGTCAGATGTCTGTCTCAGACAGTGGACATGGACACTGTGCTGACTAAGGGCTTTGGGCTCATTCATCAGCTCTGCTTATCAATACACAGACAGCTCTGCCTCTCTGACCCTGCAACAAACTTCACACAAAAGAGATGAATACTCAGAGTTTCATCCAGGTTTAACACAGGGTTCAGAATTGCCAAAGCATCAGTACCTAGAGAGTGAGTGGTCAATAAGAAACATAGGGATGAACGCTTGGGCTAATGCCTGATTTGTCACAACATTTGATTATTTCTAAACCTGTATTCAACAATACTTGTTGAATACTTGAGTTCCTCTAGGCATGATGAATACATTCACTCTTTCCATCTGTTATAGTGAACAACAGACCACCCTGGTTCAACTTCCTTGACTTGACCCCTCCCCCAAACACATAATGTGTGACACATAATGGGGAAACAACCTGCAAGGATACGCTCTTTAGACTGTATTTTGGAATGAAGATTTTTCTGTTTATCGTTTATTAAAGCCTTGAAACCACAAAGCAACAAGACAAGTGATGAGCAAGAGAAATCGCCTAGAGGATTAAATGCTAAACTCACATTTTATCAACATCCAGCATCCAGATTTAACCCAAAACAAGGATATGCTGCTTTTGATAACCAATGCGCATTAACTGTATAACAGCAGCATACACAAATTACTTTAAATGGCTTTGACCTTCTTTTCAAAAGCTTTCACCAAAACACAAACACTGAGCTATAACAAAGAACAATGTTGCACATTCTTTGAAAAACTATGTCTTTTAGCAGTTTTAAATAGGTGTAGTGCCAGCCTATGTTATTATATTTGAAACAGTGCTTGACAGACCTGCTGCACACAATATGCAAATAACACAAAGGGAAACACGCTTCATCTGTCGATATGTACTGAAGCAGTGTTTCTAGTGGGGGAGGACCCGGTGGACCAAACAAAGGCAGTAAAAATAGGAGAGTGATCACCAGTCATACAAGCAAACAGGTCACTTACAAGGCCAGCATACTTTATTTTAAATAGTGTGTTACCTTCATGTCGTTCACAATGGCTTGGAATAATCCACCTAGCGCTCCACACTCCTTCTCCACCGACTCCATGGTGGCAAAAACAAAAACAGCGCACTTAGAAGGGAAAAAAATCAGGTCAGATATCCAGCTATTGGTGCGTTTTCAAACACCAGACATGGAGATAGTTGATTTCATCCGCCCTTCGTTGTCCTCTCCTACAGCGGGCAGCAGAGAGGATGCGAGGCTGCTCAGCCCACGGCCAGCAGCGGCAGCAGCTTTACAGCACTCAGACAAAAAGAAATGTGGACTGAAGCCGGAAAACGTGGAGGGGGCATGCACCGGGGCTCCACATGATCACCGTCCAAGTCTAAGCCGAATAACGGAGAGAGAGAAGTTGTGTGAGGGCGGAGAGGACGGGAGGACAAGGAGGAGGGCGCAGGGCTAAGACTGGGACGCACTGTGTTGTTAACGCAGCAGATGTCTCCGGGCTGCTGCTGGAGTAACACGATCCATGGGAATGGGAAGGGGGCTGGTTTAGGGTTTTCTTTTTTTTCTTTTTTTTTTTTTCGCTCAGAGGGTGAGTAGGAGGGGACACGGAGGAACACCCCCATACCCGACCCCTCTTTCCACCCCAGCAAACAAAAGTGAAGCCCTCGCTCTCGCTCATCAGTTCACTGACATGCAGTTTCATATGTGTATTCACAACACAAGCGTCTGCTAATGGCCATTAGCGCCACCTTAAGAGCTTTGTTTTCAGAAAACAGACAATTTAACACACGGCGAGAGGCAGCTAGCAGCACAAATTCCTGTGTCTCACATAAATGAGCATAGCTAAGATTTAACAAAGATTTCTAGGGGCATTGTGTACACAAAGTTACATAATTTTAAGTTTTTAAAACATTAAAGTGTTATTTAGCAGCTAGCATTGACAAACAGGCTACAAAATGCTCACCTGTGGCAAAAACTTGGCTTATTTGACGCTACAGCTGAGTCAATGAAAACAAAAAAATTATCTAAAAAAAAAAGTTTTGAAAATGCTTTCTTTTATGATTCAAAAAATATTTTTCGTAAAATAATAACGTAACTTAATTAAATTAAAATCAATTAAGTTAAAATAGCTTTTTAATAAATAAACACATACATAAATAATAGCATGTTCTGTTGTGTTTTTGTTCATATTATTCTTAAATAAAATTACCCTTTATCAGGCTACTTGTAATAATTGTGCTAAGTTTTGCCCTCTCTAAAATGATTGACTATTTTGGTAGGTCGTCATAGGCAGCCTCTTTGAGTGTGTGCGCCCATATGTTAAGCACAACACCAGTCCAGTGTTATGGTGTGGCTTTAGGGAACATTGGGTTACCCCTGCATTCCTGATAAACATCCTGTCAGTTCATAACCATGCACATCTGCCACGCACACACGCACGTTTTCTTCTCATCCGTTGCATTTTTCACAGAAAAAAAAAAAAAAACAGCGAGCAGCAGGCAGACCTCCCTGAGAAACATGAAGCAACCATGGCCAAAATGGCAGCACATGTCAGCAGACAGGCTAACCCCACAGAGCAACACTCAGATGGTGGCGTAATCTAAAGGTATTTTTATTGTTCTCACGCACATTATCATTTACTCCCTCTGGGCAGTTTCGGTAGCCTAAGTTTGCTTACTTTGCGATTACATGAGCAGTCTGCACCTTGTAATAATATCTCTTATACTCTAGAAATTTTTACTGTTGCTATTTATAGAGCAACCTATGCCATTATCTATCAGACCAGAAGACCAAGATTTAACAAAACAATAAAATAATAATAATAATTAATAATAATAATAATAATTAAGTACTTTTTTTTTTTTTAATTACTAACTAGGTTAATTTTTAGAACACACCTTTTCTTTTCTTGAGTAAATTGGGAAAGATAACTTAGTTGTAGTCTGTGCTTGGAGGAACTGCAAAAATCTTCCAGTAATTTTATTGGGTACTACTTGAGTTAAAATATTTTGAAGTAACAGTACTACAGATTTTGAGCACTATTTCCATGTCTGCTTGCTGTACACGTGGACAGACAGGAGGCAGACCTGACTTTCTCACCACAATACTCACTGGCAACTCTTAGAAAGCACTAATAAAACACTAACACAAATGCTAATGTTTTTCACCACTGTGATCAGCCCCCCGTGTGGAAAAATAGGGTTTAAACTACTCAGTGCTATACCACTGATTCATATGTGTCTGCCAGAGTTTCCTTAATTCAGCAGGAATGGGGTTTAGTAAGGAAAAATGTGACGGCTTCTATTTCAGCCCACTCTCTCCATAAGGCTGTTACAACTGAAAGCAATCATTAGTCCTAAACATATCAAGATGGCAAGACTCTGGAGATTTTTTAAGACTTATATAACAGAATT
Source organism: Bostrychus sinensis (assembly GCA_020698575.1). Lineage (NCBI taxonomy): Eukaryota > Metazoa > Chordata > Actinopteri > Gobiiformes > Eleotridae > Bostrychus > Bostrychus sinensis. Next base: position 23,783,335 of record CM036251.1, read on the forward strand.
TAAGATCTTAAGGCTATATTTTATTTACCACTGTGCAGTACTCTTTGTATTCAGTAGCATTAAAAGGCCAAAGAAACAATTCATTTTATTAGCAAGGGAAACAAAATAGAACATAGAACATTATTTATTGTGCAGATAAGTAAAACAAGATAAATGTGCTCAGGACATGAAAGCAGCTCTATAAAAATTAAGTAATTAAATTATTACTAATCTTAAAGAGGTCAGATTCCATTTAGCTTAATCAGACAAAAATAAAGCAGATCTGACCAAGTCGGGTGTTAACTAGGCAATTTTTTTAGTCTACTCAAAGTGATAAAAATTCAGTGTGATATAGTTCAAAATGTTCGCAAGTTTCTACTCAATATATGTTTAAATTTAGGAAGCACTTGAAGGCATTGACTGTATCTTGAAACACTAAAGATACAGTGTAGTGCCCAGACCTGGACTCAAGTCAGGGAGCTCCTAGTTCAGAGGTAAATGCTGTACACTGCTAAAATAATTAATATCTAATGGAGTAAGAATTTTTTTTATTCATTAAAGGTACTATTAGCGGTATAGTTGACTCAAAAGACCCTTAGGGGCCTTATACATCATAATGGTAAAGAATTAACTAATTTGTTCCTTTCCTGACTTGCTGTGGGTTGAGTTAGCTCTGTCTCGCAATGGTACAGAAACTGGATCCAAATAATGTTCCATATCCCCACCAAAAACTCCATTGTAATGGCTCATTACAGTACTTCCTGAAAATGTTATTAAAATGTGACCCTTACTGTTTCAGTTATCTTGCAAACAGACAAACACCAACAAAAACATAACCTTCTTTATAATTTGCATATTAAACTTCTTTCTTGCTTTTCAATGACGTTAGTCTTAACCTTGACCCAAATGCCAGAAACAGCTTTTCAAAACACAAGAAGAGAAACACATTGGCCTAGTAGTGATATACTGTGACCTCTGACCCCTCTGCCAGCTTCCACCCATGATTCAGCTGGAGCTCCCGTTTGCTGGCTTTATCACCCTTAGTAAAGGATAACATTCGGGCAGGTTGTGACCTACTGCTCTCACTGCTGCGGTCAACAGGCCTGTGCCCAGTGACCATAAAATCAACCAGGATTTATCATCTACGCCAAAGTCTGGGAAGACTGTTATGCAAGTTTACCCCAAACCACATTCAGAGCTCACCTGCAGACCATTACAAGGATTTTTCGAGAACATGAGCTCAATGACGGGTTTCTCTTAAAACATTTTATTGTCCCATTGGAAACAGGCATACAAGAATTTTGTAAAACAGTTGTAGTTTTCTGCCATTGGAGTCCATTTTAAAAGAAGAGTTTTCAAGCTGTGTGTTTGTAGTTTGTTTGACGGAAGTACAAACTCTAAATGGCCACCTTGTGACCCACCAGCTGCGAGTGTAGTAAGTATTTTTGTGCTTGTGCCTTGTACTCTTCACAGAGTAAAAGGTATTTAAACAGGGCTCCTCAGGTTGGAAGTGCTTTGAAGTTTTGTGAGGTGTGTCATTAAAGCGAAAAATGACATAAAAGTGACAAAGGAATCTACTCTAGTGTGTTGAAGGCATTTATAATTAAAATATTAGAGCAATGATTTTTACCATTGTTATTTTTGGCACATTATTGGCATCCTTGGACGAAGGCTAAACAAATTTTTTCTTACATAGCAGTAAACGTAGCAATAAACAAACATTTTCACAAACATTTTTAGCCAATTCCTATAAATAATCCAAGTCTGTTTTACCACTTTTCTGTTTAATGTTGGTATAGGTGTGGTCTCTTTAGCAGTTTGTATTCTTAAGCTTATTTTCTTATGCATTTTGGTCACATTTTGTATTTTTTTATCCTATCTTTGTTTTTTTGTGTGTTCTTTTGTTTATTTCTAGTGTCATTCTTGAAACTTTCCAGTTCCCAAAAAGCAGTCAGGTATGTTTTTATTAAAGGTCTGTGGTCTAGCTTTTGAACATTTTTGATTCAGAATATGCCAACCCTAAAAAAAAATTTTTCAAGACCCACTTCAAGTTCCCAACTTAGTGTTTAAGAATCAAGGAACTGCCCTGTGGCCAAATTGCCTTTTTATTACAGAGCAAAGCTGCACACATTTAAGCTGCCTCACAAACTTAAATCAGGCATGCAAACATAAACTTCATAAAGCTTGTAGTTTTACTTTCCAGATTAATTTGAAGTTACTTAGGCGCGGGGAATTAAACAATCCTTTCTTAATATACTTGACAGCTTAAAGTGCTCAAATAAAAAGGGCTCTACAGTTCATTGGTCCCAGTAGCTGACTCCTAGCTCAGTGTGGGTCAGTGGGGTTTGAGAACTGCTTCACTGTTCTATAGTATCACTCTAAAGCAGACACTCAACCAAAGTCCAGTGTCAACATGTCCCAAATGGATGGAGAGTTGTCCTGGGAGATGACGTGTGGCATGCACTCTTTACATTGCCTATGCCACAAAGGGCCTTCAAATATGGGCTGGATGTCTAATGGATGAGATCATGTAAACAGTTCTACACAGATAGACCCTCCCTGAGGCACTTTGTCTCATGTCTTTGCTTTCATCCACCCTGCCATCCCTCATATCCTCACATCTCAATGCTCCCTTTTTCCCCTCTGACCTCCCCACCTTATCATTACTTCCCATAACCTCCACAGAACCACCCAAGTCCTGCATCTCCCCTGAGTTTAAAGCCTTAGAGAATCCAATGAGTGTGTACCTTGTGAGCCGGAGGAATTTCCTCTATTACTGCCTGCCTGGTCCTCCTCCTCTCCTCCTCCTAAAGCATCGCTCACACACGTGCACCCTGTAACCCGCCCACACAAATTTGGTTCGAGATAGAGACGCAGACACGTGGAGAGGCCAGTCGACGAATCTGAGCAAAATTTTCAGCTTTTTAAACACATGTGACTTTGTTATTTATTTATACTATGTTTATTTGAGGTTCGCTTTGACCCGGAGACTCATTCGCCAATCCAAACACAAACAAACTCTGGTCCAAATGCACAAATACAGTAGTTTCCATGGTACAATAAGGCTCCTTTATAATGAGTTCAGAATTGGTTTGTAATTGGGATATGTAATAGACGGAAATGGAAACTAAAGTATAAAGCAAAAAAGGAAATTTGCATTTGACAAGCTACAATTAATTAGACTAAGTTGAACTGCCCCTAATTCTCAATTGGCCTAATTGTGGCACCCAATTTTAAGGCCTTGCAGATGTATTTCAAAATCTGTTTCACCATTTCATGTGATTTAAACAACCTGTTTTGGGTCCAGACTCACTATTTGGGAACCACTGCTGTAGACGTAAGAGACCAGTCAGTTTAGCTTCAGACAGCAGATTGCGAAAAATAACATTGTAATAAATACAAATGTAGAAAATAAAGAAGCTTTGTTTTAAAGTGGTGCCATTACTGAAGGTAAAAGACCATGAACCAAAGCCCTCTTAACTAAACAAATGTTGACAAAGATAACAAGCCTGGGTATAATAGTAGAACTGTTTCTGTTCCCTCAGAATACATCTCTATAACACATCCTTGACAGTTGCTGCAGTGAACAAGAAGCTGTAGAGGCAAAGCAGATGCATGCTGACATCTGGAAGGAAGCTACCAGTAACATGTTCAACATCACGTCCACAAAAACACTACTATTTAATATAAATCTTATTAAAATCAACAAACACACATAGACAAGGACATGCAGCATCATACTGACTGTTTTCTTTCCATCCTGGATAAACTCCAATCAATTTATCTCCACTGAGCCCTTGAATTTGTTTATTTGATTATTCTCCAGTAAGGACTTGACTTGCCAAATTATTTGTGGAATAAACAATCACTAATCATGCGCTGTTTCTGTGGTCGGCCTCTGGTAAATTGATGAGTTATGAATTGCTGCTACACTGACTTTAGCTGCTCAAAATTGTCCGTTGTTTAGCTATTAGCTCAGTGCCTACTGTGAGACAAGAACCAACAAGAAACCCCTTTAAGTATAGTGTTGTTGCTTACTAAACGCTCCAATTAGTTGTGCAGAAAATGAAGAAGTATCCCACAGAGATAAACATAGCTGGACCTCCCCATATACTGGTAAATAAACAGTTACAGAAGTGGACTGACCCAGGTCACAGTGGTGTTGGGGCATTGTGGTCATTCCACCAAACTCCCTCCAGTGTCAGTCAAGACTCAGTAAGTGTTTGTGAGTGTAACTTGTGCATGCCGGGCATATTGAAATACATGTGCGGACTATGTGCGGATGTGTGTGTACTTTGGGAAAAATGCTGCTTGAATCCAAGGCGCTCTGAAAATAAACCACAGGGTCAACAAACAAGTCAGAGGAGAGACAGTTTGTCCATGTGCTGCTGTGTTTTGAAGAGGAGGGGCTGAGGGCTCAAAAATGTGCTTTCCTCCTCGTTTTCCTGTCTGCAGAAGGGAACAGAACTTGGTGACTTCTGAGTGAACCGTCCAGCAGCACCCAGGCCTTGCGTGTGTCTTAGGCCCAGGAAGGAAGCTGGTGATCTGGGGAGTAACCCATGGGGAGTCAAGGACCTGGAGGTCAGTCAAGACAAGCTTGTTAAATTCAACACTTACCAAATGCCTGTCGAGGAATGAGCAGCATCTAAAGGCAAGAATGTACACACATTTGTTAGTGAAGATATCAGGAGGACTGACAGCTCTAATGGCTGTACAGATAAATCAGTTAAACATCTATCACTCCAAAGCTGTTTCCCAGAATTCACCATAACATGTCAAGGGCTTGGAATCTAAAGTGACATTTCCCTAACTTTATAGGAGAAGCAAAAAAAGTACACAATTTGATCAGGCTTCTCCTTAAAAATGAAGCTTCCACACTTTTGGCACTTACTGAATCCTGTTCAGAGATAGCTGTTTAGTATTTGGTCAATAACTGTAAATTCATTAGCAATATTAGCAGTAAAAAGAGCAAATCAAAGCCTTCATTTGATAAACAATAAGCAGTATAACTACAGTACTGTGAAAAGGTTTTAGTGAGATGTGAAAATGTTGTCAAAAGTTCTATAAGCAGCATGCTCTTGTACTGGTTTGAAAATGGTGCTGCAATTTTAGATGTAATGCAGTTTTAGAACCAAAACAAAAATGTAAACAAAAACAACTTGGCCATTATATAAAACATATTTTTAATTGTGAATAAATCAGCTGTACCATTGTTAGACAAAAAAAACTGACTTAAACATTTTCACATCAAAAAAATGTATACTGCTCATAGCACCTTTAATTAAGAGTCTTTAAATAAATATAGACTTAGTTTATTTTATTTTTGTTATAAAAACGTGTGTAATGGGCTTTCAGCAGTGTTTTAAGGGATTCTTTACCATTTTGAGATATGGAACAAAGATACAAACTTCACTCTCTACAATAACAAATGGGTAGAAATGTAATAATGATTACATTTAGATATAGGGGTTTTATGACCCAATGGAAAGAGCATTTACCCCTTAACTAGAAGATCTTTGAATTTGAGTCCAGGTATATAGTACCATTGTAAGATAAGCCCACTGCCTTGGCAGAGGTCTATGCTCTGCGAGTACTTCTAGTTGTTATATTTCTTCATTTTTGTAATTATGAGTATTTTTGTATATTAATACAACTTTCTTAGCCTTTCTTTAAAACTCGTCCTTTGCACAGTAGTGTATACTATATCCCCCTCAATATGTTGGGCATTGTACTACAGCCTCTGCTAAAGGCTAACATGCTAATTTCCTCATACTAAGATGCTTACCATGCCAAAATTAAATGCATTTAATGTGTGGCAAGTACTCTATAGCTGCCATTCCCAAAGTCAAGACTGTCGTGGCCCCCTTAAATTTCCGAAAATCCCTTGCAGACCCCCAACTACAGAACTTACCTATATTCAAAAGATGTTTTTCTCCATATTATATTTTTATAATATCATTACAAAAACACTGACTGTGGGCTAAAATTTGTTTTAAAGTAAGTTTTAAAACGACTGTAATTCATTTCAAATGAGATTTTTTTTCTATGTACTTAATGTTTTTTGGTACTTAATTTTTCTTTTTATATTTTTGTATGTTTTATTTCTTTTTTATGAACCAAAACCATGAGTCTGAAATAAATAATGAATTTAATTTTAATTGAATTATAGACAACCTCTGTGGGCCCCTCCTGCAGTACCTTCACGGACCCCTAAGGGGCCCCAGACCCCACTTTGGGAACCGCTGCTCTATAGTACTAACCACCCTCACCATGTGGCACAGTGATGGACCAATGATATGCTAACCCTCTGGTATGAATTACTTTTTTTCTCCACAGCTGTTATTGTCTGAACTGTAAATCGAGTCAGCCTGGTGTTGAGCTGTAATATAAACAAAGTCAAAACTCCATTACATAAGAACAAATGTTTTATGTGGTCAAATCAGGAAATTCCACAGATCTTTAGCATTACTCTCCTAGATTAAGAATAATAAATTGTGTGATAATAAGCCCATCTATTTTTCTCTGTCCATTTCTTTAGTGAACTCACTGACCACCAGGGCAGCTGCCTTCACTAAGCTAAATAAGTGCTGCCACCTGCAGTTGGTGAAAATAAAAAACATCCAAATGCATTAAAATATGCCAAGTTTTATTAGGTGAATTGAAATACATACAAAAATAGACAATAATAAAAATGCCTGAGTGTCTTAAACATTCACAATTGCCTATGCTGTCATACTGGGATTCATCATATGTTCAGCTCAGCAGTATTCTTTTGTTGTTAATTTTTAAGGCCGTGGGAAAAATAACAAGGTCACAAAAATATGTCTACACACAACTTACTGTACAGCTGACAACAAAAGGAGTAACAAAACTAAGTACACTAGTGCCCCATTCATTTGGAGCGTTTTACAGTACAACATTTGATTTGACTTAATCATTTCCCAAACAAAGCACTGTGTTGTAAACTGTTGGAAGGAAACAATTGAATATGAAGTGATGCCCAGATGATTTTGCTACAGAGAATACATGAGCTGTTAGTAGTAGTGTATACTGTACATGGAAATGTAAAGAAAGCCAGTACCAAAACTTTGGGACATTTGTAGAGAGTTAGGGCATAGTTAAACTGTTCTATGCATTTGGGAAAGATTTTTGACATATCAAAATTAGAATTTAAAGTCCTCTTAAAGTTTTCTCAGCCAAGATACAACATTTGTTCTTGTGCAGCTCTTTTTTTCAAAGAGCAGTTTCTTTAGAGTCTGGCAAAACAGGTTTGAAAGTCAAAATCTCTGTGAAGGTATGACCTAAGAAAAACACAGAAGCATTCAAATTTCAAGACATTTTCAACATAGTTTTTCACCTTCACCACCAAATTATATTATAATCTTTGCATGCTTACGCTTCCATTGGTCTAGAGTCAGTTCTGTGTTGTCCAGAGAGTGGTCATAAGGCAATGCTTCAGTCTCCTCATCTGGTTCCCTGAAAACTGAGAAATATGGCAGCGAGAGGGCTTCTGCAGCAGTCACTCTGTTCTCTGGATCTAGCAATAACATGCAGTCCAGCACGCACACAGCTGTCAGGAGAAAGAAAACAGGAAATCAAATTACATGTCGCCTGTCAAACTATAAATACATACAATTAGTCTAAAGGCTGGACATGTCTTACCTTGTGGATTAACATCCAAAAACACCGTAAGTAGATCTTTCTTTTCCACTTTATCAAGACCTTGAATGTAGATTTTGGCCTTAAAGACAAAAAATAACCACATTTGTATCTAAACTATTATGGTAAAAGTCCAAAAGTATTGCAGTTGTTGAACTCACTTCTTCAGATTCAAGTTTTGAAACAAACTCCTGAGATGGTGTCCCAGTGACCTTCATGATCTCAGTCAGCTGATCCAAGTCTGAGGAATATGCGTTAAGGTTCAACTCGATACAAAATTAGTGCTAAGCTGTCTTGTCAAGTACTGTGTGATAACAGACCATGGGTAGGAAAAGGATACGGTCACTGCCTTTAAACAGAGGTTTGCCCTGGAGCATCTCAGCCAGGATGCAGCCCACAGACCATATGTCCACTGGAATAGATATTGTTACAAAATAATAATAAAACAAACTTTAAATGCATGTAAGAAAGAAAGACTATACATTATAGACTTAGAGACACAAACACAGCACCATCTAGAGGTTATTTACAGAAACAACAATCTAATGAATCATTTTTAAATTCATGTATTCTTGGTTTGCTGAAAGGCAGAGAGTTATTTGCATACTAAAATGCATCTATGAACAATATGTCTGTGCCTATGTCTAGAGATAATGATGACCCCCATCCAAAAGACTTTGTATATACCTAATACTTGTGGGTAAAGATTGTTGTGTTTTGTTTTTAAATGAAATTGTAGAGAATCTTTTGGGGGCATTCTGCATTTATGTACCTACTAATTGTATAACCTTGGTGATAACTTGCTGTTAATATAATGTAATACATAACACTTTACTAAGCTTATTAGTTACTTAGCTTAACAAGACGTGAAGTCAAACAACTGCTGCCCACTGAATGTTCTATTACTTCTGGTTTATGTAAAACTGCCAAGGGCATTCAGAGAAAATGCACCACTGGGAAAGAAGCACATTGTTTTTGAATACGTGGATATTTAGAGCGGTTGTTTTGAAAGTGCGATACAAGTACCACTGGTCTTACACAGGTTTACTCTAGTGGCATTCAGGTCCCAATTTAGTTCCTCTTCTTCTCAACTTTCAGCTAAAACACAATGTAAAGACCACTATTTTATCCTGTTTAGGCACAGTTAGGTCCCATTCTGGATCAAGTCCTTGATTGAGTCTTGGGTTTGTCCTTGTTTAGGCACAGTTTAATCCTGGATTTAGTCCTGGTTCAGGTCCAGTTTAGTCCTGGTCTTAGTACTTCTGTAGTCTCGGTTTTGTCTTTTTTTTTTTTTTTTTTTAGTAATGCAGGTTACTGGGTAAATACCTTTTTGTTCCTCTGGGAATGTCTAGATTTTGGCTCATTTTAGTCCATTAATGATGGTACTTAGAGGGCCATCTATTCCCTATGAGTATGATGGTACTTAAAAACCATTGATTTAGAGTATTTATGACTTGTACTCGCCAATAAACACTGCCTAATGGAGTAAAACAGGTAAACAAGAAAGGTCATCAGGACAAAGTTTGTTTTCCAGAGGTTTTATCACTTAATCCGAAGGACTTAATAATTTCTAAAGTCAACTGCTGTGTGAGTAGAAGTTTAATTTAAATACAGTAGGCAGCCTAAAGGTCACAAAACCTGCATGTCAATGTATTTTCAGAAACTAGTAAACAAAGCTCCCTGATTGTGCTAATGGGTTTTTCCTTACCAGTCTGAGTGTAATGCATCCAGTTGAGGATGACCTCTGGGGCTCTGTACCAGCGGGTCACCACATACCCTGTCATCTCACTGTCCGTCTGCCGCGCCAAGCCAAAATCTATGATCTGGCAGAAACAGAGGAAATAAAAAAAATAATAAAAAAAAGACAATGAGATTAAAATTAGATGGCAGAACCTGTATTAAAAATAGTTAAACCATATGTTAAATTTTAGTAGGGTTGTGTTTATTCATTCTCAAGATGAAAATATGTGTACCTTAAGTTCGCAGTCTTGGTTGATGGCGAGATTTCCTGGTTTAAGATCCTGCAAAAATATAAATATAATATGATTGTAGACCAACTAATAAATAAAAATGTGTTAACAATTGTCTGTAACCGCTATTGAAGTTTGACTTACCCTATGAATTATACCAGCAGAATGAATATACTGAAATGATTTGGTAAAACAGAAATTAAATGCAGAGAACAAGCCACTTTACGTCACACCTGTCCAAATAAAATCAAATATTCCCACCTTTAGCCCTTTGAGCATCTGATAAACTAAATACTGAATCTTCTCTTCGGACAGCCTCTCTAACTTCATCAGCTTCCCCAAGTCTGTGCCCATGAATGGCATCACCAGATAACTAGAGGAAAAAATGTAGCATTGTGCTCAGAATGCTTTTGCCAACACTGCCCATGTTTTTCTGTTTCATTGTGAATGGGACAATGACCCACACTTACAAATCAGTAAATCTGTCCAGAGAGAGGTCCGCTGTAAACACATCCAGTAGGCCAATCACCTGAGAAACAAAAAGACACTTATAATGGGGTACTTACATTGTCATTATATTATTCGAGCTTAGCTATTTAAGTTGACATACATTTTCATGTTTCATGTGTTTGAGGAGCCTCAGCTCTCTGTAGGCACGTTTGGCAAAAAGCTCCGATTGGAAAGGCCTGTGCAGCTTCTTAATGGCCACTTTTGCTCCTGTTCTGGAGTCCAGTGCAGAGCTGGAAAATACAGATATCACAATGTCACATGAAACATCCCACATAGTCCAGTCATAAGTAACACTACCAGGAAATGGACCAACAGCTTCAGTATTATCAGCGAAGCAAATCTCCCCAATGTGATCTCTCCAATTTGCTCAAGCTAACTAAACACACAGACACATGGTGCATTCCCTAAGCTATGTCTTTTATTAGGCAGCTCAAACATATCTCTGCAGTGTCACGCACAACATGGTTTTAATTGGACAACATGTAGGATCTGTGTTTTGTTTTCAAGATATCAACATGTTCCACACTGTTTTGAATTTGAGCAACTCTCAGTCAATCAGAAATTACTCATGTCAACAGAGGGAATCTAAACACAGCTGGTTTAACTTTAAAGACTGGAGGGACAAGGAAAGGGGCTGTTTGCTTTGTAAAAATTATTTTGATATTCCAGCATCATGCCTTTAAGGTCATTCCGTCCTTCTGTGAGGTATTGGGAATAATCCCCGGCCCGAGGCCAGTCAATTACAAACGTGGTCCTAACATTGAGACGCGCACAAACGTTCAAAAGACAGCTCTTTATTTGTTTTTTCTGTATTTTGGTGATTTGAAAAAGCCACGTCCTTGAGATGGTAGTAAACGCACAGGTACGGCGTGTGTACATGTGTCACCATCACATAAGGAAGTAGAAACAGCAGCAGCGTGTTTCTGGTCAGCGAAGCGCACGTAGTACTTCTTTTGTTTGGCTGTGACACAAAGCAGCTGTCCCCATGGCACCATATGTCACGTCGCTCTTTGTTACACAGCTCCACATATTTAAAAGCGACCTGGTTGTTGCTTTCTAGCTTCTTAAAAGAACAAATCATCATTTTGGACTTACCATACTGTCCCGTACGCCCCGGTCCCCACCTGTCTCAAATCTCGGTACCGATCTGGGACTTCCCAGGTGGTTTTGTTTACTTCCTGGCGACAATATCCCGGTCTGATGCGCTTAGACATCATATAATAGTAAACAAATTAAAAACACTACAAATGTATTTTTCTGTGAAGCTTCTGTCGCTGCCGTCGCTACACACTCATTGTCCCAGATGCCACCTATGAGTTCACCCAGTCTTACTGCGCAGCACTGCCGCTCAGGGCGCACCCGGAGGTTTTCAAAAGCCACTCCCGAGTCCTGATAGGCCTGCAACTAAAGGTGAAAAACAAAGTGGAATGCTGGTAACAAGGCAGTGGACTTGCAGCAGGGCATCACAGACCATTTATCATCAAAAGTAAGCATTATGACACACACTTCTATATTTAACTACCGGTTTATTAGGGACTCGTTCCAGCCTGGTTTCTTTTGCTCCTTAGCCTGGCGAACAAGAATATTTGTAACTTGCAGGGACATGAACCAGCTCCAGGTTTCAAGAGTGTGAATCCACAGTTATGTAGGCTACAAAGGCAACAAAGAAAAAGCCTTGCACACTAGTAGTTATTTTATGTAATAGACTGATTATTGACTTACTACTAATAGTTTCCATTTGTGATTTCAACAATAGACTACTGTAGTAAATTCTAAAGTAAAAACACCCTTTTGACTGACATGATTTAACAGTGAAAGTTTGACAGTTGCTCTATTTATTTGTTAATAAAGGTTGGAAATATTTGTATATGTATGAAAGCAAAAGGTAAAAACATAGTGGCCTACAGTTCTCATTTGTTACAATAAAAAGGTTTGCTACACAGTCAAATAACACATTTTTGTGTTTTATATTTTTTATACATTTAGAGTAGTAAATATATTATGTGTATTTATTGTGCAGATAAGATTATGTGGAATTCTCCTGTTATATACGAAGGCTCTTCCACACGTCCATCTTTTTATTGGTAGTTTACATGATCTTAGGTACCAGCCCGTAAATTTTCAGAATCAGACCGGTTCATTTAAGTCCTTTCTGTCTGAGTCATCATTAATAGCTTGTCTACACCAAGAAGACAGACAGTAAGTTGAATCTGTACTAAGAATGTAATTGTTTTTATCCACAGAACATACTGCTTTGTACATAATGATACTTAACTGAATATGTTATGAAAAATAAGTCGGCCAATTTATTTATGTTTTCTTTGAAGTCTTAGCACCAACCTATGCCTTGTCTGCTTTGTATTAGGCAGGCTTCTTAAGGGCTGACATGGATTAAGTTCACTTCCTTGATCCTGGTTGCCAAGGAGAAGTATAGTATTACCATACTATCATCCTCTTGCTCATATCAAACAGGCCAGCTAACAGTCAAGGAAGTTATTATGAAGATCATGTGACGCATATTTCCTGTGCCCATGCAGGGGGCTTGCTGTCGTAGGGTTGAGCATTTCTGACTGTAGATGTTGAAGCCGCCTGCTCTTCTGCTTCCTCCCTCTCTCCCTCCTCAGTGACGCCACGTTTGCCGACCCATGTGGGAAGTTCTAGACCCGGCTGTGTGGAGAACGGCTTTTCCAGAACCTTTAGAACTCTCTGGACCTGCAGTAATGCCAGAAATTCAGAGAACAAGCAAATACTGACCACAAATGTATACAGATACTGCATCTTAAACATAAATGCTGAAAATCTGTGTGCAGTGAATTGCACAATGATTCGGCATAGGTTTTATGACAGATGCCCTTCCTGACCCAACCCTCTCTATTGATAAAAATGTATAAAAATGTATCTAATTGATAAAAATACAAACTAAAAAAACCACCAAGCATCCAACATAAACATGCATAAGAAAAAACATCTTTGGAGGAAGTAACACAAAATGGAATTAAACAGAAATAATGTTGAACAGAGCAAAAAAGTATTCATATTTACCATTATAACGTCCCCAAAATAAAAATAAAAATTAAAAAGTGTACCTCAGAAAAGTCTCCATTCTCCGCTGCCTCAATTGCATTCTGGGCAATATAGTTCCTCAGTACCACACGTGGGTTGGTGCTGTCCATCCCCTTCACCCTCTCATCCTGCACAGCTTGCACATCACTCTGGCCATCCAGTTCTCGCCCCAGACGCTTCCTGTAGCAGTGATAACACGCATCACCCAGTCAGTCAGTTCAAGTAACAGAACAACCTCCCATTTCCTGCTTTCTCTTTTTGTTCATCCTTTTAATCACCATTAGAACCCATCCAACAGTCTGGTTTCATTTGGACCTCTTCTTTATTTTTCACCCACCCCTCACCTGTAGCTTGTGATCCATGCAGTCCAGTCCTCAGCCTGCTTGTTTTTTAGCTCTTCCTGGCTGGTCTCCATCAGGTCTTTAAGTTTGCTGAGCTTATCTAACTGCCTGGCTATTGTCATTCTGTCTGATATCATCTGGAACAGTGCTGGGTTGGTCTGGGCCAAGGAGAGCAGCATTGCCAGCTCTCTGTCAAGAGCAAACACAAAAACAAAACCTTCATTGTAACAGATAAATCAAATATAACACAAGTAAAGATGAGTCACTTCAGAAGGGGATATGAGGTAAGCTGATAAATGCTGCCACTTGTTCAATGTATTACTTTTCCAATACAATAAAGATAAAACAAAAAAACATGACTGAGTCCCATGTATTTTCTCTGTGTCAAGGTCTAAATAGGGGTTGATGTGGGCATGTTCTTAGCAGGTTGTGGAGACTTTTTTTTTTTTTTTTTTTTTTTTTTTAGGTTATGGTTACGTGGGCCTCAATAAAATTAAGGAAAACTTTGAGTTCCAAGATAACACTATCTGAGAATCACAGTTCTTATTTGAATTTCATTTGTATTTTATAGCATCACTAATTGGATTTTCCGTGCTTACCGTGGGTCCATAGTGGGTTTGTTGGCAGCCATTAGTTGCTCCAAAGATGCACACTGCTCCAGCAGAAGCCGTGTGCTTTGTCTGATAATGTCCCCCTCATTTTCCCCCTCAGTGGGACAGGAGATCTGGCTCAAACAGCGAAATGTGTTGGTAAAGTCAGCACCTGAAATAGCAGTTAGAATCTTTTTTATTAATGATCTTGTGTCATAATTTTATCCTTAAAATTTCAGAATCTATTAGTCATCTAGGCTGCCATCCTACCTGTGTTATGCATGGTCTGCAAAAGCTCTGTGATCAAAATCTCATCTTCAGGTTCCTCCTGCTTCAGCAAGCCCAATTTTTTCCTCATGTTTTCCATGTAGTAGCGGTTATACAGATCCATGTATTCATTCAAGACCATCTCTGCTCTTTCAGGTGGCAGCTCAGGAGCGAGAGCCTCAGCTAGCTTCACCAAGTTCCACCTACAGATGGTTGGCTGCGCCTGATAGGAGTAACGGCCCGAGTTGTCTGAGGCGTTGCAAATATAATCTGGGTCAAACCTGAGCAGAATACAACAGTTAATTGGAAAAGAAATACTTGTAGGTTATAATCATTCTTTCATTCAGAAAGAATGAAAATATGTTGAAGAATACACACGTAGTAGAGGTCAAACTAATGTTTCAGCTCTGCCAAACTATGACCTTACTACTTAGGAATTTTGAAAAAACCTGCAACAATATATCACCTGTCCATAAATCCATAAGGGCCATAGTCGATGGTGAGTCCAAGGATACTCATGTTGTCTGTGTTCAAGACTCCATGGCAGAATCCCACACACTGCCATTGAGCCACTAGTCGAGCTGTACGAACCATCACCTATAAATGAAATGAAAACACTGCCGTCATCAAGACAATACCACAAAAAATAAAAATAAATAGAATAATAACACGAGCTTGAATGTTTTATGACTTGTTAAACTCTTGAGGTCATATAAGGTTGTGGCCTTGAGACTAAGTATCCATTTTTCTTCGAAACAATAGCGCCTCTGTATAAAGATGATCCAAATGTCAGGACTAAACTGACTTCATGTTCAAACAACCTTAGGAAAAAGGCTTCATTAGGTTCTGATTTAACTGTAAGGTACTTAATACCCAGCATGAGTCCAAAGAAAATTTAGTTTTACATTTACTTCGATATAGTTCTCTATATTGTAGTGTTTGATGTATGGCTTACTAAAATAAAAATATAGATCTTTATGTTTTTCATTCATAGTGAGAGAGGAAAGTGTTCCAACCTCTCTGAAGAATGCCACATTTCTCTCCACACGGTCTGGGAAATTTATCTGGATTTCAGGATAAAACATCTCAATGACATAATCCATCATCTGACCCCTGATCTCATCACATCCATAACTAGGTCCCTGGCGTCCTGTGAATTCATCAGCCTGCTTAAAGATCTCAAAAGATCCAAACCTGTAAAACAAAAACACATTATTTAAGTTTCAATTACAACAAAAACACAGGTAGGCCTAAGAAAAGCCTATGTATTCACCTGAGAAAGGTGGGAGCGATGCGAAGGACCACAGAGCATCTCTCATGGCGAGGGTGACCGCTGTAGTAAATATCTCTCAGGACCTTGCTATCAGAGGTCACTAAAGACCCTGCTCTGGTGGTGGGCACACCCAGGAAGAACATGGCCTCACTGCACAAAAACTCTCTTATACTGGAGCGGAGGACCTTACGGCCATCAGCTTGCCTATCAGAGACACAGTACAAGAACACAAGTATGTGTGAGATACTGTATATGAGTAGTCAGTACAGTTTTGTAGCATTTTCTTTTAATTTTCATTGCTCATTACTATGTTATTACTATCTGTTATTACTATGTTATTATATCTATGGTAAATATAAGAAAAGAAATATGTTTATTATTTGTTTACTTGGTAAAAAAAAAAAACACAACATAAATTAACTAAAAATAAAATAAAAACTGTTGAAAGTAACTGTGTAGGCCTGCCACTCCCAAAGTTAAGACTGTCGTGGCCCCCTTAAATTTCCAAAAATCCCTTGCAGACCCCCAACTACAGAACTTACCTATATTCAGAAGACTATGTCATGTTTTTCTCCATATTATATTTTAATAATATCATTACAAAAACAGTGACTGTGGGTAAAATTTGTTTTAAAGTAAGTTTTAAAACAGGTAAACGACTGTAATTAATGTCAAATGAGATTTTTTCCTTTGTACTTAATGGTTTTTGGTACTTAATATTTTCATTGACTAATTGTCTTTTTATATTTTTGTATGTTTTATTTGTTTTTTTATGAACCAAAACTATGAGTCTGAAATAAATAATGAATATAAATTTTTATTGAATTGAAAAATAGACAACCTCTGGGGGGCCCCCTGCAGTACCTTCACGGACCCCTAAGGGGCCCCGGACCCCACTTTCGGAACCACTGGTGTAGGCCACTGACCTGGAGTAAGGGGTCAGACCAGCGCCCTTCAACTGAATCTCCCATCTGCCACTCGGATTTTCCAGCAGAAGTTCTGTGTCTTGTCCCGGTGGCACTTTTACTTCCCCCAAATAACAAGCCGCTCCGTCGCCCAGCTGCCCAGCAAACTGTCCAAACTGATGCCCGCAGTAACAGTGAGCAGCAGGCTCGGACCCTGGCATCACTTTGGACCCGCTTAGGTATTCCGGTGCTAAAATGTCGTTCAGCACCTCTTCTCCGCAGAGTCCCAGGAGAGCCAGCGCCTGGTTTGACACCGCCACGAACTGGGGCTTGGTCAGCGGCTGTGGCTTGACTCGTGAGAAACAGGCTCCCTTCACCTGCCTCACACCCGGCTCTTCAGATGGGTCCAGGGGGAGCTTTCTAAGAACCTGGTTGTCAAAGGGGAATCGCTCCAGCGGGGACAGACTTAAAGCCAGCCCCATGTCTTCCATCCCGACCGTACAGAGAAGTCTAAACACGGACACACCGGGGAGCAAACTGCGTGGTGAGGCCAGCCGGCGTCCTAAATAAGCCATGCAACATCTGCCGCCCGCATTACTTTCAATGTCGCGTTCACAAAGTTCTCTCAAGTCATGCTTTCATAATCCGGATGTTTACTAACCACAGTGGTGTTGCAATATATTCTGTCGTACCGGAAACAATGGGTCGCAATATAAGTCCAGACCAGTTGAAAATGATATGGTCAAGATTAAGATTAATTTTATCCATTTATGTACATGTAAATAAACAATACTACAATAAAACATATTGATATATTAAAAGAAATTTTATTGTATTTTTGGAAGGTTGTAAAAATTTAATTAGAAGATTGATGTACAGTATCTGGTATTTTACAATTCATACCGATGAAACGTTGGCAGAAAAAGAATAGACCAATGTCCTAACTCCACTGTCACTCTTCTTATCTCCCATTTTGCATGTGACCTTGTGAGGCTTACAGTCAATCAGTTCTGTTTTTTGTCTATTTTATGCATGTAACAAATTAATAGATTATTTTTAGTTTATTATATCCATATAAAACTAAATCAAATAAGGTAAAGTAGAAGTTAATATAATAGATGCAAATCATAATCTCTTAAGCAAATAGAAATATGGTCGAGAAAGTAAATTGTCGCACTCAACAATACTAATTTGACACATGCATCAAGAATTCTCTGTACAGTGGGCACAAGCCTCAGGTAAAGAACCAATCTGCGGATCAAAGGCATCAGTGAGAGCAGGAGGATTTCTCCTCACAACCATGACCCATCTCGACTTTAGGTTTACTCCAATAAGTCAACAGACTCACTTTTCTAATACAAGCCACTTCAGTGTGAAGTTTGTTTCAGTGAAACAGGACTGGGAGTTTTAATGCAAGTATTATAAAATTACAACCAGTGGTCTTATTGTTAATTAAATATTTCATAATAAAATAATTACAGATAGCTTTTTAGGGCGTATGCATACAACTTGATTTTAAGCAAATCCCCCTATTTGAGATAAAACCCGTTTATTAAAAGCCAAACTTGAAAGGTGCAGGGAAACAGACAAGTTACAAGAGTAATGCATTTTTCATCCTGAGGCACATTTTAGTCCTGCATGAACTCTGACCTGGTAATGACTGAGCATGAAACTCCAGGGAACTGACATGGTCCCATTTAATTAAAAGTAATGACTAATGATCTTGTAAAGCAGGCATAATTGTACATTAATTGTACATTAATATTAACTTTTCTCATTGAGCCCTTACAGCTACAACATGAGGCACTTGTTGATAAGGTTGGTAAGACTTGTAGCCAAAAAGCCATTCTGCACTAACATTATAAACTGTATTATTCTCTGTTCAAGTATATACTGAAAATATACCTGTACATGAGTTAAAAGAAATCATCATAATCTAAAAATGTCAGCTATAAAGTGCTGCAAAGGAACTGCCACTGCACCAATACTTTACTGGCACCAATTAATGATGAAAGACCTTATCTATAGCTCAAAAATATTAGGAAAGAGGAAAAAAAAAAAAAAGCTTCTTAAATAGCCTCAATATGATACCTTCAAAATGAAAACTAAAATTACCAAAATGAGTAAGAAGAAATGTAAATCTATTGCAATTTTTGGCAAGATGCAGGATTTGCACAAAGTACTGTCCCGGTTGATTTGGCAGTACTGCCCTGTTTACAAGGGCATCAATGAGGTGGGAGGCTCCTAACCCCCTGAGGTCCATTGCGTAGAACAAATTGTTCCTCCAGCCATGTGTCCTGTAAGGCCATTGGTGACAGATGCATTGTTTGTTTGTTTTTTAATATAGGTTTAGTCATTGATGGCTTAGAGAAGACCTTTGGGTTCAAGCATGGGATAGTCTTAGACTTTCCACCACTGATTTCACAGCAGGTAATGACAAGAGAGTTCTGCCTAAAGTCCCTCCAGCTCGATAGCAGGCATAACCAACAATGCCCATCAGGACACCCTTAATGACTGTGTGTAACACCCAGCCAAAACGTGAGGGAGGTGCGACACTGAAGAAAAGACAGGCAGACCAGATTAGAACTCTTACAGCAATTGTTTATCATAATAAATATTTGTTTAAACTGTTGCATGCCATACCTCATGATTTCATTAATGTTGAGCTCTTTCTCCCAGTTCTTTTCTATTCCAGGAACATGACCCATACCCACAACTCCTACAACCACACCAGGCACTTCTAAACAACATAATAAAAAGGTTATTTAAACATGGTATAGTATGGAATAAAATGTGTATAAACATAAAGATCAAGGTGGTAAGTTAGCCTATAGTTACAGCAAATATCTTCTCATTTAAGTATTTTCTATGACACCACAATCCTGTACAAAATAATACAAAGTTTGAAATACGCACTCTGGCCATTAGATGGCGCCTCCACACAGCGTGTAGCCTGTCTAAGTGTGTGAGTGAGGTAGATGTCTCTTTCAGCCACAATGGTTTGGTGGAGAGCTGGAAACTCGCCGATCATTTCTGACATGGTCTGTTCAAGTAGGTCTTTCTGTTTGCATTTCTCTACGTCCTCTTTACTAACACAAAATGTACCAGGAGTCAGTATAAAAATAAGTTCCAGAACACAGTAGCAATTATATTAAGTGATCCTTTTGTAATTTGACAGAATGCACTCCTGCATCTATACCTGATTGGGTCAGACAGAAAACAAAGGCCCCATGCCAGCCGTGCTTTCTGCCACAGACTAAGAGCAGCAATAGCTCTTTTGAAAGTCACAGGTATAGGTCTGTCCCCAAGGTGAAATTTACAGAAAGGAATCCGTCCAGCCTGTGTAATAAGAAGCACAATAAAAAAGTATTTTCATTATTTCTGTTTTACCTCTTTTTTAGTTTTACCTCTTTAAAAGCCTCCCGAAATTCTCCTCCAGGAGCCATGCCTAACTGTTCTGTGATATGGGCTGAAACTTTGAGAAGAAGTATCTGCATCAGACCAGACATTAGCCCATTCTGACAACAAAGAGTAGAGAAGGGAAAAATGAATGTCCATTTTATGCAAGAAAAAAAAAACTCTATGAATGACATTAATTGTTGAACATGGGCACATTTTCAAATGTTTTCTTTACGCTTCTAATTTTTACATTCTCACTGATAACAAAGACAGCTGAAGTAAATACCTGTTTGATGGCCTGTTGAACCTTTTCCAGGTTGATATCTTTGGCTTCCTTCAGCAGGGTATTTTCATCCATTTTCAGCATAGACACTCTGTACTGGCAAAGTTCCACCACCACTACATCTGGCTGAACAGCTCGAATTGTCTATGTGAGGTAAGAAAAAAAGAAAGAGTACAGATTATATACTAGACAAACAGCGTTTTATTTGAAATTGGGCTCAGTGCCCGAACATTTAGTTTGTATTAGATATAGTTAAATGTAATTAATGCCGGCAAGACTGGCTAGCTGGGCAGTGTGGCAAACGCTTTTTCTAATCTATACAACAAAATTTGTCTAGTATCCCTTCGCTTAAGTTTAATTTCTCTGTGCATAATATTCACAGGTGGAGTTACCAATCAGAGAAACAAAAAGCAGGACGTATGCAGCATGCTGCTCACCTGTATCCAAAACAAATATGGAGAATTATTTAAAAAATGTTGCTATTTTTGCCATAAAACACCAGTATACACAGTATTATAAGCAACTATATACTTATTTCTGAACAGGGACAGGAGCAAAAGCCAGTTGTACAAAGACTTGAATCAACAGGTAACAAGGTAAAGCACTAAACGCTGTTAATCAGGTGAGAGAAGGTATTAAATTATAAGAGATTATCTTATGCATTTTTAAGACCTGCTGCAAATAATGGTAGGCCGGTTCCAAATGGACTAATTGGAAACGGCTTGCTATGGCAGAGGATCTAGACTCTCCTGCTATCGAAAAGAAAGTAGGAGAGGCTGGCTGGCCAGGCTAATGCCCAGTGAGTGTATCTGACAATTCTTTGAGTATGATATTGTTTTTGGCATAGCAACTTTGGCATGGCTGTATGTTTGTGTCCTGTCTTTTGGTCTTCTTAGTGTTGAGGATTAGGTGGTCATTACGATATTAACACAGTACCAGGCCTCTTCCTTCTATTTGCCAGAGATAAGACCCAAAATGACAAATGATTCAATCTGGAAACTCATGATGACAATCTAGCTTACATCATGATTCATTTTTAAGTGCTGCTAACCACACTGTACTTACTGTAGCCACATCTTTTTTACTGCTGTCACTGAAATGGGCAGTGCCGACTAAGTATAAAATGCTCCCATCAGGCACAGTAAGACGAGAGACTGTCTCGGGGAGTTCTGGGGATAACTGGCGTCGTCGGGATCGCAACTGCCAAAGTAGCTCCATGGCTTCTCCATCAGCTAGGAAGAATAGAATGAATAGCATTAATTAAGGTGTAAAATAGTTCCACCATATTAGCAACAACAGTATAACAGTACGAAAACAACAATGCCACAATTATTAACAAACATTTACAACAAGGTCTTTCTTAACACCTGTAAGATTATCTGGGGATTATCTTGATTGCTACATTTAGTAATATTGCATAATAACTATGAAACTATTTAACAAAAAACATACTGCAATACAAGTTAATATGTAAAAGATATTCATTGTTTTGGCAATTCAAATGAAAAACACATAAATTACTACCTCAATAATAAAAGTAAATACAATGACTAAAACAGCACAAACTTAATGGCTTACAAATGCCTGGAGAAAGAGGCAGCAGTTCCTCTTCTGAAGCATCCTCTGAAGGGCCAACTGACTCATCCTGTAAGAGCAAAGTAAACACCACTAAGAACTGTTTTTTGAACAGTTTGGATCAAGCATAAAAATAATAATTTTAAGAGAAAGAGCTACAGTGCACTTCAAGACAGTTAGGTAAAAGGCACCACACTCAGTCATCCAAAAGCTATATTAGTAAGGAAATAGCTTTTGTCAAGGGATGTGTGTGTGTGTCATTCTGTCCATAAGCGTTTCACAACAGCAGGACTCCCAACAAAACATCTATGATGCATCTCTCCTTAAATAGGCAAATAAACACTGACTGAACAACAACAACAACAACAATAACAACAATAATAATAATAAATTACAAACCTCAGAATTATTGTCTTGGTCCATGATGGAAGCCATAGAACCTAAAAAGAAAACGAAAACATACGTTTACAGTGAGGCGTTCACGGATGATGCGTACAATACTCACTGCTGACGTTGCTTTACACAATGTGTCTGGCTTATTGGCTGCAAATAAAAATGTAGCTTACATATATATAAAAAGATAAAATAGACAAAGAACTTAAAAGATAAAAAATAAATAAATAAACCACTCTTTTGTTAGTTTAAAAAAGAGCTGCACCGAAGCATGCGCTTGCCGGAGTGTACCAACTAGTGTTAGCTAATGCTACTTCCCCGATCCGGTATGTCCGGGACAGTAAACGCGCTTGATGAAGTCGAATTGGTTTGGCTAGCAGTCGGTATGACAGCTAACTCAAGCTAGCGTGAGCAAACATTTTAGTGTAATACAGTACTTTAGTTCCAAAAAGAGGAGATTACGCTATCAAGGTAACATTCACTTATATAAAACGTTTAGTAATTTCCCAACAGATGTCGCAAAACACATATGGTACTTACTGGAACCCCAGCCCGTGTGTCAGCGGGTGAGCTTCTAGCACCAAAACAGCAGCAAAGCACCGCAGTGCACCCTGGGACACGTAGTCATTTAGTACACTCTGTTTTCTTTACTTTATTTATTCATATTTTTTTAATACTTATCACATTACAATCATTATCTAACCCGTTATTTTACTATTGTTAAGACTGTCAAAGATGTCTCTTCTACAGTCTCAGTGTAAAAAAAATCTACACAGAAAACCATATTTAGGCCTGTCATATAACCTACACACTGTGCTACAAGTCTTAAAGTGCGTTGAGATGCATTTAGTGTGCTTCAGTATTCTAACAAGGAACGCAATCCTCAGCCTCAGTCTATCACAAATACTAAATGATGACAGTCATATCCTTAACATTAGTATATGGTAGATAAATGCAGTTATCCATGAAAGTGTTGTGAAGCAGCTGCAAAAATCTTGAGAGGTTGTCAACTGAGACTGTCCCTGTGAACAGGAGAACATATTAATCTGCTTTGTCTACTACAAATACCAAACCTACTACTTGTGACTTACTATTCTGTCTTTTGTTACTGTGAAACTGAGTCAGCAGTTTAACTCAGACCAGCATAGTCACCTTCTCATAACCCACACTAGAACATATTTCAACATCTATCCATTCACTTCATGAAACGTTCACAAAAGTCATTTACGCAGATATCAGCTCTGACAAACTCTTTGCACTGAATATATCTGACCCTCTGGCTAGAGAGAGAGCTTACAAATACATTTCTGGTATATCTAGTATTCTTCTGAGCATCAGTCAACATTGCTGTCCAAATAGAGAATGTACTTGTGAAAATACAAGGAATATAATCTGATATGTTCTTGTAATCACAAAATGGCTGTGATTAAGCCATATTAATACGTATATCATAATAACCCACAAACACTATATAGTGTCATATAGTGTCTATACATGTATCGCGTTTTGTGAAATATGATGCTGTAAGCGCATACATTATTGCCACAAATATATTGTGATCTTTTGCATATTAATTGTGCAGATCTCAAGTGTATTGCATGAGCTCCCTATCTAGGTATCTAGCTATTGGGATAAAGGGATGAAGCTTTATCATCTTTTTTTTTTTTTTAAAACACTGTCAAGCCATAATGTATGCTCAGTGCATTGATAGAGACTGAGAAAATTATAGTTTTGAGAACGCACTCCCTCACTCTTTTGAAATGAAATGTTGGTGCCTGACCCTGCATTTTAGCACCCTGTTTAATGTGAGCACTGCTGGTTTCATTAAAAGGTGACAGCTGTATAGTCATCCTGAGACATGTGACATCATCTCCAAAATACATAGGCCAGCCTCTGTCATTAATATCAGTAGACCATTTTCATTATGAACTGCCATTGTATGACAGAAATCACTCGTTTTACACAGCAGCATTTTCACAACTGTCAGTCAACATAGAAGAGTGTCATTCAAAGAGTAGAGGTGGTTGTTGATAGAAGAGGACAAAAGTCATCAAGTGTGCTGGGAACGTGTTGTGTAAAATTAAGGTAGAAGTGAATCTTCCTCTTTCTTTTTAACATTCTCCTGCAGCAATGAGTTCCCTTTGTCTCTCTGCAAGTCTGTTTCTACGGTTTTCTTCATCCTCCTCTTCCTCAAAGAGAGTATGATGAATACTTAGCAGCTGGTGTGTAGGAGCTATGGTCAGAGACGGTGGCTGGCACTCAATGTTTTCTGCCTGAGGAAGCGGTTCCCTTTGCGAAGGGGAGGATTTGGGACTGAGGGCATCCTCACTGGATGGTGGGTTTGGACTTATACCATTTACATAGGTGTTGGTGGGGAGGGTCATAGTAGAAAAGGCAGTGGTGGTTGATTCTGGAGAGCAAACCTTTGTCTCTGAGGAATCAAGAAAAAAAGGTGAAAATGAGAAGAAAGTATTAATGATACAGCTATAACTTTATTAGGAATGGTAAAACACAAATTGTACCTGTAATACCACCAGAAACATGCACAATAGTGTGTGTGCCTTCAAGAAATACTGCATCAATGGTGTGCTCTGAAGGGATAGGTTCTGCAGTTGTGGTCTCAACCTTTGGCTTACGAATAGTTAGCATATATGGGTGGACGTCCAGAGAAAAGTTGCGAGTGTGTTTTTTCTCCATTCCACTTAGATCTACAAAATAATTAAAATGTATGGAACCATTAACAGAACATAAAAGCTATTTATGATAACATTTAATATAAAAATATTTGGGTTGTAACAGTCAACTATTTCATGCACGGGTCATACCTTTTGTTGGAGGGTTTTGTGTGCTCTTGTTATCTAAAAGTGGTGCAATGAAACTGTCTGCAACTGTTTTTCGTCTTACTGGTTTGGGTTTTTCATGCTTTGTGTTATTTTCCAGACGTGTCAGAGCTGGGGGTTCCTGTACAAAAGCAGAATAAAAAGAAGTCACTGAATAGAAAATACATAATCAAGACTTACAAACTAAACTACTAGCCCATTTTATAAGACGTGACCTAGTATAAAACATGATCTATGACTCCACAACATAGTACACACAAAGCTCTAAATATGTTAGACTGTCTGCATTAATTTCTGTTAAATATTCATAATTTTACCTTGAAAGGCTGAGGGAGAGGATTTGAGGATGGGATCCATTTAATTTTTTTGCGAGGTCGTTTGATGACCAGTGGCTCTCCACCCATCTCTCCTACTCTGAGGTCAGAAGGGTCCAAATTAGGATCAATAGTTTGTATCCCAGATTCTCTCACGGTCGGTGTGGAATCGTGGTTGGACTGTGCAAGCGCTGCTAACAACTGCCTGACAACATTGTCATACATGAGGTCACTCTCATTAGTGATGAAGTCCAGCCGGTTGAGTGACTTGATGTGGTCCCTGTTCTCATTGCAAAACATGGCCAATATATTAATATCGCAAAACTGAGACTTCTGCCAGCGCTTGCGCGTCTTAATACCTACTTTATGCAGTTTATCAAACACAAAGTTAGATTTGCGAACTACAAACAGGTTCAGTAAATTCACCAGAATGATGAGGTTGACAGAGCAGAGCAGAGCTATGTCTACTGCTGCCATGATGCGCTGTAACTGCACAGCAGGCAGCTTACAGTTTACCTTAAGCTTAAGCTCGGGATAGCTGCTAATGTCTGGTGGCTCACCAAGAGCACAGGTGAATTCATTTTGTCTTTGTCGGGCATAGTAGGCGCTCAGGTAGGAAATGGGGATGGAGCTGAGGCAGATAATAGCCAGATGGCGTGCAAAGTAAAGTTTAGCCAGAAAGTTACTTTGGCCTCGTCTTTCCAAATACTTTTCAAAGAGGTTCTGCTCTGGACTCTTCTCCTTCTCTGCATTCTCAATGATCTCTCTTCTCTCTCTTTCACTTATCTCAGGTCCTTTGGATTGGATCTGCTTCTCGATCTTTGGGGCTCTGCCCTCAGCAGCTCGATGATAACAGTTATCAATCTCTTGAAGCAGGAAATTAAGTTCTGAAGTGAGACGCGTGGAGGCTAGAAACTCCCAGCCCAAAACAGGAATATACATAATCCCTGCAAATGCCAGCAGAGCATAGGGCAGGAACTTGTGTTCAAACAGTGAAGGCCAGAGGTGAGGTTCCACTCCTGGCATGGCATCCCGCAGCTCTGTCCAGCAGTAGCCTCTGGCATACAGTGCTTGGTCTCTGGTGAAATTGTGTGGTGTGTAACAATATATGGACTCCTCTAAAATGAAGAGAAAGAACATGTTTGTGTTGTTATAATTTTATATAATACTGTATTATACTACTGTTCAGTAGACAGGCACCTCTAAATGCTGCTAAACCTTGTCACAGTTGGTTACTGCAGCTGCTATGCAGAGCCTGACTCAGCAATGCATCCCTCCCATCCATCACTTACTCCCTTTCTAACTAAATCTTCTATATCCCATTTCTGCTAATTCAGTCTGTCTTGCGCCTTCATGTCACTTTACTTACCCTTAAATGATAATGCTTCATTTTCCATCCACAATAGGAAACATAATCCAGTGGTGTTATTAAAAAAATACATAAATATAATGTACTGTATTTCTGTATTTGTTTCCTTTTGAAAACAGCTTTACAAATGTTTGACTTTTGTCAATATCCAGTAGTAATGTATAAATGATATATAGATGTAGTGAAATTACAGTATGGATGTACAGTTGATCTAACCCAGGACTTGAGCCCTCTCTAGTGGTGGAACTCCTCACCTGCAAAATTTCTTGTGAAGACCAGGGTGACCAGCAGGATGGGAATGATAACTGTGCCTATAGTGACAACCCGATCAAAAGGTAGCTCCAGTTTGAGCTGGACCATGAGCCCTGCCAGTGCACTGCCCTTCTCGTCCTGAGAGGAGCCCGGCAGGATCAGCTCCTTCAGCTTCTCACCAGCGAGTAGAGCTGTGGCCATGTCTAAGTTCTGATCAAGGAGGTTCTGCATCCGGAATCAAGCGTGCACACTTTCCTAGCCCCTCTGGCCTTGAGTTTTACCCTGCTGTAGTTGAACACTCAACTGTCTTTCAGACACAGACCCTTGCACACAGGCCACATTCAGCATCTGTCTCCATATGTGTGCACAGAGGCAGACATCTTCAGAGGTTTTCTACAGACTGCCACAACTCAAAGGAACACACATAGTGGTTGTACAGTCTAAAGAGCTTCCTAGTGTAGCTGCTGCTCGTGCTTGGCTTGGCAGATTGAAAAATGAGTGGAGTTTAGGAAGCGTCCTTGCAGTTCCCAGGTAAGTGGTTGCTGGCTGATGAGTGGCAACCCAGACTTCATTCAAGTAAAACGCAGAGCAGTTCTTTTCTAAAATACAAAAAACATGTATTATTTTCAACTAAAACCATATTTACATAGTTGTGCTTCATAAATTTACTAGTCATTTCCAGGACATAAAGTTAACATGGTATTAATATGGTCCATGCGAATTGAAATTAACATCGTTTATTTCCTTTGTGCTAGCATTTGTGTTGGGTATAGTGTTAATTAAGTATTCTAAGCTCACATGCAGCTGTCAGTGGGTCTTATGGGTGTGCACAGCACATGCATCTTAAATGAAGTTAAATGCTTCCACTGAATCGAGGATACACTCAGAATATGGTGCAATTTTTATGTGGAATTGCTATCCCATCTGCAGAAGGTTACATAAATGTACCCTTTCCTATTTGCCCTCATAGCTCCTTTTCTTTAGTTTTACAATGTGGTTTATATGACTGCTCACACCATGTAAAAGCGTTCAGTCTGTGGACGGTAAGGTGAAGAAACTTTGCTGTTTGTATACTTCGTACAGTTTGATAGAGACATTACAAATCAAAAATTTCATCATAAAGAAAGTTTTTTTCATGTGACTATATGCAGAACTTAGTGTTATGTAAAAATGAGAGGATGTTATTGACATGATATTCAGAATAAAGTAAGTCTTGAGCCAGAAACAACAAACTCTGAATATTTAAACTTAAAGAAGCAGAGGAAGCAGTGTCTTACTGTCTCGGATTCTGCCCTTTAAGATACTGGCAGGTTGCAGGTCACCAGATTATGACCTAAGAAAATCATAAATCCTACGGAAGTCCTATGGGTGTTCAAAGAGGGAATCACAAAATCTTTAGCTCCTACATACTAAAAGGTTTTGATATAGGCACGTTACAGAGGCAGGAGTCAGTTCCAAAAATACAACATCCATCATTCATTTTTAATCAGAAGATGGCTGAAAAGAACTTTCCGCTCACTTGTCCCAGACATGGACATATTTAGGAACAGTGTCTAGGTTTAGACAACAGACATTTTCAAATAAGACGCGCTTATAACCTGTATTTCAGTTACTTCAACGAAAAGTAAAGTCTGTAAAATTATAGAACAAAAGATCAATGTGTCCTAGAGCTTATTCTGCTGTAAACAAACAGGTTGTCAATGTGAGCCCAGGACACATTCAAAAGAAACCAATGCCTTGTACTGCGAATCACAGCTGTCTCGACAAGGATGTGCGAGTCTTTCAGAACCTGAGCAGTGGAAAGCTCCGAACTGAGTCACCCACAGAAACAATCTGGTGTAGCGTTTGAGCGTGCGAGAACAGACCGACTGCGTCCCTGCGTGGAGACTGTTACAGATGCTTCTGAGAGTCTCCTTGGTCAGTCACTGCTGAGCCGAGCTGTCCATCTCAGCGCATCAGGGGGAGAGAGTCCGTCCACTTCGTCTTCAGCGCTAACAAACACGTGTATGTGGAGATAAAAATGACCAAAATTGCACTCACCTTGTCTCTCCGCAGCATCTCTCGGCACATGAAGAGTTAATCTGCAGTGCGGGCGAGCAGCGGCAGCATGTATCGGAGCACACCGGTTTGTTCCGCCTTTCCCCCTGCTCCTCCCGCCAGCCTCACCCTCCCTGCAGCTTCCTCCGCGGAAACAAGCATGAGCTAATGCAGGCTACACTTCTTTACATCAGCTGCCTACTGCGAGAAACAGCCACACGTCCTGCCGGTAGTAGGCTAAGTGTAGGTGATAATGCTGATCCTAATGGTTTCACTCATAAAGGTAATGTCTCAGAGACTGACCTGACCACAGTAGGTTACTCTGCTGGTTGTTAGCAACACACAGTTGTTAATAATGCAACAATCCATTAGCAATTACTGCTGAATATGACCACATTAGAACAGCTCATAAAAGCGATGGTGTGCAGTTTTGTAGGCCTTTGTACTTTTACTGTAAATGAATATGAGACCCTCAGAAATTGCCAAAGGAGGACAGCGTAGTTATGCTACCATAGAAAAGTTCGCATTGACCTCCAACTGTGAAATAAATACTTTGTGCAGTATCAATAAAATTTTATTATATTCACACAATACATTTAAGTGAACACTTAAAGTCAGTCTGTATTAATATATTTTTATTTTAATATATTTTCTCTAAATTATATTAAGTAACGTATGTATTTTCAAACATAATTCATTTCTACAAACTTCCTAAGTCTGTTGTTTTTTACAAGAAAGCTACACTGGAAAAACTCAAAGACAAAACGTGCCATAAAATATTACCTGCAAATATACTGTAGGCTATGCATCAGTAACAAAATGCCATTTATGCAAGTTCACCTGCTTTGCTTTCATCTATGGTACTGTGTGTTGATTTGTGATTTGTGTTGATTTTTCTCCATCCAAGTGTTGGAGTAATCTTTTGAGATGAAAGTGTTTTGTTTTTTTTTTTTGTTTTTTTGTTTTTTTTTTGTTTTTTTTATTTGTTTTTTGTTCTATGCATTTCTCCACAAAATTGTGTGCCATAGGAGAGCTCAGTGGGCCATTTGGACCACAACTGCCTTCCAGGCTCTGTCTTTGTCAAAATCCTGCAGTGGACCGTTGGATGCTTGCTGCTGTGGGAGCAAAACAAGATAAGCAGCCACAGGGAAGGAAGGAGAAAGACAAGATGAAGAGAGCGTTAGTAACCAGACAAAAAAAAGAGGCCTAACAAAATGAAGGTAAATGAGGTGTTGAGAATGAACTGTCCAGATTCATTTAAGGTTTAGTTTGAGCTGGTTTAAGTTCACTAATCAGAACCTTTGGCTTACATAGACCCTAGACTTTTACTTAGACGTCTCAGTCACATGCATATGTTAATACAGCACGTGGTTAATTAGTAAATTAGTACCTCACAGTATTGAGATGTATCATGTACATCCTCATACTCCTCTGGCCTCCTGCGTAGCTGACTCTTATAAGAGGCACAATGCACCACAGTCGCTGAAGTTAAAATTGCCTGCACCAGCAACAGCACCATCAAAATGAGTAGCAGGATGTCATATGATTGCTGAAAAACAAAAGACCAGAATAAGCATGTGTCTGAAATACAGAGAGGTGTTCTTTTGAATAGATGCAGAAGCAGCCTTGAGCAAAGGTCAAGTCTTATTAGATAATGACAAAATGCCAGTCCACATCATTAAATTCACCTTGGCTGTCGGCACATCATATAAGAATATCTCAATGAAGCTGATCACACTGCAGGACAGGAAGCCAGAGGCGGAAAAGAGCAGGGGAGATGTGACACTGCTGATGGCTATCAGGACCTCTACCTGAAAGAAAAGGGGAAAAAAAACATTGCATCTATTGATAGTTTTGAAGTCAGGGCCGTAAGTCCTAACTGTGTACTCACCAGACATTTGTTGGGGTATTCTGACACAACATGGCTAGCAATGGCACTCGGAAAGCACTGCCAAAAACATGTCAACCAATCACATTTTGAGGCTATAATCTCAAGGGTGCCACAAAAGGGTGCTTTGTGAGACTTACAGCCACTAGTATCCAGAAGAATGTGACAGACAGGTAGGGCCCAGGCAACAAGGCATCCATATTGAGGGCAATAATACCTCCAAAAACTGCAGAGATCCCCACTATCACCTCAATCACCTGTTACACATGTAGTTACAGTTATAGTCACAGCAGCTCAACCAGTCAGAAAATCATTTACAGGCACACACTAAGAAATTATATTATCATGGAAAGGTGAAATTATTTCAGTAGTTGAATCTAAAAAAGTGAAATCCATATATAGATTCAGTACACACACTGAACGAAATAAATCAGGCTTAATTTTTTTTTTTATTCCTTGACTTGAAGATCCAGAATTAAATTTTTCATTAGTGTGAGGTAATTTGGGGGGTTGTCCTATCCGCTGTATTTTACAATTTTATGAAAAATAAACTTATTTTGAATGAACTGTGGCAGCAACACATATCAAAAAAGAAAAGGCAACTAAAAAGTGGATAAAAAAGTTGATGAGATGATGGAGTATAAAGAAAGGCAGAGTCTCTGTTATTAGTATTGGCTGTATTGGATGCTCATTATCTTAAGGCCTCAGCTGAATCTGTATTAAAAACATTCTATGATTCTGTACTGGAAATCACTACGTCACTGCTAACATCAAACTTTAATTTGAACTAATATTTTGCATTGAACGTGTCTCAATGTGAATACATTATCAGTATACCTTATGAGATTTCAAAAATTATTGCATTTTGTTTTTATGAACATTTTATACAGTGTATCAACTTTTTGAATTGAGGTTATAATTCACTGTGTACTAAATCTTTACAGTTCTGTATATATATGCATTTCACGTTGAACTGAACTACTGAAACAAATGCACATCTTTACAATATTCTGCATGCACATGGCTAACCTATTAAACTTACAGAATATGCTTTGAGGAGTCTGGTAGGAAACCTTGCAGGAGCATCCATAGACCTATCGTATACCCCGGACTAGAAAGTGAAAGGGAAGGTTGAAAAGAATTAGACTGAGTTTAGGATGAGCGCTTGAGGCTGAGTAAAAACAGAGTCACGTCATGCGAGGGGATAAAAGCCATCAATCACACTTGTGCACACCTTCCTGTGGCAGCAACAGTCCTCTGCAGAGCGAGCAGACAGGATGACAGTGCTGGCCATCAACACCTCCAGCACAATCATCAAGATGAGGTTAAAGTTGATCTGAGAGGAAGCAATAGAAAAAAAGAAAAAAAAATCAAAGAGAGAGTGGTGTAATCTGCCATTAGATATACATTGACATACAGTGCATCAGCAGGACAGCCCATTTTGTTTTGGAGATGAAGTCAGAGAGGCCAGATTGGGATGATTTGGGCAAGTACTGAGGAAGGCTAATGACTACATGGGTAAAAGGATGCTGAGGTTAGAGATGCCAGGCAGGAGAAGAGACCAAAGAGCTTTAGAAAGAAACAAGAGGGTGCAGAGGATTGGGCTAAATAGAGGCAGATGATTTACTGTGGCGAAAAGAAACAGCAAAAATGAAAAGAAGAATCAGATTTACATTGACAGCAGATGGGTTAAGGATCAGTTTACAACCGAACCAAACCAGACAGGTGGTCGTCACAGCAAAAGTTGAAACATAGACCACTTGGAAATCTGACACCTGAAACAATTCAAACCATTAGACCAGTATTAGTCTTGGTAAATTATTCTTGTATAATTTAAATGCACTTTACTCACTGCAACAAATCTGTTCTTGGCAATGGCAAAACTAGCTATTGCAGCTGGCAGACCCTGTGAAGAACAAATTCCAGTCACATTGAGCTATATAATGCACAGATCAGTCTCATTACATTACAATGTTATCCATCCTCAAGGTGTTAGCATTAAGTATTATTAAGTCTGAATATAATTGTGGTTACTTTTTTGGTTATTACTTACAGAGCCAGCAGCACAGCGAAGGTAGTCCATGGCAACAGGAAACACGTTTCCAAGGTAAAGAGAGAAACCAGATGTGATGAGCAAACTGCCCTGGGAAGACATGCACAATATGCTAAATATTAGCAAAAATATAGGTGCAGTATTTGTCCGAATTGCAGTAAATTGGCAAGTGAAAAAGAAGTGGAAAAATATTTTCTTTCCTACCCAAACTCAATGAAAAGGTTAGGACACTGTGTAAATGTTTATAAACATTCTATTGTGTCCTGTTGTCACTGTCTATTTGAGATGTGTTCCTGCCATCAAATTTAAAAAGAACTATTTTCTTTATTAAATTGTAAAATGACCTAATGCTCCTGATATTTTTTTTCTGTTGTCAATACAATATGGTTTACAGCCATTGCTTTTTTGTTTTTTTGTGCATGTACCTCAGAGTAACCACCTGTCGCACTTTTGGTTGTACTGCACAGCCATTTAGGCCTGTGTCCCTCTGTCCCACTTAAGATAATGTCCCTCTTTTTCATTGGCTCTTAAGGAAAATGAGATTCACGATAAGAACAACAAGGTAACATTGGTAGATTTATTCTTTGTGTAAAATGTAGAATAAATACTTGAGGGCATCCTGTCTCTCTGGGTTGTATATATGGTTGATGTGTTGCTACCTCTGTTCCAGGAAAGGTCTTTCCGCAGGGATTTTATTTTAATGCATAAACTCTCAGTAGAGACATTACTTTGCAAAATGTGTGTTTTTAAGCATGGATCCAGTTTTTAGCAGCTGTGTCTTTTATGAAAATGAGACTTAGACTTATTAAGTTTGTAAGTTAGATCATGTCAAACAGCAAAGCATTTATTTCTCGACTCTGTGCCACCATGTCCCACCAAATCGCACAACTCATCCCCCTTATAGTACTTTTTGAGGTGGTCACCCGACTCAGTGAACCGACTTGGAAAATTGGGTGTATTTATTTTCATCTCCCCAAGATCTCTTATTAAAACTCAACATTTTCTAATGTGCCTTTTTTTTTTTATGTTACTTTCTTCTCACCCCAATGAGGACGCTGTACAGCCAGGCCCTGCAGGTGAAGCAGGGGTGTTTCAGAGGCTCCGGCTGGGCCAGCTGCAGGTCACTGGCCCTTACTTCTACTGTGTAGCTGTCATGGTCGGGCCTGTCCCGCTCCCCTCTGTCCAGCCTCCTCTCTGCTGTCCGCTCCCCACGGCGTCCCAGGGACCCACCACCCCTCTCCAGAGTGGACATTTGACTGTAGGTGAACTCCTCTCGAAGTGACAGGTCCTCACGCTGCATCATGGTACACCTGCTAAACAGTTGCCTTGTTTGGTGGGGTATTAAGGTACTTCCAGTAAAAAGGCCTATAACAAAAGTACAAAAGAGAAATTAATAACACTTGTAGTTCCTTTATTAAGTTGATTACGCACATTTTTAGAAACATGACCCACTGTTAGTTTTTAACAGAGAACTAAAACAAGAAACTTGTGTTAAACAACAAATAAATAAATTGCGCAACAATCTGCAAGATAATGAGCCATTGGTCTAGTCTAATTAGTGTGGCAATACAACAACTCCTTTTTGAATGCCACTGCAAACAAGTCCCTCACTTAGTAACACAGTCCCTCACTTAGTAACACAGTCCCTCACTTAGTAACACAAGTAACTTAGTATTATGATTTACCTGTTATCCCTCCTGGTCTCCTGCAGGATCTGCTCAAAAGCAAAGGGAAACAGGGACAGATTTGCGTGTGCTCAAAGTGAGCTCAGATGATCAGACTGAGTCCAACTTGTTTTTGTCTGTTGCTCCTTCTGTCCCATGTCTCTGCCTTACACTTACACTCTCTTTCAACCCCAGTTTTTTACTCTTTCTTTCTCCCCTCCCTTCTGCAACGTCTCTCTCTCTCTCTCTTTTTTTTTTTTTTTTTTCCAGGAACAGTTCTGAAAAAAAGTTTTTGAGTCCTTCAAAGTGTGGAGCTCAAACACATGGCTCTTCTGTTGCCAGCCTGCTTTGTGCTGGAGAGAAACTGCCTGTGCATGACAACAAGGGTTAGGACGAAGGGGGCTCGCACTGGGGGCAGAGTTAGTAGGGCAAACACCCCTTTACCCTCCTGATTGCTTGTGCATGCCATGACGCATGCATGCATATCAGCCTACTCGCAAGAGCAAACAATAGACTTTCAGAACTGTGCACATGCAAAGTTATGTGCCAGCAAGCTGTAAATAGTAAAAATAATACATTGTACAGAAACAGTGTTAAAATGGAGTTTTCCCTGCTACAGATTCACTTTTGTGACTTCCATTAGTGCACTTCAGAACAAATTAAGATGCCCTGCAACACTTTAGAAAAGAGGCAACAGAGACATTAACCCAGCTTAATCAAGTGGTCCCAACTGACACAGCTAATCTCATAATGGATTATTATTATTATTGTCTAAACACAAATCCCCTATTTATTAAAATTGTTCAATAATGATAATTTTTTAAGTCTGACGACATCCTGTGTATAGGACTGTGCATTTTGTGTCAGTGTATAAGCATGTACACACATCCGCACCACAGGAATCCATTCAATCTTAACACAACGCTGCATTCCCCGCTCAACATTGTTCCTGGGCGGCGGTATCCATGGCGACTCCTTAACAACTGCTGTCACCCCTTCCCTCGCCATGCTGATGTCTCCGCCCAATACGCACATGTGCGCGCACACACACACACACACACACACATTACAAATAGCATACAACCTCAAAGACACATGAGCAGTGGGACTGACATTGCAACAGTTCCCCGGAGACATTTAAAAAGGATTAGAGAAACACCGATCGAAATAAACACAACTCAATACCTAAGATCAGCTTGACCATTTCAGACTGCAAAATGACCCAGTGACCTTCAGGATAATGTATTGGAAATTGTATTATAAAATGTTAAAGCTTAAAACATAAAATATACAAACTACTACAAGTAAAATAACATAAAGTCACCTAAAAGGACACCTAAAAGGACTAAAGTTACATTTTAAAGGCACAATATTATAAGTTGAAGCTTTCATGGTGCAGCTATATTAGGCCTATACTGTAGCTTGATCAGCCAGACCCATTCACTTTCTTTGTAAATTGGGTCTGGAACCTTTTCCGGTCATACCTACAGTATTTAATATTTTTTCAAACTGTTTAACTTCAAGGGTAAGCTTTATGTGGTGCTCTGTTTGTCTGATTGGTTGTATGTTTTTGTTTCAGCCCCAGAGCAGCTCTAAATACTCTGCAGCTATCTTTTCCAGTGCTGGAAAATCTAATTCAAATTGGCCAAACTTTTGCCAAAAATCATGAAAATTATGGTTTCAAAAGGTTACCAGAGGAAGAAATGTTTGTAATCTTGAAGTAATACAAGATTTAATACAAAATATGGCAAATTATTTAAATTTAGATTTGAATTATGCATATTGTTCTGTAAAAGGTGCAGTCACATTTGCATCCATAATTTTGAATGTGAATTGTGGCTCCAGATAAACAATGCAAGATCACATTTAAACCTTATGATAAACACATTGTTGATTTTAAGTTTGAGTTTTGACCCTCTGAGGTTGCTGTAGTTTGTGGAATGAAATGGAAATGAAAGTAGAGAATTTGTTAATATAAATATCCTTTATGTTCTTTATTGTCGGGGGAAAAAATGTACTGGAAATGTCCTATAAAATAATAAAAAGCTCCATGAATAAGTATAATTACTGAAGTAAAATCTATCTTTCTACCTACCCATGCTGAGAAGTGAAGGACCATTATTTCCATGCTGACACCTAAAGTTCAGTCTGTCTTTTTTGTGCGTGATACACGGGTGAAGACATAAAAGAACAAAGTAAGGTTTTTCTCTTGGCTTTGTTCTTGTTCTTTACAGAAGCTGCTTCATGTTGTGTTGCTCTTTTCTTTGATTTCCACGTGTCTGTTTGTGTCTCTTTTTCTTGCAGTGACACTCCCCCGGCAACCTCGCCTCTTTGAACTCTGCAGGCCCACACCTTTAGCTTCAAACCATACATCATACACAGCCTAATATTAAAAATACAAGAGGTATAAGACAGTAAATCAGGTACTCTGGATTTCGGAGACTATTTATATGAGGTTGGATGGGCCAGAGTGCAGTTGGGTGCCACATTAAACTACTTTCCAACTGAGATCTAACCTTTAGGAATTGATGTGAGCAGTCTTCACAAACTTTTGATCAAACAGAATCATAAAAGTCTTCATTGTTGGAAGTTTTTGTTTGACTTGACCGAAAAAGAATAGATTTCCTACATTTTTTTATGTTATTCTTTATAGAGGAAAGTCACACTTATACAAGTCATATGGTTTCACAATCCCAAGAAAAACAGCCAACAGCATAATGTGCCCAATACAAGACTTAAACAGGCCTTGACCCTCTAACACAAAAGAATGAAGACACCATGTAATCGCTACACAGTATGTGACCCCCATGCTGATGACAAAGGTATTCTTCCTAACAATAAACTTTGTATAAGCAGCTTTGACAGAAAAAAAACATGACACGATCATCCCTTAGACATGCAACACATAAACATTCATATTTAAAAGCAATATTTAACAACAGGACACATGAGAAAACATCTGCAGATATATACATTAACTTACATTATCAATAACTCTTTTTATAAACAATATTTACATGGCAATGAGGAAAGAAAAAATATCATCTGTCATTCCATTTGCTCCATTAAAAGTCATTAAAAGTCTTTTTTTAATATGCAAGTCAGCTTTGTTCATGTTTGGCTCCACAAAGAAAAGCTAACTGACTGACATTATGTACAAAATGGATTTCAAGCAAATAATCAGTCGACTTAGACAACTGACACTCATGGCTTATAACATTGATAAAATAGGTTTTCTGCATTTTCAACCCAGTTCAACTGTATTTGTGTTAAACATATTTATTGTACAATTGTGTTGGGGCATTTTTGATACAGTAAGTGGCATTATATGCTATCCTATGACAGTCATTGTATTTCACTGTGAGATGGACATTGACAAGGCAGACAGACAGACTTCCCTCTGAGCTAAGAAGCATATTAGTAAATGATGAGCTTCACAGATGCGAGGATTGTTGCAGAATATTCCAGTCTCTAAATGTCTCTTTAAGTCAAAATAGATCATCTTTAGTGCTATATCTTTGACATTTATCCACAGTAGCTTCAGACGACGGATCCTTTGGAGGACGACAGGTGGATAGAATGGATCCGGATGGCCAGAGTCTTCTCCAGATCCTGCAGAATGTCACAGCCAGGGCTATCAGGAGGTGAGTCATAAAGGAGCTGTTTGAATGGCTCCAACTCAATTAGGATCACCATGTTTTTCAAGAAGTAGCCTTCGATGTAGGATGCCAAGTCTGGAGCTTCAAGGAACTGTCAAGAAAAAGCAGACATGTTGTTTTACAATGTAAAACAATATTGTAATTTTGTTGTTCTGTATCATACCAACCTTGGTGTGGTTGTAGATCTCCACACAAGTCTCAGTGTTGATGTTCTTGGAGCAGATAATCTCACAATGTCTCTGTAAAGCCTCCAACTGGAAGAACTTGGCAGCGGACAGAAGCTGAAAAACAATATTCATTTATCTCAACATACATACATACATTAGAAGCTGTGTTAATGGATTAATTTGTTCTGTAATGAGTTTTTTTGAAGGGATAACTGTTAAAAGTGGATGATTGTGGCAGCTTAATTCTAAAACCTAAAACGATGACCGTACCTCCATCACATCCATGTTTCTGATGTGCAAAGCCTCAGTCCCCCCAAAGTAAAGATACTGCATCACCAGCTGAAAACATAAATTAAAAATGCCTTGCATTAGATTAAATTGATTTAAAAAGTATTATAAATGAAATAAATATAAATAAAATGCTATGTACTGGTCAGTGTTACCTGAAAGATGTGGTATTTCACATTACTGATTTCAATACAAGTATTTTCACCACATGGCCTGTTAGCCAGAAGAGACTTAAACCTTGAGAAATAAAAGAGAACGAAATTCTTATTAAATTTACTTTTGTCTATTCCATTTCAAGACAGGATACAATGGAATGTACTACAGATTGTGAAGTCCATGACTGACAAAAGATTACATTTGATTTGCTTGATGTTTTCTCTGAGGGCATTTTGTCAAAGCACATATGAGTGATGTGCTATTTGCCCACAGTCATTTTATGAAGCCATTGACTGGATATTGTCAATGGAAAATGATATGGGAGCACAACAGACATGCTGTCAACATTTAAAGGACTGTAGAAATCACTTTCTGGATTGGTGAAGGAATCAAGCATATAAAACTGCTTTTTTGGACTACAAAACCAACTAAAACAGATATTTCTTCTTATCTTTAAATTTACATGCCTGTAATTATTAATTTACCTTTAATAATTAGATTTCTGTTTATTAACAATGTCATATAACTGTTTAATTTATAAGCAGTGTGAAATGTTACCTCATACTTCTATGTCCTTGAGTGTCCTACAGCTGTGAGTTAACCATGGCAATACAGTATTTACCTGCT
Organism: Bostrychus sinensis; assembly: GCA_020698575.1. Taxonomy (NCBI): domain Eukaryota; kingdom Metazoa; phylum Chordata; class Actinopteri; order Gobiiformes; family Eleotridae; genus Bostrychus; species Bostrychus sinensis. Next base: position 23,822,856 of record CM036251.1, read on the forward strand.
GGAGGCTGTAAAAAGCAGGACTTTGTGGGCATAGAAAGGCTTTCCTTCCACCAAAAAGGTCACGTCAGACATGTCTTTATTGTTCAGGAAGTGAGGATCTGAAAGAAACAGACCCAGAAGAACCTAATAGTTGAAACAAAAATGGAAGAAAAAAAAAACTATTCTACTGCAGAATTCTGAGTATTCTTTAAGGTAGTAATGATACAGAGAGTAACCACCAGGTGGCATAGTCCCTTAACCATAAAGACCAATACACTTTGCACAACTTTGTCACAGGCTTTTTGACATTGTGTAATGAAGTTTTTAGACAATCCCTCACCCAAACGGGACGTCTGCTTCTTCTTTATCTCAACCAGTTTGGGGATAGGGTATGGGCCATAACACTGGGTGAAAATGGCTGCCAGCTGCTGGCTAATCACCTCATTCTGACAAAAGAAAAGACAGAGAAGCAGAAATCATTAGAGAAACTGTTTTTATGGACAAAGACAAAGAACTAATGCTAATTTATATGTTTATTAGTTTAACATTTATGTATTTTACATGCATAGTAAGCTAATTCCAAACCTTGTGTATTAAGGAAGATTATATGGTGATATTCTTATTAGATTCTAGAAATATCCATGACATTATTGGAGCAATTTTAAATCCTTTCACCTCTCAGAATAACGTTCAATTTGCTGTATTTCAGTGTATTTGTGTCGTTAAATCAGAACAAGAAAGGAGCAGCACTGCTATTGAGCTCCAGCACTGAGGCACAACACTCACTCGCTCTCATTGAAGCATGACACTAACAAATAGGAATTAACAAGCTATTCAATACCTATTCCATAATAACAAATATGCATTTCTGCATTTTTCCAAAACCACTGGCTCCACTTTACATAACTGAACAGTGAGAAGAATTGTCGTGCTTTCTGTTTAGTCAGCAGAGCAGACTGTAAGGAAAGATGAACAGTTCCTTCCTTGATGTCCTCAAGGCAGGACAAACCGTACCAGCAGATTTCCTGGGCCCTTCAGAGAGATGAGGGTCAGTGACCCCGCCATACATCAGCCACGACATAGACAAGGACTGACAGTGCACTGAGCCACTGAAGGCTAAGAGTGTGTACTGTAAGTGTGTGGTCCAAAGAGAGACTTTCAGGATGGGAGGCCACAGTCATGTGCATCCCTAGAGTAGTGTTTGTGCCTTTTATTTATGTGACTGTGTGTACATGCGCCACACTGCACTGTTTTATTCACGTCATAGGAATGCCAGCAAATGCCAGCAGGGTAATGTAAAATACAGGACAAAGGCGAGCCAACAAACAGACAACATGTGCTGTTTAAGATGTGATTTATAGGCCACCGACAGGGTCATGAGATTAAGTGATAAGACAAACAAGAGTGTGGGGGCATCATAAATCATTATGCTTTTAGATTATTGGTATTGAGCAGTCCGTTGGGCACGTCAGTCTGTAAAGCTGACAGAACCCAATTCTAGTCATTTCAAAGACACAGGTCACATTGATCTGAACAGAAACATGTAGACAAGTTTTTTTTGTTTTTGTTTTGCTTTTCTGAAGTAAAGTTTAACTAAATGTTTTTGTCATTAACACCAGTGGTGCAGTACCTTGCTGGCTCTGAGGATCTGAAACATGAGAGGCAGGCCATGTGTAATGAGTTCCTCAGTGTACTCATCTTCTTCAATGCAGCTGAACTCCTTCAGAAGGCCCTGGATCAGAGGCCGCCTGTGCTGAAGGAAGCATGTACGCAGAGACTCCAGCCAAGTGTGCAAAGTCCACGGAACGCCTGGGATGAGGGCAAACATCATTAATATTCATTACTGAGTGAGGATTCTGTAGAGAAAATACAGATTTTTAGAAATGTTTGCAGAAACTAACCAAGACTTCGTATGTCTATGGTGATATCTACATGCCCATGTTCTGAACTATGATACATGGCTTCTTTCAAGGCTTTGAGTTTGGCTTTTCCACTTCGTATGAGATCAATCTGAGATGGACTTCTACCCTCCAGCTCTGATCCTTCTGCAAGAATCTCTTCCAAAGACACAACATCACCTTTGTCCTTCTCTGTATGGGACAACAACTTTCGGAAGACATTTCTATAAGATACAAAAAACAGGTAAAATAGTGAGCAAAAAACATATTCTGTACGAAACAAAAGTGATTTATTCTGTTAGTGGAGAAATAAAAAAGTATATAGGAGAAAAATAAGCAATTTTGCAGTGACCCATGTGGGCCATATTTGGGTTTGTTTTGGTGGTGAATGTGATTCATTTTCTCTGGAGGCTCATAACCCATTGTCACTGAGTTATTGTTGTTTATGATATGTGAGGAGATTTTTAAAATATTCTACTCATAGGTAGACGCACTGGGGCTGTGTGAAAAATCTACAGAGGGACAAGTAGTGAAAATTAATTTGGAAGGTCTTCCAAATTTCCAGTAACTTCTAACTTCTTGGTCGTTTACACTTAAAGCACACATAAACTAAATCAAAGTGAGTAAAACATGAAGTCGGTTCAATTGTTTACATTTTGATTTGTAGGGTTTCCCTTGTCTAAAATTGCTAACTTAGGGAAAACAGAACAAATCCACAGCAAAAACCCAGAGCAAATGAAAAGTAGTTTGGTCACGGAGTAATAAACATCTAATGGCCAGTGATTCAGCAGCTGTAGTGTCACTTTTATTGACACACACTGCAGAATTTGTGTTGGTGGATAAACAAGATTATTGCTGAATGTGCAGTTAAAGTGGAGTTGGTTCTTGTATTTTTTCATATGTGAGTCATTACATAACAGCAGCTTGTGTATGCTTACCTGTGCCCGTGCGCTGCTGCTAGGCTGTAAGAGTTCATGTCTCCCTGTGGCGCTGTGGAGATGCCATTACGATACATTGTGCCCACCATGGGGTCGGCCCCCCGCTCTAACAGCAAACTCACTAGCTCAAAGTTACCTGCATGAGAAATGGTCCATTATCCACCCACAAAATGATTAAACTGTGAATAAGACAGGTTGAAAGATGAGAGTAAGACACAATCTCCATCATTTGTTTTGCATGTTCCTATTTGTCTTTATTTCACCAGCCCCCAAGAAAAATCAACAAGCTCTGCCAGTAATCATGCTGGCAATCAGGTGTTATTATGTGCCGCTTATAGACGGCCAGCTGGTGCTGTCAGTGTGGTGCTATACAGTTGGACAGGAGGCAGAGGAGGATGGACTGTACCTGCAGCGGCTGCCAGCTGCAGAGGGGTCTCCGTGTAGTTCTCCATGCCATCCTGCAGGGAGCCCTCCACGTTGGCTTTGGCATCAAGCAATAGCTGTACAAGGGGGGTGAGAACACAACAGGATGGGAAAGAGAAGGATATGGCACACACACAAGGAAGAGGAGGAGAATTAGAGAAAAGTCATTCAGTTGTTATTACTAGTACTCGAACAAGTACAAGTACTAGAAAACATACATTTAAAGCAGAAACCAACAATGATTGTCTTATCGGCCTCTTTGAAACCTCAGACTGTCTGGGGTAAATGGATATAAATTATCCATTATGGTTCAGTCTATCAAAAAATAAACATACAGCCAGCTATTTTAGTTTTAAAGATATTTGTATTATGTATGCATGTATCTACTATTACATGTAATGTATTTTGTATGACCTGCATGGTCTATATCTACATGTATATCTTTTTTCATATTGTTTATGAGTTCTCCAACACTCTCTGATTACTCTTGTGAACATAAATTAAAAAACAAAAGCTAATACAGTGTTAATATTTGAATGGGTCCCAGGCCACTTTGTACTGGAAAAGTTGGGCCCCGAGGTCAAAAGATTAAGAACCCCTGACATAGCTTATAAAAAGGTCTGTGCTTACGTCTACTTAATTTAAATGTAATATTTGAGAATATTAAATATTGAATTTACATCCAATTAATGTAACAGGACAAAGGCAATGCACCTAGCCTCCTAGCCATTTTCTATTAGATGTAATGATTCAAAATTCAATGGACAGATCATTTAAAGGGAAAACTCATTTAGTTGGATGAGTTCAATAACAATTAGACTGTTTTCCACTTCCCACTTCCTAAATGGTCTCTGATCTATTTGGCTAAAAAGTTCACACTGACAGGAAGAGTTCATTTCAGCAATAGTATTTATCCTGGCCAAGTAATTTTACAAGATAAAAATAATTATGATTATGGTTTAAATAGGAGTCATATAGGAGATTTAAATAGGAGAAAACGTATAAACATATAGTTTGTTTATGACATACTGTAGATGGCAATGAAGCACAATGAGATGATGAAAGAAGACATCACTACCTGTACCACAGGCACATGTCCGTGTAACACAGCGAATGTGAGGGGCGTGGCCTGCCGCGTTTCAGGGAAGACTGAGGGGTGCTTGTGAACTGAGTTTGGCACCTGGGGAGGGGACACAAGGGTTTAAGGTGGGGATAAGAGACAGGGAAAGAAAGGGAGAGGACAAATGGAAAGAAAGAGATATGAAGCCATTACAACTACGACACAAATTGCTACAAGGAAAAGAGGTGGAAAAGGACTGTCTAAAGGAGAGTAATTAACTGAGAACCCTGGGGCTGTAGAGGACGTCCTGTCACTAGGCTCGCTCTCTAATGAACACAATGGATTGATGTGTCTAGTTAGGCCTCATCCTAATGCTCTATTCTGATCTCCTCACCCTCCACTGAGGCTTCTCTGACAGGGCGCTGACCTGACCTCTGCACAGCTTATCTCTGTGGTCTCTGACGCAAGGGACGTGGAATGAACACCTCTGAGCCAAATGTAAGACTGACATGGAACAGCTACTGTATGTGAAATGAGCATAAAAACATACAAATTTGGTTAGAAACACAGACATTTATATGATTACTGACTTAATTAGTTAATACATTTTTTGTATATGTTCATTATAATAACATGTGTTTTGTAATACCTTTAAACAATTACGTATTAAATATGAGTATATATACAAAAGCTTAAAAAATGTGCTTTCTGTTTATACGATTTGACATTTAGTTTAGCTTGAGCTACAAGATCTTAATGTAAAGTTACATTACCTATAACTACAAAAATACCCCAGTAGTATACATTTGGAACTGTCCCTGAACTCAGAAAGCATTCCTCTGCATTTTAATGTAAGTTTCGACATAATGGTAGGATGATACAATTAAGCCAGTGCTTTGTGCTTTAGCCAGACGTCATGAAGACTCTGACACAATGATGTGACACGATGTTGCTGAGGTGACTAATGAAGTTAAGGATCATGAGATCTTCACAGACCAACCTCTCTGATGACAGCAAAGAGTCAGAGGACACAACTCTAAGCTGTATGGAGGATTTCAAATTTAACTGTTTAAAAAGTATACTATAGTAGTAGAACTCAAATACTGTGAGTCTCATGATCCTCATATTTACATAGTGAGATAAAAGTAGATGAATGACGGGATGGCTGGTTTTCTCCACTTCATTATCTGTCCCATAGGCTTACAGAGTTTAATATAATTTGAGAATGACAGGAAAACATACTTTGACACAATAGAAAAATGTATATTATGCATAAATTTTAAGCTAAGGACAGCTTAAATACCCAATGTCAAACCCAAATTAGAGTACAAAGTTTACGAGCACTGACCTCACTGTTAATATCAGCTCCAGCGTCAAGCAGCATCTGCACCATAGCCTCGTCTCCACGGACACACGCATACATCAGAGGGGTCATTCCCTACACAGGTACAAAAGGACAGAGCAAACACTTCAGAAAAGTCAATGCTGCTACATGAGCCTAGATATAACGAAAGAGTCATGCTTGTCGACCTTCACCTCTGTTACTACTAAAGTGCTGATGTTTTATAAAAGTTTACCTCTTATATTAATTCATTTTTCAAAAGATATGAATCAATATCTCCTCTGGGGCGTCAACTAGGCTGGCTGACATAAAAATACAGAGCAGAGTTTGTGTACACTCAATGATTAATTTTCCTTTAGTAAGTTATATCCCAGCAGTTCCCCAGTGTTATGTTTGCAGTACTGGAGGTGGTGTGATATGATGCAGAACTGCTTGGCAGTCCTGCTGCAGGGAGGAACTACATCAGAATAAGCTTTGGAATGTATGATTGCCAGTTAGAGGCATAACAGATAACAGTCATAGCCTCTTTTTTGCAGTTTATGTGTTTTTGTGTGTTCTTGTCTTTGCAACAACATATAAATAATTGAAATCGTGTCCGTTACCTGCTCATTCATGCTGTTGATGCCATCGGGGCCGAGCAGGTTGACAGCCTGCTTCACTAGATCAGTGCGTCCACAGTTGAGCATGCGGAAGCCCAGGTCTTGGAGAAACTTTGCTTCTGTGGATGCCGCATCCAGTTTCCTTGAGGCGCAGAAGCAATCATCCGTTCTGAAGAGCAAAGCACACAAAGTGATCCACACTGCAGTTAGGACTTGTCTGTAATGCAGCTTATTTTCCCCTAACACCTGACAAATACCTTTTCCGAGCACTTACAGTAAAAAGAGTGGACTTGTGTGATGTGACTCGGTCATCATTAGAAGACTATCGTTCTGTCTGACCATGATGGGTAAAAGTATGCCTTGCCACCTAGAGTTATCCAAATCTTTTATTCATTCATCTAAAATGTTTGTTTATCTAAATTACTTATCAACTAAATAGTTTGAATAATCTGTAGATAATAAAACTAGACTCCACATCGCAATTAAATATATCCTAAAGAGCTACCGTATATCAGAAATACAAAAATGGAGTCTACTTGCTGCTTTATTTTATTTAAATAAATTCATACAGTTATTTAGAGTTATCACTATTCTGTGGTGTAGTGTATAGTATCCTAATAGCTTGTGTTCACGTGATGTTGTTTTCAGATTCTAAAATGTGTTGATGTCACACTCTCAGATGGGTCAGGAGCCAGTGTTACTCTAGAGGTTAGATGTTATTTTTATAAGTAATATACCAAAGGAAAAATCACAAATGCTGAACCAGATATTAAGTACGTCCATAATCTTACTATACCACACCAAATATCCGCATATTAAAGAGAGATTTTTTTGCCTGCCTCCCATCTCAATTAAACACTAAAGGACTATAGACTATTTTGATGTCATCTGAAACCCAGCAATAGTTTAAAATTGAGCTGGAGGCAGGTAAATGGTAGAATCTGCTGCTAAAGATTCAAAATGCAGATGTCTTGCTGTTGTTTATGGCTCATATGTCTGCAAGTACAGGGCCTGTTCACATGGAACAAAAAACAGCACATTCAAAGTCTTCTTTGTCAGTAAAAATTATCTAAAATGACATTATTTCATCACTATAGCATCAAAAAGTGGTGATATTATTCAAATACCCAGGCGTTATTGCTGTCAGTAGACTCAGCATTAAGTCACAAGATTATTATGATGTGGTTGTAGACCCAGGTGCTCACAAAAAACTATCAGGTTCAGTATTTGTGGATTTTCTGTTTTGATTTTTTTTTCTTTTAAATGTGCCTCCCCTATACATTTATACAGGCCCCTGCCCTCCATCTGAGGTTTGGACATCACTGAATTCTAGAACGTGAACATAACATATAAAATTATACTTTTATATTATTTTGTGAATACACATAATTTAAACACATTGTTTTCTTCATATCTGTATATTGTTTTAATTGATATGTCAATTTATAGCATATTATTTTACTTTTTATTTATATTGTTTCCTGCATGTTTATTATTATTATCATTATATGTTATTTATTTTATTTTATGTTTGCTCCAAGGACAAAAGCAAATTCCTAGTGATGTGAACCTCTCACTTACTATGGCAATAAATACTATTCTGATTCTGATTGATCAATGACTTTGGGGAGCTTTATGGAGCCAGAGGATACTATTTTAGGAAGCATAAATTATAGCTCTTAGATAAAATTAACTGTTGCTAGCTAGCAATGCTAATAAGCAGCAAAGATTTACAGAGTAGACTACAATGAAAAAAACATATAAGGAACACAAAGATGTTTTAGTCAGACAGTCTAGAATAGTCACAAAAGATCATATTGTCTATAACAAATATATCATTTACAAAGCTAATGGGTTAAAATATAGGCTAATCCTAAACAACTTGAAAGCAGACAGCTATTAAAGTTTATGACAGTTAGCAAGTTGTCAAATACAAGGTCAGTCCTCCAGTGTTGAGGTGACAGTTGTTTCTACTTTCAAACTTTTTAAATCAATAGAAAGACCTCTAGAGCAGTCTGTAGTGTTTAGAGGTAATATTTCTCCACTTTTGTTGTGCTTGGCTGCTCACGCTGTTTACCGAAGCTGACGGGGCTCACAGTCCACTCCGGGCAGCAGCACTCGGGCCGCCTGCCGCACATCATCGCTGTCCACCGAGAAGCTGCGCCTGTGCTCGGTGTGGACCGCGGCCACACGCACCCACTCCATGAGGGGAGGCAGCATCAGGAACGGCCTGCAGGGGGAGAGAAAGCCACACGAACACTCAGCGCACGGCAAAGCTACTTAATAAATCCGGTAAAGGACAGGAAAATCTGACCGAGTCGAGATATTCAATGTGCAAGTTATTTTGGAGAGGACACCTGAGATTACAGATGAACTCTGCCTTATAGATTAAATCAAAGACTTGAGAGCATCACAGTAGGGAACTTTGAAGGAAACTCAAACTGAACTACCGACTAGGCTACATTAAGCATTGTATTGATGTATGTGCACACCTCCTAGTCGATTGGCTCTCAACATCCCTAACTGTCCTATGTATTCATAGCATTAGAATTGCTGAATATGTTAATAACTCTTGTGGCGTATGTATTTCAAATGAACCCTTTAAATATGCATTTTCATATCTTGCTGCATCACAAAGCATTATTAGTGTCATACTGCTGCTTACACACAAGGTCAAGGGCTGCACTGAAATTAACTCACTATTTCATGACAATATTGTCTGATGTAATGGAGGAAGGCAGAGATACACTTGCATGCAAGCATGGGGATAGGGTACTGTATTCATGGTAATACAAGGCATTAAAGCAACCATTAAATGCTTCTTTGAAAATGTACTATATAGAGCTGACACAGAGTCAATGACTTAAAAGCTATGAAAAATATCTACAAAAAAGTCAGATAATGGGATAGAACTTTGACAGTGCCTATTTTGCACTGGATTGTACAAACTGTAAATGGTTACATTATTATTTTAGTTAATCTGGGTCATACTAAAATGTAGTTGTAAAATGTCTTTTGGAGCTTTTCATACAGAAAGCTACAGTATCAATTACACAATGTCCCCATCAATGTGGGTACAGTTATTCTGAGTCAGTGTTGACTACAGAAGACAGTTCATATGGATTCAAATACATATGCATGATGCTACATTTTGACCTCTGCTACTGTACTGACAGTGCTCTACGGATGTAAAAGCTCGGCTTTTCAACAAGCTGTCACGAATAGATTATGCTAAATATATCCACATTCATTCCATATTCATAGGAAAAGACATGGAAGAAATGTCACGCCATGTGCCTTATGCCTTATGAGTCTTGGATTGATGACATCACATGAAGGCTAATAGTAACTATTATAAGAAGCACATAATATGAGCATGCAGACATTGTGCTACACCTCAACCTGTACTCTTTTTATATGCAGTTTATTTTTGTTATGAAATTAAGAAAAGGTCATTAATGGGCCAGGGACAAAAATGTTAATATTGGTGTGGATACAGATCACTGTTTAGATCCAGGAGTGTTATAAGGGATTCTGTATCATTTAGAAATACAGACTTAACACACTACCATTCTTTAAAAAACTAAGGCTTTTGCACAGTACTGAATATGCTATTATCTTTCATTTGTATTGTAGATCATTTTAATGCAATTTTAAGTTATTTGACGTGACTGCCCCCAGTCCATATTGTTCATTCACAATGACAAAACAGTTTATTTGGTCTTCATGCAGTTGCCCTGTTTCAATGCTAAATAAAAACACAATGGAAGTGATAGAGCCTAATAAGAGAAGATGAGGAGGGATATGTCATGAGTATTCCTACCGCCGCACTACTGAGGTGTTTGGTGGCATCATGTTTGACACAGAGTTGTGACATGATGTCTCTAGGATGAAACTGGGCCTCATCCTCCTGGACTGATTCTTCAATACATCACTGGTCCCAGGATATCTCCTTCTTAACGCCTGTACTGTCCTTGACACGTGCCCGGCCAATATCTGTCACTCACTTTCAACAATGCTCATCAGCTTTCCATTGAGGATCTTTAACTCATAGCTTGATCTGCTAAGACGTCTGTGTTTTTCAAAGATGCTACTGCTATGCAACGCTTTAAGGTTCATTAAATCAGCACACACCTAATCAAAAGAGTGTTGTGAGCTCCACCTAAATGCAAGTTCATAAGAAGTTCAAGGTCTTTCTGGTCTCTAAAAACGAGGGTGAATGTGATATATAGCAGGGCTTTTCTATTTGTGCAGCTATATGGCTAAAAGAAACATGTGTAGTTGTGATTTCTAATGGTAATAATAATGAGAGCTAAAGCAGAACCATGTTGGACACCTGGGACGTGTTTCTAGATGATACGTAGTCCACTGCAGGCGATAAAGTAGGAGCCTGAGTGGAGGGCTGCTAAAGCTCAACTGTCAGCCATGTCTCCACCTCAGCTCAAGGCTGACAAAGACTGTTGTAGGAATACAGAGCAGCTGGAGTTATACTGAGGAAAACATCATGGGAAAATCAAATGGTAAAAATCAACAGTCAGGACTTTCTTGTGCTTACATTTTGAAGTATCCAAAAGTATCTTGAAAAACCTTTATGTCAAATATTCTGAGCAATTTGATTTGCTACTAAAGTCACATAACATTACCAACTTTAATAAACCTTGACTAGTTCCAGCTAGAAGAGTTCAAAAGTACACTTACATTTAAAGCAGCACAGTGTAACCTTTGATCTCTCTCTCGATCCCTCTCTGATTATTTAGTTACCAATGGCATTTTCCTCAAAGAAGTAATGATTTTGTTGACTGTTTTTGGAATAACAGTACTTTTACTTAACTGGATGCTGATAACATATGAAATACTGGCTATTCCTCTATTTGGCTGTTGGTCTGCTTGTAAACACTGAGCAAATGGCAACCAAAATCCCAATAGAAAAGTGTTTTGTTTTTGTTTTGTTTTTTGCTTATGAAGAGCTACATCTAGATTTGCTGCTGAAGTTACAGAACATTTTCTTCTGTACTTATCAGTATTGACCAGTTCCAACTAGCAGCTGTAGATTTTAAAGTACTGTTCTTTGTAATATGTTGTATACTCTTATTCAAGTAATGATTTCTAGTAATATTAATTCTGCTTGAGTACCCATCTCAGTACTTTTACTTTGAGAATAGGATAAGAGACACATTGGCTTTTCAACTACTCACTATTGGTTTTGTATTGGATCTATGGCAGCTAACAAATTAGAAAGGAAAAGTAATTATTTCAGCAATGACAACTTTTAAACTTATTTAGCGCTAGATCTGTCACAAAAAGTCACATAACATTACCAACTGTCATTATCAGTACTGACCAGTTCCATCAATGGCAGCAGTGGTTTCCTGCCTGTTGCTGCTCAGGTCATCCAGAGGGCCTTGTGTTGTTGCCAACAACCTGGCCATTTACTTAACAAGAGCACTCTCCACTCTGAGAAAAACATCTGGTGTGGTATTACAGGGATAAGGCAGAAATATAATAAAAAAGAATAGTGTGTTGAGGTGTACTGCAGATCTATACCCATGGGACTTCACTAATGGAGAAGAAACTATACGGTTATAATGAGCAGACGGATATGTGCTGGGTGTAAATTAAGCATATCTGTAGGGACTCCCCCCTTCTTTTTTATTACTGTTTCTTAAAGAGGACATATTATGAGTTGGCTATTACAGAATGGAGTGCAAAGGTCTAATGGATTAGTCAATACCAGAGTTCTCTACTGGCTATGTTTTCTATTGTCTATCTATCACTGGCTAATTACAAAGGATAGCCATTTGGGTTTCACAGCATTCTTTGCTGATCAATGTTACAAATTATTGGTATGTTTCTATTTTAATGCTGTAAATTCCCTCTGAAGTTGACCTATTTACAGGCATGTGTTGCAGCGTAATCATTTGGAACAATTGTGTCCCTCTATGTGCACTGCTTGCCAACAAGGATGCAGCAAAATGACCTCACCTCTATGTAGAACAGAGCAAGCTTAAACAACTATGAGACAAGATTAGAAGGAACAAAAGAAGCAGCTGGAGTGGAGGTGGTGTGCTGAAAATCTTTGCCCATAAGCAAAGCACATGTGGGCCTACATGATAGCACCTAACAACAAATTTAACAAGCTTATCAACAGCACACTAAAATTACATAGAAACAATAAAGGGACACTACACAGTTGCTTGCAGTTGAGAAACACTATTTGCATATTGTAATAGGAATCCTCTGCAAAAACAAGACTTTAAGAGGTTCAGTTTTGCAAGTCATTACAGACATGGAAAAGTAAGATAAGATAATTTTTACTTGACAAATTAGCATAGGTGTATTTTAGGAGAAAACTGACTTTCTTACTAGATTTTTTTTTTACAGTAAGGATAAAATTTGAAATGTTACTTTTGTCTATATTAGTGTATATTTGTAACTGGGATGAGTGGCATGCCTACCTCACAACCAGAATTTCCTGGCTTTAATCCCAGGTTTGGGTAATAATAGTGCCTTAAAATGTTCCCAAACTGTCCAAAATACCTACGCATGTACATATCAGTGCATAATTTGTCCATTTGAACCCTTTTCAAAATAAAAACAGACATGACCCCAAACAGGGCTTGTTTGTGGTTTGTGGCTGTTGTCTGGGACCAAACTTCAAATTTGACCAAATTTTCAAAATGCTCAGAACTGCTTTAAAATGCTACAAAACTGTTCAAAATACCCCTGCAAGTACAGAGTAGCAGACTTAAAACTGAAATCACAAACATCTTTCATAACTAGTTTGTAAATCTTACATTATTTTTTCCTGTTACTCAATGATAATTTTGTTAAAATACCTGTACTTAAGCTTATTTTAAAGTAACTTGAATAATCCAGGCAAGTGTACTCTTTGTGCTAGTCCCAAGCCAAGATAAAGGCCAATCACTGCACACCATGAGGCAGATAATGGGACAACCCCAGGAAGGAAAAACCAAAGGGAAAGACAAAGAAGACTTTCAGTTGAATATAGATTATGAGGATTTTTTTTTTATCTCTGAGGATAAGCAACAATCCCATTGGCTACTAGTCTACATAGCTATTGGTCTGCTTATAACAGCGGTGTCGTCAAAAGTCTAAAAATGTCTTAAATGATAAAGTCTGAATTTAAGGCCTTAAAAAGTCTTAAGTTTGCCGAGATTCAGACTGTTAGGGCTTAAATACATTTAAACAGGTCTCAAATATGTCATGTACGTTGGATGCAACTACGTAAAATGTCCACCTAAATGCTCAGAAGCATTTTACTGGCGCCAATGCAACAACTTAGACCTTTTCTTACCAAGACCGAAATGCTTGCCACTCACTGTCACAAATGGTCTCTGCTTTTTGTACACTGCATGCTTACAAAATAGGTCTTATTTTTCTTGAACAGTGGTCTTTAAAAAGTCTTAAATTAAACTTATTGTAGCCTGCAGAAACACTTATATAAACACTAAACCAATAGCCAAAATGTAATGCTACAAAAGAATCTGTTTCAGCACTGACTCCTCTTTGTATGTGTATTTGGCCTCACCGTTCGGTCTGTAGTGTGACCTTGGACGGCTCCACGTTGGGGTTCTCCCACTCCATCTGAGGGCAGTGCATGAAGTAACACAGTGTGTAGATGGCCTCGGGGGACCAGTGAATCACACCGCTCTTCTGGTGAATCGGCGTGCCGTTGTTGTGGTTCTTGGTGTACAGTGGCTGGAGGTGATGCATGGCCCGGGACACCAGGTCACCTAAAAAAGGACACACACACATACAGAAAGTGCATCACTGAGAGGGAATCCTAAGAGTCACATACAGGCGGAGATATGCTAAGAAAAAGAAGGATAGAAAATATTCCTTGCAGCTCACTCTGTCAGGAGACACTGTAAGAATAAATAGCAGTTTATCTCAAGCGTTTTTTGTTCAGCACACAAGGGAAGAAGGATGCGCGCTACTGAAAACTGCACTGTGTAAAGAATGAATATTTCTGCATAAGCATTAGCTACACTCAAAGCTATTTCCCCCTAATATTAAGGTCATTTGTTACATCAAGGCTTGGAAAAACTTCACTAAGAAACTGGAAGTAAACATTTGTTGGAAACACACACTCTTTTTTTGTAAAGGACAAGACAGAAAGCCTTTTAAGATCAGACAAATGCTACTTTTAGGGGCAGATACTCGGCACAATGACCGTGCACTTAAAGGAGTTATTACTGTGGCATCTTTCTGTAGTCAGTGAGCGGCACCCACCAGCTGCTTACTTGAAAAACAACCTTGCTTTATTACACCACACGGCCTCAAATCCCATTTCGCTGAGTGCTGTCAGGTCTGTGTAGCTTATCCTTCCTTTTCTGGACCCCACCACCACCGCCGCCGCTATGAGAAAATGTAATGAAATTCTCAAGCAGGGTTTATTGATAAAAACAGTGTGTCATAGTGTGCTCTTCATTCTATTTGATACAAGGGGAACAAAGAAATAGTCATTGCCGGGAAGGAGCCTAATTGAACTACAGTGTGTATACAATATGGAACGTGGGACAAATAGTCATTCTGATGGACAAAAGCTTTGTTTAGCATCAGAATTGCGCTATTTGGACATTGCCAAGATTCCATTTAGCTTTAACAATGTGAGAGCCGAGTGTGAAAAGGACATCTGAATGAGAGAAGAGCATTCATGCAATAAAACAGTCAATCTCCCTGCTGTCCTCTGGGAGCATCGGCTCTGCAAGTAAAATGATGGAGCCAATTGCGCTGGACATTTACTTCTGATGCAAGTGGAAGAAAATACAACGAAATGACCAACAAAAGTCTGTCACACGTTTTTCCCTTTGAGGTCATTTGCAGGAGATAAGCTTGTGGCGTCGGTCCTTTGAGGTGGGCACACACAGAGAGAGAGAGAGAGTGGAGCTGGTCAAGCCTCAGCCACTGCTCATGTCTTATTTATGGCGCTCTGTGACATTTTGTTCTGAGGAGAAGTGAGCTGGCAGAGGAGACTGCCACATCGACGCCAGGTACAGGAAGAAGATTATGTTTTCAGCAAGGCACAGCTGAAGGAGTGAGCCGCTTAATACATGATTGATGTAAACACAAACATTCAGCGATGGGAGCTAAAATCTCAGGTAAAAGTGCAGTTATGCAAGCACCGAAATAACTATAACCATCAGAATGAGCTAGTAAAAGTGGTCCACAATAGGCGCTGGCCCTACCTTACAATCGTAAAGATATAGTGCTACATAGATATGTACTAATGATCTTCTAGTTCAAGGGTAAGTGCTCTAACTATTGAGTTACAAAGTCCTTATGCTTCATTAGTTCCTTCACTGACTCTTCGTGGCTGTAGTTAGCTTGTAAGGTATCCCTATCTTGTAATAATACAGAATCTTAAAAGTCATATATTATGCTTTTTACAGGCTTTTTGAAACATTTTTGGACACTTTTGCATTAGTATTTTATGTTCAACAACTTAAAATAATGTATATGTATGGTAAATGTCTTTGAGGAGCTGTTACCTTGACTTTGCAGAATACGCTTGGATTAGGTGCCTGAGTATAAAATGGCTATTTAGCACGCTATTAGCAACATGACACTAACAGATGATAAATGAGCTGACTGCTTCGTAGTGACTGCAATTTAAGTGTTAAAATTATCAGACTCTTCCAGTGATGGCGTAAGACACCAAGCGTTTCCAGATCATTAGAAGAGGAAAGCCTTAGCAAATACAATTACTCAAACAAATGTGAATGAAACAAAATACTGTGTATGTTTTTGAGGTGCAAACAACATTATAACATGGTTAAAAGCTCAAAAAAATAAATATGTGAAGAGCAGGATATAATATAAAGGTCCCCTATTATGCCATATCAACATTTATTTTTTAGCTTTTAACCATGTTATAATGTTGCTTGCATCTCAAAAACAAACCTTATATAATATATATTATTTTGTTGCAGTCACACTTGTTTGAGAAATCTTGTATGCTAAACCGTGCAATCCATTCCCAATTCTCCACATTTGCCAGCAGGGAGCAACAGACACCCAATCTAACTCTTCCAATTGAAAGTAAAAGCTCCCCAAAATAAGATGTTTTCCATACATTATTATTTTTTGTAAATGTATATGGTAATTGTATATTGTGCAAAAATAAATAAATAAAAAAAAAAAAAAAAAATATTTGTGAGAGTGAAACTGGGAGGAGAGGTCTAAATACATATAGGAAGCACCAGTTTTTACCTCTGTAGTGAACAAAAAAAAGCTCAAAATATACCAACAAAAGGAGTAATTTAAGATACTAAAGTATATCTAGAAAGTTAAGTATTTGCAGTGGAGTGAGAGTGCAGGTGCAGGGAGATGAGCAAAGAGGAAATCCTGGTGTTTAATAAGTCAAATCTGCTCTAGCCAATCCAATCCCTTAATCAATAGCTCATCCAGGTAATTCATTCGATGCTAACAGAGGAACAAGAAGAGGTGGAGGACACGCAGGCTTTGATGTAATAGCCTTAAGGTAATAGTCTTTACTTTCAAGGTTCTAAACTCTCTGGAGAGATCCATCCAGATTATATCAAGAGAATAAGCACAATATTTTGTTCCATGGCACCTTTAAGGTCAGTAAACAGCGATAGACTGAGATACAACTACTGCTGATTACTCCACTGTGTAACCCTTCACAGAGGCTTACTTTTTTTTTTTTTAAATGAGTCTCGTTTTGTGATGACTGATTATATTTAGTGTGATATATGAGGTTTGCCTTGAGACTTGATGAGTGGTTGTGGCCACCATCGCCGCCTATGTCTTTCAATTATGCGTCGCTATGCAGTTGTGATTACATTTAATGGTCGCCCATGGCCATGCTGACTCGACAAAATGCTAAGTGCCACTTTTTTCACTCCTTTTAATGTCATGAATTGAAACAACAAACATAAAAAAGAAAAATTCTGTGTGTTGCTCTAAAGATAAGACAAAGCAGATAATGGTTGGAGATGATGGTTAGTGTCAGTGGTCTCAGGGGGCTCTATTATAGAGGAATGTATCGTCGGTGGAGTGCTGACAGGATGTGTCAGGTACATCAGGGAGAATTCCTGCTGGGCTTGCCTCGGTGCTCAACGTGTAATGGTTAAAGGACATGCTTAAAAAGTATAGGCCAGTGGTTCTCAAATTGTGGTATGAGTACCACTTATGGTACATGTCTTTTCTTAGTTCAGGGGCAATTTTATTCCTATTTTAGTCCTACTCTGGTTGAGGCTTAAATGTATGTTATGTGCAGACAACTGCTTAGTCCTGGTTTAGTCCTGGATTAGTCATGGTTATGTGCTGGTTTTATCCTGGCTTAGACCTGGTTTAGTCCAATTTAAGTCCTTGTTTAATCCTGGTTTTATCCCAGTTTTGTCCTTATTTAGTAATACTTATTTTATGATGTTGAAGATTGTACTTTGAAAGTCAAATATGGTCTGAGGTGGTGTGAAACACCACTTGGTGTGAAACATTTCAGAATTGGGCAGTCCTGGACTTTATGTTAATGTCAAAGTCACTGATACTGATATTGGTCTTTTTTATATAAATTATAATATATCATGTATAACATAAATATTTATGTTCATTCATGTGCTATTTTCATATTGGCAGATTTTGTTGTAATTGGCAGCTTTCACCAATTATGACTATTGACACATGATGTGACAGCACTGGCTATGACATGTTACAAATCACACTTCAAATTTACCCAGTCATTTTTTTTTTTTTTTTTTCATTTAATAGATTGGTGTAAAATTGTAAAAAATGTGTCATACTATACTATAAGCCACAAACTGTCAAATTACATGCAATTAGAAATTGAAAAAAAACAAAAAACTAAAAGATTTGAACCTTCAAAACTATTTCTTAATTGCTACTGAGAAGGTTATGTTTTCACCAGCATTGATTTGTTGTTTTGGTTTATTAGAATCAATGCTTTCTTAGTTTACTATGTAATATGTATGTGTATATGGAACACTGTCTGGATAGAGAAATGTTTGAGAGGTAAAATAGGTGGTAAAATAAAGGTTATATTAAAAAAAAAAAAAAAAAAATCTGGTAGCGCAAAGATGCTACCTGGCTCTAGGGTTCAGTAAAGGAACAAATTATTACTTTTTTGTCTGGGTCCTGTTTTGTGGATTCTTAACCATTGTGAGATATACATGATTTGTGGTTCAATGAACACAGTATTTACCCCTGAACTAGAAGATTCCCGGTTTGAGTCCAGGGGACTCATTTATAAAGCTTGCGTACACCCAAAACAAGGCTGAAACTGGCATGCGCCACGCTCTGCGCCAAATGTGGGATCTATATAAATCCAACTAGGCATGAAACCATGCATATCCCTACGCCAGCTTTGACCCTGGCATGCGCACACATTTTGGAGACACGGCACAAAGCCGACCCTCACTGTAAGATGCTGAAGTGAAGCAGGTTGGACACTTTTACTTTGTATCTCTCAGATAAAACTAAGATTTTGATTCAGACATAATAATTTAAGCAGGTACTGAGTAAAATTGAGGGAAGGCCATTTGAGTTCTTATAATTTCATTCCGTATTCTTGACAATAAAGCAATTTGTAGCCGTGCTCGCAGGTGCAGGCTCGTGCACTTCCACAGGGCAATGCATGCTTGCTCTCCATCATGGTCTGCGGTGTGAACTAAAAGCAGAGACAATCCCTAATGAATCCGTGATTGGATTTATGAAATAATGATCAGACATGACGATTCATATCAGAGCTGTTCACACACCTGAACCACGGCTCCGCCCCCTCCCTTTACACACAACCTCCATGACCTTCGCGTGCACGTACATGTAAAAATGACACCTGTGTGTGGACAGAAGACTGCGATGCCTCCTGCACGTCTTATGTCTCAATCACAGTGCAGGGAAATCCTAAAAAAGTTATAAAATAATCCAGATAAAACATTTATTACATTTTAAACTTTTAAATTATTATTTAAGTTAAATTTAGAGGCAGGAGGAGTTTATTGTGTCATTGCAATCATTATTTTTGTATATTTTTTAATCAGAAAAGCGGCATTCCAATACAGATGCACGTCTGTGCGTAGTGCTGCATGGAGCATCTCGTGCCTCTCTCTCTTCTCTGTTTCTCGGTGAAACCCTCTCATTAGCGGCTCATGTTTAGGCAAATCTCATTCAGATGTCACTTTGAATTGTATTTCTTTGGTGGATTTGAGGCGTGGAGAAGGCCAGACGTGAGGTGGGTTTATGTGCGCACCTTTCGACTCCAGGTGGGATCTATAAAGGGAAAATTGCATGCAGGTGTGCATACGCACGGTTTCATAAAGTGAAATCAGCGTGCACCAGCTTTGGCCACTAGGTGTATGCCCTTGCTTAGTAGAGATCCTACACAACCTTTATAAATGAGGACCTATGTCAGGGCACTATATTTTTACCATTGCATGGCAGGGCCAAAAAAAAAAACAATCCAAAAGTACAAATTCCATTAAATTAGTCTAAAAAAGGTAGAAGAAGGTAGAAGAAAGGGCCATCTCTCAAAAGAAGCCTTAATATTGTGTATATAAGAAAATGCTCCAGTCAGTTCCTAATAGAGTTTTGTACCTCCACACTAACAATAAATCATGATGCTCCTAATTGTTTATAAAACCTGGCTTCAAAACTTAATTTAGCAAAGTATCCTCTGGGTAAATGGCCAAACATAAATTATTAACAAAACCACTTTAAAATTCCAAAAGTCCATGTACTTAATATTATTTATTGATAAGATAAAGGGCTTTGATGACCAAAGTGACCAAGTGTTTATTTGTACAGAAACAGCAGAGGCTTTCCTTCTGAAAACAAGTCAAAGTTTGGTTTGTATGCACATATGCTTTGAACAAGAGCCTAATTCAAGCTTTACATTATTTTCTAATTACCTTATGTAATTAAAGCTATATTCAAACTAATTATAATCAAGATAAGACTCTTGGAATATGTTAGTCTTCACAATACTGCAGAATGTAAGCCATAAAAAGCTTATTCATAGGAGCATTTTGCATTTACAAGACATGAAAAGGGTATAGGCCTACAGTATATTCAAGAAAGTTGCAGAATTAATGAAGGAAAAATAGTTATTAAATATTTAACTGAAGGAAGGGTTAGGGTTAGAATGAGCTATTACTGTATGTCACAAACCGCAGCCTTTCATTATCATGAAGAACTTTCAGTCGCAGTACTACAGCATTGCAGGCAGAAAATATAAATTAGACCTTTAAAAACAAGTAGAGTATACAAGTAAAGGCAGCAGTGTAGTGCTTTTTTGTATGTTAGAATTTAAGCCATCTATCACATATCACAGGCCAATTTGTAGCCTGGCCTGCCAGACAAACTCTTTTCTAATTTTATACAAAGAAGTTAGTCTGGTATCCCTTCAGTAACATTTCGTTTCTGAGGCAGAACAATAACAGGCGGAGTGACTAATCAGAGAAACGAAGGGTGGGACATAAGCAGTGCACTGCTGACCCTAACAAACTTGGACGTTTTTTTTTTGTTTTTGTTTTTTTTTATAAAACACCAGAATACGCTATATTATGAGCAGCTCTGTACGCATTTCTGAACTGGGACAGCAGCAGAAGCCAGTTGTACAAAGACTTGAGACTTTTCAATGTTGACGTTACGTTGGAGGTCAACTGGACTTTACCTGACTTCACCCAAAATACACACAAAATTAGGATAAATTGTTATATTTTGGCAACTACAATGAGCATTACCCATACCTGATGAATTTTGTGAATGGGGGATTTCTGGCTCTGATGGACCATGAACGCGAACTTTCACTTGTATTTTAAAATACAAGTGGAATGTCCAGTCTACAGAGAGTAAACATACGTCTCTTTATTCAAATATAGTCACCATAGGTCTGTTATATGTGGCTGTACTCTCATATTGACTTCTGAATGGCTTTTCTGTAGAGAAGGAGCTGCCAGCAGTGAGTTGCTCACGCAGCCGGTGTGTACAACCTCACGTTGCAGCGACGCAGCTGTGATGCCAGTACACTCGCTGCTGCGCCCGACACAGCCCGTGTGTTTGGGGCCCAATACAGATCGGACGCGCAGATGCGCATCAAAAAATACGCCCCTATTGTTTTCTATGAGAGCCCTCACACCTGCATGTGGCGGTGGCTGAAAACACATGGCCCCTGTACTTCTGCAGTAAAAAAGATGGTTCTCTGCTCCGTGTGACACAGACACACAGCTGTAAACACTGAGGGACAGGGACTGCTAACTCGCTAATAACTCATTAATAGCACAGCTCAGTCTGTCCTCACCCAGCCTGGGCGACTTCTGTCACTTTGTCCGGTTATTGACAGATAAAATACATATTTTAAATTCCGTGTTGTTTATGTTAAAGCCTTTGCTCCCGGTGTGCGTTGGGCTTAAGACGCGCATGCTCAATGCGTTTGTTTAAGGAAGCGAGACAATCAGTGAATGATGAGAGTGGAGAGGGACATTCTGTGCATTACATCACATCACGGAGCGAGCATAAGCCACTAAAAACCACACAGACACATATATGATGAGATAAAGCACTGCCTGGTTCACATGCTTTAGCGTCAGATTTTTTTTCTCTCATATGAGCGACCGCGGTCCGCGGCTGCTTTCTGATGTGATGCTTTCTGATCTGTGTGTTAAAGCAGCAAAGACCGACAGCTGTTCTCCTTCCACCCGGTACTGCGTACCCCCTCTAAATCTTATGCCGGTACGCAGTACCAGGCCGTACCGGCTTACTTTCACCCCTGGTGCTACCTTGGTTAGCTCTTTCGTGAGACGCGCTGCAGATAAACAGCTGTGATAGACCAGTTCCGAATCAAACCAGTGCAAAATGCTTCACTCCGAGAGAGGAACCAGACTGTCCTGCTTGATCTGGCTCGCCAGATTAGTCAGGCTGCAGTGTATTGCATATTGTTTCACTGAGGAGCAGCTCTAGTCAGAGATGGAAGAAGTATTCCAAATCAGTATTCAAGTAAAAGTACTGTTACTTCCAAAATAATATTAATGAAGTAGAAGTGAAAGTACTCAACAAAATTCTCACTCGACTAAGAGTAAAAAGTGTTGAATGTACAGAGAGTACATGAAAAGTATGGACAATAGTTAAAATGACTTGAATTCAGACTATTAATCTTGAATCAAGTTTTTTTTTTAACTCGTATGGATTTATGGACTTATTGGGCTAGATTATTTGAGTTTTCTTACTCCAGTGGTAGATAATTTTGTATAAAGTAGAAAATAGCTTGAAACAAGTCAAATAATCTAATCTAATAAGTAAATAAATCCAATCTAGTAAAAAAATGCGTGAATTAAGATTATCTAATTTAAGTAATTTTAACTAATGTAGATATTTTTCTATCTATATTCTCTTTTCTTTGTATACTGGTAATAATACTTGTTCTGCTATACTTCTATTACTATTAACTTTAAGTCTGCAACCTCTCCAACTACTACTGTTACAACAGGTGCATACCTCCCACATTTCTATGGACCAAAAAACATTGGTATTTCAGATTTGTGAAAGTACCTATGTTCCCCAGAACCAATAGAAATCAGGGAAGGGTACTGGGGAACATAGATACTTGCACATTCTAGTAAGTCCTGATGTATCCTTACCTTAGCTCTAATACCTAACCTTAATGTTCTGTAGGGAACATAGATAGCGAGGATTATAGGTACCAGGAAACATAGGTACTGGGGAACAAAGGACTGACCCTGTTACAACTACTACAGCTGCTACTAATAGTATTACTACTACTACTACCTCTGCTAGTGCCAGTGCTACTGCTGCTGCTACTACTATCTACTACTAATACTACAGCTACCACTATTACTAACAGTACTTTTACTACCCACCTGCCCAGTTGTCAAAGAAGACTTGTACTTATTTAACCATTCTAAAATAACATTTCTTTCTCAAACATTTACTCAAGTAAAGGTAGAAAATGTACTAAGCATGTGAAATGCCACTGTTAAGCCTGAATTCATGATGGGTAACTGGAACTCAGTATGTAATTACTTCACCGGGACAAATGTAATTGCTGATGTGTATATTACAAGAAGTGTGTCTAAAAGCAAAATTATTTAAACTTTATGGGCAACAGTGGAGCAATACTGCTACTTATGGTCAAAATAGTAACATTTAGTATCATTAGGAAATTTCACTAAATTAACAGCCTATTGAGTCTTGCTATGATATGATCTCGTGCAGCTTGTCTATAATGTGCATGTAATACAGACATCCTGCGTGGTCAAGCCCTCAGACGCATTACCTCTCACTGATGTCACTGTCATTTGACCTTGTCTCACTTTGCGGCACTGAAATGTCACGTATAGATTTACAGCATGTATGGAGATGCACCCAATCGAACGCACAAAACTAAAAATACACTCGACCAACATATTCCACATATTGAGTTACAGTATACTACCATCACATGGACGTCTCAGGAATGCTTTTGTGTGATAAGAATGAGCGACACACAAACACTGTTAATAATTGCAGCCTTTTAGTTCTGTCAATTCAAAAAATGCAAATTTGGCATTTTGACGAAAGAGAGAATTAGATAATACAAAGACGTAAATCTGCAGCAAAGCACTTAAACTGAGACTAAATGCCAACGCCAAGACTCCCAACATACAATGCAAATGAGCGTTTTTTTATACCATAATTCTGTATATTACAGTGAGGAAACACTTTTCTGTAGCATCTATTGTATTTCTCAGTTCTCTTTCAAATATGTGAGGATGTAATCAGCCTTACTGCCTTCTGAAATGATTCTGTTTGCAAAACCAACTTATTTACTGAATTCCTCTCCAGAGCAGATAATATTAGCGCTGTGGTATTATGAGCCATTGTGTGTGTTTGCCGCAACAACATTACAGGACCTGGTTTGACCTCATCAGTACTATATATGGACAGAGTCATTGGCCATTTGCCTCACTTTGGCCATGTCCACAATAGACGGCTAGGAAAATCATGTCAAATGTTTGTCCAGGATATAAGGAAGTGCCTTGTCATCTAATGTTATGACAGCTAATGTTGTGCACACAAAATGATATCTTGTGCTGTTTGAGTCTACTGTCTGTTAGTTCATGTGGCACAGTTGCACACAAGCAAACTGACAACAAAAATCCAATAATGTTTAATAAGTGTCAAGAGAAAAAGTATTATTTGAAATGAGAGTATGTAATAGCCAGCAGTGCATTGTCATAATGATAACAATAACATTTTACCGAACAAGTTACTGAACTAGAATGACATCAAAGGGACAAAGCAATCAACTAATTTGTAATAATACATACAATTATTACCTACTGTACTAAACTGTGTTTTCATTGGCATTGTTTTTTTTTTTTTTTTGGTTTATTAGTCAGTCTCTCTCAGTCAAAGAAATAAAAACAGTTTCACTCAGGTCATTAACATCTGAAGGAGCTGACCAGGAGCACGATCGCTGAACATGGTTGGTTGAGATTAGAAGGGTCAGCAATCAGCTACAGAAGAATGTATTATTTTTTTATGTAGATGTATTTGGTTTTTGAATGTTTTTTTTTTTTTTTTTTTTTTTTTTTTAGCTTTACTATCATTGCAAGATAGAAACAAAGATACTAACTCCAACCACAAGGGGTCAGTCAAGTCAGAGAACAAATATTACATTTTAGTAAAGTGTGCCATATAAAGGCTTTGTGGCTCAAATGATAGAGCATTTATAGCAGCAGGGTGGCATAGTGGGAGACTATGACTATGACTAAGACTCCTGCTTCACAGCAAGAAGCTCCAGGGTTCAATTCCCAGACCGTGTGGGGCCTTTCTGTGTAGAGTTTGCATGTTCTCCCTGTGTCTGCATAGGTTTCCCCTACCACCAAAAACATGTACAATAGGTCCTCCATGGGGCCAGGACTCCCCTACAAAAGAGATTCTTAATCTCAATGGGACTTTCCTGGTTAAATAAAAAAGGTCCAATTACCCCTGAACTGGATCCCTGGTTTAAGACTAGGTATATCCAATTCTATTGAGGAATAGGACCAATGTGTTCTGTATTCTCCAAGTTCTTCTTGTTTGGAGTATGTTTTGGGATGTCTGTTTGAAGTCCATTCATTCTAATTTCTTGTTGGTGATATTTGAAGTTGAAATTGTATATACTGCACAGTGCACACGTAACATAGCTGAGTAATGCTAATCTTTGAACAATAAAAATTTTAATACTTCTTCAAGCAGCAATATTCCAAAGATTAAACATTAGGTTTGTTCAAAGAACTCATTGTTCCACTACAACTGAAAGATAAAATTGTCACATCTCAAAGCAGTTCCTCACATAATTTAATCTTCATACGATACGATGTGATTTAATAAATGCTGCTTTGGTGGATTCTCATTCCAAGAACACGATTCTGGGGGAAACACCAAGTATTGAACAGGGACTATTTCCAGGAAGAAAACAGTCCAATTTAAAGAGTCTGACTCTCAGCCCAAAACCCCAGATGTCAGCAATTTCAGCTACAGCACTCCGGTGCATTTATCAAGCACTTTAGATTGTATTTATCCAGAATTTGCTCCCTGGTCTCATTGGGGGAATTAAACAAGCTCTACAGATCAATGGAGCAGCCCCAGTGCAACTACTGTACCTATATGCATTTGTTAGACTGCATGACTGCCTCTCTAGGACTTTCCACACTCATTAAAGACAAATGGGATTTACTTTCCCTAAGGATCTAGGAGATTGTGGTATGCATTAATTCATACAGTTCCAAGAAAAAGTATGTGAACCCTTTGGTATTACTTGGATTTCTGCAAGATTTGGGCATAAAATATAATCTGGTTTTCATCTATGTCACAACAATAGACAATAGTCTGCTTAAACTAATGCAAAGCAAATGATTTCATGTTTTTATTGAACATTTATGTAAACATTCACAGGCTCATGACTTCTTCAGGAGCCAATTGGAGTTAGGTGTCAGCCACCCTGGAGTCCAATCAGTGTGAGAAGATTGGGGGTGTGGGTTAAAGTAGCCCTGCACAATAAAAAACACACATCAGTTTTGAGTTTACTGACACACAATGCTATGTATGGAGAAAAAAAGGCACAGCACACCAACATCAAAACCTCACTGTGAAGTATGGTGGAGGGGGCATCATGGTTTGGGGCTGCTTTATTGCTTCAGGGCCTGGACAAATTGCTATCATCAACAGTAAAATTAATTCACAAATTTATCAAAACATTTTGCAGTAAAACTTAAGATTATTTGTCCACCAACTGAAGTTCAACAGAGGATGGGTGATGTAACAGGACACTGACCCAAAGCATAGAAATCAACAACAGAATGGGTTCAATAGAAGAAAATACGCCTTCTGGAATGGTCCAGTCAGAGCTCATGAGCTCAAAAAAGTGATTCACACCAAACATCCCAAGAATAATGCTGAACTTAAACAGTTTTGTAAAGCAGAATGGTCCAAAATTCCTCCTGAGTGTTGTGCAGGTCTGATCTGCAGCTACAGAAAACATTTGGTTGAGGTTATTGCTGCCAAAGAAGGGTCAGCCAGTTATTAAATCCAAAGGTTCACATACGTTTTCCATCCTGCACCGTAAATGTTTACATAAATGTTCAATAAAAACATGAAAACATAATTTTTTGCGGCATTAGTTTAAGCAGGGTGTTTGTATATTGTTGTGACTTAGATGAAGATCAGATCACATTTTATGACTAAATCATCTAGCAATATAAGTAATTCTAAAGGGTTCAAATACTTCTTCTTACAATTGATAGCTGTGGTCAGAATGTGCAACTAGTCATAACAAGCAAAATATAATAGTAAACAAATAAGCTATAAAAAACACTGATCTGGATATGCTCAGAAATCTGCAAATAAGGCCAATCTTTTGTGAAAAATTCATTGTTGTGTAAACGGCCTCCTACTGTTACATGTGGGTTTGATTCCCACTATCTTATGTTTTGCGTAGTCTAAAGACAATCCCATAAAGAAAAGAATATTACTGTCTTTTAATTGACAATGACAAAGTTTCCTAGATCAACTTCACCTTTTAGCCTCAACTTCTGTAAAAGTTTTTACAGTTCAGCTTGTTTAATGCACAGTGGTAGTCAGTGCCTGTCTGTGGACAAGCGCTAAACATGGAGCATTGGTTTTTCTGTCCAGACACTCAAAGCACTTACTGAGTTCAGAGATGCTCCCCACTCTGGTGGCCAGTAAACACTGTTCGATGGAGCGCAGTTCAGACTGGCTATGAGCTGTGGCCTCTGCACTCTTCCCTCCTCTCTGCAGTGTCTCCCTGTGCAGCGCCAGGCCCTCAGGTAAACTCAGCACACCTAAAGACAGAGACACAAAGCAGTTAAAAACTAGAACTGTTTTTCTTCCAGTAGTAAAAAATGCACAGATCAGGCAAAACATTTTGACCACTGACATGTGACATGAATAACACAGATTATCTCTTCATCATGCACCTGCTTGTGGGTGGGATATATTAGGCAGTAAGTGAACATTTTGTACTTAAAGGTGATTTGTTAGAAGCAGGAAAAATGGGAACAAGGATTTGAGCGAGTTTGACAAGGGCCAAATTGTGATGCCTAGTCAACTGGGTCAATAAACTGCAAAACTGCATTTCTTGTGTGATGTTCCCAGTCTGCAGTGGTCAGTCTATCTATCAAAAGTGTTCCTGTAAATGAATAGTTGTAAACTGGTGACAGATGATGCATGTGGAGAGCATAGAGTGGCACATGTGGTCTGATCCAACAGATAAGCCACTGTGGCTCAAATTGCTGATGAATGCTGGTTCTAAAAGAAATGTGCAAAAATACACAGTGCATTGCAGTTTGTTGCATATAGGGCTGCATATTAGGCAGGGGGTCATAACACAAAACATCATGACCACCAATAAAAGCACAGGTGGTCATAATGTTTTGTCTGATCAATGTCAAATTTTAGACATTTTTAAAATTTGGAATAAAAGTCACAAACAGTGTGCCTTGGCTCCACCATTGTATGCCCTTTCCAGCAATAATAGCATAGCAGTTATTTGCACTTATGGCCTTTTGGCACTGACCATTTTGATCAATAAGTCCAAAAAGAGCACATCAAGAGCTTTTATGTGATGTATAAATCACAATTTTGCCCAAAATGACACTTTATATTCTCACCTCGTGAATCTGTTCAGCACCACAACTCTCCCAACACTCACTTCTTAAGCATTAAAACAAACGTATTGCATTACCATAACCCTTCATTATTCATTATACATATAATTTTCACATTAAAAACGATAAAAAAGGCTGAGTGTATGAAACCGTGTAATTATTTGAGTCTAAATGAGTACACACTGGAGCTTATAAAAGGTAATAATTATGTTTCCTAGTTGCACTTGTCACAGTAGTCTCCCTGAGGCAGCAATGCAGCTTAATAATACAAATCCATTTCCGTTCCTCGCACCTCTGAGTTAGTTACTCCTCCACTTCAGAAGGGTGACGAAGCAGACCGCTCTTCATCTCACTCTGCTGACAGCTCGCCTTTTCCCGGCGCAGAATCGTGTGGCACTCTTCCCTTTCTTTGCAGGGTGTCATCTTAGAAAAGTGGTGGAATGCAGTGACTTTCAGCCTTGCTTAAAAGTCACTAGAGGAAACAGTTGCTTGGATTTTTCTGTCGGCATTCTAAAAATTTTGGCTGATTTATTATGTAGACTGGCCTGCAGCTACACTTTTGTGGCACATCCCGGAGCATCTGGAGGCAATCCCGGTCAAGTGTTGGCAGTAAAGTTTTTCCTGGACACAAATGACCTCTTAAACTTTGCCTGAGAGCAATGCTAAGTGTAAAGCATTTCTGGTGAGTGAATTCAAGTTGGTGCGCAGCCATCTCTATGTATGTACGTAAATGCATAGTTCACACTCCTCTCGCACTAGCATATATTTTGCATAATTTACTGCATAGAAGGTGTTTTGCGATCCCACAAACTGGTGGACAGTCTTTTAATTCTTTTACTTTTATTCAAGTGGTCAAGGGAATCAGCCACCCTCCCAAAGCCAGGGTCTGCCTGAGGTTTCTGCCTGCAGTTTTCCTTTCCCATTGTCACCAAGAACACGCTCATGGGGCAATGTTTAGTTTTTCACTCTAAAGGATAAATAAAACCTTAACTATGAAAGTATGGTCAGACCTGCTTTTGTTGGAAATCTTGTGGTGGCTTTGTGATTTGCCACAATATAGTGTTAGTATACACTAACAACCAGTCCTCGCTCAACATCACTTTCAGATTTTAATTCATGCTTTTATTACAAATTGTTTAGACTATTGCAATGCACTTTATGTTGGGCTCAGCCAGACGTCGCTTGCCCGACTGCAACTCATTCAAAATGCTGCTGCTCAGCTTTTGGTACAAAAAACTGGTACAAACTGGTGCAACTGGTACAAAAAATATGAACACATTACTCCAATTTTAAAGTCATTGCACTGGCTTCCAGTTCGTTTCCGTGTTGATTTTAAAATTCTTTTATTTGTTTTTAAATGTCTCCATGGTCTCGCCTCTCAGTATCTGTCTGACCTGCTTCAGCCCTACACTCCTGCACGCTTTCTAAGGTCGGCAGATCAATCTTTGTTAGTTGTCCCAAAAACAAAGAGGAAGCTTAAAGGGGACCGTTCTTTCTCAGTTGCTGCCCCTAAACTGTGGAATGAGCTGCCCTTGCACCTTAGACAGGTTAAATCAGTTCCTGTTTTTTAAGTCCTCTCTTAAAACGCACCTTTTCGCTTTGGCTTTTACCTCAGTTTGAGATGTTGGTTTTATTTATTATCAATTTACCTTTGTTTTATATTAGTCTTAAGTCTCTGTTCTTTTATCTCTTTATATGTACTGTTCTTTGTTGTGTTTTTATTTTTCTTATTGCTGTGTACAGCACTTTGGCCAACTGTGCTGTTTTTAAAGTGCTTTATAAATAAGTTGATTTGAGTAAATTATATAAAAACATGTAATTGAAAAATTTTCAGGGGTTAGGGTGGCAGCACCAAAATATACAGAATAACAGGGCATTATGAAAAGCACACAATCTTTTAAAGAACACAAAACAAACAGCCTGCCCTATTTTCTATGACTCTGAAGTCATTGTAGCTGGAAGACGGCTGAAACTCTTTCATTTCAAGGACAGGGAATGGGTCTGACCAAGCATCATTGATAGTTAACATTGTTTTTGCAGGTTGATGGTCTTTTTTTTCATTTTCTGTTTACCATTAAAGCAAGTGTGACAAAACATCTGGAAATGTAACTCTTCATAGGATTTTAATTAGCTCATAAAGACAACAGCTGCCTCCAGAGAAGCACCACAGCCTCCTCTCATCCACGTCTTGTGCCAGGCTTAGGCCAGAGAGCTACCGACACTGCTACAGGAGACTCAACCATCTGCTGCAGCAGTGTCAAGTGTCCAGAACGGCTACAGTGTACAGCTCCTGCCCCAGACAAACCATCACAGATCAGCAGCCTCCCCTCTGTCTCCAAAGGGATTTCTCTAAACGCCTACTTTATTGCTATTATTGCTTGCAGTGTGGCCTCCTTTGTGAGTAGTTGCGCAAAACTGCATGAAATCCATCTTAAAGCATTTAGAGCAGCATGTGGTCTACCCTCGCACCCTCCACATTCTCACAACTGTATAGACCACAGTAAACAGCCCACTCAGCAGCAAGCCACGGGGCTCACCAGCCACCTCCATCTCATGTGCACAACTACAGGCCTCCAGGTGTGATTCAGCACAATACTGCACCACTGACAGACATAATTATCATAATTGTCCTCAGATGCAAGCACGATTGCTTTTAATTATAGAGATAGAGATAAAGTAAATGTTTTTACAGTTTGCAAGCTGTATGTTTAAAAAAAAATTAAAACATCTGTCCCTTTATAGCCAATATATTTAAACACTTTTAGTGTTTAACCTTGCTACAAAACTGCAATTTAAAGTTTTCTTGAAGGCACAATGTGTATGATTTTATATAATTTCCATTAGGAATAGAATCCCTTTTCCTTTACAGACCCAATGTTACATCTAGAACATGTGAAGTTGTATTTGTAAACCAAAGGCAGTTCACAGTAGAGAGTAAAGCACTGGTAAACTACTGTACATACCAGTTTATCACAGTTCTTTTATTTCATTACAAACATTTTTTGAATTTTTGTCTTTTATGCCAAGTATATTTAATATGGTGTCTCTGTTTTCTGTTGGCCTGTTGTCTTTTGAGTTGAGACTATCACTCCACATCATTACATAATCCATAAGGACATGAGTTGAGTCACAGCAGTTTGTCTTCTTTGTAGGAATACAAATAGGACAAATATAGAAGATTATATGCTAGTCAGAATGTAACTGGTGTATCCAATATTTCTATTTACTGTTCATAAAAGGCGTTTGTTAGAGTTAATTGTACAAGTAATTAAGGGTGCTCCGATCGATCGGCGGTGATCGGCCGATCATGGCTAAAAATAGAGTGATCGGTGATTAGTAAAATGGGCCGATCAGAAGGGCCGATCAAATTACATCAAACACGCGAGGCTTTCACATCTACTGTCCTGCAACTCCCGTTTGATTAAACAGCAGTAGCGTTGTTCTAGCAGTGTTTGTAAGTTAAGCCCTGGTTATAACTAACACAAACCTGTCCTGGAGCTGCTGCTTTATGTCCCCGCTTTGTCCCCGCCTGCTCTTGGAGCGCACGGGACAGAACCGAGGCGCAGCAGTGCGTGTATTTGCAAACACCAACGCAAATAGAGCTACAGCTAACCCGCTAATATTTACGTTAAAACCATTAAGAAAGTTCAGAGTCTGCCTGTGTCTTGTTACGCGGAGAAAACTGTGCGTTTTGTGGCTTAAACTGCACCAAGTGGCTGCTAATGGAAAGAGAAAGTAAAAAAGCAGCCCATGTGTCCGTGTGTCTGGGAAGAGCACCTTCCATCGTTGTCTTCTCTGCTCTCTTTGCACGTTTTCTTCGTTCAGACGTTGTCAAAACTGGCTGCAGGAGCTGTCTGCTCTTTAGTCACAGTGTTTCAACCTGGTTTTGCTGCGCGTTACGCGGACGCAGCCGCTGCACCCGCGGAGTCGCACTAAAGGTACCAATTAAGAACAGCTGATTTTTATATGGAGCATTCAAAGCCACAGAGACACTGGGCACACATTAAAGGCCAATAATGCAACAAAACCTCTTTTAAAACAAAAATAAGTAGAATTTTGTTGTACTTTGTACTGTATATTTACAAAGGCTACAGTATTTTTCAAATGGAACTAATATAATAGCCTGCATACATTACGTTACTACATTGAAGACCACGTGATCGGTGGTCGATCACTGCAAAGGCTGATCGGTGATCGGCCTCAAAAATCCTGATCAGAGCACTGTTACAAGTAATATTTTGTCCAAAATAACAAAACTATAGAATCAGTTTAGCAGTCATCAATCATAGCAGTCACTGCTACTGCCCATGGGAAGTCGACAAATCTATTAGTCATATGCCTTTCTGTAAAAAAAGTGTATATTTCTTAAAATTAATTGCTTATAGACTGATGTGATGATCAAGTACTGGCATAAATCAGAGGAGGAATAATGCCCGTCAGTTTTAACACCTCCCACTATGAACAGTACAGTGAAAATGAAAAAAGTGAATTAATTTATATCCACCCTTGACCATATTAGAGATCTATGTCTGAAACACCTTGCAGTTCCGCTTGAGCTCTTAACTGTCTAGCTCCTTAACCTTGATAAGGGGGGAAAAGCAGCATGCAGCAGCTGACAGTCAAGTGCAGAACGCTCTCAGGATGGACTCGGGCAAGGTGACTCAGTGGCTTTCTGCGTCCTAATGCAAGGCAGAGTCCACCCTCAGGGACGCACTGATGGAGTGCCTACATGCCAGCCAGTGAGTGACTGTAGCCATCTTCTGTGTGTGCACTCGCATGATAACACTCCACTTAACTGTTACTGCATCAAGAAAAAACAGAGCAAGTCAGTGCTCTTGGACTAATGATGCTGACTCAATTATGTAGCATATAGATTCTTTGGGGTTTAATATGGTGGATGAAGATATCAAACAGCCCTTTTTAAACTGAACCAGTCCTGTTGCCATATGTCAGCATTTCAAAGTGGAAGGGAGGAGAAGCCCAGGGCAAGGCACTCTCACAGGAGGAGAAGTAATAAGACAGCAGTGGCCATTATGATATCACTGGTTGCACCTTCCTTATAGTTTTTGAAAGGCAGCCATACGGATTATTTATCAGTGTACAGTATACTGCCAAAACTGTATACCACTGCAATAAATACAGGCACTGACATAGAGTAGTGATAAATCCAAGACTTTCCAAGTTGCCAGCGAAAATGCCTTAAATGTTGCCTGACCATTTATCCTTATCTAAACATATATTTCTGGTCAATGTAGATTCACATCCATGTAATCCATAAAAAAATAAACACATACAACCAATTAGAGAAACAACATAAGAGTAGACTAGTATCAACAGTCATCACATAAAGCCATGGTAGATAACTTAAGATTTCAATCCTGGCCAGCCATCATAATTCTTTTTCCATTTTATACAATTACTTTCACCCCTGTCAATTCTAGTTTGATTGCAAAGGACCAAACAAATGAATGCAGATTAAATTAATTTGTATGCAACAAACCAGCACATTTTTGAAAATATACAAACTACAAACAGTGAAACAAGCAAGGCATAAAGCTTTCCCAAGGCACCAGATAAATAATTAGATTGGTCAGTATGGTGTTTTATTGGTGAAAGTCGGCTACCAGACTACCAAAATATGGAATATATAATACACATAATCTTTAAAATATGTTTGTCTTTCTAACTAACAGAGAGTGTGCTGAGTTGCTACAGTGTCCTTGCTAACATTACAATAAAAGGTTTACTGTATAGAGGTTGGTGAATTATCCCTTTCTGTTTTTGAGGGCAACAAGTGTACAAAGCCATTATTTCTCATTACACCTATTTCATTGTTGTCTTTTTGCCTTTATTGACTAGAGACAGTAGGACAGACAGGAAATCAGGAAGAGAGATGGGGAATAACAGAAAAATCTCACCCGAGCGGGAATCAAACCCAGTTCACAGTATGTGGTATGTGCACTACCAGGTAATCTATCTTTTTTAATAAATCTAGATAGCTACCATGGTTGTAGTTTGGATATGAAATGTACACAACTGCTTGAAATATTGTCATCTTGGCTATTGCTTCAAAAAGAAAATGTTACCAAAATATGTTGTTTATGTAGATACACATAAACATTTAATCTCGTCCAGATTTATCCATACCTGGACCATAATGATCTGTCTATATTTTAATGCTTCCGATTTGTCCGACTTCCTTCCAAAGGTCAGACAGCTGTAGTTTGGATGCATGCTGCCTCCTCTCGGCGCTGACTAGAGCAGTGGGGCAGGAGAGCTGACCTCCATGTGGCTCCTACTCTGCACTTAAATCTATTTTAGAGGGACTCCCAGTGAACTGAACTTCCCTGAGCGCCAGGCTCCTCCGTAGGAATACTAGCTCTGACTTTTACAAGAAGAGGAAAAAGACTGTCAAGGTGGAACTGACAGGAGAAATACTTCAGGTAGGAAGAACAAAGAATACATTCGATATAATGACTATGATTCATGATTGAGGTTGACAGATAAAGTAATAGTATGTTACTGTGAAATAAAATATATAGGGTCGTTTGATATAACAGGGCATGAAACAGTGACTCATCTGCTTTTATGAACACTGGGTTTTAAATACAGCACTGTATTTCTTAAAGCAGACGGAGAAGAATTATATCTTTCTTGTATGTATGTGACAGCCAATCTAGCCCATAAAATGGTAGCAATACCCAGACAAATGCATGTTAATAATTTGCTTAATCAAAGTTAGCTATGTTATAAGAGTTAATATGTTGTTAATGCATCATTGCAATTCCTAATTGTTTATTTTTTATGTAACTCATCCATTCATTCAAAGCATGGGCTAGTATGTTACAAGGCTTACACTAGAATCACTACATACATTACACTATTACACCACTACACTACTACACCTAAACATTTAATATCTGTGTATGCATTAAGCATATGATTATAACATACATGTATTCATGTATTTGTTGAATAAATGCAACTGGGTGAACCCCTTTCAAGTAACCTCCTATCACTAGGCAAATTAATTTAATCAGATCATCACAACAATCATGTTGTTTACATAACAGCAACTGTCACTTTATTGTTAAGCCAAATTTCAGCCATAATTGGAAGTGCTGCCTCACCAGCTGTGGTTTAGTGGAAATAACATATCTTTAAAATGAACAAGATTGTGATAGAGTTTTTCAAACCTCACACATTTTGGCAATGTAGTTAATAATGCATAAAGCTGTTGCAATGCCATGTTTAGTACCAATCACCTAAGTCTTGAGCCACTGCTTGAATGTCTACTGTATTTATTGCCATCAACAACAGCCTAGAAAAATAAGCATGTCTGGTTTAACATAATCTTTAGCCATGGCTTACAGACATAACAGCACAGGTGGAGACAATAAATAAGAACATATTGCATATTTGTGCATAACAATAGTTCAGTGAGCCAGTTTTATAACAGCTTCTAGTCTAAGTGCAGAAATGTTATTTTAAACAAACTGCCAGAGCTGGATACAGTAATGTCCTAAAAGCCTTGTGTAGTGGCTCTAAAGAGTTAACCATAATACAGTGCCTGGATCGGAGTGGCCCTACTCTTGGTTCTGGCTCTGTTTTGCCAGGCCAGATGGCTACCATATGTATTGGAGCGAGTGATCACGGGAGGAGACATAGCAAGATGGAAAGCGGGAAACAGGGTGGTGACGTGAGTTAAGATGTGTTAGGACACCTTCCTGCTCTAAATGGCTGCTTTATTCTTGCTGAAAGATAAACAGGCTAAGTCAAAGTAAAGAAAAGAGGTGGGACTATAAAATGTTTTCACTAGGGGTGTTGGTATGTATGCTGTAAATCTCTGGTGTCGCCCTCCAAATGACCACAGTATGGTGGCCACAAGACTTTAATGAGTTTGTCATGTGCCAGCCACATGGATATAAGGCACGAGAGTACAACCCCAATGCAAAAAAAAGTCGACACTGTGCGAAATGTAAATAAAAACAAAATCCAATGGTTAGTAAATGTCATTGTGCTGCATTACTGTATGAAAGTGCTTTATAAATAAATAAATAAAGTTTGATAAAACATTTTATTCACAATAGAACATAAACAATTCAGCTGTTGAAACTGATAATTTAATATTAAATGACAAACATGCCAAATAATAACTCATTTTGATTTAAATGGCAGCGACATGTAAAAAAGTCAAGAGGGAGGCAACAAAAGGCTGGAAAAAACAGCTAGCAGAACATTTTTGTACAGCAGTGTATTGCTGCCAGACAAGTAAAATTCAGATACAGATGATTATCGTGTTATGACAAGATAGTGGCAAATCACGTTTTTACATGATAAATACTTATCGTGTTTTCACATAATATCACTTTTCTGCAAGATACTATCATATTTGCATCTTGTAAAAACAAGATAATTTCACATTTAAAACAAGATAAGTATCTGTCATGTAAAAACATGAGTTAGTATTCAATAACATGATAAATTACTACAGGTGATACGGATGAAATTTATTTTACTCTCCTGGCGGCAATACGTTTCCGTAATTTTGCATCTCATTATGTTAACTGACAATACTTCACTAAGATGTCTGGAGACGAAGGAGTGTTGAAGAAAGGCAGAGTCTGTATTATTAAAGGAAGTATTTAATGCTCCTGATCTTTGGGACCTCAAGCAACACTGCATTAAAACCATAATTCTTCATAATTCTGTACTGGAAATACAGAATCATGCCTGTTTCTAATATGGTGTTGCTCAAAGTCTTTCAGATCTTACATCTTACTGAAATGTTGCCAATTAACTTAATTAATTAGTTGCAAATAGCTCCTCCTTATGTTGGTCCGTCACAACTTTTTGAGACTCACTGCTACCATCAAATTGGCATTGTGCTTTTATTATTATTATTTTTCATTAAAAAGTCCAATGCTGCATCTCATTATTTTAGCACCTGGTGTTTATAACAAATGTTTTTATTATTATTATTATTATTATTTGCAGATCAGAACATTTTGCTTTTATTTACATTTTACACAGTGTCTCACCTTTTTGGGGAATTGGGGTTGTACAAGCAAACAGCGTCCTGGGAGGAACTCTGTGTACATGTCTGCTTAAATTAGGACTCTGGTTAAGACTGCACCGCAAGCTGCATGCATGCAAACAAACAGCCATACAAAGCACCCATACAAATGCTTATATAAAGTCTGTGTCTGTAAATGAGCAAACCGAGCAGTAAACAACAGCAGACACAGAGATAATTATTAGTAATTAAAAACTTCTAATCCTGAGTAGTGTGTGTCACAGTGAAGTGGGGTGTGCTCTCTCCACAGAGAACAATGTGTACAGATAAATACAAACAGAATATTTCCTATCGCCGGGCAACCACTCGCTGGATGCGTTCTGCTAAAGATGGTCTTTTTTAGTCTAAAACGCAAGGACTAAAAAAAGGCTCCTAGGTTTCATATTGTCTGATTAAAATAACTTCCTCATGTGATTTTGCACGGAGAGAAAAAACACCAAAGGAAATCTATGTGACTGCAGCTTTTATTACAGTTTTTAAATTGGGAAGAAGATCTGCTGAGGAAAACAGAGGATGTGTTCATTTTTTTATGTCTCTTTTGGAACAAAACAGGAACAAAAGTAGCCTCCATTCTCTACTGTGTTAATTACTTTCACAAAGTAATGGCATGAGAGGGAACCAAACATTACTTACTCACAACTATTGAACGTAACAAAGAATATTCTTGATTCCAGGGGTGAAAGAAGTACTCAAAATCTGTACTTAAGTTAAAGCACTGCTACTTTTAAATATTATTACTCAAATAGCAGTAAACGTACTCAACAGAAGTATTACTTGAATAATAGTAAAAAGAGTGTAAAGTTTACCTAAGTGGAAAGTACTAACTGCTACTACTGCTGCGATTACTACCACCACTACTACGACTATTACTACTACTAATGCCACTCACAACTGCTGCTATCACCATCACTACCATCACTACTAAAATACTGTAACGTATCTAGTTATTTTCCACTTCTTCTTGATTCACCTCTAACAAGTATACGATGGGAACTTGTACATGTATTTATCGGCGGGCAAAAAAGTAATTAACTTGTATGTGTGCAGCTCTGGGAACACTTGTGTAATTAAAGAGTGGCCTGCCGCAGAGGGCTGCTCCATATTACAGGCCTGTCACACTGTTTGCGCCTCAATACTTGGCAGCCAAAAGGCATTCCTCAAGTATAAGTGATGAGGTGTGACTATAAGGGAAAAAAAATCTAATCCAAGGATTTAGCAGCATGATAATACCATGTGGAAGGCAACACGGGACAGCATGTTCGTTCTGAGGATGACTACAGAGATATACTGTTTATCCTTGAACCTAACCCTTCACCAATTCTTTCCAGTGAGAATGCCAAACTCACTCACCTGTCTTGTTTCCACTGTATGGTACGGCGTGGGCTTGTCTTTTTACTGAGCTTGTATTTGCTGAACAGTGACATTTGCGAGGCTATATAACAAGTGATGAGAATTTGCATAGCTTTTTCTTGTGAGAATGCCAAACTCCACCACCTGTCCTGTCACAAGTTTCAACTGCGTGGTACAGTATGGTTCAGGTTGGTACTACATGATTTGGTATGGGTATTCTTTGCTGAACATTGACATTTGCTAAAAAGTGATGAGATTAAAATGACATACTGTATATAAACTGTATCTGTAGGTATCTTGTCATTGATTTGAACCAAAAATTAGAGTAAATATGCCTTTGTAACAACATGAGAGGTCAGAGCAATGAGCAATGAGTAATTTGGAGTATATGGAGAGAAGAAGCCACAATGTGAGAAGGAATATTGTCTGTCAGTATATCTTTAAATGCTTGTGACTAGCTGGCCATTGTCTGTCCAGGGTGTACCCCACCTAAGGCCCATAGGCTCCAGCCACCCACAAATAGGAACAAGTAGAAGAAAATAAATGTGTGATTGACAATAGAAATACATGAAATCCTTTCTATTGCACATTGCATTGAATATATTTCACAAAGTTTTTAGATGACCTCTAAAAAAGCTAAAAAAGTACAACTCACCACTCATGTACTGTTCCGCTGCCCTTTGTACTTCATCAACCCACAACTGTGTCTGCCCACTCCATGTCTGCAGAGTGGGGAGTTGTGATGGGTGCCCCACAAAATGGGAACTACTGGCATTACCCAATCATCTCTAATCAGCCTCCCTGCAGACTGTGAGTTCTTTTACCCCAAGGTTGCAACTTTCTGCCTTTATACTCAATATATTTCACTACTTTATCTCATTTCAGACAAGGGTACTTTTCACACAATAAGTCGCTAGAAACAGCAATGAAAATTCCAAAGTCATTGAGCCATAATCCCATCAACTCTACCTTTTTCTATGCGCTTTGGGATCTGCCTATAAAAACCTGCAGCAGCACTGAGGATTCTCCTGTTTTAAAATTAGCTCATAATCTGATATGGGCCAGAGAAGTCAGTTTGTTCGGGACGCTGCACCCAAAGCAAAACTCGAGCCACACTGAATCATCACGCCTTCTGAATCATAAGACACTGAATAATATGAAGTGTGGGGTGAAACACACAGCGAATCCAGCGAATTGCAACAATAATTTGAAGTAATTGCTCATTTAGCACTGAAGGCACTGGAGTAATTAAAGAATATGAGTAATGTCTTAAAATGAGCTTTGCTGCAAGGACACGGTCGCCTCCAGGTCATCTTAAGGGAATGACATCACGAGAGATGGCTAGTAAAGTAAACACTGCTGCTTTTAAATGCTCTCGGACATAAAAACTCAGTTGCAAATGTGAAGCAAAGAGGAGAACAGATAAGACAG
The DNA here is from genome assembly GCA_020698575.1 of Bostrychus sinensis. Lineage (NCBI taxonomy): Eukaryota > Metazoa > Chordata > Actinopteri > Gobiiformes > Eleotridae > Bostrychus > Bostrychus sinensis. Next base: position 23,863,121 of record CM036251.1, read on the forward strand.
AGAACGGCTTAAGGCAGAGGAGAATGCTGCAGTATTTGAATGTTTGTTTCCACGTCTGTGCGCGGCTTCAGAAGTTTGTCATTTTGTTTTGTGTGTGTAATGTATAAGATAAGAAAGAAAACAATGTTTTCATGAACTGTTAAGGCTGTTTATCAACAATTTATGCTAATGGACTGTTTCTTAAGCAACTTTGAACAGTTCTGAGCTACATGCATCAGTAAGCCCTGAAAAACTGCATTGTTTTTTAAGACGCCAATGCACCATTATCAACCTCTTACCCTGACAAACATGTCACTTGCAGTACTATGTCTAACTGGCCATTTTACAAGGTGTACCCCACCTCAGGTATGAGGTAATGCATGAGATTGAATGCCATGTTTATTAAGAGTGTGACTTGTCGGATGTAGAAATACATAATCTTTCAAAAATCCTGGATGCTTCCAGTGTGTCACTGGTCCATGACTGACAGAAAATTTTATCAAAATCCAATTTTTACTTTTTACTTTTTACTTTTTTTAAGTTGTCTTGCAAACAGACTAACCAAAAACAACCCATGAGTGAAACCATAACCTTGTAGATTGAGTTTTTTGGGCACAGTTCACAGCAAGCTTATGCTGCAGAACATAAGTATGGATTGTCTGGAACTACTGATGTGCTGACAGTAAGAAGGAAAAAGAATCTGACTTTTAAAAAAAACCTACCATACAAGCTGCATGAAAAATTTAAATCTCAACTTTGCCCAATAAATGAGAAGTCCCACAGTAACGGGATTCAAGATCAGGCACATAATCACCCATGTCTATGTCTTACCACTTACAACATTGGCTTTTAAACCAATCTGCTAAGTGCTGCTATTATGCCAAAATTGGGCTTTGAAATGGTGCAAAAAATAACCCATTTTACTTTTGTGGGTAAAGGGCATAAGGGCATTGGGAATGCACCTGTATTTTACCATGCAGATATTTTTGTATGCTAGATAGGAAATTATTAGATTGAATACATGATTCCTGGTTCCTGGACTTAAATTTATGTTTGGAGGTGCCTTTGTGAACATGCACTTTTGAATATTGGGGGAAACACTTTTAATGGAGATTTTCTTATTCATGCTGTTTCTCACCATGACCCCTTTATCACTTCTTACACATATTTGTTGTGCTTAATGCCCTCACTGAACCTGAGCCAAACTGCAGTGCGACTAAAATGTATCTCCATTTTGTGTGCGCTCCTCCCCAGAGCCTCATGTCTGCAAACTGGTGCAAATAATCTGATAAGTGTGGCGTCCCAGCAGACAGACCGGCGGACCCCTGCTGTCCTGTGCGTCATCAGAGAGTCCAACATAAATGTCCCGCTATCTAAGTCCATATTTTAATGCCCAAATGGCTGTGATTTGTACAGTGGGCACGTGAGTCAGTAAATGTGAGGATAAAATGCCTATAAGAGTGTAGATGTAGATTCAATACATTAACTCCAGAGGGAACAGAGATGAATCACTGACAAAGAAAAACACTCTCTAACTTCATATTGTTATTATTACCATCAAAGGACCACTTAAGCGATTTATGTGACTTTCCTTTTTGGATGTTGATTCATTACTCTTCCCTCAGTTGTTTCAGGATGGAAGACCAGCAATTTATGAGGCATAGTGCTCCAAATTGCTCCGTAATTGTTTAACTCACCTAGCGTCATCTATCATTGTGACTGTGCAAAGTGGCTGCGTGGAGAGAGTACAGACACCGGACTGGAAGTGGGCCATACCTGACGTGAGTGATGAGGCCTGGGGCAGTGGGGCGCTCCCTCTAAACATCCCCCTCTCCAACCAGGTCCGGACGCCTTCTCTCTGGGGCCGACCCATGCTGTTTGGGGCCACTGTTAGCAAATGTCCCTCGTCACTGGGATAATGTGAGAGCAGTTGTATCGGAAATGTGATCATTCACTCTGAACAATGTGGAGAGTTCCCAGGGGAGGGGCTGGGATGACCTCCTCTGGATCAAGAATTCTTATCGAGACGTCAGAAAGATGAACAATTCCTTCTTTGTGAATACTCGCCAGTTAATGATTGTGCTCATGTCTTTGGGGTGAACGGATGCCATGTTGTAACTGAGCAATTTTGCACAAGCTCATCTTAAAAATCTAAAATGGCTGAAAGTGCTGCTGGTTTATTGTACAGAATTCTACAGAGACAAGCAGATGTATACATGCAAGAAAGGTAAAAGAAATATATCATTGTATAGATTTTTTATGGATCCAAGCCGGCCCCTTATTAGGATAACTATGTCCTTTGCATAATTAGTGCTCATTGGCCAACCCTGTCTAGGTCCAGTGTCCATGGTAACATTTTTGTCTGACAAACAAACATGAAAATATGAATTATGTTTCTGATACTGTCCAGTAATAGCACAAAACCTCTGTAATAGTCATGTTTGTAAAATCTCAGCAAGGTTGAAAGTTTGATCTTCAAGCCAGCTGATTACAATCTTTCTCAGTGGCTGTCTAAAGACATGCATGTATATATGAACTGACTACTCTAAATTGTGTGAATGAATGTGGGAGTGAATGAATGTGGGAGTGAATGGTGGTCTGAAGGGTCCCCACTGCTCCAGACAGGTTGTGCCAGCGGCATTGAAGGATGGGTTGAATCATGCAGAGAACAAATTTCCCTAAGGTGACAATAAAGTCTACCCTAATCTTAACCTTCACCTATTAGGATTTATAAGTGTAGGTAATAGAGTAAATGACTATGGGTAATTTCCAGGGCAGCAGAGGGGCAATTAGCCTGCATGACTTTGACACAAAACTATATATGGCCACTTATATCTACATGTCAGTAAGCTTTTATTAATGCTGTCAGTGCTACAACAAATACACATTTTTTGAGGTTGGCATAAATCAGAAAGTTTAAACCTTTTGGGGAAGCCTGTATAAAAAGTGAAGAAAGAAAGTCTGCAATTTTTGAAGAATTATAGGAAATCAAAGTCACGGGCAATAAATGTAATATGTGACATTTCCTTCAGGAGCTTCCTCTGCACCATGTTGAAGTGGGCAAATGTTCACAAAGCAGGTACTGTTACTGCAGGTTATAACAGTCACGGCTCATATCCACAGCACATCCCATACCAGCCTGAAGCCAACACAAATATTAATGTATGCTATGTCTGATTTTTACACTTCACCAGCTCAGTCTACAGAGTACATAGTACCACAGCAGCAGGTATAGAGCAGATTTCCCCCCACTACTGGTTGTTCCCACATCCTCTCCCTCAGGCACACTGGCTCTGCTGTCAGGAGCCTGGTCAGAGAAGGACTGGCAGTACTTCCAAGTCCAAATACACACATCAGTAGTACAGATGCAGGATATTCCTCTCTTCCTCTGTCCTGGTTGACTCTGACTTTCTACAGGCCAAGAATATAAAGGCAAAAAGGGAGCCATTGTTTCAAGAGCCAACTTCAGTGTTCAACTTTGAGGCAGTTGAGGTGGAGTTTACGCTTCAAAGTGGATAACCAAGACAGATACAGACCACTTTTTGTACTTAGTATGACTATGTATTTTCCTCTATATTAATTTTATATGCACAGTAGTGGAAAGTAACTAGATAGGAATTTACCTTTTGTGAAGAAATTATACATAATGAGAACATTTTTTAAACATACATTTACTTAGGTAAATATTTGAGATTTTTTTTGTTAAGTAAATGTAAAGTAAACGTAAAGCAACTCTGATTTTTAACTTTTATTTACTCAAGTATACTCAAATAATAAGTAATATTATTTTGAAGTAATAGTGCCTTTACTAAATATAGATTGTGGGTACTTATTTCACCTTCTAATGTGTACTGTCTCCTGTTGGTTGATTGATTGATAGATAAGATGTTCAGCCGATCGGTACAGCGCCTGTAGTAAGCTCAAAGCTCTTGATTTACTGGTCGATTTACGTTCCTACTCTCACCTATGGTCATGAGCTATGGGTCATGACCGAAAGGACAAGATCCCAGATACAAGCGCCCTATGAGTTTCCTCCGCAGGGTGGCTGGGCAGTCCCTTAGAGATAGGGTGAGAAGCTTTGTCACTCAGAAAGAGCTCAGAGCCCTGGGGAGGTGTTCCAGAGATATCCCACCAGGAAGAGGCCCCAGGGATACCTACGACACGCCAGAGAGACTATGTCTCTTGGCTGGCCAAGGAACACTTTGGGATTCCCCAAGTAGAGCTGGCGGAAGTGTCTGTGGAGAGGAAGGTCTGGGCATTTCTGCTGAGACTCCTGCCCCTACAACCTGGCTCCAGATAAGCAGAAGAAGATGGATGGATGGATAAGATTTCTCTAACCAATAAACTAGTTTTAATTTTGGTGGCTCTATTACCAATAATACAGTTGCATGCAAAAGTATGCACACCCCTTAGCATTTTTTCCTTTATTGTTGCCTTACAACCTGGAATTTCAATAGATCATTGAGTGGTTTATGTCAGTCACTTTACATCACATCAACAATTATGAAAATGCTAAATATTTTTTATTGTGAAGCAAATTAGAAATATGACAGAAAAACAGAAAACTTGAGTGTGCAAAAGTATTCATACCCTTTTTAAAGAGGCCCCTAAAGGAGATCCAGTGGTACTCACCCTCAGAAGTCACAGAAATAGTTGGCCTGACTGCAATTCAACTGTCATTATGCCACAAAACACATTTTAATTCATCATTACAACATGTAAAAGATAAGGAACCAGACCAAACCTGCCTAAAGAGGACCATCTAGAACTCACAAACCCGGCAAGGAGTGCATTCATCAAAGAGGCAACAATAAGACCAAAGATGACCCTGAAAGACCTGCAGAGCTCCACAGCAGAGACTGTTGTATCTGTCCACAGGGCTACTCTGAACCATACACTCCACAGAGTTGGGTTGTGTGGAAGAGTGGCCATTGCTTGAAGAATATAATAACAAAACATGTTTTGTGTTTGCCAAAAGGCACATGGAAGACTCCCCAAATACCTGAGGGTCCTCGGTCCAGATACAATTAAAATGAGCCATCAATGAAAGATGCTATGTGTAGCACAAACCTAGCACCTGACTGTGCCCCCTCTCTAAAGTGAATCATGGTGATGGCAGTGTCCTGCTGTGGGGATATTTGTCATTGGTAGGGACTGGGAAACTGCTCAGAACTAAAGGAATGAAGGATGGGAATAAATACAGTAAAATTCTTTAAGAAAACGATTGAAACTGTGCTGCACAATGCATCCAACCTGAAGGAGCTGGAGGTGTTTTTATATGAAGAATGAGCACAAATCCCAGTGATTTTATGTACCAAGCTCATAAACACTTATCCTAGAAACGTTGGAGCTGGAAGTCCTTCAGAAGGTGATTCTACAGAGGACTAACTTGAGGGTATGAATACTTTTGGACACTCAAGTTTTTCTGTCACATTTCTTATTTGCTTCACAATAAAAAATATTTAGCATTTTCATAGTTGTTGTCATGTGATATGAAGTGATTGACATAAACTTATCAATGATCCATTTAAATTCCAGGTTGTAAGGCAACAATAAAGGAAAAATGTTAAGGGGTATGCAAACTTTTGCACGCAATTGTATTTCTCTACCCCAAATTACATGCTCGCTGAAACCCCTCTAACTATGGTCCACAAGTCCACCAAAGTTGCATATCTCTTGTGAATACTCAGGTTAAACATGTTCAATACAGTAGCTTAGTGCACAATGGCTGCAGAGCTGAAGCTAGCCAATCACAGAAACCCTGCATTTGAGAAACTGACCTTTCCAGTTCAAATTATTTCTTCATGGAAAAAAATATATATTCAGACTTTGAAGTTTGGTGGGCCTTTGAGTCGGCTGCATGCTGCTTTTTATGCTGCAGATGTGCTGACTGTTCCTGGGAAAAGTGGATCCACATGCATTAATATCTCATCTACATCAACACTAACTTTATAGAATGTGGTGCGTAATTTTGGGAGGGCAGCTGGCTTTGAATTGCAATGCAGTTGTATATTTATGCTACTGTTCCCTGGAGTTTTAAGAGCTTGATTTACTGGGAGCCACTTTATCCTACACATTTTACACTTTCAGGGGCGGCTGTTATCAGTGGGCTATTATATGTTATGCTTACATAGAAAGAATCTTTTGGAATATTGTAATGTTTTTAATTTTGGTGGCACCATTATTGCTAAATTAATATAAAAAACAAAAATGGTCAGAATTTGGTGGTGTGACTCCGTTTCCTTGAGTTAGCTTCAGTTACCAAATATTTAGGCTACATTTAGTTAGCCCAGCGAGGCTTTTATTTAAAAAATAATATTAACACCCCATGGTACGGTGGCCCAGAGAGCTCAACGAATTACAAAAGCCGAAACAAAATTTACAAAAAGAAACTGCCACACGGCATTACAACAACATTTACCTGCACTGGAAATACCCACACAACATTACAACAATATTACCTACACGACATTACAACAACAATTTTTCTGCACCAGAACATGTAGCACAGGAAGCTTTGCAGCCGGAATCTGCTCATTTTCAGCGCGACTGTTTTGTTTTGGAGGACAGCATAATCACGCGAGCCAGCTCAGTGAATGTATAGCCCGTATCGACATATTTTAAAGAAAGTACAAAGCTGAAAATGAGCAGCTTCCGGCTGCAGAGCTTCTGGTGCTACATGTTACGGTGCAGAAAAATTGTTGTTGTAATGTCGTGTGGAAATGTTATTGTAATGTGGTGTAGGTAATGTTGTTGTAATGTTGTGTGGGCAATGTTGTTGTAATGTTGTGTAGGTAATGTTGTTGTAATGCTGTGTGGGCAATGTTGTAATGTAGTGTGGGTATTTCTGGTGCAGGTAAATGTTGTTGTAATGTCGTGCGGCAGTTTCTTTTTGTAAAGTGTGTTTTGGCTTTTGTAATTCGTTGAGCTCTCTGGGCCACCGTACCATCGGCTTCACTGTATTACAATCTTATGACATTAAAGAACTTTTTTTTACCTTAAATAATGAGTTTGTGTGATGGCTAAATGAGTTGTTGCGGGGTGGATGAAGCATCTGACATTTCTCCCAGCTGTCTCTGCTGAAAACAACACATGCAAGCAGGGCCGCTGACAGACTTGATGAGTCCCCCTCTTGAGTGGCGGACCCCCTATATGTAATTGAACTATAGAAGGGTCGAATAAGGGCACCTTTTTATATCAATAGCATTAGCCAACTCTGGACTGAACTCGAAAACTTTTATTTTTTGCAGTGATCAATGATTTTCCCACATTTGACAAATCATACTTTCCTCTTTCTCAAGATTGGTCCCAAAGTATAATTTGCAAATCAACTGTATCAAAGTACAATAATTCCAGTGACCTGTATTTTTCGCTGCTTGAGTGCTTGATTGTTGTTGCACCAAAAGATCATTTGAGGCAGTCATTAGTGGCTGAGCTGACAAATGATATGAGAATTCATGCAGTAAGTCTTGTGCCGGGCTCATGAGTCCTGAGTGTTGTTGAGCAAAATGAGAGCAGCACCCAGAGGCCTGTCACAATTTAATATCACACTGTCAACAGAAACTAAGTCTGCAGCGCTCTGGTATAAATAGGCTTGCGATTTTTTTTGGTCAAACTGCCACACATTCTTCATGTACTCAAAATCTGTACGCAAGTAGTACAATTACCACAAAATAATATAGGCTAAGAAGAAAGAAGTACGCAACAAATTTGTTCCTTGAGTAAAAGTAAAAAAAAAAAAAAAAAAAGTAATTTGTTTACCTAATTAGTAAGTACTTACTGCTACTTATTACTACCACCAATATTGTACTACTTCAACTACTACTGCTACCCCTACTACTAATGCTACTATCACTACTAACTGCAACTATTATTTCTGGTATGACCACTAATGTGTCAACTCCTAATACAACTTCTTCTATTGTCACCACTAGTAAAATTCCTCCTCATACTAGTGCTACTATAGTATACCCACTTAACCAATGTCAAAAATACTACTCATAGTAATTCTAAAAGTACTTAAGTAAAAGTAAATTTTTTTCTTCTGAAAGTATGTTTTAGAACATGAACGACTACTAGGCTATATATAAAAGTATACACAATGGGCCAGATTTATCAAAGGTTTGTGTGCACGCTAACTGAATAATATGCGCTAAAATTGGAGCAAACCCAGACACAGTTGAGATTTGCGTGTCTTACAGGAGCAGAGCGAACGCAATGCAGATTTTGCTCCTATGACCTAATGAATCTGTAAACTGAGGCGTTCTTCCCAGAGTGCGCAAAATGGAAGGCGGAGAAAATGCAAATTCATTCATTTACCGCCCGCAATATTATTTATCAAGGCTCACCATGACTTTGCGTGCGAAAATAGCGTATAAATTTAGCACGTTGGAGAAGGACGTGCTAATCTTTTGCACAGATATGGCTGCTGTTATTCGCGTGAGACGAAGGAGAAGAAATGAAGAAATACGTAGGGTTAGAGTGTTTGCCAAGCGTGCAGATCTATTTGCCATGACGGATGAAAAAATTATTCACCAGCACTTTCAGCTATTCTTAGTTAAATTTTTGCTTCCGTTTGTGTTCCACTTCCGCACCTTCCATGACGCAAAACAATACACGCAATGATTCCGTTTAAATAGTTCCGCCCCATCTGTTTGCACCTGTCACTGGCCATGCAATTTGTCTTAGTAATTCACGCGCAACATGCACATTAATAGCAGCCGCATATTTTCTCACTGCACTCGCAGTTTAGCACCCGTCTTAGTAAATATGGCCCAATGTCTTTAAATAAAGAAAATGACTTGAGTAAAGTATCAAGTTACTTTCCACCTCTGTTTGTTGAGTCACTGTAATGACTTGAATAATATATTCTTCTGTTGTCTTAAATGCCCCAGAGTTATTACAAGCTGTCTTGTTTTTCACCAAAGACACTCATATACATTATATAATGCTGACTTGGCAGCCAGAGGTATTAGAGCCAAGGTCCTGATGGAGAGATACAGGGATTTCTCTCAAAAAAACTCGTGTTGTGCATTGACTTCTGAAAGCACATCAAAGTTACACCTCTGCACTTGTTTTCTTTTAATTTCCTCTTCTTCTTTTAATTTAATTTCACCATAACGCCCCCTCTCAGGTCCATGAATGACCTTATGGATATGTTTGGAGTTGTTCTATGTTGTGCACGGTGCCCATGAAGCGTGCCTGGTCAATGCAGTGCCTCCCAGCCTGTGCCTCCATAAACATGAATGTGTTTTTATGCCCAACTAGAGATTAGCCCACACGTCTGCATACAAGGTCACTAATCGTCCTTTGACTCCTTTCACATAAGATGCTTGTTCTCAGAGTGGGCTCTGGTCTATATGCATCACTTCAGAGCTGTATGTTATCCATGCAGTGCAGTCCTCCAGCCATGTCAAAGTGAAGAATGTGTGACAGTGACATAGCCTTTAAATATGTCAGTTGCCATCAGCCTGATGTTTGCACCATATAGATCAATAACATCACGTGGCAACAGCTTTAAGAGCCAAATAACTTTATTTGGATTGTGACTGTTGTAGTCAAGTCACCAGGTTTTGAGGCCTCTCTTGAGTCATCAATGATTGAGTCCATGTCTGTCACTGAAGTCTGGTCAGAGTAGAGTCATTAGCACTTTAAGTGGTGTGTCCAACTCAATGAAAATGTCATGTCAAGCCCCCCGCCACCCCCCCACCCCACCCCCAACAGCAGCATGAAAAACAGCAATCCTCTCCTCTGCATGAAGTTAGTTGTAATCATTTTAAAAGGAAAAAAGATAAGCTTTGGCAAAAGAAACTGGGAGCACAAAGATTAATTAGGAGACTAATCTAATGGTTTGGGGGCACAGGCTTTGTCTGGCATCAGGTAAGCTAAGTAATGACTAGCCATATATTAGAGGTATACAGTTGCTTCCTGGGGTATGATACATTTATCCTAATTATAGCATCTCAGAACAACTGGGTCACAAACATTTTTCACTTTAAAATAAGTTTTTGGTATTTTACATAATACAACATACTGTAAAACTTTAGATAGCTTGGACAAGTTAGAATATTTTTGGTTACTTTTTGCTTGATCTCCAAGGAAAAAAGGCCCTCAGTGCAATGTGTTTTGACAAAATCGCAGAGAACTGAAAGGGTAAATGGCAAAATGAAAAAAGTTTGAAAAAATTAAGTGCCTCATCATACTTTTCCCCCAATCTTTGTGAAAAGGGGCAGTAGCCAAGTGTGCCCCTCTAACCTTACAGCAATGGGGAAATGGCTCCAATTTAATTTGTAAGCTCACATTAAGGAGGATATTACCTGTTTCATGAAGGCAGTGCATTTCAGAGCAGCCTGGCGGCCAAGGGGAATATGTTTGTTGGAGAAATTCACATCTAAAGCCAAACCCTACGCTGTGGTTACACATCTCATATCGGAGAGAGCTCACGTTGTGCGCGATGGATGGCTGCAGCAGATAACGCACATATAAAAAGGAAATACTAAGGTGTAGTAAGTTGCAGCAGATGTGAAGCATGAAGCACTTGGATGCTAAATGGAAAGGTTATGTAACTTTTTGTAGCACTTAGAAGCAAACTCATTTCACAGATTTCTCAGAATCTTACACCAAAAAAACTTTTTAATTACACTGAAGGTTATCCATGATTTATTCACTTATCTTCTGCCGCCTATTCCTATTATGGGTTGGGGGGGTGATTTGAGATCGCTTTGTTGTTCACATCAACCTGACTTTGAGGGTGTTTCCTCCACAGCGGGGAGTACATTTAGCACAAAAGAAAGGCATGTTTTCACAGACTGTAGTGCATTTCATGTTTTATCATAACATAAGGTTAATAAGGAAGTAAAGCCTATTAAGTGTGACGCAGAGGATCGGATATGCATCTAGTGGGAATTGGGAGTTAAGTAGTGTACATACTGACAGACAACCATTACCTGCCTCATTTATTCACTGTGGGCAATGTATTTTGACCAGTTCTCTCAACATGCATGTCTATGGGAGGAAACCAGAGCAAAAACACACAATAACAGGGAAGGCATGCAGATGCCACACAGAAAGATCACAGCCAGCCCGATAATCTATACCAGGGGTCTTCAACAACATTTGTAACTGAAAGTGTATCGGGCAGAAGTTCTCAGAAAGGTAAAGCATCAAGGCAATCTTAATCAATCCCGCTTTGCAAGTAGACCTTGAGAAGAGCTACAAAATGTATTTAAATTTCTTTTGTTCTACAAGGTTCTATGTCAGAGAAATGAGCAACATCTTTTTATTGCCTCTTTGAGCTTTTCAGGCCGAGATAAAGCATTTCTGGATGTTTTCTATGAACTGCAGAGTAAGAGCCCTGAACTGATAAAAGATGGTTGGGGATGCACTGAGCTGTCCTCTCAGGACTTCCAAAAGCATCTTAAGGCTCTCACAGATTTGTAGTAGGGTTGCTACAATGACATGATGAATTGACAGTAAAAACAGTTAAAGATGAGTTTTTTGAGAAAATCTCAATCAAACTCGCACATTTTTTTATTGCACTTTTCAATAAAAAAATGTGTGCATGTGGGCATTTTTGTCTGTTTTCTATAGAAATACAGTGTAAGATGCCCAAACTACTTGGAAACACTCTTAGTTGGACTCTGAGCTAGACTCAGAGTTGGACTCTGAGGTCTCAGGACGATCCAAAGCAATAATTAATTTATTGATTTAATCGCATTAATTTCAATTAACGCATCGATTAATTTGATCACAACAAAAATATGACACTGACAGTCAGCAACACGGCACGGGTCTTCCAGCGGGGCAGAAATGCACCGTGCAAGTGTAGAAGACAACACATTTCCATTTCCATCCATCAGGCGCGTTCGAGATGAGCCAGACCTGCGCAGTTTCTATCAGTGTTGGTCTGTGCGCAGTGCACGCCGGTTAGATTTGTGTCCAACTTGTTCCCAACTTGCTCTGATGCCACAAGTGCGACGGTCACCGTGAGATCTAAACGAGACCAGCGCCTGAGCCGCCGCAGTTCATCAGGTTCATCGTTTTCCCATCAGTGCATGATGGGAAAACGCACACCTGTCAGCGGTGAACGGACAGGTGATTGGATCTGAATTTAGTGCTGATCTGAAACGTAACGTACGACGCTTCACTGCCCTCCTCTTCTTCTTCCCCTGCCTCCTTTTTAAAAAATACAGACTAAAGTTACAGTTTTGACATGGATAAACCAACACACGCGAGAAGTGGATTTCGGGCGCAATGGTGCGTGATCTGAGCCACAAACTGTCCGACTTCAGTACAGGTGTATTTCCCCTCCTCCTGTTGCGGCCGTGCACTCTCGTTCACAATCCAGGCGAGGCACAGTTCATCTGGAACGAGCCTAATGCAACAAGTGAACGAGCTAAAGCAACATGAAAAGACACATTGCTAAATGGACAATTCTGCTTCAAATCGTCACCAGACAGCAATATAGACAAAACAAATCTAATAGGTCTCACCATTGTATGCATGTATGTATCCACATTGCATCACAAGCCAGTGTACTATGTGGGCCTGTCCCAAGCTGGGATAAATGGAGAGGATTATCTTGCATAAAACTTATGCCAAATCGCTATGGAAATCAAGGCACACTGGGAGGCTGAGGATTTGCTGGGGCAACAGTGAAAGGGAAAAGCTAAAAGAAAAAAAGAAGAAGGAGAACTCCTCATACATGTACTGGGGCAAGCATACTGTTACTACATTATTAAACTCTCAACGAGCCATAAGTTATTATACAGGCACTGAGGCCCTGCTGCATTTGACTAAAGTAATCTCACTAGAGATATACATATTCTGTGGTCTTGTGTTTGTGATGACAGTGACCACTACATATTGTCTTGTAGATGTTATGTTTTAGGCTTCACACTCAAAATGTAGGCATTACATACAGAAAAATAGACACAAACACAAACAATTTCAATAATGCATGTGAAAAGGTTCATTTGGAATGCCATATACTGCTCTGCTTTCTGACTATATTAGCAGTATGTATGTAAATGTATGATATCTGCTTATACCAAGTAGCTGTCTAGATAAAGATTCTACCCTGTCAGCTTGAAGTAATCACAATACTTTATTCATGCAGTCCCACAAATAGCCTTTTAAGACTTCTAAATGCTATTAAGAAGAGCTAAACTTAAACCCTGAGTGTGTTTGTTTTTAATTAGGTTTCGATTTCAGGGAAATGTGCAAGAGAAGTTGGGAACTATCTTCAAAAACACACCTTTACGTAGCCAATTTGTGCATGCAAACATACAAATGAAGACAACTCTGTGTAACTCATGCTGTATCACTGAGTGGAAAAGAAGCAAAACTGCATCAAGGACAGTGGTGAAGTGTGAGGATACGGCAATAAAAAGTCTCTGATTGATGTGCAGCTTAACTGATCAATAAAGTTAATTTAGATGAAGCTGTAGTTGCTCCTCATTTGTACTTGGAATTAGTGAGAGTGTGGCAGTATCTGATCTTTGAAGTGATTTTTGTAGTTTTTTTCAAGTGAGGCTGTTTACAGCAGCAGTGGACAGTCTTTAACTTCACTGCATTCTCTGCATTGAGCACTGTCCATCAGGAGAATAGGCTACAGTAAAAAAAAAACTTAGCATGATAACTTAGCTAATTGTGTATTTATGTCTATATCTGTCTTACTTTAACAAATGCCTTGTTTTTGGCTTTAACCTTCTGGTTTCACTACAGCTAATCATCTGCCTCTTGCAGTGATTTGAATTTGGCATAGGTTTTACACTAGAAACTCATCCAGACTCAACCCTTTCTAATTATCAAGGCTTGGGACCAGCACACAAAAGTACACTGTCTTGTGACCACTTGTGGCTGGATTTGACCAGTTATGGCTGGATTATGTTTAATGTTTCTCAAAATACTAGTCCAGAAACAGAAATTATACTTGCAGCTTTAGCACCACTTACAAAGAAGCTTTTACCATCTATTATTGTTCACAATGCAAGGAAGTTTTAGAAGTTATCCTCAAATGTAGAGCTGATACAGAGTAATTTTTGTGGCCTCTTTAGGGGTTGCACAAAGCAAACGTTGCCGTCCTGCAGGTCTGAGCATATTATAGGTCAGGGTGATTTATGGGAGTTCTAATAGGTTTAAGAACTGAATAAATAATATAAATATAGAATAGATAAATATTTTAGTCCAAGTTCTATATAGTATACTCTCAAGTGCATATAGTGGATCTAAGGACACTATTTACTAGACAGAAGAACAGCTTCAGTGTGCATTAACATGACAGAAAAGGAAGTGGGACTGGAGTCAGAATAGCAGCTTGTGTCACTCCGGTGATACTAAGCCCCTGCAGGGACATTCTATTTGCCAGGGAATGTTTATTTGCCAGTGAATGACTGGCAAGCCATTCATATCCTCCCTGTGGGGCTGGTGCCAGTGTGCTATACATTTACTTTAGGTCACAACAAGAGTATAAATGTAGCACAAGTAGCACTGTTGGGAGTTTTCTTTATTATTATCAGTAGCATGCAACAACAGCCAGGACCAGAACAGCACTAGGTTGTATTTTGTGTTCTGTTTGGGCTTTGCACCATCATCAACGTAGCAACCTGCTGAATACCAGGTAATCGGACTCCACACAAGTTGCACCAGACGGCAGACATAAGGTTTTCACTTGATTTCTTTGTCTTCCGGTGGCCTAAGGAAAATAGACTTGTGAATAATTTAAACTGACTGGATGAAAGTGACTCTATAGGTCCTGTACATTAAAACAGCCATGCTGTTTAAATAGATTCTGCTGTGTTTGCTTTTTCCCACCCCAATATCATTTCCTTGGTGATTAAGAAGGCTTTGATAGGGACCTCGACTTCATGTGCGGCATATAAATTATTTTGTCTACTAATAGTAACCCTAGCTTCCTGTGTGTATGGAGTAGTCAAGCCAACACAAAAGGCTGAATGTTAATAACACACAAATTCAGGTCAGAACCATTAGAATAATTTAACCCCCCTAAAGCAAAAGGTGCTTCAAATGAGGTCATCCTCCTTTCCCTTTGAAAATAGCTCAAATTTTCCTTTCAATAAAACCAAGAGTGACCTGGGTGTAATCCTGGTGACAGTGAGTGATGAGTTAAGAGTAGTAAGAGTGGAAGGTGAAAACTAAAACAGAAAATCAATGGAAAGTGTAAGGACAGTGATGGACAGTCAATAGGGGAGAGCAGATTTAGAGACAACATGGCCGACAAGTGACAGTCATTTCCGCTGTCATCAAATATTATGAAGATACAAGCTGCCAGACGCTCCCATCAATCAGTGGCAAAATGGCTAGTGCTGCTTCCCGCTGTGACCTTGCCATGCGTGAGCCCGGACTCATAAAAGTGGCAGAAATCGGCTCCTAAATGGGAATACTATGGTTGATGGTGGAAAAGAATAATATCTTGGGGTTTAAACAGAGTAGAAGCAGGACAACACAGTTTACTTCTGCAGCAGCAATCTGGGCTTTTGTCAGTAACCACAGTAATCACTATTTCAATTGGCCGCGTGTCGACATAAGGCTTTAGCTTCAACAGCAAGGGGTAAAACACTACGTTTACAGGCAGGGCACACTCGGACTATACTCATAGCTTGATTAAGCCCTCACAACAAAATTTCTCACTTTGTCCATTTTTCATACATGAGAAAGAACTGAACTGCTGCACCACTCATGCTAACGGTGCATCATTGTTTGGTTTATAAATATTAACAATTTAATTTAATTTTAGAAATTGACACACATCAAAGTGCCTCCTGAAAAAACTCAAATGTATCATAACCTACGCAGAAAAGCTTCCTCTTTTAAATGCAAAAGACCCAAGAGACCAAAAGAACCCAAAAACAAGCTAACCATTGGCAGAGTTCCTAAAAATGTGTTTTTTGAGGTCTAAAAATGCTTAAGTATTGCTCTAAATACCTCTAAGACATTCTTTGCAGTAGGCCACAAACATGCAGAAGTAGTAATCAAAAATCTGAAGGGTAGCACATCTAGTTTTGACAAAAAATAATTTCAGGAAAGAGATTCTCACATTAGTTTGTTTTTATTTTTTGGGCTAAATCAAAGTAAACACTAACGTATTTCGGCCAGATGCCTTCATCGTTTACAGTAGTAGTCCAACAATTAGCTGCAATATTCTGTGCAGTGGCGTAATGTGGTAATGAGCGGCCCCAGTGCATATTTTCAAAATGGGCCCTAAAGTTGTGTTGTTGTTTGTTTTGTTTTTTTTGTTTTTGGTTTTTTTTTTGGTTTTTTTTTTACTAAAACTTTGTGAGAATTCAGCAAAAACTGAGAAGTCAAAGTTGTGAAGTAATTATATCATACTGTTAAATAATTTTTATCATAAGGAATGCCCCCTCATGTCCTAGGCCCAAGTGCAGCTGCACTGGCTGAACTGCCTGATGTTATGCCCCTGTCCCTCTGTTAGAGCAATTATTGCTCCTAGCTTGTGCTTTTTTCAGGCTTTTTGAAATCATTTTGGATACCTTTGCATTAGTATTTCTTGTTTAAAACAATGTATATGTATGGAAGTTGTCTTCTTTTGGGGAGCTGTTGACTGCAGAAAATCCTTGGATTAGGGCTTTTTGGGACGGCTATTAGCAACATGACGGTAACATATATATAAATAAGCTGACTGCTTCATAGTGATGGCAATTTAAGCAGTGAAATTATCAGAAGGAGTCCAAGGATGGTGTATGGCCTTTAGAAAAGCGCAGGAGCACTTCCTGGTTTCACGAGTCTACATAGAGCCGCAAGCTTTTCCAGATCCCCAGAAGGCAACAGGCTCACTAAACAGGATTACTCAAACAAGTGTGCATGAAACAAAATACTACTCCAGGTATGTTTTTGAGGTGCAAACAACATGATAACATGGTTAAAAGCTCAAAAAAGCTAATTTAGCATAACCTTAAGATTAGACCTTCAAGAGAAATTCTAACGGCTTCCCTGAAAATAAGAGTAAGACATGTACATGCAGTGTCAAACTTTTGTTGGAATCAGACCAAGGCAATATTTCAAAATTTCTCCCTGCATGTTAACATACTGATTGGTAATAGGTGGACAGAACTGACTGTGGCTTGACAGTTCATGATAATGTTTCCATGATGCTTGGCTCTCACACTGATTCAAAATAACTCTCTTTTCATTGTTATAATTGTAGTTTTGTGGTTGAGCTCAGCTTTTTTGCTTGGCTGCACAAGATTCAGAGTTTAATAACTGTGACTTAAAATACCAAAGTCTCACAAAAGTCTGACCTTGTGCTGGTCTGTGACTGTCTTTACTATCAGTGGTTAACCAATCTACAGCATATTGCACTAATACATTCAGCAGAATTTCACAGTCCATTTGCATTATTAGCCAGCTAAAGCCTTCCTCCAGCACTCTATTAACTCTGAATTCATTCAGTATATTTTACCTTCTGGCTCCATAAACCAACATGGTGACCAATGTTCCTAGATGATTAGTTTTCATGGCTCTGTGCTTAATGCGCCACGTGACTTCACAAACTTAACTACTAGTCCTGCTCTGACAGTGTCAGCTAGTATGTCGACATTAGCCTTGGCTTCATAATAACTGCTTGTAAATATCTTCATTATCATTATTATCATATCTATATTATCATTACATTTGCAGGGATGTTCAGCGGCATACAATGAACAAGCAACACCAAGTACAGTGTTTACAGCTACAGATAAGATGCATTTTTACTTTGACAAAGACACATACGTTTGGTCACTCTGCTGCTAGCTAGGATGTTTTTGGTTGTTTTGGTCTCTTGTATCATAAGCATTTAAAAGAGTAGGCTTGACTGCCATAGCTTACAATACATTTATGTTCCTTCAGAAGGGTTAGGGTACTGTTGATAATTATAAATAAAATTATGATTACCAAGTAAATATTATTTATTATTTTAGAATTTTTAGCAACTGAATTAAAACAATGGTAGCCATTACTTCATTCACCATCCAGCTCTAACAACAGATCCATGGTAAATGCCCAGAACACATGAATGAAGCATTATCCTGCAACTCGATAGTTCGCTTTACTCTTGTGTAAACTTGAACCAAAGTAAGAAGTCCCGCTGAGAAAGCTTAATATCAGACCATGAGCTTTCTGACTAAACATACTGACAACGGATAAAGAACAAAGGAAACAAAAGATTGTCTTAAAAATGCTTGGTTGTCATTGGAACGCGTCCTTGTCTTTCAGAAACAAACAAACCATGGCTGAACACACATCCTGAGGGTGTTGATACCAGAAAAGCCGCTATGACATCAGTAGCTGGAGGCCGTCTTTTAGCCACTGGCCCGCAGCCATCCACTTAAAGGCCCAGAAACAAAGGACTCCACCCACCACCATGTCTCCCTCACCCGTGGGCTGACAGACCACTGGCTTACCCATCCAGAACATTGCAATGATTGACCAGAAATGTCCTCAGACATAACAGCGGCGCACGGGAATGACAGGAGAGAGCAAGCAGAGGGCAGCCCAGTAAATTGTTGGATTGACTTAACATGAGTAGGAAGCAATAAAGCTCCCCACCACATAAACTAATGACTCCAGCATGCAAGCTCCAGGGCGCAGTCACTCCCTTTTCCAAAAAAAATGCTTTCTTCCTCTGTCTCTCACTGAAAAAGGACCTTGGGAAAAATAATCCGTTATCCAAAACAGAGGACAAAGCTGTCATTTCATGTAAGCAACACACAGTAATTCAGCACGCTTTGTAATTGATCTAACCTGCATCATATTAATATCACTGCAATGCCAAGAACAACAAAATTATGTAAATGTGGATTTAAAAGCTACGGCAGCTAATAAATAGACACAACCTCTCTCCATGTTACTACTAGGAAATTAATTGAGTGCTTTGTCTAAATTGCCCAGAAGGGAAAATGATACCTGATAGCTGCCATTACACCTGCCAGACGTGATCCCCTATGTGCAGACTGCTTAAAGACAAAAGGCAATAATGCTGTCGGTGTGAGTGGGGGTGTGGGGGGTCGGGGGGGGTGCAGGACATGGCCGGGGGGGGGGTTAAACTAGTTCAAAGGGTTACGTAGTGTGACTCACAAGGGTCTCTTTAGGTGTGTATGGTTTCTGACCTGCAGGTGTCCAGGGCCATAAAAAGCACCTCTTGCCCTTAATCAAACTTAAAAGGGAAATGTCCTCCAGGCTGTCCGGCTGTGGAAAAAGAGACAGGCTCATGGAGCTAGTGCTGAAAACAGGCTTTATCCATCTCTCTTCGGGATCAGCACCCTCAGCACAGTCAAGAGGGATGTGGAGAATTTAGTGGTGTTTATTGAGGTCTGAAGACTATTCAACATTGTTGCCATTGAGACACTTTTTCAAGGCCTCTGTCTCTGCAATAAAGGTTTCACCTGACCCGGAACAGCATTCATTTTTATTCTGACATTTTTCATCACTGATAAGAATTTACTCTGCTGCTATATGGTAATAATTCATCCATCTAATGACAATAGTTACAGTGGATAGTAGTGAGGAGGGGGGATTCCCGGTAATGTATTAAGCCATTTCTAATTTCCTATTGCAGTGGTCTGTAGTTGGTGGTTCCACTTCCCAGAAATATGAATATGCTATGAATCAACATTTACATTTTAATGTTTGCATAAATTTGAAGACAGACATTGACAGACAACTTTTCAATTAGGCTACTATTCCTGCAAGTCTTGGGTGGCAAGGACCTGCAAACTTCACACAAAAGGTCTGTTACTGGCTTAGTCGACAATCATATGATTATGACACAATTTGAATAATGATACATTTATAAAAAGGAACTCAAGAACTGTTGGTTGAAAAATGAATATTTGATGCCAATGGAAAAAAAATCTAGACAGAATTAAATGAAAATCAGAAATGTAAGTGTTTATTCTGCTCTAAGACTCTCTCCCACCTTTTCTTTGTCCTCTGTAATGACACTGGAACAAGTAAACAGCCTCCACAGGGAATCAACAACCCACTTAAAAAACAACTGTATAATACAAGGCAATAAAAGACCCCTGCAATACCTTTGTAAAGGTTACCAGGGCAATGATAGCAGCTGACGATGGTGAGTCAACTTTAGACCAACTTCAGAGTCCAGTGATTGTTTTAAATTATACAGTTCTGTGTTGTGGCATGTCACTGTGGGGTCCTGTTAAGGCCTGGCAATAACATGTGACTTTGGCAATGTGATTATAAGTGGACACCCTGAGTACAGGAATAAGAGCACCCCAGTGATGTCCAGAACATATTTAGATCGGATCACTCTGCGCTGAGTTCTGACCTGGTCATGTGGCGGCCATATGCCACTGGGTTCAGAAGTGCCATGTGGTCACATTCCTTTAGCAGCAGGTACGAGAATGTGAAAGACCACCTACATCAGGGACAGCAGTTATGTAAGTGAGATGGTATAAATGTCTAACAAGTGTTAGACAAGTTAAAGATGCACTATATAGGATTCCAAGGGTCATGTTAATAAACATGTTTTACAGGTTTTTTTTAAGTATTGTAGCCACATGCCTTTAAGCTATATTGTGTTTCTTTCATTTTGCAAACTTTTTATTTGACCTTTATTTAACCAGGAAAGTCCCACTGAGATTAACATTCTCTTTTACAGGGGAGTCCTGGCTCCATTGGGGACTTATTATACAAGTTTTTGGTAACCTATGCAGACATGGGGGAGAACATGTGAACTCCACACAAAAAGGCCCCACACAGTCTGGAAATCAAACCCAGGATCAGGATCTGCTGTGAGGCAGGAGTGCTAACCACTATGCCATTCTGCCATCCAAACTACTAGTATTATCCCATTTTATACAGACACTTGATTTGTAATGGAAATCCTACATAGAAGGCTCTAATTAATTTTAGGTGTCATGTACAATACATTTATTTAATTATTTTCTTCCACTTATTCCTGTTGGGATTGCGTGTGGGTGGAGCCCAGTAACTACGTATAAGCCTAAGGCAGGGTACACCCTTGAGCCATTTACGGTGGGGCAAAAAAGTATTTAGTCAGCCACCAATTGTGCAAGTTCTCCCACTTAAAAAGATGAGAGAGGATTGTAATTTTCATCATAGGTATACCTCAACTATGAGAGACAAAATGAGAAACAAAAATCCAGAAAATCACATTGTCTGATTTTTAAAGAATTTATTTGCAAATTATGGTGGAAAATAAGTATTTGGTCAATAACAAAAGTTCATCTCAATACTTTGTTATATACCCTTTGTTGGCAATAACAGAGGTCAAACGTTTTCTGTAAGTCTTCACAAGGTTTTCACAAACTGTTGCTGGTATTTTGGCCCATTCCTCCATGCAGATCTCCTCTAGAGCAGTGATGTTTTGGGGCTGTCGCTGGGCAACACGGACTTTCAACTCCCTCCAAAGATTTTCTATGGGGTTGAGATCTGGAGACTGGCTAGGCCACTCCAGGACCTTGAAATGCTTCTTACGAAGCCACTCCTTCGTTACCCGGGCAGTGTGTTTGGGATCATTGTCATGCTGAAAGACCCAGCAACGTTTCATCTTCAATGCCCTTGCTGATGGAAGGAGGTTTTCGCTCAAAATCTGACGATACATGGCCCATTCATTCTTTCCTTTACACGGATCAGTCGTCCTGGTCCCTTTGCTGAAAAACAGCCCCAAAGCATGATGTTCCCACCCCCATGCTTTACAGTAGGTGTTCTTTGGATGCAACTCAGCATTCTTTCTCCTCCAAACACGACGAGTAGAGTTTTTACCAAAAAGTTCTATTTTGGTTTCATCTGACCATATGACATTCTCCCATGCCTCTTCTGGATCATCCAAATGCTCTCTAGCAAACTTCAGACGGGCCTGCACATGTACTGACTTTAGCAGGGGGACACGTCTGGCACTGCAGGATTTGGATTCCCTGGCGGCGTAGTGTGTTACTGATGGTAGCCTTTGTTACTTTGGTCCCAGCTCTCTGCAGGTCATTCACTAGGTCCCCCCGTGTGGTTCTGGGATTTGTGCTCACCGTTCTTGTGATCATTTTGACCCCACAGGGTGAGATCTTGCAGGGAGCCCCAGATCGAGGGAGATTATTAGTGGTCTTGTATGTCTTCCATTTCCTAATAATTGCTCCCACAGTTGATTTCTTCACACCAAGCTGCTTACCTATTGCAGATTCAGTCTTCCCAGCCTGGTGCAGGTCTACAATTTTGTTTCTGGTGTCCTTTGACAGCTCTTTGGTCTTGGCCATAGTGGAGTTTGGAGTGGGACTGTTTGAGGTTGTGGACAGGGGTCTTTTATAGAGATAACCAGTTCAAACAGGTGCCATTAATACAGGTAACGAGTGGAGGACAGAGGAGCCTCTTACAGAAGAAGTTACAGCTCTGTGAGAGACAGAAGTCTTGCTTGTTTGTAGGTGACCAAATACTTATTTTCCACCATAATTTGCGAATAAATTCTTTAAAAATCAGACAATGTGATTTTCTGGATTTTCTTTTCTCATTTTGTCTCTCATAGTTGAGGTATACCTATGATGAAAATTACAGGCCTCTCTCATCTTTTTAAGTAGGAGAACTTGCACAATTGGTGGCTGACTAAATACTTTTTTGCCCCACTGTAGTTTTTAGTTTAACAGACTCTTTGGAAATTGATGAAAGGGTCAATTAACTTTTAAAATATAGGGAAAAAACAATGTCATTAATGATAAATGTCTTATTGCAAATGTTGGAGTCCATGCTAGAGTCCATTCGTTTCCCACAGCAGTGCACAGTTTGTCTAATATGCATGAGCTCAGTTATTCCTCTCTGTGTACTTTTTGAAGCAAGAAGTAATCAAACTTCAGTTTTATGGAGAATTAAATGTCAAAGTGCACCAAGCTTTACACAGTCTCATTTATGTGAACATCAGCACAGAAGTCACTTTGAGGGTCACGTGACTTGTCCGTTGCCGTGCAGAACCCCATGCAGCTGAGCTCACAGGGTCATTGATCTCATGTATGTTGATCAAACAGTGCCGTTGCTGTTTTTAATGGCTTGATGTTTGTGTCAATTGATCTTCAATTGATTTGTGTTTTATGCATACATGAGTGTTTTGGATGGCCGCCAGCTGTGTCAGAGGTTTACAGGTGACAGCTCACAAATGCAGTGGACCATTAGCCATCTGGAGAGTGTAAAGTGGCCTCATACTGCAAAGATGCTCGTGTATATTGATGTGTTGCTCCCTTAGGTCCAGTTGTTTGCAAAGGATTCTTGCAAAAAAAAATATTTTTTTGTTGTTTTGTTTTTACTTATTCAATTATGCTAAACCACTCCTTGATGCTTCAGCCTAATTGCTCCCTCAAGGCACATAGACAGGAAGAGCGCCAATTTGATCGACAGTAGTTTAGTTTGAAGTAACGGCTAACAACAATACATGAAAAAGTGACGCAGCTGCTTTGTGGACATTATTCATTCACTGCAGTCACGAGACGAGCAGATCGAGGGGTTGTGGGCACAGGCGGCACAGCACACACTGTAATGGGTGCACACAGACGAAAGGATCAGAGACTCAGTGTGACATATTCATCTGCTGCCCGGTGGGGAACCTGACACCACCAGAACACAACAACAGGTAAGAGAGGAAATCCAGTTTGCAGTTGTCAGCACAGGGTTTGATGTCCAATATCTGATTACAGCAGGCCTCAACTACCATTACTTTTATACCATTTGCCACACACACTAGTGGGCTTTAAGCCAAATGTGTTCTAACTATAGCTCCATGGTTAAACAAAAGAGGAACATTTTAAGAAAAATGGAATCTTACTTTTATTATTATAATGCTGCAACATTTGTGACTTGAAGACCACACAATTTTGACTTTTAGAAACCAGAATTAAACAAACATAAAACACAATTCTAACTTTTCAAATAAACATACAGTACTGTGCAAATGTCTTAGATACAATTGTAAGAAAGGCTATGAACAAATGAACAAAGAAAGATGTATCAATGTACAAATATACATAAAATTGCAAAAAAAAAAAAGGACTGGTGCTACCATGGACTGGTGCTATCCTGCAATGGTAACGATATAGTGCCCAGACCTAGCCTCAAACTTGAAGATCTTCTAGTCCAGGGGTAAATGCTATATAGTATATCTTTTAATGAGTAAAGTTTCTTCAGTCTGTATCTCAGAATGGGACTCCTTTAAAACACTGTTTTGGCCTATACCTAAATTAATCATTTTGTCCTTGACCAATTACTGAGCTTTGCTGAATTTTTTATAACAAAAAATACAATTCTGTATTAATTAAAGCACTCTAATTAACACCATTTTCAGGCATTCCTTATTAATGTCATCATACTGCTTATTTCATATAATAGCCTTAGCAACTGAATATCCCCTTGGAAAAATAGCACCAATGCCTCACAATAAGGAGGTTGTTGGTTCAATCCCCAGGCCAGACCCCAATGATCTCTCTTTGTGGAGTCTGTTTGTACTCTGGCTTTCTCACACTGTCCAAAGACATCCATGTTAGGTCATTTAGTAAATCTAAATTGCCCATATCAATGTGAGAATGGTTGTCTGTGAGTAGCTGTGTTGCCTTTATGACATTGTTCAGGGTGTATCCTTCCTCCGGTCCACAGTCACTGGAATAGGTTCCAGCTACCCACAAATCCTAATGGGACATAAATTAATGAAGCTAAGAGAACATATATAGCTTTCACTATTTCAGCTTTGAGAAAATGCTGATATATCTGATTTCTTTGTCTCCCTAAAAGTCTTTTCAAACCACTGAGACACAATAGCAAAGGTTGGCATGACTAGAGATTTTCCACAAAAGTCCCCAAAAAGTGCTTTTAATCTTGATTTAGTCTTGATTCTTTAGAGATCACATAAAAGACTAAACCACTATTTGCTTGCTCTGCGCAAAGTGCATGCTGTCATCCTGAAGTATGTTCGCAGACGTCTTGTGAGTGGATCAGGGAATGCTGTTCTCATAACAGAAGCTTGCTGCATGTGGCCCTTTGCCATCTTTCCTTTCATTACATCGAAACCATCGCGACCGCAGTCCAAGCATGTGGGTCCTCTTTGCTCAACTCAACAATGCAGTCTCATCCAAACAGGGCCAGTGGGGCATGTGTGTGGTGTGATGTCATTGGACAATTTTCATTACCGAGAAGACTTCCTGTGACTATGTTCAATTCATGCATGTTCAGACGGAGACAAGCAATTAGTGATAATAAATGAACGCCGTTGCCTCCAGCCAACACGCCTAGTGTGAAGCAGCAACTCGGTGTGTCGCTGGGCTCACAAGGACAAAAATGTCTAATTAAAAAGGAGATCATATGAACATTGGCCAGAAGATATCAAGTGATGCTCTTGTGTAAAACAAAGGGGTTCCTCAAACCTTTCCTTTTAAATTAGCCTCCACACTGGGAAATGCTATGCTGGCTGTGGTTCTGGAGAGGAGCTGTAATATATTGTAATATACTATTAAAGACTAATCACAATGGGTTAAAAGGCTATGGTATTTTTTATGGTATTGCAGTAATATTTGAAGGTAGAGGTAAAAAAGGATATATATATATATAGGAGAAATAATGTGAAGGGCAAAGATACTGCACAAGTTGGTCACGACAGACTGTATATGTATTGGAATGTACCAAATAAAAAGTGGTGTTGAGGCAAACTGATGTCCAGACTTTGAAGAGTATGGTAAGTTGAACTAAAATGACCCTAACTTTAAAAACATTCTTTATAAACCAAGATTCAGAGCATGTCCTTCATAGCAAATGCACTATGTAATAATGATTTTTTCTAAGTTTGATTCTTTAATGATGTGTGGGGTGCCCTGTGGTTCCCTTTCAGCTAGGGGCTTGATCCCCGGGCCAAATGACTCATCTTTCTGAGTGGGGCTTCCTCCTTTTGGTGAATTAGTTAATCTAAAGTGCCTATAGTAAATAAACCTGAGAGTGAATTGTTGTCTGTCTGTGTCTCTGTCAGCCTATGACTAACAGGTCTGTGTCCATGGTGTACACACCTCAGGTCCAAAGTAGCTGGGATAGGCTCCATCTCATGCAACCCCTAACATATTGAAGAGAAAAGGTCCTCAGGAAGTATTTGTCAATTACCGGTAGTTATTTTATACTGAAGGTGTACTTTGGTGCTCAGGAACAAAGAACTTGTAAATAGTAAAGAAAAAAACAAGGCACTCTTCATTTACAGCCTTGTTGGCTGCTATGTGTGGGTCTAAGTCAAATGCACGCTAGGCTTTTACAGATTTTATAAATACATAGCCACATGAAATAAAGGCTTTTTAAAGTTATAAGGTAAATGAAGAGCCTTAGTTTTTTCTGTACTTTTTGCAACCCCTAACATATTTCACAAGAAATAGTTTTGCTTATTCAAATGCAACACATTCCCTATGAACTTTAACATTAACAGTGCATGTAAAATCCCACTCACCACTCAACAGAACACTCCATAACACTTCATAAATTCTCTGAGAACAACATGTGCTCGGTGCTCTGAGAGGAAGACAACACACTGACAACATGGGCTTGAGCAACATTATAAAGCTTCCATTCATAAAGTATGTTGGGTTTTGCTCTCAGAGCTTAATGATGCTTGAAATCCACTGAGATGCTGCCAGTATAGTGTATAAGAGTACATCAAAATAAAAAACTTTGCAGATTTGGTCATTTTATACAACCCTTAAGCCAAAAAGCCAAACTAACAAAATTATAAGTCTCCAGATTTATTTTTAATCAATATATTTTACTGCATTAGAAGGGAGGATAGATTAAAAAATGTGTGCCTAAAAACCTTTCGATTCAGTTTACAGAAAATAACATTTTTATGTGAAGTGAACACAAATGTCTGAGAACTCCTTCTTCCTAACAAAGACATATCATATGTGCACTGGTGAATTGGCGTATCCAAATTGTCCATAGTGAATGAATAAGTGAATGAACGAATGAGTGTAAATGGTTGCCAAGGCTTAAAAGCACCACACAAAAGTATTCATTCCCTTTTTAAAGAGGCCACTAAATGAGAGCTGATGTTGCTCACCCTTATAAGTCACAGAAATAGTTTGATAAGGTCGACCTGACTGCAAACTGTGATCATGCCACAAAACAAAATTTAATACATCATTAAAACATGTAAAAACACAGGGAACAACACCAAACCTGCATAGAGAGGACCATCTAAAACCACAAACCGGGCAAGGAGTGCATTCATCAGAGAGGCAACAATAAGACCAAAGGAGACCCTGAAAGAGCTGCAGAGCTCCACAGCAGAGACTGCTGTATCTGTCCACAGGACCACTCTGAACCATACACTCCACAGAGCTGGGCTGTGTGGAGGAGTGGCCATTGCTTGAAGAAAATAATACCAAAACATGTTTTGTGTTTGCCAAAATGCATGTGGAAGACTCCCCAAACACAAGAAGGTTCTCTGTCCAGAGATAATTAAAATGAGCCATTAATGAAAGATGCTATGTGTAGCACAAACCTAGCACCTGACTGTGCCCCCTCTCTAAAGTGAATCATGGTGATGGCAGTGTCCTGCTGTGGGGATATTTGTCATTGGTAGGAATAGGGAAACTGCTCAGAACTAAAGGAATGAAGAACAGTGCTAAATAAAGGAAAATTCTTGAAGAAAACGACAAACAGTGCTATACAATGCATCTGACTTGAAGGAGCTGGAGCTGTTTATAGATGAAGAATGAGCAAAAATCCTACGGATTTTATGAACCAAGCTCATAAACATTAATCCTAAAAAACTTGGAGTTTGAAGCTGGAAGTCCGTCAGAAGGTGGTTCTACAGAGGACTAACTTGAGGCGGTACATACTTTTGCACGCTCAAGTTTTTTGTTTTTCTGTAATATTTCTTATTTGCTTCAAAATAAAAAAATATTTTGCATCTTCATGGTTGTTTTCAGGTGATGTAAAGTGACTGACATAAAACTCTCAATGATCCATTTCAATTTCTGGTTGTAAGGCAACAATAAAGGAAAAATGCTAAGGGGGATGAATACTTTTGCAAGCTACTGTAAGTAGTTTAGGGTGTACCCCGCCACAAGCCAGTAGTTGCGGTAGCTGCAACTTGTAATGGAAAGAAGCAGAAGAAAATGAATGAATCACATTACGCTGGTGTGTTAGCTCAACCAATGGGAATTTGCTTTGATGAAATATCATGCATAGTTTTACTTAAGTGACAATTCTCTCTGATTAACTGGCAATTTTCCAATGTATACGCCGCCTCAGGCCTTAAGCAGCTGGGCTAAGCTCCCCCATCACAACTCCTAAAGTCTAAATGAATGAAATGAGTATACAGTGTAAACTTGCAGTAATAACTCAAGGGCTTGGGTGTGCAAATGGCAAAGATATTGCTCTGTGACCTTTAACTCTCACCAGAAGATCTAATGATGCCACACTTGAGATTTTCTTGTAATCCTTTGAACCCCATCAGTGATCATTACTTATCAAGGGACCGTCACACCTAACTTTTCCAGATTCTTTTTCAAAAGTCAACATTTACCAAAAAGTGTCATTTTGTCAGCTGAAGGTAACCGAATGATGTATCTGCCCTGCTTCCCTGTGCACATCAAAATCATCTCCACTATGTTCCCATTTTTCTCCCACTGACAATCAGGCCTCGAGAGCCATGCCTCATGCGATAAGTCCGACATGATTTATTTGCACGCCGCCCGCATTACAAAAACGAGACATTTTGAATCTGCATACAAAAATTTCACAGCTCATGGTTTCCTGGACGTAACACCATCCTCGCTGGCAAAGTATTCACTCTTAACCTTCACAATGTCTGCCCTAAATAAAAACCTGGGTACAAGCAATTCTCTTATCCCTCAAATCAGAAATCCAATATGCCTTTTGATGGAAATAGATTGGATGGGGCAGGTCCGCTCTCATCCCACCAGAATGAATATGCAAATGACTGCTGTGAGTTGTGAGTGGTAATCCATAATCTATAGGGGAAATCCAATCCTAAAGCATCTCATACCTCTTCTGCTCATCCAAGTACATGCTATAAGATGACTGCAGTAGTGAGAGTGTTTTCTTGGGACAACACACTGCACTGTCTGCCATATAAGCGGAGGAAGGGATTAAATGGCCTACGAGTGGCAAACCAGATAACAGATCAACAGCTCATCTACTGTCAGTCCCCAGTTCACATGTATCATCACTTGAGGGTTAATGTTTGTCATAGTTAATTCTACTGCACTAAAACAGGTTGATTTAAGAACAACCAATTACAACTGTGTTTTCAGTCCACGCTCCCCTAAAGCTCTGCTGGTTCTAATTGGTCAGATGCTCCACTTTGTTGGTCACTTGTTAACTACTGGATATCATTCTTAAAGTGATTGCAAAATTGCAAATTCTAATATGATTAAATAACAAAAACATTTGGAAACTGAACATTATAAAAAAATTAAAGTTATCCTAAATTCTAAATTCTTACTTTCAAAAATGTCTAGATGCACTATCCCAGTGGTTCTCAAACTGTGGTATGTGTACCAGTGGGAGTGTGAGAACCTTTTCTGGTGGTACTCAGGAGTCTTTTGTGGAACTGATTTAGTTTAATTTAGAGTAAAATTTATTCCTGTTATAGGAACGGTTAAGTCCTGTTTAGTCTTGGTTTAGTCCCAGTTTTGTCCAGGTTTAGTCCTGGTTTTGCACTGACTCAGACCTGGTTTTGTCCAAGATGAGTTTCGGTTTAGTCCTGTTTTAGGGATGATTTAGTCCTGGTTTAGTTATGGTTTAGTCTAGGATTAATCCAGTTTTGAGCTTGTTTAGTTCATTTTTAAAGCTCATATTGCCTGTTGTTTTTTTTAGTAAAGGCCATTTTACTTCATTAAAGATGGTACATAAAGTACAAAAACTAATTGGCTGAAAATTAAATGACCTTATATTATTTGTTATTTTCTTCTGTGTAAATGTCAACACTTTAATCTTCAAGTTACTTAAGATAAGATATTTCTTAGAGCTTTTTCAGGCTTTATTAGACAGTATACAGTGGAAAAGTGGCAGGAAATTGTGGAGAGAGAGCAGGTACAGATATTAGTGTCAAACCCACAATGCTGAGGCAGACTGTAGTTGCTGTGTATATGCACTGTGGGGTCTGCCTACTGAGCTATACCACGGTGAATAGAGAACCATTTCTGAATGCCAGGTCACCAGCAAAAGGCTCTAGTTCTTAATGAATTACCTGGTTAAAAAGGTAAATGAATAAATGATATGAATAAGGGTTAACTACATGCTGTGTTATATGCTAAGACTCTTTGTGATATATAACAGCATAGCTAATGTGAGGTATGGTTTTTGTGTTCATTATGCCCAGCAACACACTTCTGGAGGAAAACAAAACACTTAAAACAAACCCACTACAAACCAGTTAATTTTGGTGAGTTGATACAGTGTTTGCTTTGAATACAAAGGAACAAAATTGGTCTGGTTGGTCTAATGCAGTTTTGGCTTTCAGTTTGTCATTCTAAGAGACGCCAAGAGATCAAGATAAACATTAAATGATTAACTTCAGGTGAGAGGGATCTATACTTCATAGAAGAATGCTGTGTGACCTAATTACATCACTGTGTCACAAGGAACAATTTAATGTAGAATTTAAAGGAGTGCATTTTTTGTTACTACACTATGCTAGACAGATAGTTTTTTACGAACAAAAAGCTCTCCTGCTCATTGATAATATCTGAATGTCCTCTATGTGTAAAAGTAATTTTTCTTTTCTTGAGGTGATGTGAGGGTGGCACGTGCAGTCGTATTCCTATGAAGCTGAATCTGATCTCATCATTCCATCCATTAAAAGCTGAAATCAGTCTGAAAATCAATGTCAGCTTTATATTGTCTGCTCTGCACTTTGGGTGACAGGGCAACAAAGAGAGAGGAAGAATTGTCTGCTGCGTTATCTCCATAGATTTCCTCAGGCTGCGTCTGTTTCTGAACGCCCCTTCAGATTCTCTCAGCTGTTCCGTATACACACTCACTGTACTGCCTGCATGATTATCTCTATGCCTTCACACTGGGTTAAAACTAGGGTCAACATCACCAGTGGGCTTCTCTTGTTATTATCAAACAGCCAGAAGTGGAAAGACAAAAGCAAAAGGACTGAGCCTGAACTTTAATGCCACTTCAATACATTTCCACAGCCTTTAGAGATTAGCAGGAGAGGGGGCATCATCAGTCAGCACCTCCAACATATGACACTATATAGAGCACAAAGAGAGAAAAAAGAGGGAAGGTCTATCTAGAGACTATATGCTGGGCCTGCTTTCATGTCAACATAATGCTTTTTGCAGTAAAACAAGCCCATGCACCAGTGGCAGATAGACCAGAACATATGGAAGAGGTAGTAAAGTGGACATTAGTGACATGTTACAAAAAGTGTATATAGGAACTTATGTGTCTGAAGGGTATTGCCTTAGAAAGCTGAAATTGCCTCCTTTTGACCAAATGAACTGAATGTTTTTAGTGGCACTGTTCCAAATGGTCATGCTTTAGAGTTGTGATTAGTGCCAGCCCTGTGCGTCTGGGCCTGTAGGCAGGATACGGTTTGGGGCCCTAATTTAACAATAATTTAGAAAAGCTGTTAATGTCCTAGACTGGCCAGCCAGCCTATCTTTTTCTATTGTATATAAAGAATTATTTTTGTTCCTGTTGATTCAAGTTTGGACACCAAAAGATGAGACAAATAAAAGCTTACAAGCAATCAGAATTCAAGTGCAACATAGCAGTTTTCAATGGCTGGTTGGATCGAAGTTGGCAGAAGACATCTTGAATTACGGGTTGCCGAGCCCCTTCACTTTGCAAAAATACTGAATGAATCTGGAAGGTCATGCTATTATGTAACCACTAGCCATGCTAACTCAACCAGAAGATATCCTGCTGATGGCCTGGTCCAGCCTCCAGGCGGGTCGTGAATGAACAATGCCCTCATATCCTTTGTTTTGTTTATATATTTTTTCAACATATGCGCAACATGTGCCTATAAATACAAAACTTTGAACTCCTGACCTGAAGGATATGAATGAAAGAGGCTCTCAAGATGGCTTCACTTTGATTACAGTCCAGCTCTTCAAGAGTCAGTTGAGCTTGAGGATCCTCTTTTGCCTGCTGAGTCTAAGGAGCCTGTTTTTGCTGGGATGCACATAGTATTCCAATAGCCAAAATTTCAAGGAGATTACAACTACTACTATATACTACTATAAATGTCACAACAAGGTTAAAAAACATATCTGTAATGCCCATATAGACCTTGCTATACCTCTTTGTAAAGGGACTGTTTTCTTTCCATCACCATGTCTACTCTCCATCACATCTTTTCAAGTCAAGCATCAACATTCCTTTCAGTGTGTCCTTCTTTTCTGCTGAGCTCATGTTGCTCAAGTTGAAAATAGTTCAACTCCTGGAACACCATCAATGTCACTTCAGCCTCAGCCTCACCAATCAAACTCAAGACATAAGACCGTATTATAGCATCAACCGTGTCAACAATGACGGAGGAGAAACTGATCTGACTGTCACTCCTCACCCAGTTATTTACCATATCACTTCATTCATAATAAAATATGTGCCCAAGATGATGCAGTGTCCATCAACATGTCAGGTGAGTATGAGGGAAGTAAGTGCTGCCAACAGGCTTTTGTGAGAAAAGACTTTCACATTCAGGCAATAGAAATAAGATGATTTTTTTTAAATATCTGAAATAAAGCTCCATGGAGTTGCCCTGAAATGAACCAATGCAGAAATTGGTGTATGTTTGCTAGTTCTGGTTTGGGTAGTGTTTAAACAGTATCTTCAGCATAAGTCAACACCATAGGCATGTGGCTTCTTGATGTGTGCAAAAATCTGAAGGCAGCATTCACAGGCAGAGTTCAGTGGTGCAGTTATTCTTATTAGTATTTTTGCAAATTTACTACTTTTAGATGGTACTTCATTCAATACAATCAAGAGTCATAATCACACTTTTAAGTTGGAGAAGCAGACAGGAGCAATGCATGAAGACAAAACCTTAATTGAGTAGTTTTTGGACAACCTCAGCCTAGAAAGTTATATTTATGTCTGCTGGTCTGCAATGGTTTGTTTGTTGGTTAGTTGGACCAGTCAGTAATGGGCCAGTAGAAAATATTAGAATGTTTCCAAAGATTCTGTACCAGATACCATATACAAGATAGGAGCATTTTTGTCAATTGGCAGCATCACCCATAATGATATTTGTAGTTAATAACCATTATAGCTCAGTCATTACTCAGTATCTTTACTTCATGCAAAAGAACTGGGTTTAAATCTCTCTTCCTACAAGACATTAACTTCAATCACAGAGGGTTAAATGACTCACTAATTATTACGATGCTTTGGCTGAGCTTAGCTCTTTGTGTGCTTCTACTTCTTATCAAAGTGTATCTTTTATTGGTCCTATTTTCTACTATACACATAATACACATTGTACCATTGCTTGTGCCAGTCTAAACAAAGGGGGTGTGTGCTGACAACTACCTGATGAAAAAAGTAAGTCAACTATCTCTACCTCAGTTTACAAAGTACTGTACTGTGCTTTTAACCCAACTTACCTCACTATTCAAACATATAGCCTCAGTAATGTGGCTCGCAACATCAACATGACTGAAAAGTGAAGCGGCTCTCAGACAGCTGCCCTCTTTGACTCCCAACGTGTTGTTTACCGACCCCTCCTCTGTGGTTCAGTGCAGTGCCTCATGCTTCTCTCTCTCTCTCTGAGCTCCTGTCATCCATCTTAAAGTGCGCACTGTACTGTACTACTACTACCAATGTGACCGATGTGCTCTTATAGGTGTCTCTGGTTTGTGCCCCTGACAGGCGAGCAAATAGACCCAATTGGATGGCCGCAACTTCTCCTGACAGTGCGGACAGCCTTAATATAGTTCACTTTAGATCTTTGAGACGCGCTTTCCCATCTCACACAAACACAGACACAAAATCCTCTCTGGCTCAACATTTTCCACCTTCTTTCCATATCCTTCTAGCTGGGATTTTCTTTGCTGAATCTCTATTTCTGCAGCTCTATTGTCACCAGAAAACTCTCAGGAGGGAGTGGATCGGAGGTCGAATTCATCATCTTATTGACTGTGTAAGTTCGGCGGGTGTGGGAAAGGTT
This sequence comes from Bostrychus sinensis, assembly GCA_020698575.1. Classification (NCBI taxonomy): domain Eukaryota; kingdom Metazoa; phylum Chordata; class Actinopteri; order Gobiiformes; family Eleotridae; genus Bostrychus; species Bostrychus sinensis. The sequence continues at coordinate 23,897,253 of CM036251.1, forward strand.
ACAACAGCACAAATCAGATTCACAATCAGTCATCTTTGTGGCGAGAGCATCAATAATGTAAAACCCAGATGAGGAATGAAACTTGACATTTTCAGGGGTAGGACCTTATGTGCCAGAGTGCATTTTTTCATCAGCCTTGATGCACAGTTGTTCTAAAATATTCTGTAACAAAGGTTAATACCACTGATGGGACACATGAGTGAATCTTGGACAAACCTCATTGCACCCCAGAGATCTGTACCAATCGCCCTGATCACATTAAAACATCACACACACGCACACACAAACACACACACACATACGTCTACTAGGGCATATTTTCTGGGTCTACACAGCCAAGACAGAGAAATTGTTAAATTTGTATTCATTCCATATGCATGAATAATACTATTGGTATGTATTAGACTGATAAAAGTTTGATGCATTTGCCGGCTGTTTGGAAAATATCTCAAAGTGGAGCACCAGATGCACAGTTCTATCTCTCATAGCTATATGCAGCATTGAGATCACAGAGGTCACAGGAGTCCAGTATTCACTTTACTTTCAAAAAATCTCTCAATTATGTTAAAAATGGGAGAGTTAGACTTATTTAATGATCAGCTGATGTCAATACAAGTCTGTACATCTAGAGGACACTGAAGCAACTTCTTTTCAGGCTTATGTGGTTTTGGCAGCATAGTTAGTACTGTTGCCCCACGGTAAAAAGGTTCATTTCCCAAACTGGGCAGTGCTTTCTGTGTGGAGTTTGTATGTTCTCTGGGCGGACTGCCTTCGGGTACTTTGAGATTTGACCAGCAAAGAAACAGTGAAAAAATACGTCTTGCTGTTTATCTGTCCCTCTCTTCACTCTATGAGTCAGAGAACATCTCCACATCTGTTTGTCAAAGACTGCAGCAAAAAAAGAGGAACAATAATGACAAGGCTGAGTCACGTCACTAACCTTTCATCATTGTACTATGGTGTGGGTGGCTCCCACAAATTAACCCAGGACATTAGAGACATCCAGTGGGAAGTGGTTACTCCTCTAACCTGGTTTTACATGAACTCTTTCCTCCACAGAAAGGTAACCTGGGAAATGTACAGGCATCCTGCCTTTTGAGTGTTCCTGTTCATCCTGAGTCACATAAAAGCAGAAATCCAACCTAAATGTTATTAATGTTAATGTTATTGTGTAATGCAGTATTTTATTGTCACTTTTCATTGAAGGATATTGCTGACTTTCTTGTATCTTGCCTCAAATGGTTGATCCCGTTAGAGGCAGTGTGATGTGGTTCCTCTTTATCCCACAAAAAGAGCATTACAATGGCAAGATGGAATTATATTAGGCTATTGTTTCAATGCAAAATCATAATAGTGTGTATATTTGCTTCACATGTTTATTTCGTTTAGATGTTAATTTAGAGCTTGTGTGGATTGTACATGATACCACACACACTATAAGCCAGATGCTGTTTTTACTAAACACATGGACATAGCAGCCTTACCTTACCAGAGCACCCTTTTGCTTTGTTGCTGGTGAAGAATAAATGGGGCATGAGGGTAGGAGACTGGGGTTCGATTCTCTGACGGCCAAAACCACATGGTCTCCTTAGTGCTAATCCCAAGCCCCGCTAAATGGGGTGGTTTGCATTAGAGGGACTCATAACCTAAACGTAATTTTCTTAAATAAGCCATATAAGCAACACCTATAAAATAAAACCTGCAGAATGTATGGAACAGATGGTCTTTTTCCAAACTGACCTATGATTGGGGCATGTCCCACCGGGAGAAGGCCCCAGGGAAGACCTAGGACACGCTGGAGGGACTACGTCTCTCGGCTGGCCTGGGAACGCCTTGGGGTTCCTCCAGAGGAGCTGGAGGAAGTGTCCGGGGAGACGGATGTCTGGGTGTCCCTGCTTAGACTGCTGCCCCCGCGACCCGGCCCCGGATAAAGCGGATGAAGATGGATGGACCTATGATTGGCTAAGGTCCACAAACAATCAGATTTTCAAACACCTTTTTTCTTCCAAACCAGATGCCTCTCTCTCTCTCTCTCTCTCTTTTGCTACATAAGCAAAATGATAAAATGACACAATAGAAGCCAAATAGCTTAGTCCATTTTCAACAATACCCATAACGGTAATTTAGAAATATGTCATACCGCATGTTTCACATCAACACAACTGACCTATGGGAGAGGTACTGCACATAGCCAGTGTTTGCTTTGACAAACTGGAGAGTGAAATGGGAGCATGACTGCAGTACAGTTGCTGCTGGCATCTAGATTTTCACAGTGTGCTTGTTATTCTGCCAGTCTCTGATGCACTCAGCAAATGAAAAGGGAAAAGCAGAAAGCCGCATATGTTAGTAATAAAATATGTCATGGGCTAAATGGACATCTACCTTCTCGATTAGTAATCTGTACCATATGTGACTGGTGCAGAAGGGGCCTGAGCTAACTACTCAGATTGTTTAAGAGCAGATTTCAGAAGAGCACAAACACTAGATGTGAAAAATTGTTTTCTTCAAGACCTTCAAACCTGTCTCAGTTCTTGGATTATTGAACTTGTACTTGATGTGCTTCAAGGAAGACCTACTAAATATTTGTTCTCAACTTACATTTTGTAACTTCAAAACAAAATTATTCAAGCAGAAGTAAGTGTTCATCAAAATTGTTTCTTGATTAATAGTAAAAAGCATTGAGTTGTAACGATAGTACTTACCGCTACCTCCACTTTTGATGGTGCTCCTACTATTATTGCCACTAGTGCTACTACTACCATCACAACATAGTAATTTTTTTTTTTTTTTTCTTTCAGTCTCTCCCTTTCTTATTCGGGGTTGCCACAACAAACTAGTCGCACAGTAATTTGGCAGGGTTTTTACACCGGATGCCCTTCCTGTCGCTACCAGCCACATGTCTTGCCCAGGGACACAACATCAATATGCACTTCGGACAAGATTCGAACCGGCTGGACTAATGCTTAAACCTCTACGCTACTGTCACCCTAATAATAATAATAACCACCAGCAAACACACTATCACACACATTCATACAGGCTTTGGGTTAGTGGGCAAGCGTCTGAGCTAGAAATACTACTAACAGCAATGCTACTACTGCTGTTATTCCTCTAAAATATACTCCACCTCTGGATACTGGATGTAATTTTTGGAAAAGTTAGTATTAATTATTGACACACATATGTTAAAGAATTTGTGATTAATTCACATATGCCCATATTTTTATTTTCTATACAGTACAGAGGTCTATACTGTGTGAGCAGAAAAAGTCCAGCCTGGTGGTGCAGAGTGTAGTGTTTGGCACCAGTTTTCACTCAGAAAGCCCCGACACTCCAGGAGATGATGATTGTGGATGAATGTGGAGGCAGTGTGTCACAATTTGCATGTGTCTGTCGCCATGTTTCACGAGACAGACTTCCTGTTGAGCCCTGCCACGTCAAGATTGACAGAACTATTAGACGCCTGCCAGACATGTAGGACAGGACAAGGTTACCTCCACCGAGCCAATGATGGAGCTCATTACTGCTTCGCTGCTCTAATTACACCAGGAAAATGAGGATTATTATTATCAATCAATATCAATCACTACTACAACAACTCCGGGTTAAAAGAAAGTGAAAGAGATGGACAGACTCATGCATGTTTAGGATATGCAGAGGCACACCGGCGGTCCGAAGGTCAGAGCTCGGGGCTCTCATGGGAGGTAATGGGATCTCAGTCCAGTGGAACACAATCAGAAGAGCATCAGCAGATTCCCTGCCTCCTGCCGCTCACACAAGCCCCAGGATGTGCTTTTGTCTGACTTTCGGTTTGGGAAGATTGAAGCGTGTGTAAAGATAGCAATATAGTACAAAGAGGCAATCTTTCAGTAGAGTAAAAGTGTTCAAATGTGGCTTATTTGTATGTACTACATGCTTTATTCCTGTAGACACTGACAGCCAGAGTTAGCAAGACAAGCCAGAGCAATTTAGCTTTTGTGAAATAGGTCCCTCTATTTTCTTTAGAGCCATCTAGTGAAATATTCACAAAGAAATTGTAAGCTGATTATGTGGTGGTATTTATTCAATGTCTCCTCAAGTAGGTCCAAAGGCAGTTTATCTCATCCACCAAGAAGATATATTTACAATGGTTTGTTAGTCATGTGAGACAGAAAAAGTAATGGTCAGATTTTGATGACATTTTCAGAAATGGTCAGTAATGGGCCAAGAAAGAAATATTCAGTTTTTGGTATTTTATTTTATTTTAAGATTCTGTGCAATTGCAAGATATGGCCAAATGTACTGACTCCAGCCACAAGACGAGGTCTTATTAAAGTAGATAAAGCAGATTCTTTAACATTGAAAGAAAGGTTTTGTGGATCAATTGATAGAGCATTTACCCCTGAACTAGAAGATCCCCAGTTTGAGTCCAGGTCCAAATCTGAGTACTATATCTTTGCAGGACATAACCAGTGTCTCTTTGAGTTCTTCTGCATCTTTTGGTACAATCAACAATTCAACTTCACAAAATTAGACTAATTCTTTAAATAGAATGAATATAAGTGTATCACAGGCCCAGCCAAAACCGACAATTTCATGAGACATGAATACATTTCCAAATGTAATTAGCAGTGAAAATATATACCAAGCACTGATTTATTCTGAACTCCTGGCAGGTAATTGCTGCATTCTGCAGATGTTGTAACGCTCAAACTGTAGACTACTCTATAATTAATAACACCGTTAATGTAATCAGCCTGATTTTGGTTTGTTCCAAAGCATTTAGCCAACCTGTGCCTCAACAGGTCTAAAAACTGTTCTGAAATCATAAGACAAGTTCTCAGGAACAAGTATTGTTCCAAGAAGAAAAACCTGCTTGCTCATGTAACTGTCCTGTTGTTTCGTTGACGTGTTTGGGCACATCTGAGCACAGCCAAAGGGCATTCTGGGACTTGTGGGAACGCAGTTATGTGAGTGACGACTAACCCTATATCATTAAATATAAAAATGCTCTGAAAATGTAGTGCAGACGGTAAAGGTCAACACTGCACTTTGGCTTAAAACCACCAGGCACTTTGCAACATATTACTGTGTGTACCAGCAGTGATTAAGGCTAACCAGTGTATATATCAATACATCCAACTGTAATTATGTACTACAGTAAAAGTATATGTTTACTTCATGGGAGCGCTGGCATGTCGGGGCCAGACTGTTTATGTACTCCTGCCACTTGCACTATATCGGCAGTGTGTTTGTACAGCTGACGGAGGCATAATCGTCATGTATGGGGGAAACACGCTTCACGGAAAACTGAAAGAATAGAACGGTTTGGGGCTCACGAATGCTGGGGAAATTCCAGACATGTTCACAGCCTGTGGCTTAATGTCTACAGAAATGGATTAGTGAAAACTGCGGGAGAGGTACGAGACATGAGCAGCTCTGATGATTCAGGGGAATATTTTGAACTTGTGGCATACATTTTAAAGCTCAGAGCTGAAGATGGAGGTAAAAGCATGGATTTTCTTGCTCAATTTGTTAGAGTACTACTACTAGTAGAGTGCAAAATTCTGCAAGATGTTGTTGGAAAGGCTATGAGCAAATAATGCACTGAAGTACAAAAATACACAAAATTAATCAATTAATGGGCAAACAACTGTTGTGTAAGTTTTTGTCATCTGCTTCTCTAAATATTTTACCTTGTACAACTGTGTTTGCTTCTCCTGTAAAGTTATCATTTATCACTTATGCTCTTTAGATTCTCAGCCCTCAATACTGGCAATACATTTACTATAAAATTGAGATAATTGTGGAATGGCATGGTCGAATACTACACTCACAACTATCTCTAAAGTTCAATTTGATGTCAGCCATTAGTGTTTTGAGGTTTTGAATTGTGCTGTTTTACTTGGAAAGGCATGCGGTTGTTGTGGCGGTGGTGGGAATGGCACCAGAACAAAAATGTCAACTAGTGTGCTTTTAAATCCCAAATAATTTTACAATATGAAATCCTTCTTTTTTCCTCTACTGTAGTTTTTTTTTTTTTTTTTTTTGGCTGCTAACTGTTCGTAGTGCGGAGCCTCTCATCTTCCCAGGCCGTGAGGTGTGGTACTACCTGGACAGACACATTTAATTACAGGGTAGAAAATTATCTATCACAATACAGTCATGCCAATGGGCAATTTAGAGTCATCAGTCTCCCCTTTTGTTCTGGGGTAGTGCTTTGATTGTACACTCCACCTACACTTTAAAAGGACTGTGCCGGTGTAAGGGGTGTGAAGTAGGTCCACCTTTTCCTCATAAAGGGAGCTGACAGAGGCATAATGAGGTGAGATGATGTGAGACCACTCAACACTGAAAGGGGCAACTTGTAGAAACCTGGTGTGCAGAGCTTCATAATGACCAAAACATGGATAGGATACTGTGCAATTAATACACTATGTTAATTACGGTTATGGTTATACTGTGGGTTCCTGGTTTGTACATTATGTATCACAAATCATCTACACTTTGTGAATTTCCACAGTGCTCTCCTTTTGGCTTACGCATATGTTTAACAGATGTTATATATGGGATGTTGGTCTGACTGAGATGATATATGTTGGCAGGAGAAATTCCCTAAAGTGTCTACCAAATCATCCAGTAAGGCATGTCTTCAGATGGTAAAAGCAAGGTGAACAGCCTGGGAAATAAATTTTTAAACAGGAAAAAAGCATTTTTGTGCAATGTCAAAATTTGATTTTCCTGCATTACTAACTTGGCGAGATAGTGAAAAGAGTAATGTGCAAAAGTTTCAGTGAGATATGAATAGGTATGAAGAGGCATCAATAAATCTTTCTTTTTTTTTCCTTTAAATTTTTGTTATGAAAATTTCAGACAGACAAAATGATTAATTTTAGTTTGGCTTATATCAGTGTTTTAAGAGATTCTGTACCATATTGAGATACAGATCAAAGATACTATCTTCACTCACTACAAGAACAAATTATTCATTTTAGTTGATATCTATATCATTGTGAGATATAATGGTTTTGTGGCTCATTGAAAAAAGCATTTACCCCTGAACTAGAAGATAAAAGTTGAGTCCAGGTCTAGGCACTATATGCTTATTATTGCAAGATAGGATCAGTGCCTTAATAGAGGTCTACGCTCTCCAAGTGGGTCTAGTTTTGATTGATTTATTTAATAAAATGTATAATTGTTAATATTATTTTAATTTGTAAAGAACATGCACCTTTTTGGCTCAAACTTTTCAGACCATTTCTTAATAGGATTGTATAGCAGTTATATACTCTTGTACCCTTTTTTTATCAATAACTCAAAATATTGTATTGGAAATATTTCTGTGATATTTTGACAGTAAAGAGAGCATCATAAGATTTCATTTGATATATCTCAATTTTGCCAAAAATGTCCTTTAGATTCTCAACCCTTGACATGTTCTTGCAGCACTTTGCTTCAATTTTCTCAAAACATTTTTAACTTTTGGATTGTTCCTATGTGTAAGCAGACAGAGCCACTTTCTCTGTGTTATCCACCAATAATTTAATGTTGACACTGAAACCAACAGAACGTTGATACAAAACTACAGACTTTATATTAAGATCTTGTTTTTTTCACATATGTCAGAGTTTCTCAAATTGTGGTATGGGTACATTTAGTGGTACTCAAGATTCTCTGGGATTTTCTAAAGATAACACAATTTTAAGAAGATAAGATTAACAGAACAGATTTAAATTTAGTCCTGATTGTAATTCCGGTTTTAATCCTGCCCAAATAGAGGTTTGATGTGTAGACCACCACTTCAGTCCTGGTTAAGTCCCTAAATAGTCCTGGATTTGGTCCCAGGCTTGACATCACTATTTTTTGGTTCAGATTTAGGGCCATTTTAGTCCTTTAAAGATTGGACTTGGAGAGCCAAATATTTGGATAAACTGTTTTTCTCAAATGCTAGGGAAAAATGCATACTTTCACTTAAATGAGTGACTTGTCCCACTGCTTGAAGGTAAATTGCTGTTATTTAAAGTTCACATATGCTACTGACAAGTGGTAACCTAATGTGCACTGACTCAAGTCCATTTCTTTCACTCTTCATGTCTGCTGACTTCACATACCAACAGTCAGTCCACATTTCATACTCAACTTAAGACAACTGTAGACAGGTGTATTCTGGCTGCCATTTTTGTTTTCCAGTGGGATTTGTGCAAAGCAGGTGAGATAACATAGTCCCCCCAGTGGATTAAGCATCTTGTTAACACTGTATGCCAATGTGAGACAGCACTCTGGGTTTTCGGCATGATCTGAAAATCGGGCTCCCTTGTCCCAGTTGATGTAAAGTGATGCGGGCATAGGATCTCTGTTATGCAAATATCTTGGAATCCGTTTCAAGTGTGCATGAAGACAATGTGCCTGGACATGTGGGTATCAAATGTATCACTTTTCTGATGCTTGTGGTCTCCCCAGTGCTTGGCTCACATCCAAAAAAAACACACACATACACACCAAAAAAAATGTTTTCATAATTTGCATTACCAAAACAAAATAATTTTTCCAGAAATAATTGGACTCTAGGGCTGTGAACAATGAGAAGTGAGTTTGGCCTAACTAATCTACTTGCTGGTACTTGTTTGCTCCCAGTAGTTTCATCACTATAATAAGAAATTGAAGTCTTATCTGTCATTCTTGGCTTCTCTTATGGATTTCATGCTTTGATCCTTGCCATCTGTGTCTCTTTCTCTTCCTCTCCGTTACTTCCCAAGTCAACATCATGAACAATTCATTCTTCAGCATTGTGATCTATTGTGCAAATGGTTCTGTGGCAGCTTTGTTATACAATCACAGGCAAGCAAAAATACTAGACTAAACAGCATAAAGGAAAATGTCGTGTGGTTTAATCCAAGGTGATGTGTCCTTAGGAAAACAGTGATCTATTTGTCTGCACTACATAAAGCTACAGTAACAATAACAGATGGGCATACATTACAACAACTGGACATGGCACAGTATATAGCTGTAGAAACGGAGTGAAAATACTTTTTTGGGTCAACACTACATTAAAATAAATTGAATCAGGATTGGTAAGTAACTTCACATAGCCTGCAGGAACATTTGTGCATAAGATAACTTTAAAATAAAAGTCTGCAGCCTCAAACGTTTAAGTGGCAGAAGTCCAACTGGGTCACGTTAATAGTGGCCCAATGCATCATTATATGCTACCAGCAGTATCTTGCATAGAAAACATGTAATATACAATGGTGGACAGAATATCTGTGCATAAACTATCCTGTAACATACAATGTCAATATCTTTCCTTCCGCTGTCACCACAGGAAACCATTCTTCTCCTAGTGTGTAGAGATTTACATATGGATCTGGCATAGCCCTTCCTGACACAACCCTCTCTGTTTATCCAGGATTGAGACTGGCACAAAGGTCCACTGGTTTCTGACCCCTTGCGGTTGGATTTGCATCCAATGTCTGTCAATCCATTTTCTACACCAAAGCTATTATTACGTGCAATAACAACTTGCTCCTTGCAGTCAAACAGCTGGTACCATGTTTTGACATCCAAAGTTGTCCTGTTTTTGCATACCCTAAACTTATTTGTGTCAACATGTAATGCATACCCACTGTCTTCTGATGCAGTTCTGGTCCAATTCAAGTTATTAGATAAGAAAAAGCAAATTTGTGTGGCATGGTTTGTAGTCTTTGGCATTTTTGGTGAAATCCTGTGATGAAAATGTCAATTGCAACAATGCTCTGAAATATAACTGTGCTTCTCCTTCTCCAGTGGTGCTCATTTTGTTTGATCATGGGCAGTTGCAGAAAGAGAAACTAACTAAGAACTTGAGGTTCTATAGGGCTATTTTTCAAAGAGAGACATTTGCAAAGAGTGCCAATTTGATGCTGCTATACACTACTAAAAAATTGTCCATTTTGTTCAGCTGTATTCAACTTTTTACACAATGTAACTTTCGCAAATCAGTAAATTATTCAAAGGCAAAGCATAATGCAGACAGATGTAACAAAACAAAAAAAAACGCAGGGTTTCTGTGGTTGAAATTGTTAATGTAGTAAATCATTTCAGTGGAAAGGTCAAGCATTAAAATTAGACCAACCTACAAGATTATATGGCTGCTGCCTCATTTGTGTCGAGCGCTGAGTGAAATCACTGAAGCAGAATAAAAATTGTTTGTCAGCATAAATGTTGATGAGAATTTAAGTGAATTATTACTTTAAGCACAGTGCGCAGCCTTACCCATCTGCAATGCAAATAATTGAAGCTGTTTTTTTGCACAAGTGCTGTTGTGTGTTTCGTATAATGGCTGCAGTCAATACACCACAGCTGAATGATACTAAGCCCAGCGGCGTGCATCAACAACACTGCATAAATGATAGGACCTTAAAAAAATGGCTTGTGAAAAAAACACCATTGGATCTATTACAGCCACCGCTGCTGCATGCAGAATTAACTGTACTCTATCACCTGTCGTACTCATTTAGTCAAGTGAACACAACTCGGCTGGGGCTCTCCTGCTTCCTCACCGTACCAGACGCCGTGTCACTTCAGCATTTCTCACTCGCCTCCTTCCTGCCTCGCAATTAATCCCAGATCCACTCCTGCTGCTCAGTCTGAGAGCGTGTGCTTCCATGCTTCACATGTGTGTCACAGGGCTAGATACTGTGCGAGGGTTTCCCGAGCACCACACACTAGCACCAGTAAAAGAGAGGAGGGAAAGTCAGCCATGTTTTTGACTGATTTTAAGGTATTTTGGAAGAGTATCTTTAAATGAGTACACATATAACTTATATAAATTATAAGTAGAGGTCTCTTGGTGGCTCACCTTGTAAAGCATGAAGTGGAGGGGCCTGGGTAATATATAACATTTTATTTCATTAAAAATACAAAAATTACATCCAAAAACACGTATCTGATTATATTTTAAAATGCAAATTTCCAATATCGATATTTTCGATATTATTGGTAGTATGCTGCAAGGTTTAATTAACTGTTCATAGTTTTATTAGCACATAGCAGATGCAAAAAACAACTTGCCATTTTAACTTTTCTGAGTGCCATTAAAACACGCCAAAAACATCTCAGTTTCTCTCCCTACAGCGTCCTCAAAAGTTTTGCACTCTCCAAAACATTTCAATTATATTTTGCTAGTTAATACTACATTTAACAGCTGCACCTTTTACAGTTGCCATGGTTACAGCTTACTAATGTCCAACAGGTGCAGGCCGATCAAAAAGAAGTGCTTAGAGGGCCATCTATTGTAACCATGGGATATTAAGTGCAGAAAACTTTAAGTAAAAGTTCCAATAATATTGCAAAAAAGTCAAAAGCTAACCACTGCCTTGCGCTGATATTTATAACATAATGGGGGCTACACCGGTACAGAGTGGTACAGCTGCAGTGTGAACTTAAGTCACTCCTGTCTGCTTTTCTCCTGAGCATGTGCACACCAGGCTCCAAAAAAACAGCACCACAACACCAGAGAGGGAACAAAAGAGGTGTGAATTCAACTCCAGCCACACTTTTTCACCCTCAGCGCTTTTGTAGTAGCCACATTGCTGAAGAATAGTGATGGGTCACTGCATGGCAAATATGAGAGTGAGCGTATAGGCTTCTCTGTCCATGGAGAAAATTACATATCCAATGTAAGAAGAAATGCATTAAAAGCTTCGGCTGCCTTTAAACGTCAACACTGAATGGAAAATCCCTTCTTAGTTTAGGAGCGAACTTGAACAGTCAACAGGTTTCCACAGCGCTGCAATTTAGCTTTTCTGCGAGCCCACTTTATTTCAGTAGGTGATTTTTTCCAGAATGCCTCTTGGAAAGACCCAGTGAAAGGATATGCATTTTACTGATGCAGATAGCAAAGAGCAGCATGAAAAATACAAGTGAGGAGAGCACAATGCCATGCACGGAGCAGCCTGACTTGTCATTCAAATTACCTCAAATTATCCGCCAACAGTGTTATATTTCACATGCTACTGGCAACGACGGCAGAGAGACGCACTTTGAGCTAGTGTTGAATTTCATTTGAGGTTATTATCAGGGCAGAAGCGTCGGCTGCTCTGTCATCCGTGCATGAGTGATGAGCGATAATTCATAACAAAGCATTGGCAGGGAGGAATCCAAAAACATTTTACTCACATTAAATATAGAAAAAAGAGAACTACAGATGGAGAAGGCAATGTTTGTGTGAATAAATACTGTGAATTATTGCTCACAGCAGCTGCAGAACATAACCCCCGCCTCCCTTTTGCTTATTGAGACTAGATACATGAAGGGATATATCTTCTAAAATAGTAGAGAAGGATTTAGGTCTAGTAAATGTCTTTAGGGTTATTGAGAAGATGATACTAACAAGGAGGTCAAGACTGAAGGAAGATGACAAGAAAGACCAAGGTCAGTCTCGAGCACTGCCTTCATTCATCTTCTAACACTTTTTCCTGTTAGAGGTCGCAGGGGACGGGAGCCCATCCCAGCTACTATGGGCTTAAGGCGGGGTACATGCTGGACAATTTCCAGTTGCCAACATTCATTCACTGCGGGCATTTTAGATTCACCAATGGACCTATACAGTATAATCATACCCACAATCTCCTTGTTGAGAGGCGCTGGAGCTCTGCTCACCACTCTGCCACTGTTCACCTCACTAGTTGCCTTGTACGCACTTTATACACGTCAAGCTTTTTTTTTTTTTTTTTTTTACTGTGAAAGCAACTATTACTGTTAGAGGTTGTAGAGGGTGGGAGCATATCTCAGCTACTTTGGGCCTGAGGCAAAGCATATCCTGCACAATGATGGAGGGCACACAGTTAGAAACATACACTAACAAACAACATTCACTGTGGGCTATTTAGATTTACTGATTCTCCTATATGATTGAATCAACAGTCACCTTGTTGAGTGGCAGTGGCACTAACCACTCTACCATTGTCCACTCCACTAGATGTCTTGTATATATTTAATCCTCTAAGTAAGTGGTTCCCAAAGTGGAGTCTGGAGTCCCATGGGGGTCTGTGAAGGTACTGCAGGGGGCCCCCAGAGGGTGTCTATATTTCAATTCAGTCTCAGTCTCAATTGATTCTTTTCTTTCATATAAAAAGACAATTAGTCAATGAAAATATGAAGTACATTAAAACATTAAATACATAAAAAATCAAATTTGAAAATAATTACAGTTATTAGCCAACAGTCAGTGTTTTGTGTAATGCTTTTATAAAAGTATATGGAGAAAAACCTGAAATAGCCTTTTGAATAAAGGGAAGTTCTATAGTTGGAGATCCGTGTGGGAATTTCAGAAATTTAAGGGGGCCATGACACTCTTGACTTTGGGAATGGCTGCACTAAGTAATATTCTAGTAGTCAAGCATTTTTTCGCATTATGTAACACGTAATTTTTTTGCTCACTTCTAGGTCCAGAGAAGTACTTCAGAAAAGGCCAGGTTGATAAATTATTTGAAAGCCAACTAGCCTATATGCCCAGACTTGAAAGAGCCATCATTGCTGCGCGCCAAGTCATCTCACACCTAAAGTGTGATTAGAAACCTGTCCTCAGGGTGGTACGGATCCCCTGATCTCCAGTTCCAAGATTTTCTGTGTGACATTAGGGAAATCAAAGAAATGCTTGTGTGTTCCGCAAGTGGTGGGAGCTAGAAGAAATATCCCACAGTGGTTTCCTGTTCGGACAGGATCCCAGTGCTGCAAACACGGGAAACCCAACACCCACCATCACTATGCACACAACACTGAGTCAGACGTGGAGAGGACCCTGACATCCTGATGTACAGTGTGTGAGTGGGAGGCCTGCCATATGCTTCTTGTACCTAAGCGGATCTGTGAGCAGCAGTAGGTGAGAATAACACTAGAGCACAGAACAATTATGGATCTGGTGTCAGAGCCATCTTTTTATAACTACAAGCTAACTTGCAAGTTACCTGATTTCTTTTTCCTTGGATTGGAGAAAATCATCAAATATTATATTGCAATAGAAATAACCTGGAAAGGAACTAGATTTTATGATGGCATATAGGCTCCATTATTAAGGATTTTAATCTTCTGGCACACTCCAATAAGGGACGCTCCAGTTGGCTGTTAAATAATGGCTGGGGAAGTTAGAGTAAGTGTCCATTTTAGCACCAGATACTGTATGTCTTGTTGCACAGAGAAAAGTGCAATGTGCTAAAATGTGCTAAAAAGAAAAACACATATTGGAAGCAAAGGGAAGCAAAGTAAAACTAAATGACAATGCAAGATGTTAGTTCAGATTTAGGCCCAGTGCATCTAACACAGTTCTCATGTGGATGTTAACTGACTCTTCAGCAGACTAATTTTACTGTATTCTTTGAGCTGTTATTGGCCGAAATCCATTCGCTGAAATACAAGAACTATAGATACATTTACCTTTTACTGTTGCACATAGATATGAAGCTGTATTACAACACATCATGGATTTCTTGTTGTCCTGTTATAACTTTCAGCACAACCTTCTTCTCTGACTACTCCTAAAAGCATAACATTGTTAACAGGAATATGGAAAAATCAGTCAGAGCTTGCCATACTTTTAATAACTACAAACCAACTTTTCCAAGTAATTAAGTCCAGTGCATCTAACATATAACATGGTGTTCTAAAGTGCATCTTAATTGACTCGCCTGTCACTGCTTGAGAAAAAGTACACTCATTATTTTTAACTACTTAAGCTAAAAGGAAAGTGGGGAATTGTCTTTTGAGGAGGAGATGCAATATTATTCATAAAGAAAAGTCAGCGTTTGCATAATATGGAAAAATCACCTCAATTACTACTTGGCAGAGAGAATGGATGGCGTTATACTGGAGTTCAATTTGGCAGGCACTGGCTCAGTTAAGGTCAAGCTACTCCTCAGATTGACTGGCTGTTTGGTTTTAGTGGGAGAAAAATGGTGCATCTTGGCCTTATCAGTCACGGCGGAGGGTTTCCTGAGCCGTGGACGTCCCGCTGTCTCAGCTCAAAGACATGTGCTGAAGGACAAACACTTCACCAGCATCAAACTTCTTCTGAACTCGTCCCAGGATGACCCAGCAAAACTACGCCGTAGACGAATAGCAATTGCTGTTTGAAACATGCACGCTACGCTCACACATCACAGACTATAGGCGGTGGCATTTCTGCAGCCTGCGGTAATATTGTATGTCTATTGTCCACACACTATAGATGTCTCATGCATCTTATTCTATGCAGCAACGCACCACTGAACACTCTCCACACCTTCATCTGCACAGGCGGAGATGGACTGAATGCCAAGTGGCCTTAAAACATGCCATTTTTACACTCAGCTCCAGGCACTTTTGGCCTGTACAGTGAACTCCAGAGGCATGTCATGGTGTAATTTAGACTCACTCTTTATTTAAAGCCCTAATATACAGGATTCCCAAGCGATCACGTTTTCATTCCTTATACTGTATTTGTCCTTATTGACAATGAATCTTAATCAGATTTAAGCTTTCCATTTAAGTAAAATACAGCCACATGCCATTTTGCAACTATCTTTTTATTCATTCAGTGTGCATTCATTAACCTTCTTCCACTTATTGGGTGACTAGAGCAACTCAGCAACTATGGGCCTTAGGCAGGGAACACCCCGGACAGTGGCCAGGTTTGCTTTCAGATTAATTCACTCAGGCAATTTAAAGTCACCAATTCTCCAAACATGTCTTTGAATGATGGGAAGCCGGAGAGAAACCACAGTAACACTGGGAGGACATGCCAAGTCCACTCAGAGACATCTCACAAACTCCTTGTTTGGGAGCCAAGAGTACTAACCACTCTGCCACCGTGCCCCTCTTGGTTTATAGACACATTTACCTTTACCGTGCCACACTGTTAAGGGATTTCTATAGTGATTAATGTTTTGTTTTTGTTTTGTTTTTTATGAAAATATTGCTTGTTATAGCTTTCAGCACAACTTTCTTCACGGGTAGCTCTAATATCTAATATCTAAGCATAAGGTAAAGTAAGAGGTGTAGCATACAAAAATACACTACATCAGTTTAACTACAACTATTAAATTTAAGAGATTGAAAACTGTCTCTACCAAATTTACCCAGGTTCATTCAACGTTGCTCTTTTATGCACTAATCTCTGTCCCAAGTCAATAATAGCTCACTTTAATGATGAAAAACTTTTTGCTGTTGTTATATACTGATCCTAATGTTTAGGTTTACTTGATTCAATTCAAGCTGCAAACTAAACATGTAGTCCCTGAAGACTGTTGCTTTTCATCACTTTTTTACATCTGAGTAATGTTTCTGCATTTCCTTTTAGTCACATTAAAAAGTAGCAGATTTAAATATTACTGGATGTAACAAACAAACAGGTGCACAGATGTTTCTCCGCAGCTTTAGGACAAATGCAGACTGCAATAAAGCACTTCTGTGGCTTGTGTCGGTGATTCATCACCAATATGTCTATCTAACTTTCAACATCTCTGTTTGTCCGTCTGTCTCTCCTTCTCTCCCCCACTCAGTAACTCACTTTAATTCACATCACTCTGCATAATGCATGATAGCACACAGGTCCCCCAAGGCCCCTCATTACGTAAACCTGTTGCAAGAGGAGCCACAGCAGCACTTTTACAACATCCATCAAAACACGGCCAAGTGTGTTTTAGAGAGTGCCGTGATGTATTGCCCGATAAGCAGTGGTGAAGTCTGAATACAATTACACTACTTTGAAGGTGTACACAGCAAAAACAGCTATTTCTAAACAGGCCAGGGTGAGGAGCAACCAGAGCGGTATTAAGTGTGCATCCCAGTGAAAGAGCTGAATACGATAAGTGACTTCTGCAGGGCATCAGTGTAAAGAGGTAGACAGGGAGAGCCCTTTCTCTGTGAGCAAGAGACAGCAGGACGCCAGAGGAGATGGGCCCTGCATCATCATGGTGAGTATAAAAACAGAAATATAATGCCTCTAGAAGCAGAAAATAAAGTCTGTGATGGCAGGAAAGGGGTAACCTGTGAGTGAACCACAGTGTTGTGAAGTCAGTCATCAGCTGAATACAGATCTCAGTCAAAGCTGAGTAATTCATGACTGCCTTAATATCAGCTTTGAATATGGCAAGGTTTCTGAAAAAGAGAGGAAAAAAATGTTCTCACTCAGATTATGGTAGTAAAGTACTTTGTACACAGTAGCTTCTGAGGGCCAATATTTATGTTTCTTTTAGAAGGGCAGCTCATTATTTACAGTGATGCTAGTCATCATGGCATTTGTTATCTAGATATGCCAGATGTGAAACTGAAGACTGGCTGTGTAAATGTTTGGTATCATTGATTCATCACTTTACACTGGTGTCCTTCAAAAGAAGGAAAAAAGAAGAAATAATGGTGTAGCATAATTAAGTTTTATTATAAGCACTTGGAGGAAATTATGTGAGGGAAAAGTCGATAAAGTGAATGAACCGTGAGCTTTTTAAATGAGCGTCTGGATTGAAATGAGAAGATTCTCTGACTCACCGCTCGCGCTTTTGCCACAGATCAGGTGTTGCCACGGCTGCAGGGAGCCCCATATCTCCGCGTCACCATTGATGGCCTGCTCCAGGACTTCCACGGTAAACTTGGGAATCCCGTTGTCCCTCTCCAACAGCGCACTGCGCAGCACCCGTGCGTACACCTCACGGAAGAGGCTCTCCACACTCGCGGCCAAGTAGATGGCAGCGTGCTCGTGGATTCTCACTGCCACTCTGCTGTCCACCATCCACCTGAAGAACTTACCCACGTTGAAGACTAGCCCGCAGCGCGCAGACTTTCCCCGGCTAAACTTATCCTCCTCTGTGCTCATGTTGTACAGGGACAAGGCACTGAGGGCCGCGCTGATGCAGCTCAGCGACACGCTCCACGACAGAACCATCTTTATGGCACTTTGGATCTCGTATTTGGTGCATTTGGCATAACGCAAACTTAAGCGCTGCGCCTCTTTAGCGACCCTCACCAGGGCCCGACTGATCAGCACTGACAGCCGGTGCAGGACGTCCTGCGGAGGGGTCGGTAAGCTCATCTCCTCGTCCCTGCTCAGCGCGCTCGCCACTTCCCCGAGGCTCCACGGCACATCCTCAAGCTCGGGTAGTTTAGCGCACTGCCCGCTGCACTCCAGGATCTCGGTGTCTTCGACCAGGACCGTGTTAACAGTGTCCAGACTGTTGTGTCGACTGTGCATCGAGTCGGTTAAATGCCAGTAATTCCCCCCATGCGCCTCGGAGCAACACAGCGACGCACTGGAAGATCTGAAGGAGTCCGCGGCTCCACCATAACCAGAGTCGAGCGTCAAATCCTCCAGGGTCCTCGCTACTGACTTGCTACTTCTTGCCATAACTGCACTTCATAGTGTAACGGAGGGCTTGGGGGGAAAGTGTGGATAAATATTCAAAAAGGTAAAAATAAGATGCCTCGCAATGCACCTTGGAACAGCAGTCTGAGTAAGTCCTCATAGGGCTGTTAAGTAAAGTTAAGGAGTAGTGTGTCACTACAGTATCGGGCAGCAGCGCAGTCCCTGACAGATGGGGGCGGAGCCGTGCAGACCTGTGAACAGCTGTCAGCCAATGAGCTCTCAGAATGAAGAAGCAAAGCGCTATAATTGGACGATTTACAGTACAGATGGAAAGCTATTCATGTTTCCATTAATAAAGCTTATTAATAGCCGTATTGGCAGGGTTATAGGCTATTTTTTATTTACGTAAAATGTGAAAAGAAAATGTCATTCTATCGTGACAAAAACATTAATTAAATGTTGGCTGACGGAGCCTAGTCTTTATTACGAAAGTGAAGGGTAATTATTTGTACAAGTGACTTCTTTTCAGTTTTTGAATAGCCTGGTTTTTCTGATCATCAACCACAAACTTTCTGCATCCAAATTCATTCCCCAACAATGTGTTCCTTTGTGTGTTCTGTTCCAAAACGAATTGGACGCTATTAAAAGATTCAATATTGACAATATGCGTAATAAGGTAAGACAATACACTGGATGTTGCATGTTTATAAGACAGGTTCCCATGAGGATCAGGCTGCTTTCTAGTCATTTTCTCAGGGCTCATGTCTGATCGTAACATGACTCAAGAGCATTAATAATAAATTGCATGCATAATGGATCCTTCTCTATTCCTCAAAGGGGCAACTCGTTGAAAAGACCTGCAATACTTTCAAGGTCACTCGGTGGGATCGCTCTGCAGGTCGAAAGGATGCTAAGCTGTAGTCCTTCCTTTATTCCGCCAGTGTAGCAGCCTGTATGTGGTAAAAGGAACTGCTTCGACACCTGCTTCAACAAAAGTAAACAATCGTTACTTAAAAAATTAAAAGGTATGTTTGAATAAATAATAACCTAATACGTTTGCTAAACAGTAACTAAAATCGTGTCTGTATTTAAGTAAATTATACAGAATATGGCATACTCTTTTTACTGACATTGTAAACAGAGTTAGAGAATAGATTGGACGCACTGGCGGACTTTTCCTGCAACAGGCTTTTCTGGAGCAAGCACGACCCCTACTGTCTGCGTTTGTAAACTTCACCACCAATGTAGTGAGAGTCGTGCATTTATTTTTTCATATTTTGTAGGACATATTCATACGTCTTTTTTTTTTTTTTTTTTTTTTTTTTTGTAATATTATTTATTTATATGCCGTTAGAGTTAAGCCTGAAGCAAGACAGCATTCTCTACCAATACAGTGAAACCACCTAGATTAAATTAAAAATCTCCCCTTAAAGTCTAATTTACTCCCTTGGCTTACAGTGTGTGTTGATGATAAGTGAGTGCTTTAATTAAACTAAATTTACTTAGAAGGCCAGCGCCGTGTGTCAGAGCAAACAGCATTTAAGCAAGGTCATTTAAAATGAGAAGCTGAAAACATATTTTTCAAGTAAATATAATTTTCATGTACCAAATCTAATCTGAGCAGAGCTGTTGGGGCAAGAATAAGATGTAAAGGTTCCAATACTTATAAATGCTTTTATGAAATGTGGTACAACAATAAAATAAATAATACAAAATAAAAAATAAAAGAAATTCCAAAGTGCATTGTTATAAACAGAGTTTGTTAGCACCATATGAAAACATCCCAGGTTCCCCGTGTCCCTTACACCAAACACTCCAAATCAATATACCCAATAATTAATCACAGATATACTGTATCTTTAATCAAACAAATCCAGCAGCATTATCTCCACAAATGCATTATCTTCTGGCCAAGGACTACTATATCTCCTGTTGGACGACATGACACGGGCCCTTAAACGAGTGGATAATGTCAAATTTTGCTGCACTATTGAATGTATAATAAGAAAGTAATAAACCTTAGGAAATATTGGCCAACGCGAGCACTGCCATCTAGCGTTTTTCCAAAATAACTGCAAAAACAATCAGTGTAAATATGTGGCTAATTATTTTTGAATTACCTAAGCTCGAAGCCGTTAAATACAAAACTTTATGCATGTTTTTTTATTGCTAGACCTAGCTCAATTAAGTTAACTTAAATTATTAAGTTCCGTCAATAACCTATGGAAGCGCATAGTAGTCACCAAAAAAATAAAAAAATAAAATAAAAAATAAAAAAAATCTCGTAATTACGAGAAAATAAGTCGTAATACGAGAAAGTTTTTTTTTTTTTTTTTGGTGACTACTATGCGCTTCTATAGTAAGCTAGCTGGTAGTTTCCCGCATGCTAAGTGGATAGTGGATGATAAGTGGATAGCCATTTAAGCTTAACTGTTATAAAGCCCAAATAAAAATGTATCAAAATAATTGATTAATTGACAGGAATAATTACCTCAATTAGCCTACTGAGGCCCCTGGGGGGTGGGGCAAAACTCTGGCCACTTAATATTACGCTGCGATGACGGGCGCCATTCAATGTCCTAAAGGGTAGGTTGATCTTTATCTCATAATTACGAGAAAACTATCTCATAAATAGGAGAAAAACTATCTCGTATCCCTTTTCGAGATAGTTTCTGGTAATCACGAATTTTTTTTTTTTTTTATTTTTTTTTGTGACTACTATGCGCTTCCGTATATTTAGTATGGTATTTATAGGTAATTGGTTTACTTTGTTATACGCTTTGATATTTAATAAAACAATCTTGTTATAAAATTCAGCATCTAACTACATAGTCTACAACAGGCTCTATATGTAGCCTATCACAAATTTCTGTTTTATATAATGTAACGAAGCAGTCATCGATTGCAATTAATTTCATTCTGGGTTGGGCGGTGTTACAAATATACATCAGAAAAGACACTCACACTGAGATCGCGGTGGCCTGTAGAGTAAATCGAGCACACCCCACAGAGCCCATCCTCGCCGCCCTGCATGTGTTTATCCGGGTATTTTTTGGGTCTCCAACGTAACTCAAACTGTGTCGCTTTTAATTTGTCTTTAGCAAAATATTTTTGTAAATTTCTGACAGAAATACAAACCCTTAGATAAAAGCTTTACATACATTGTTAAATACTGACTCCTAACGCTGTTATATGGCAGCCGTGTCGACCTGTAAACAGGGATAGGAAAGCACATTATCGAAACGTGACAGTGAAAAGATTGTATAACAGCTGCTTTCAGCCAATCAGCGGCCTCCATTCTTCTTGCGTATTTTGTGGGTGGCGATGTTGATACAGAAAGGGACGTGTAGTATGGCCGACGGGATTACCATCCTTGATCATTTCATCTTGTTATTCGAGGGATCAGAGAGGTTGGATGTATTTTAACTTTATCAGAGCCTCACCGAAAACTAACTAATATTTGCGTGTCGTCTAATGTTGTAATTTACTGCTGCGGGCGTCTCCCTGGTCGACAGTTGTATCTCACGATACTAAAACAAGCCTCCCGTCGCTGGCAGCTGCTAAACGCATATATTGCTAAATGTAATGGGGTTACACCTTTGATTGCAATCAAAAGCTAGATTTGTGGTTTCATTAGATTCAGTTTTATTTGCTTTTTGTTTACAGATGTCACTATTGTTTGGTAGACACAATTTTGTTGAAAAATTAATGGAGCGAGGTTAAGAGTAACCAAATCTCAAGCGCCCTCATCCGAAAACCTATTTATTTTGAACGTAAAGGGACCCTTGAGTTTTGGGTATTTAAAGCATCTTCAAGAGAACATCTTTGGTGGATCCCTGGACCTTTACCTCCCCCTGACCCTCAAACTCATTAAGAAAGACGGCAAGATGGTGGTCAACACCATCCACTGGTTCAGAAAAGGATTGCGCCTACACGACAACGCGGCTCTGAGGGACTCCATCCGTGGCTCAGACACCCTCCGCTGCATCTACATCCTGGACCCCTGGTTTGCAGGCTCCTCCAATGTGGGAATCAACAGGTGGAGGTAGGAAGCTCCACCATTGCACTCCATATGAGAACAATGTTCATGATAAACACATCAGAATTATTACTATGACTGTTATGTCCATTATTTATGTTGCAGGCTTCATCACACCTAATCTCTTAGTATTTAGACCAAAATTTCCTCTGTAGTTTTTTTGGATAGCTATTAAAACACAGGTTTGGAATTCAGATTTTACCATTTCTCTGAGTGATAATTATTACCATCTAATGTTGTTGTTGTTTGTTTGTTTTTTTCTTTTGTTTTTTCTTTTTCTTTTTTTCTTATTCTTATTCAAAATATGGTGGGTGATGATCAGTTCCATACAGCTTTTTACACAATTATACCCTAACACCACCATCATTATCAGGCTGTTTGTCTATGATTGTCATTCCACAAGGGCATCTAGAGCTTTCTTTATTGATTTTTACTTATTATTGTTTATTTTGACATCAGACAGTTTACAAATACAGAACAGGTGTAAAATATATTAAAATCTTTGCTGCCTGCCTGTAATATGACTTTTGCCTGTTTTTCGCCCTGGGTAATGTTTATTTTTGCACACAAGTTAATGTTCATAAATTAAAGTATAAAGTCAAAAGTAGTCTTTTTGCCAATAGCCTCTTTTACATTTGCAGTAATGCATTAATGTTTTAATCATCTGCATTTATTTATAAATGTTATTGGACATAGGTGGTATGAGAATTTAAATTTTTTTATTTCTTGCAACTTCATGGTGTTTTTAACCCTGAGCACCACAGTCACCCCCCACCCCTTTTTACGCTGATGCTCACTCATCCTTGAATAGGTTTGCGAAATTGGGTCAGTGTGTTGTGAGAGTCATTACATCATGGATCTCACAGCTTTGACCTACAATAAACACATACCCCACTTCACCCCTTAGTGAGCAACACACACATAAACTAGGAACTTTCTGTAGCTGCACACACCCACCTATACTTTCACATTTTACTGAGTCAGTGTTATTTTTACAGTTTCATTCATGAAATGCACAGATTTACAGTATCATTACTGCCTGTCTTGGGGCATGAAGTAGTTATTCACCAGCTTGAACCATAAATACAGTAAAGATCATAGACTTTTATGTTGTTTGTTTGTTTATAGTTTTTCTGAATCTAATTCAACTTAAGCAGCACAGTTACTTCATGGTAATTAAAAACATTTATTACGTGACTGTCATTGTCATGAATCAAGGACTTCAGTTGCATTGTTGGTAAAAGTTGTTCTGTATCACTTAGTGTTCATATGATCATCACCATTGTTTCTTATTATAAGGCATGAACTTTTTTCTTACTTATAAATATTTTAGCACATTTTTAATATAATAATGATTGTTTTTGTTTTTCTAAAATACAGGTTTCTTCTACAGTGCTTGGAAGATTTGGATGCCAGTCTCCGTAAGCTCAACTCTCGTTTATTTGTCATCAGAGGTCAACCAACAGATGTCTTCCCTCGCCTGTTCAAGGTTTGCCAAATAAAATTATTATTAATCATTATTAATGCAACTGTCTACTCTTGTGTTTTAGAATGCTATTCATGTGATGCATGTCATGTTCCTTATTAGTACATCTTCATGTATTTTAGGAATGGCAGATCACTCGTCTATCATATGAGTATGACTCCGAACCATTTGGCAAAGAACGTGATGCAGCCATACAGAAACTTGCCACTGAGGCAGGAGTGGAGCTAATGGTGCGAATCTCACACACGCTCTACAATTTGGACAAGTGAGTAGCTACTACAGATTATACTGTATGTCATGTGGCCGCTGGGTTTTGGATTTCTGTGTTCAAAAATATCCGTGTGTCGTAATTTACAGGATCATAGAGCTTAATGGTGGTCAGCCTCCTCTCACGTACAAGCGCTTCCAGGCTCTCATCAACCACATGGACGCTGTAGAGCTACCCGCGGAGACCATCACTGCTGAGGTGATCAAAAACTGTGCTACTCCCATCAGTGACAACCATGACGACAAGTTTGGGGTGCCATCGCTGGAAGAACTTGGTAATCATTCTCAAAAATAAATGTGTGATAAATAATATTACCCATTCGTGTGCTGAAACTGAGCAACAGTTTTGTTGTCTTTTTAGGTTTTGAGATAGATGGCCTCACCACAGCAGTATGGCCCGGCGGAGAAACTGAAGCCCTCATGAGGCTAGAGCGGCATCTGGAAAGAAAGGTACACAGGTTATATGGCATTGTAACAACTCCTCCTGTCATTTACTCTTCTGATTTAATAAGCTTCTGATAGTTTTATCATATTTTATAACCACATTTATAACTTTATTTCCTTTGTAGGCATGGGTGGCAAACTTTGAGCGTCCCCGTATGAATGCCAACTCTTTACTGGCCAGTCCCACGGGCCTCAGCCCCTACCTGCGCTTTGGGTGTCTTTCCTGCCGTCTCTTTTACTTCAAACTCACTGATCTTTATAAGAAGGTAAGAAAGGCAGACATTAATGTTAATGTGTTTTTTTAATTTGTGGGTACAAAATGAATATTCTAATATAAAGTAATTTTTATAAGGTTAAGAAGAATAGCACACCGCCACTGTCCTTGTATGGCCAGTTATTGTGGAGGGAGTTTTTCTATACAACAGCTACCAACAATCCTTGCTTTGACAAGATGGATGGGAACCCTGTGTGTGTCCAAATTCCGTGGGACCGAAATCCTGAGGCTTTAGCCAAATGGGCAGAGGGAAGGACAGGCTTCCCCTGGATCGACGCCATCATGACCCAGCTGAGGCAGGAGGGATGGATACATCACTTGGCTCGACACGCTGTGGCCTGCTTTCTGACCAGGGGAGACCTCTGGATCAGCTGGGAGGAAGGCATGAAGGTAATACATGAGAAATTAGACATCTCCACAATATAAACAGTTGTGTAAATGAGTCCACTAACTCTGTGTTGTACAGGTTTTTGAAGAGTTGCTTTTGGATGCAGACTGGAGCGTAAATGCTGGTAGCTGGATGTGGCTGTCATGCAGCTCATTCTTTCAACAGTTTTTTCACTGCTACTGTCCTGTAGGATTTGGACGACGTACAGACCCCAACGGTGACTACATCAGGTTAGTCATCATCCATTTAAATTTGATTAAGCAGTGTTTTGTTTTTTCAAAATGTATGTTTTTTTCTTACCTTTTACCCACTGTAGAATTATAACTACATATGCACCAGATAGCTCTATAGGTGACTCGCACTCTTCCAGACATTGTCTTATTATATATTTTCAACTTGAACTGATAAATAATAGTCGTCATTTGCTTTTTAGCTTTTAGTTCTGTAGGTTACAAGTGACTATACTCAACTTTCTACCACTTTTTGTGTGAATTTGCAGGCGCTACTTGCCCATTTTGAGAGGCTTCCCAGCCAAGTACATCTATGATCCTTGGAATGCCCCAGAGGATGTACAGAAAGCAGCTAAGTGTATTATTGGAGTCCACTATCCAAAACCAATGGTGAACCATGCAGAGGCCAGCCGCATCAATATAGAGCGAATGAAACAGATTTATCAGCAGCTTTCTTGCTACAGAGGACTCGGTACTACCACATAGAGTACATTTACCTATTTGTAGATTGTATTATACTCCAATTTTGATAATTTTATTTGTGTATTACAGTAACTGCCATTGCTGGTATAATGTTGTTTTTATAGTTGTCAGAAACTCTGGTGTAAGACGAGTTCAGTATTTTCATCATTTGTACTCTCTTTGCATTATGTTACAGGCCTGTTGGCTATGGTTCCGACAATTCCCAACCATGGCACAAATGGCAATATTGTCAACACTGGATGCAGGCAAGCCCCAGGGAGTTCATTTGAAGACACCTCTACACAGGAGGGACCATCCAGGACAGGTATTTTGAGTGTTGACATGTTGGTAATGAGACACTTGACATCGAAAAATG
Organism: Bostrychus sinensis; assembly: GCA_020698575.1. Lineage (NCBI taxonomy): Eukaryota > Metazoa > Chordata > Actinopteri > Gobiiformes > Eleotridae > Bostrychus > Bostrychus sinensis. The sequence continues at coordinate 23,923,511 of CM036251.1, forward strand.
GTATGACAGCCTTACACAAGTATAGGCTCGTGACATCCCTGAAGTGTATTCAAATATAGCCTGTTGCATTTTAGGCTGACAAAAAAAATCCTGCATTGTGTCTTAAAGCAGAGCGAACACAATCAACTCAGAAAAGACGCCATGAAGACACCCTGCCTGAAGGTAGTTCGAAGTCCTGGAGACAGAGCAAATAGTGTCTACAGGAGAAACCAGGTGCTCTATTTGTGGCACAAGAACTTTTCGTGCAGAACCCTCAGTTACTACTACAGAGCAATAACAGGAAGCCATACCACAAGGATACAGTTAAAGCTCTTGAGTTCAAGTGTTCGGACCACAGAACTGACCAGGACTATGAGCCAAGTGATTAGGACAATAACAGGAAAAGAAATCCACATTTTAAGAAGGTAAATGTACTCTTTGACTGATTGAACAACAGAAAATATTGGCTCTTAAAAATAAATTGGAAAAACAAGTATAGTACAGTATAGGCTACATTTGTGGACCTCATAATCACTCATTAACCACTCCCAGGTCAGACAAGAAACTGTTGGATGTACCTGTGCTGCTGTGTCACTGAGGCGCTGTCAAAAGTGAATTTACTGTAGAGAAACAGAAGGTTAACAGCAGAATTGAATGATCGTCATGTAAAAGTTTGCAGAGGTCACACACTGTCTTCCACTGTACAGGTAAATTGACCTCTGTCCACCACATTATTTCAGTCAGTTTGATTATTTTGCCATGACATGGTATAGGACAGGTGTAAGATGATGTTTATTTACAGTAGTGATTGAATTTCTAACAACGAGGGAGGTTTTCACCATTACACAACTCCAAAAGAGAGAAGGCCTGGCTACATTTATGTAATTGTTTCATGTTAGGATGGTTTCTCATGTTCATTCTTTTCCTCACTGATTTCCAGATCATATATGTATCATAACCAAACCAATATTTTATCTGTTACAGTGGCACACATTAATAGCTGTTTCAGGTTTAAAAAAAAAAATCTACTTAATCTATCTAAGCATTGACCTTTTTATTGTACAAGCACTATGTGTCATTTAAATGCCATATACTCTAAAACTAGTCTAGGCCTTCTTAAAACAAAAGATGGCTTAGCTCTTCTCTGACCCCACACATGACATCAACAATATGTCATACGTTCAATTTTCAGCATATAGGCAGAGGTTATATAGAGTACCATAGAAGCCACAAGACATCTGAGGTGTTGTGAGGTGTCTAAGAAAATGTTGGAAAGGTTGTAACTTTTGTAAACATTTGTTTCAGTTTAAAACTTTTGTATATTTTGCCATGGGACATTTGTAAATATTCTTAACAGCTCTATAAATGCATGTCCTTTTGTCTTGTGGTTGTAAATCTATTATTTTTGTATAAAAATAACCAATTATTGAATGTGCTTAAATGGCAATAAATAACTAAATATACCATGCATGTATTTGTTGTGTATTTCTGTTACTTTGATGAGAGCAGTATGTAAAATGTAACGAGTAATAAATCAAATTATTAACTCTGATAACCAACCATATTTCTAAAGAACGCTGCTGTAGTGTTAGTAATTCAGTCATGGAAAGACTCATTTTATAACATTAAAGCCTAGATTACAACACCTTTTATGTTCTGTTTAAAGAAATCTATTAACTTGACAACGCTGCCACCTAAGTCAAAGTAATTCTGATACACTGAATTTGTTGTCATACTAAAACTAATGCGTAAATAATTGGTGTGAGCAGACCACGTTGCTTTCTAATCACCAGGTGCTGTGGATTAGTTGAACTTGCCCGTTTTTTGGATGCACTGAGGATCATTCGTGACCAATAGCTGTTGTGGGTTAGTGGGCGGTGACAGTTCAGCTCAAACTTAAATAGATGCCACTCCGGCCATCCGGGGCTGTTCCTGCTGCAGACACGGACCTCCAGGGTTGTGTGTTTTAGAAGATGGAGGTGGAGAAAGCGCAGAAGAAACCCGTGCGTCTGATCGCAGCTGCCTGCAGTGGCCTGGGCATCGGGAAGGACGGGAGACTCCCCTGGCATTTACCGTGAGTGAGAGACACGTGACTGCGTTATTGGGTCCAGCTGGTTGGCACGCGCGGGTTGTGTGCTTAGTGTGTTCTTTTGACAGTAGTGTGTTTGTCTAGAACAGGCTTTTAAAATGTAACGTTGTTCTCGTGGGTTCCGGTGGTAGGCTAAAGATTATTGTGAATTACTGTGCATTACGAGCCTGATAATATCTGTTTTTGTTTGTTTGGTTTGTTTTTTTCAGGTCTGAATTCCAGTACTTTGTTAACAATGTCACAGGTGTGTCAAGACCAGGTAGGCCCCTTTTTGTCTATTTTAACAAATAGACAAAAAGTAAAGTATCTTACTGTAATATTGGTTACTACATGCAAATACTAGCAGTAGGATGGTGCACAATACATTAGTGGAGCCTCCATTCATTCAAACAAACTCTTTCAGGAAAGATTAACATGGTTGTTTGGGGCAAACTGTGCTGGTATTCCCAACCAGAAGAGACATTCCCTTTGGCCAATGTGTTCCATGTGGTGCTGAGTAAGACGCTGGAGTAAGTAACAACTGTTTAGCTATAACAGGGCATGTGTCAACTGGTAGTTTGTTTATAAACGTATATATTTACAGGACCCCTCCTGAACATGTGCACTTTCTAAGTAAGGACTTTGAGAGCGCAGTGCACATGGCCTCACAGCCGCCGCTCAAGGACATCGTAGAGACCATTTGGGTCGTGGGTGGGACACAGGTTTATAAGGTACAATATTCCTTAATTGAGTAAAATAACCATCTTTAGGATTAGATGTCAAAATTTCTACTATAGGCACTTCATCAGGTGGTTGGTGAAATTAATTGCAAATAATACAAGCATAAGAAGAACATGGCGTAGGATTGAACAGAACCCTCAAATGTGCTCAACAAGTCTCCTTAAAGAAAAACAAATGTTCATAAATAATCCGCATAATTATGGAGTACAAGTCAGAAAATCAAAGAACTGTGCCTGAGCTAAAATGTCCCCTTAAAAATATGTCAAGACAAAACTGCAAAAGTGCACAGATATTTTCCAAATGATCAGCCTTGAGTTGGAGACATTTAAACATTTAGTACAAAATGTGTCCCCAATAAGGAATGTTTTACCTCAGTACTTTTGAGTCCAAAGGCATGACTAAATCAGAGTATCAACCATGGATTTGTTTAGTGTGCCTATCATTCAACATTTTCAACTTTTTCAACTTCAGTTTATGCCCTTTACTCCAGTCTGTCTGTAATTTATTTTCAAATAAACTATTATTCTGTATATCCATTACCTTCTACTAACCCTTATCAGTATTTCAGGTCCCAGATTAATTAGCCACAGTGAATTGGTAGTGTGACAGTAGAGGCCTCCATTCCTACAGTGAAAGACATTTATCTGGCACTAATCGCTATCAGGATCACAAGAGCTGGGGCCTTCCTCAGCTGACTCAGGCAATTAGGCACAATTAACTTTTAAATATTTTTTTTTTCTTCCTGTATGTAAATGGATGATATAACTTCAAAAGCACAACTTGTTATATAATTTACAATACATATACTTCATAATACTTCATGTCTCTTGTTGTTTGTCTATCCAGTTGCAATCAGAGGCAGGTTTATTCAGTGTCCATTGGTACTGTCCACTGGAAATCCAACTTGAAGACAATTTCTGTGAAAAAAAAGTCTAAATTAACCTAGTATTTGGTTCTATTTTAGAACCAAACCAAATTTAAATTAATATAAATTACTGTCACATAAATGTGTACTGCAGATATTTAAATGGTACTATTGATCTTAGGATGCTATGATGCACCCGTGGTGTGACTTGATTTACCTCACTGACGTTATGGCCTCGTTTGAGTGCGACGTTTTCTTCCCAGAGTTTGACAGAAGTGTATTTCAACTACAAGACAAGTAAGGGTAAACTTCTGTGTTTATTAGGTTTAACTACCTTATGATCATTACAGAGCATATTTGTTTACCATTTTTCTTTCCTCAAAACAAGGTTTCCTGGTGTGCCAAGTGAAATTCAAGAGGAAAATGGGATACAGTACAAATTCCAAGTGTTTAAGAAAAAGGAAGGACATGTTGAGAACCATGATTGAGAGTTTGTCCATTTATATAAGGTGCAAATCTTACCATTTTTAAAGCCAATTTTCTGTGAGTTTTCTCAAACAATAGTCTTAACTTTGTTGGCTATAATCTTCATGCCACACTTAATATATTTTATGGTCCTGTTTGATCTCTGGTTGCAAGTGTTTTAGCCGGTTACTAGTCTGTGCTGCCATCTTGTCCACCACCTCAGTCACATACCAGCTGCAATGAGAATATACTTGTTTATGACTAAGTCCAAAGCCAGAATCAGCCTGCGTTCTTGGTATGGCACCAGCTCTACGTGAGAGCCAACATGGCAGATGGCGATGGCAGAATGCCGTGTGATATCTGTCTGATTTACTGAGAAGTCTTATGTCGTATTGTAAATTAGATCAGTGGGAAGTTATTGAGAACAAATTGTTTAAAAGAACATACTATGAACTTGCTAAAATATAGTACTGAATGAGACCCAATTGCCTTTTTTTTTTTTTTTTTTTTTTTTTCCCCCCCATTAGATGGAGCTGAATGTCTATTGTGCTGTCAAATGTGTGAAAGGCATGACTACAGACATCAGTGTCAGTTGCCAGAATGTAAGGTTAACAAATAAAAACCTCTAAATATAACCTCAAATTGCCTCCCATGAATTAATGTGAGCGTCTCTAAGTGTCAGCCCTGCAAGCACTGGGTTATATGGAGTAAATGAATTAAAGGGGTACCATAGCAATCAGATCATTTTAATTCTGGGGGGGTAGTGTGGCTCTGACTAGATAAGATATATATATATATAATATACACACAAAATTTGGAATTTCATGCCATGTACCAGATAACAGTATGAAAAGGTACCTTCTTCTCTCCAGATTCAGTTCATCTCTCTCACTCTGTTTCACTGCTTCACTTCTTTGCTCTAGAACACATGGCAAAAAAATGAAAAATAAAAGTCAGCAACTGTCAGAATTAAGAAAAAGCTTTTGTTCTAATGTTTGACACAAAATGATGTACCTTGATTTGTACTGTTACTCTCTCCAGCGGTTGCGCCTGCTCTCCCACTCTGATGCGTTTCTTTTGAGGAGGAAGAATGCAGTTGTTGTCCTCCTCCTCCGAGAGCCTCCTCTTTCTTGGCGGCTCAGGACACACTGTGGAAATAAAGCAGCAGTAGCACTTGCAGAGGTCGAGGGTGGTGAGGAACCTGGCTCCGCCCATCTTCTCCAGCAGGTCATCGATTCGATAAATGTAAGAGAAGTGTCTAATTCACGTCAGCAGGTAGGAACAGTTCATCCGTATTAACGAGAAGAGCAGGGGTCAGTGTGGGTCCATGATTTGGACCAGGAGCATAGAGCGGCCCTCACTGGGACATTACCCACAGTGAGAGAGAGCATCATTCGTCAGCCGTCCAGCCTCCTGCAATCAACCACAATATAGAAACGCATTTAATAAAACTGCAACAACCTGACTTTTGAAGCCGTTTTTGGTAAAGACGACATACCCTCACATGGTTCTGAAATCTCGCAAATCCCAGAACGACTCCAGTGCGTGTTGCTTCTGTCGTTCTTGTCTAATATTACATTTTACATTAGAAGTAGGTATTACATAGTAATGAGTAATAACAATGTTAAACATTTACCATCACTTCTGTCAGGCCTCCATGAATGTGATGTACAGTACTGCAACGCACACTCTGAGAATGAAACACTGGAGTCACAATCTGGAATACACAAAAATTAATGTTACAACCGTTACTGCTAGGACGTTTTAAAAAAACTATTATCATGTCTTTGAAGAGTAAGAAAGAGACAAAATTACCAGGGATAAATCCATGGGGCGCAAGGAGGACTTCACGGGTGTGGTCTGCCTGGTCCGGGGATCAGAGTGCAGTTGAGTAGAGAGTACCTTCATTTGTACCGTTACTCTCTCCCGTGGTTGTGCCCGCTCTCACACCCTGATGCGTTTCTTCTGAGGAGGAACATTGCAGTCGTCGTCCTCCTCCTCCGAGAGCCTCCTCTTTCTTGGCGGCTCAGGGCACAGTGAAGAAACGTTACCAAAGCGGCAGAGGACGGACGTCAGCATGTGACCGTCAGGATGGTAGTCTGTCACTCTCCAGCGGTTTGGTAACTTAGTACCGTCAGGCTGGTACACAGGAGAGATGACTCTGGTGACAATCTTGTCCTCTATAGTCACTCTACGAATGCAGCAGTGGCGGGTGAGTCTCAGGGAAGAGAGAACCTCGGAGTGAGCGGGCATCTGTAACGTCTGAGGAGCAGAGGGCGGGGTGGGCCGCAGCAGACCGGCAGGCTGGTCCAGCAGAGCAGAAGGCCTGGTGTTCTCGCGCTGCTGTCTGCCAGAGAAGATCGAGAACAGGTCGACCTCCTCATCCAGCTCAAAGGGGGAGAAGAGGGTGGTCGGGCGGAAGAAGCCTCTGTAGGGGACCCTGGGATAGTCTGAGGAGCCGGTGACCAGGTTGTGGTACAGGCTCAGACAGGTGTCCTCCATGGAGCTGATGCTGGGGCTGCTCAGAGGACGGTTCCTCAGGTTGTGCACGACCAGCTGCAGGACTGAACAGGGCAGTGGCAGAGCAGCTACGGAGAGAAACAAGCACTGGTCAGAAAGACCGGAGCACAGTTTGAATGATTTATCAGCACAAGACCACATCAACATCCTCTTAAAATGTAGAAATAGTATGTAAGGATGAAAGAATTGGTAAGCCGCTGAAAAATTTCTATTATCCAGTTTATGTTATGATCACTTGACAACCGTATAGTCATGACTGTACAAAAAAGTCATGCAAGTAAAGATGGCAATCTGATCTTCAGACAACTACAGGCCAAAAATAACAAAAGTCAATACTCCAATGAGTGTAAATGCACGATGCAGTAGGCCAGCTTTTCTCTGCTTCAATGTGAACAGACAAATCCTACACACTGAGACACTGAATTTTATTAACAGACAAGGTGCGGAGAAGCAAATGAGAACACTAATAATATTTACAGGTGTGGCATGTGACCCTTTTCTGGAGAACAAATCAAAATAGTACAGCGCGCACGTGACCAACAGTCATGACGTCGTTCAATTCTTTAAAGTTTTCCTCGGCGCCATCTTGGCTCTATACTTTCAATGTTAAATTCAGCAGGTTTTGGCACTTCCAAAAATCACTCTAGCTTCCACAATTTCCCAGTTTTTGCAATTTGTACATCTTCCGCAACAAATTCACAAATCATATCAACAGTTTCCTCAAAAAAAATTAAGTTTTTGGGCTGGTATTTATCAAAATCGGAGTAGTTTTTTTATTTACCATAGCAGACACCCAGTCCCCTAATACCGAGGGCCAGCACGTGAGTCTCGTGTCTAAAACCAGCAGGAGGCATAGCTGAGCTGGAGATGTGAGACTTTTCGGTGGAGTTAAAGAGTTTTCACTCAGATAATGAAGGGTTTTGTGGAGAGTTGTGTGGTCTGTGTCGATCAGTTCGTCGCTCGAGTGAACAATGAACTTAAGAGAACGTTTACTGCTAATATTACCATGACTACTACGTCCTTCATAACGTGGGGCTCCCTCAACACAGGCCTAAGCGTTTATCATTATTAATTAACAAACTAGTGCTGGTGTATCTGACACAATACATAAAGAGTGGAAAATAACAAAGATCAAACGCATTTTTTTTAGCCTATTAGGCTAAATGTCAACAAACGTTACTTTTGTACGTTTTAATCTCTCATCGATAAAATAAAAATATTAAAGGTTTTTTAGTAAATAGCCAATTTTTCAAGACGATTGCATTCTCTAGTGGTCTTTGCTACACTTAGTTTTAATTTGTGTATAGGCGACTACAATTTGACACTGTGAACTGTTCAAACCAGCTAGGCCTACTTTTACCACTAGGAGTCAGCACAAACCAGATTTCCATCTAGTCTAGTAGTGTTATGTTCACGTCCTGCTTAAACAGGTGCTGTTATGTCCTGAATATGAACACTAGCATATCCCCCTGAACGAAGTATGACACTTTGACTAGTGATTTTTAGGTTTAATGGCAGTAAATCCTTAAACCGACCAGTAAGAGCTGGAGAAACACAAACAACCGTGGGTAAATACTAAGTGCAATACACAAAACAAATACCTTGACACATAGGATAGAAAGACAAAATTACCAGCAATATTCCCTATCAAACCAAAAAAAACCTACCTTGTGCCTCTTCAGAGGGCTGGCTACAAAAGCCATGTTTATTTTCCTCCGTTAAACTTTCTCGTTTTACCGTCTTTTCGATGTCAAGCGAATTCGCGGTAAAAGCGCTACAACAGGAAATACTTCTTCAAAATAAAACAGGAAGTCACCCGTAACCAAGACAAAATAATACTACATGTCAAAATAAAGTGTCAAGAGTGTTTCTCGCAAATGTACGTCATACTCTGGGTTATTTACATTACACCTTTGTTTACCTGAGATAACTCCAGCAAGCATTTTTTTCATGGTCAAAGTGAAAAATTGTCAGTATTATTATTGTTTTTTATTATTATTATTATTTTTGTTTCCCCACATATTTCTTCTAAATTCAAATCTTGAGAAAATGACACATGTAGATGCAAGACAGCAGTCTTAAGTTTCTTATATCAATGAATCAACCTGATAAGTCTAAGATAGCTTTATCATATAACCCGGAGTAGTCCACCTGGGGGTTGTGGGGCAAGTTGTCATATACAAAACCTCATTTGTAAACCAGAACATTACCTAGTTCACTGAATAATATTCACATTATTAAGGCAACATATCTGACCGGGGTTCAGTCTTACAACAGTATAATCACTAAAACACAATTGACACCTTTACCTTTTGTAGGTACCTCTCTTTTTAATGCCCATGGGCCTGAGCAGAAACCATAACTTACAGTTAGGTCCATAAGTATTTGGACTCTGACACAAGTTTTGTTATTCAAGCTGTAAACCCAAAGTTGTTCAAAATACAGTTATATAACTCATATGTGCTGAAGGTGCAGACTCTCAGCTGTAATTTGAGAGTATCCTCGCCGGAATCGGACAAAGGGTTTAGGAATTACCCTTCCTAAACCAAATTACTATTGAGCCTCTTTTCCAGAGTCTCAAAAGTAATTGCACAGTTGCTTCAAACGCTATTTCCTGAGCTGGATTGTAATAAGAGTGACAACATTCCCTGGTCTCCACTACTTAGTGGCTGTTTTTATAACTTATGCCAAATATACAGTGCCGTTGAGTGCCCCAGTACATACATTTTCAGGAGGGAACCAGCAAAGTCCCACTGAGATGACCTATTGTACAGGTTTTTGATGGTACGGTCACCAGAGGACCTGGTGAAAACCTAGGCAGGCCTGTGGGAATATGCAACCTCCACACAAAGGCCCTGCTTGGTCCAGGGTTCGAACTCAGAACCACGACTAAACTACCCAGTATAAATAATGTCTATTTTTCCAAAATAGATATTTTGCATTGTTTTTGTGTAAAATCATGATTCCCAACATGCCACTATCTGCTTGTACTGATACATTTTCTTCGGTCTATTTAATAATACATATAGTCATATATACTGACTTTAATAGTAATAAATAAATATTATGAGGACAACTTGATGAATGGTTAAATTTGGTAGATTTATTGCATTTACACCATAAGTAGTTCATGTTAAAACAGTGCAATCTGCACTATGGTTATAAATAAATGCAAAATAAAAGACGTATATGAGTCCATTTCATGTCAGCAGGAAGACACAGTTCATCCGTATAAACGAGAGGAGCCGGGGTCAGTGTGGGTCCATAGTTTGGGCCAGAAGCATAGAGCGGCCCTCACTGGGACATTACCCACAGTGAGAGAGAGCATCACTCTTCAGCCGTCCAGCCTCCTGCAATCAACCACAATATAGAAACACATTTAATAAAACTGCAACAACCTGACCTGTGGAGCCGTTTTTGGTAAAGAGGACATACCGTCACATGGTTCCGAAATCTCTCAAATCCCAGAACGACTCCAGTGCGTGTTGCTTCTGTCGTTCTTGTCTAATATTACATTTTACATTAGAAGTAGGTATTACATAGTAACGAGTAATGATAATGTTAAACATTTACCATCACTTCTGTCAGTCCTCCGGGAATGTGATGTACACAGTACTGCAAAGCACACACTCTGAGAATGAAGACTGGAGTCACAGTCTGGAATACACAAAAATGAATGTTACAACCGTTACTGGTTGGATTTTTTAAAACCAGCGATATGTCTTTTGAGAGTAAGAAGGAAGCAAAATTACCTAGGAAGAATCCATGGAGCAAGAGGAGGACTTCACAGGTGTGGTCAGCCTGATCCAGGGAGCAGAGTGCAGTTGAGTAGAGAAGCTCTAAATGTAAATAGACGGTCAGTAACACTTGACAATTATTAATACCGCCTTGGCTTTGACAGGAATAACATACCGTATTTACCGGACAATAAGTCGCACTTTTTTTCATAGTTTCGACGGTCCTGCGACTTATAGTCAGGTGCGACTTGTATATCAAATTTAACATGAACCGAGGAGTAAACATTACCGCCGTGAGAGGGCGCTCTAGGCTTGTGACAACTACTGTTACTAGTATTCAGTGATGCACAATAAGATCGAGAGCTCGGGGAACTTCCTTAACTTTCTTGTTGGACTTGCTGGCTTGTAATGTTAATTTAGCCTATTCAGCCTCCCAGGTATGTTTTTTATGCTATTGTGTAGGTGAATAACTGTTAATGTGTTACGTTAACATACCGGACCCCTATTCAGCCTGTTGATCTGTGTGCTGCTGTGTATTTGAATAACTTGCCTTTCCAGATTAAATGTCCGTTCTTGGATTTTATTAAAAAAAAAAAAAATTATAAATAGGACTTATATATGTTTTTTTCCTCTTCATGACACATTTTTTGACCCATGCGACTTATACTCCAGACTGACTTATAGTCTGTAAAATACGGTACCTTTTCACACAGGTGAAAAGGTACCTTCTTCTCTCCAGATTCAGTTCATCTCTCTCACTCTGTTTCACTGCTTCACTTCTTTGCTCTAGAACACATGGCAAAAAAATGAAAAATAAAAGTCAGCAACTGTCAGAATTAAGAAAAAGCTTTTGTTCTAATGTTTGACACAAAATGATGTACCTTGATTTGTACTGTTACTCTCTCCAGCGGTTGCGCCTGCTCTCCCACTCTGATGCGTTTCTTTTGAGGAGGAAGAATGCAGTTGTTGTCCTCCTCCTCCGAGAGCCTCCTCTTTCTTGGCGGCTCAGGACACACTGTGGAAATAAAGCAGCAGTAGCACTTGCAGAGGTCGAGGGTGGTGAGGAACCTGGCTCCGCCCATCTTCTCCAGCAGGTCATCGATTCGATAAATGTAAGAGAAGTGTCTAATTCACGTCAGCAGGTAGGAACAGTTCATCCGTATTAACGAGAAGAGCAGGGGTCAGTGTGGGTCCATGATTTGGACCAGGAGCATAGAGCGGCCCTCACTGGGACATTACCCACAGTGAGAGAGAGCATCATTCGTCAGCCGTCCAGCCTCCTGCAATCAACCACAATATAGAAACGCATTTAATAAAACTGCAACAACCTGACTTTTGAAGCCGTTTTTGGTAAAGACGACATACCCTCACATGGTTCTGAAATCTCGCAAATCCCAGAACGACTCCAGTGCGTGTTGCTTCTGTCGTTCTTGTCTAATATTACATTTTACATTAGAAGTAGGTATTACATAGTAATGAGTAATAACAATGTTAAACATTTACCATCACTTCTGTCAGGCCTCCATGAATGTGATGTACAGTACTGCAACGCACACTCTGAGAATGAAACACTGGAGTCACAATCTGGAATACACAAAAATTAATGTTACAACCGTTACTGCTAGGACGTTTTAAAAAAACTATTATCATGTCTTTGAAGAGTAAGAAAGAGACAAAATTACCAGGGATAAATCCATGGGGCGCAAGGAGGACTTCACGGGTGTGGTCTGCCTGGTCCGGGGATCAGAGTGCAGTTGAGTAGAGAGTACCTTCATTTGTACCGTTACTCTCTCCCGTGGTTGTGCCCGCTCTCACACCCTGATGCGTTTCTTCTGAGGAGGAACAGTGCAGTCGTCGTCCTCCTCCTCCGAGAGCCTCCTCTTTCTTGGCGGCTCAGGGCACAGTGAAGAAACGTTACCAAAGCGGCAGAGGACGGACGTCAGCATGTGACCGTCAGGATGGTAGTCTGTCACTCTCCAGCGGTTTGGTAACTTAGTACCGTCAGGCTGGTACACAGGAGAGATGACTCTGGTGACAATCTTGTCCTCTATAGTCACTCTACGAATGCAGCAGTGGCGGGTGAGTCTCAGGGAAGAGAGAACCTCGGAGTGAGCGGGCATCTGTAACGTCTGAGGAGCAGAGGGCGGGGTGGGCCGCAGCAGACCGGCAGGCTGGTCCAGCAGAGCAGAAGGCCTGGTGTTCTCGCGCTGCTGTCTGCCAGAGAAGATCGAGAACAGGTCGACCTCCTCATCCAGCTCAAAGGGGGAGAAGAGGGTGGTCGGGCGGAAGAAGCCTCTGTAGGGGACCCTGGGATAGTCTGAGGAGCCGGTGACCAGGTTGTGGTACAGGCTCAGACAGGTGTCCTCCATGGAGCTGATGCTGGGGCTGCTCAGAGGACGGTTCCTCAGGTTGTGCACGACCAGCTGCAGGACTGAACAGGGCAGTGGCAGAGCAGCTACGGAGAGAAACAAGCACTGGTCAGAAAGACCGGAGCACAGTTTGAATGATTTATCAGCACAAGACCACATCAACATCCTCTTAAAATGTAGAAATAGTATGTAAGGATGAAAGAATTGGTAAGCCGCTGAAAAATTTCTATTATCCAGTTTATGTTATGATCACTTGACAACCGTATAGTCATGACTGTACAAAAAAGTCATGCAAGTAAAGATGGCAATCTGATCTTCAGACAACTACAGGCCAAAAATAACAAAAGTCAATACTCCAATGAGTGTAAATGCACGATGCAGTAGGCCAGCTTTTCTCTGCTTCAATGTGAACAGACAAATCCTACACACTGAGACACTGAATTTTATTAACAGACAAGGTGCGGAGAAGCAAATGAGAACACTAATAATATTTACAGGTGTGGCATGTGACCCTTTTCTGGAGAACAAATCAAAATAGTACAGCGCGCACGTGACCAACAGTCATGACGTCGTTCAATTCTTTAAAGTTTTCCTCGGCGCCATCTTGGCTCTATACTTTCAATGTTAAATTCAGCAGGTTTTGGCACTTCCAAAAATCACTCTAGCTTCCACAATTTCCCAGTTTTTGCAATTTGTACATCTTCCGCAACAAATTCACAAATCATATCAACAGTTTCCTCAAAAAAAATTAAGTTTTTGGGCTGGTATTTATCAAAATCGGAGTAGTTTTTTTATTTACCATAGCAGACACCCAGTCCCCTAATACCGAGGGCCAGCACGTGAGTCTCGTGTCTAAAACCAGCAGGAGGCATAGCTGAGCTGGAGATGTGAGACTTTTCGGTGGAGTTAAAGAGTTTTCACTCAGATAATGAAGGGTTTTGTGGAGAGTTGTGTGGTCTGTGTCGATCAGTTCGTCGCTCGAGTGAACAATGAACTTAAGAGAACGTTTACTGCTAATATTACCATGACTACTACGTCCTTCATAACGTGGGGCTCCCTCAACACAGGCCTAAGCGTTTATCATTATTAATTAACAAACTAGTGCTGGTGTATCTGACACAATACATAAAGAGTGGAAAATAACAAAGATCAAACGCATTTTTTTTAGCCTATTAGGCTAAATGTCAACAAACGTTACTTTTGTACGTTTTAATCTCTCATCGATAAAATAAAAATATTAAAGGTTTTTTAGTAAATAGCCTATTTTTCAAGACGATTGCATTCTGTAGTGGTCTTTGCTACACTTAGTTTTAATTTGTGTATAGGCTACTACAATTTGACACTGTGAACTGTTCAAACCAGCTAGGCCTACTTTTACCACTAGGAGTCAGCACAAACCAGATTTCCATCTAGTCTAGTAGTGTTATGTTCACGTCCTGCTTAAACAGGTGCTGTTATGTCCTGAATATGAACACTAGCATATCCCCCTGAACGAAGTATGACACTTTGACTAGTGATTTTTAGGTTTAATGGCAGTAAATCCTTAAACCGACCAGTAAGAGCTGGAGAAACACAAACAACCGTGGGTAAATACTAAGTGCAATACACAAAACAAATACCTTGACACATAGGATAGAAAGACAAAATTACCAGCAATATTCCCTATCAAACCAAAAAAAACCTACCTTGTGCCTCTTCAGAGGGCTGGCTACAAAAGCCATGTTTATTTTCCTCCGTTAAACTTTCTCGTTTTACCGTCTTTTCGATGTCAAGCGAATTCGCGGTAAAAGCGCTACAACAGGAAATACTTCTTCAAAATAAAACAGGAAGTCACCCGTAACCAAGACAAAATAATACTACATGTCAAAATAAAGTGTCAAGAGTGTTTCTCGCAAATGTACGTCATACTCTGGGTTATTTACATTACACCTTTGTTTACCTGAGATAACTCCAGCAAGCATTTTTTTCATGGTCAAAGTGAAAAATTGTCAGTATTATTATTGTTTTTTATTATTATTATTATTTTTGTTTCCCCACATATTTCTTCTAAATTCAAATCTTGAGAAAATGACACATGTAGATGCAAGACAGCAGTCTTAAGTTTCTTATATCAATGAATCAACCTGATAAGTCTAAGATAGCTTTATCATATAACCCGGAGTAGTCCACCTGGGGGTTGTGGGGCAAGTTGTCATATACAAAACCTCATTTGTAAACCAGAACATTACCTAGTTCACTGAATAATATTCACATTATTAAGGCAACATATCTGACCGGGGTTCAGTCTTACAACAGTATAATCACTAAAACACAATTGACACCTTTACCTTTTGTAGGTACCTCTCTTTTTAATGCCCATGGGCCTGAGCAGAAACCATAACTTACAGTTAGGTCCATAAGTATTTGGACTCTGACACAAGTTTTGTTATTCAAGCTGTAAACCCAAAGTTGTTCAAAATACAGTTATATAACTCATATGTGCTGAAGGTGCAGACTCTCAGCTGTAATTTGAGAGTATCCTCGCCGGAATCGGACAAAGGGTTTAGGAATTACCCTTCCTAAACCAAATTACTATTGAGCCTCTTTTCCAGAGTCTCAAAAGTAATTGCACAGTTGCTTCAAACGCTATTTCCTGAGCTGGATTGTAATAAGAGTGACAACATTCCCTGGTCTCCACTACTTAGTGGCTGTTTTTATAACTTATGCCAAATATACAGTGCCGTTGAGTGCCCCAGTACATACATTTTCAGGAGGGAACCAGCAAAGTCCCACTGAGATGACCTATTGTACAGGTTTTTGATGGTACGGTCACCAGAGGACCTGGTGAAAACCTAGGCAGGCCTGTGGGAATATGCAACCTCCACACAAAGGCCCTGCTTGGTCCAGGGTTCGAACTCAGAACCACGACTAAACTACCCAGTATAAATAATGTCTATTTTTCCAAAATAGATATTTTGCATTGTTTTTGTGTAAAATCATGATTCCCAACATGCCACTATCTGCTTGTACTGATACATTTTCTTCGGTCTATTTAATAATACATATAGTCATATATACTGACTTTAATAGTAATAAATAAATATTATGAGGACAACTTGATGAATGGTTAAATTTGGTAGATTTATTGCATTTACACCATAAGTAGTTCATGTTAAAACAGTGCAATCTGCACTATGGTTATAAATAAATGCAAAATAAAAGACGTATATGAGTCCATTTCATGTCAGCAGGAAGACACAGTTCATCCGTATAAACGAGAGGAGCCGGGGTCAGTGTGGGTCCATAGTTTGGGCCAGAAGCATAGAGCGGCCCTCACTGGGACATTACCCACAGTGAGAGAGAGCATCACTCTTCAGCCGTCCAGCCTCCTGCAATCAACCACAATATAGAAACACATTTAATAAAACTGCAACAACCTGACCTGTGGAGCCGTTTTTGGTAAAGAGGACATACCGTCACATGGTTCCGAAATCTCTCAAATCCCAGAACGACTCCAGTGCGTGTTGCTTCTGTCGTTCTTGTCTAATATTACATTTTACATTAGAAGTAGGTATTACATAGTAACGAGTAATGATAATGTTAAACATTTACCATCACTTCTGTCAGTCCTCCGGGAATGTGATGTACACAGTACTGCAAAGCACACACTCTGAGAATGAAGACTGGAGTCACAGTCTGGAATACACAAAAATGAATGTTACAACCGTTACTGGTTGGATTTTTTAAAACCAGCGATATGTCTTTTGAGAGTAAGAAGGAAGCAAAATTACCTAGGAAGAATCCATGGAGCAAGAGGAGGACTTCACAGGTGTGGTCAGCCTGATCCAGGGAGCAGAGTGCAGTTGAGTAGAGAAGCTCTAAATGTAAATAGACGGTCAGTAACACTTGACAATTATTAATACCGCCTTGGCTTTGACAGGAATAACATACCGTATTTACCGGACAATAAGTCGCACTTTTTTTCATAGTTTCGACGGTCCTGCGACTTATAGTCAGGTGCGACTTGTATATCAAATTTAACATGAACCGAGGAGTAAACATTACCGCCGTGAGAGGGCGCTCTAGGCTTGTGACAACTACTGTTACTAGTATTCAGTGATGCACAATAAGATCGAGAGCTCGGGGAACTTCCTTAACTTTCTTGTTGGACTTGCTGGCTTGTAATGTTAATTTAGCCTATTCAGCCTCCCAGGTATGTTTTTTATGCTATTGTGTAGGTGAATAACTGTTAATGTGTTACGTTAACATACCGGACCCCTATTCAGCCTGTTGATCTGTGTGCTGCTGTGTATTTGAATAACTTGCCTTTCCAGATTAAATGTCCGTTCTTGGATTTTATTAAAAAAAAAAAAAAATTATAAATAGGACTTATATATGTTTTTTTCCTCTTCATGACACATTTTTTGACCCATGCGACTTATACTCCAGACTGACTTATAGTCTGTAAAATACGGTACCTTTTCACACAGGTGAAAAGGTACCTTCTTCTCTCCAGATTCAGTTCATCTCTCTCACTCTGTTTCACTGCTTCACTTCTTTGCTCTAGAACACATGGCAAAAAAATGAAAAATAAAAGTCAGCAACTGTCAGAATTAAGAAAAAGCTTTTGTTCTAATGTTTGACACAAAATGATGTACCTTGATTTGTACTGTTACTCTCTCCAGCGGTTGCGCCTGCTCTCCCACTCTGATGCGTTTCTTTTGAGGAGGAAGAATGCAGTTGTTGTCCTCCTCCTCCGAGAGCCTCCTCTTTCTTGGCGGCTCAGGACACACTGTGGAAATAAAGCAGCAGTAGCACTTGCAGAGGTCGAGGGTGGTGAGGAACCTGGCTCCGCCCATCTTCTCCAGCAGGTCATCGATTCGATAAATGTAAGAGAAGTGTCTAATTCACGTCAGCAGGTAGGAACAGTTCATCCGTATTAACGAGAAGAGCAGGGGTCAGTGTGGGTCCATGATTTGGACCAGGAGCATAGAGCGGCCCTCACTGGGACATTACCCACAGTGAGAGAGAGCATCATTCGTCAGCCGTCCAGCCTCCTGCAATCAACCACAATATAGAAACGCATTTAATAAAACTGCAACAACCTGACTTTTGAAGCCGTTTTTGGTAAAGACGACATACCCTCACATGGTTCTGAAATCTCGCAAATCCCAGAACGACTCCAGTGCGTGTTGCTTCTGTCGTTCTTGTCTAATATTACATTTTACATTAGAAGTAGGTATTACATAGTAATGAGTAATAACAATGTTAAACATTTACCATCACTTCTGTCAGGCCTCCATGAATGTGATGTACAGTACTGCAACGCACACTCTGAGAATGAAACACTGGAGTCACAATCTGGAATACACAAAAATTAATGTTACAACCGTTACTGCTAGGACGTTTTAAAAAAACTATTATCATGTCTTTGAAGAGTAAGAAAGAGACAAAATTACCAGGGATAAATCCATGGGGCGCAAGGAGGACTTCACGGGTGTGGTCTGCCTGGTCCGGGGATCAGAGTGCAGTTGAGTAGAGAGTACCTTCATTTGTACCGTTACTCTCTCCCGTGGTTGTGCCCGCTCTCACACCCTGATGCGTTTCTTCTGAGGAGGAACAGTGCAGTCGTCGTCCTCCTCCTCCGAGAGCCTCCTCTTTCTTGGCGGCTCAGGGCACAGTGAAGAAACGTTACCAAAGCGGCAGAGGACGGACGTCAGCATGTGACCGTCAGGATGGTAGTCTGTCACTCTCCAGCGGTTTGGTAACTTAGTACCGTCAGGCTGGTACACAGGAGAGATGACTCTGGTGACAATCTTGTCCTCTATAGTCACTCTACGAATGCAGCAGTGGCGGGTGAGTCTCAGGGAAGAGAGAACCTCGGAGTGAGCGGGCATCTGTAACGTCTGAGGAGCAGAGGGCGGGGTGGGCCGCAGCAGACCGGCAGGCTGGTCCAGCAGAGCAGAAGGCCTGGTGTTCTCGCGCTGCTGTCTGCCAGAGAAGATCGAGAACAGGTCGACCTCCTCATCCAGCTCAAAGGGGGAGAAGAGGGTGGTCGGGCGGAAGAAGCCTCTGTAGGGGACCCTGGGATAGTCTGAGGAGCCGGTGACCAGGTTGTGGTACAGGCTCAGACAGGTGTCCTCCATGGAGCTGATGCTGGGGCTGCTCAGAGGACGGTTCCTCAGGTTGTGCACGACCAGCTGCAGGACTGAACAGGGCAGTGGCAGAGCAGCTACGGAGAGAAACAAGCACTGGTCAGAAAGACCGGAGCACAGTTTGAATGATTTATCAGCACAAGACCACATCAACATCCTCTTAAAATGTAGAAATAGTATGTAAGGATGAAAGAATTGGTAAGCCGCTGAAAAATTTCTATTATCCAGTTTATGTTATGATCACTTGACAACCGTATAGTCATGACTGTACAAAAAAGTCATGCAAGTAAAGATGGCAATCTGATCTTCAGACAACTACAGGCCAAAAATAACAAAAGTCAATACTCCAATGAGTGTAAATGCACGATGCAGTAGGCCAGCTTTTCTCTGCTTCAATGTGAACAGACAAATCCTACACACTGAGACACTGAATTTTATTAACAGACAAGGTGCGGAGAAGCAAATGAGAACACTAATAATATTTACAGGTGTGGCATGTGACCCTTTTCTGGAGAACAAATCAAAATAGTACAGCGCGCACGTGACCAACAGTCATGACGTCGTTCAATTCTTTAAAGTTTTCCTCGGCGCCATCTTGGCTCTATACTTTCAATGTTAAATTCAGCAGGTTTTGGCACTTCCAAAAATCACTCTAGCTTCCACAATTTCCCAGTTTTTGCAATTTGTACATCTTCCGCAACAAATTCACAAATCATATCAACAGTTTCCTCAAAAAAAATTAAGTTTTTGGGCTGGTATTTATCAAAATCGGAGTAGTTTTTTTATTTACCATAGCAGACACCCAGTCCCCTAATACCGAGGGCCAGCACGTGAGTCTCGTGTCTAAAACCAGCAGGAGGCATAGCTGAGCTGGAGATGTGAGACTTTTCGGTGGAGTTAAAGAGTTTTCACTCAGATAATGAAGGGTTTTGTGGAGAGTTGTGTGGTCTGTGTCGATCAGTTCGTCGCTCGAGTGAACAATGAACTTAAGAGAACGTTTACTGCTAATATTACCATGACTACTACGTCCTTCATAACGTGGGGCTCCCTCAACACAGGCCTAAGCGTTTATCATTATTAATTAACAAACTAGTGCTGGTGTATCTGACACAATACATAAAGAGTGGAAAATAACAAAGATCAAACGCATTTTTTTTAGCCTATTAGGCTAAATGTCAACAAACGTTACTTTTGTACGTTTTAATCTCTCATCGATAAAATAAAAATATTAAAGGTTTTTTAGTAAATAGCCTATTTTTCAAGACGATTGCATTCTGTAGTGGTCTTTGCTACACTTAGTTTTAATTTGTGTATAGGCTACTACAATTTGACACTGTGAACTGTTCAAACCAGCTAGGCCTACTTTTACCACTAGGAGTCAGCACAAACCAGATTTCCATCTAGTCTAGTAGTGTTATGTTCACGTCCTGCTTAAACAGGTGCTGTTATGTCCTGAATATGAACACTAGCATATCCCCCTGAACGAAGTATGACACTTTGACTAGTGATTTTTAGGTTTAATGGCAGTAAATCCTTAAACCGACCAGTAAGAGCTGGAGAAACACAAACAACCGTGGGTAAATACTAAGTGCAATACACAAAACAAATACCTTGACACATAGGATAGAAAGACAAAATTACCAGCAATATTCCCTATCAAACCAAAAAAAACCTACCTTGTGCCTCTTCAGAGGGCTGGCTACAAAAGCCATGTTTATTTTCCTCCGTTAAACTTTCTCGTTTTACCGTCTTTTCGATGTCAAGCGAATTCGCGGTAAAAGCGCTACAACAGGAAATACTTCTTCAAAATAAAACAGGAAGTCACCCGTAACCAAGACAAAATAATACTACATGTCAAAATAAAGTGTCAAGAGTGTTTCTCGCAAATGTACGTCATACTCTGGGTTATTTACATTACACCTTTGTTTACCTGAGATAACTCCAGCAAGCATTTTTTTCATGGTCAAAGTGAAAAATTGTCAGTATTATTATTGTTTTTTATTATTATTATTATTTTTGTTTCCCCACATATTTCTTCTAAATTCAAATCTTGAGAAAATGACACATGTAGATGCAAGACAGCAGTCTTAAGTTTCTTATATCAATGAATCAACCTGATAAGTCTAAGATAGCTTTATCATATAACCCGGAGTAGTCCACCTGGGGGTTGTGGGGCAAGTTGTCATATACAAAACCTCATTTGTAAACCAGAACATTACCTAGTTCACTGAATAATATTCACATTATTAAGGCAACATATCTGACCGGGGTTCAGTCTTACAACAGTATAATCACTAAAACACAATTGACACCTTTACCTTTTGTAGGTACCTCTCTTTTTAATGCCCATGGGCCTGAGCAGAAACCATAACTTACAGTTAGGTCCATAAGTATTTGGACTCTGACACAAGTTTTGTTATTCAAGCTGTAAACCCAAAGTTGTTCAAAATACAGTTATATAACTCATATGTGCTGAAGGTGCAGACTCTCAGCTGTAATTTGAGAGTATCCTCGCCGGAATCGGACAAAGGGTTTAGGAATTACCCTTCCTAAACCAAATTACTATTGAGCCTCTTTTCCAGAGTCTCAAAAGTAATTGCACAGTTGCTTCAAACGCTATTTCCTGAGCTGGATTGTAATAAGAGTGACAACATTCCCTGGTCTCCACTACTTAGTGGCTGTTTTTATAACTTATGCCAAATATACAGTGCCGTTGAGTGCCCCAGTACATACATTTTCAGGAGGGAACCAGCAAAGTCCCACTGAGATGACCTATTGTACAGGTTTTTGATGGTACGGTCACCAGAGGACCTGGTGAAAACCTAGGCAGGCCTGTGGGAATATGCAACCTCCACACAAAGGCCCTGCTTGGTCCAGGGTTCGAACTCAGAACCACGACTAAACTACCCAGTATAAATAATGTCTATTTTTCCAAAATAGATATTTTGCATTGTTTTTGTGTAAAATCATGATTCCCAACATGCCACTATCTGCTTGTACTGATACATTTTCTTCGGTCTATTTAATAATACATATAGTCATATATACTGACTTTAATAGTAATAAATAAATATTATGAGGACAACTTGATGAATGGTTAAATTTGGTAGATTTATTGCATTTACACCATAAGTAGTTCATGTTAAAACAGTGCAATCTGCACTATGGTTATAAATAAATGCAAAATAAAAGACGTATATGAGTCCATTTCATGTCAGCAGGAAGACACAGTTCATCCGTATAAACGAGAGGAGCCGGGGTCAGTGTGGGTCCATAGTTTGGGCCAGAAGCATAGAGCGGCCCTCACTGGGACATTACCCACAGTGAGAGAGAGCATCACTCTTCAGCCGTCCAGCCTCCTGCAATCAACCACAATATAGAAACACATTTAATAAAACTGCAACAACCTGACCTGTGGAGCCGTTTTTGGTAAAGAGGACATACCGTCACATGGTTCCGAAATCTCTCAAATCCCAGAACGACTCCAGTGCGTGTTGCTTCTGTCGTTCTTGTCTAATATTACATTTTACATTAGAAGTAGGTATTACATAGTAACGAGTAATGATAATGTTAAACATTTACCATCACTTCTGTCAGTCCTCCGGGAATGTGATGTACACAGTACTGCAAAGCACACACTCTGAGAATGAAGACTGGAGTCACAGTCTGGAATACACAAAAATGAATGTTACAACCGTTACTGGTTGGATTTTTTAAAACCAGCGATATGTCTTTTGAGAGTAAGAAGGAAGCAAAATTACCTAGGAAGAATCCATGGAGCAAGAGGAGGACTTCACAGGTGTGGTCAGCCTGATCCAGGGAGCAGAGTGCAGTTGAGTAGAGAAGCTCTAAATGTAAATAGACGGTCAGTAACACTTGACAATTATTAATACCGCCTTGGCTTTGACAGGAATAACATACCGTATTTACCGGACAATAAGTCGCACTTTTTTTCATAGTTTCGACGGTCCTGCGACTTATAGTCAGGTGCGACTTGTATATCAAATTTAACATGAACCGAGGAGTAAACATTACCGCCGTGAGAGGGCGCTCTAGGCTTGTGACAACTACTGTTACTAGTATTCAGTGATGCACAATAAGATCGAGAGCTCGGGGAACTTCCTTAACTTTCTTGTTGGACTTGCTGGCTTGTAATGTTAATTTAGCCTATTCAGCCTCCCAGGTATGTTTTTTATGCTATTGTGTAGGTGAATAACTGTTAATGTGTTACGTTAACATACCGGACCCCTATTCAGCCTGTTGATCTGTGTGCTGCTGTGTATTTGAATAACTTGCCTTTCCAGATTAAATGTCCGTTCTTGGATTTTATAAAAAAAAAAAAAAATTATAAATAGGACTTATATATGTTTTTTTCCTCTTCATGACACATTTTTTGACCCATGCGACTTATACTCCAGACTGACTTATAGTCTGTAAAATACGGTACCTTTTCACACAGGTGAAAAGGTACCTTCTTCTCTCCAGATTCAGTTCATCTCTCTCACTCTGTTTCACTGCTTCACTTCTTTGCTCTAGAACACATGGCAAAAAAATGAAAAATAAAAGTCAGCAACTGTCAGAATTAAGAAAAAGCTTTTGTTCTAATGTTTGACACAAAATGATGTACCTTGATTTGTACTGTTACTCTCTCCAGCGGTTGCGCCTGCTCTCCCACTCTGATGCGTTTCTTTTGAGGAGGAAGAATGCAGTTGTTGTCCTCCTCCTCCGAGAGCCTCCTCTTTCTTGGCGGCTCAGGACACACTGTGGAAATAAAGCAGCAGTAGCACTTGCAGAGGTCGAGGGTGGTGAGGAACCTGGCTCCGCCCATCTTCTCCAGCAGGTCATCGATTCGATAAATGTAAGAGAAGTGTCTAATTCACGTCAGCAGGTAGGAACAGTTCATCCGTATTAACGAGAAGAGCAGGGGTCAGTGTGGGTCCATGATTTGGACCAGGAGCATAGAGCGGCCCTCACTGGGACATTACCCACAGTGAGAGAGAGCATCATTCGTCAGCCGTCCAGCCTCCTGCAATCAACCACAATATAGAAACGCATTTAATAAAACTGCAACAACCTGACTTTTGAAGCCGTTTTTGGTAAAGACGACATACCCTCACATGGTTCTGAAATCTCGCAAATCCCAGAACGACTCCAGTGCGTGTTGCTTCTGTCGTTCTTGTCTAATATTACATTTTACATTAGAAGTAGGTATTACATAGTAATGAGTAATAACAATGTTAAACATTTACCATCACTTCTGTCAGGCCTCCATGAATGTGATGTACAGTACTGCAACGCACACTCTGAGAATGAAACACTGGAGTCACAATCTGGAATACACAAAAATTAATGTTACAACCGTTACTGCTAGGACGTTTTAAAAAAACTATTATCATGTCTTTGAAGAGTAAGAAAGAGACAAAATTACCAGGGATAAATCCATGGGGCGCAAGGAGGACTTCACGGGTGTGGTCTGCCTGGTCCGGGGATCAGAGTGCAGTTGAGTAGAGAGTACCTTCATTTGTACCGTTACTCTCTCCCGTGGTTGTGCCCGCTCTCACACCCTGATGCGTTTCTTCTGAGGAGGAACAGTGCAGTCGTCGTCCTCCTCCTCCGAGAGCCTCCTCTTTCTTGGCGGCTCAGGGCACAGTGAAGAAACGTTACCAAAGCGGCAGAGGACGGACGTCAGCATGTGACCGTCAGGATGGTAGTCTGTCACTCTCCAGCGGTTTGGTAACTTAGTACCGTCAGGCTGGTACACAGGAGAGATGACTCTGGTGACAATCTTGTCCTCTATAGTCACTCTACGAATGCAGCAGTGGCGGGTGAGTCTCAGGGAAGAGAGAACCTCGGAGTGAGCGGGCATCTGTAACGTCTGAGGAGCAGAGGGCGGGGTGGGCCGCAGCAGACCGGCAGGCTGGTCCAGCAGAGCAGAAGGCCTGGTGTTCTCGCGCTGCTGTCTGCCAGAGAAGATCGAGAACAGGTCGACCTCCTCATCCAGCTCAAAGGGGGAGAAGAGGGTGGTCGGGCGGAAGAAGCCTCTGTAGGGGACCCTGGGATAGTCTGAGGAGCCGGTGACCAGGTTGTGGTACAGGCTCAGACAGGTGTCCTCCATGGAGCTGATGCTGGGGCTGCTCAGAGGACGGTTCCTCAGGTTGTGCACGACCAGCTGCAGGACTGAACAGGGCAGTGGCAGAGCAGCTACGGAGAGAAACAAGCACTGGTCAGAAAGACCGGAGCACAGTTTGAATGATTTATCAGCACAAGACCACATCAACATCCTCTTAAAATGTAGAAATAGTATGTAAGGATGAAAGAATTGGTAAGCCGCTGAAAAATTTCTATTATCCAGTTTATGTTATGATCACTTGACAACCGTATAGTCATGACTGTACAAAAAAGTCATGCAAGTAAAGATGGCAATCTGATCTTCAGACAACTACAGGCCAAAAATAACAAAAGTCAATACTCCAATGAGTGTAAATGCACGATGCAGTAGGCCAGCTTTTCTCTGCTTCAATGTGAACAGACAAATCCTACACACTGAGACACTGAATTTTATTAACAGACAAGGTGCGGAGAAGCAAATGAGAACACTAATAATATTTACAGGTGTGGCATGTGACCCTTTTCTGGAGAACAAATCAAAATAGTACAGCGCGCACGTGACCAACAGTCATGACGTCGTTCAATTCTTTAAAGTTTTCCTCGGCGCCATCTTGGCTCTATACTTTCAATGTTAAATTCAGCAGGTTTTGGCACTTCCAAAAATCACTCTAGCTTCCACAATTTCCCAGTTTTTGCAATTTGTACATCTTCCGCAACAAATTCACAAATCATATCAACAGTTTCCTCAAAAAAAATTAAGTTTTTGGGCTGGTATTTATCAAAATCGGAGTAGTTTTTTTATTTACCATAGCAGACACCCAGTCCCCTAATACCGAGGGCCAGCACGTGAGTCTCGTGTCTAAAACCAGCAGGAGGCATAGCTGAGCTGGAGATGTGAGACTTTTCGGTGGAGTTAAAGAGTTTTCACTCAGATAATGAAGGGTTTTGTGGAGAGTTGTGTGGTCTGTGTCGATCAGTTCGTCGCTCGAGTGAACAATGAACTTAAGAGAACGTTTACTGCTAATATTACCATGACTACTACGTCCTTCATAACGTGGGGCTCCCTCAACACAGGCCTAAGCGTTTATCATTATTAATTAACAAACTAGTGCTGGTGTATCTGACACAATACATAAAGAGTGGAAAATAACAAAGATCAAACGCATTTTTTTTAGCCTATTAGGCTAAATGTCAACAAACGTTACTTTTGTACGTTTTAATCTCTCATCGATAAAATAAAAATATTAAAGGTTTTTTAGTAAATAGCCTATTTTTCAAGACGATTGCATTCTGTAGTGGTCTTTGCTACACTTAGTTTTAATTTGTGTATAGGCTACTACAATTTGACACTGTGAACTGTTCAAACCAGCTAGGCCTACTTTTACCACTAGGAGTCAGCACAAACCAGATTTCCATCTAGTCTAGTAGTGTTATGTTCACGTCCTGCTTAAACAGGTGCTGTTATGTCCTGAATATGAACACTAGCATATCCCCCTGAACGAAGTATGACACTTTGACTAGTGATTTTTAGGTTTAATGGCAGTAAATCCTTAAACCGACCAGTAAGAGCTGGAGAAACACAAACAACCGTGGGTAAATACTAAGTGCAATACACAAAACAAATACCTTGACACATAGGATAGAAAGACAAAATTACCAGCAATATTCCCTATCAAACCAAAAAAAACCTACCTTGTGCCTCTTCAGAGGGCTGGCTACAAAAGCCATGTTTATTTTCCTCCGTTAAACTTTCTCGTTTTACCGTCTTTTCGATGTCAAGCGAATTCGCGGTAAAAGCGCTACAACAGGAAATACTTCTTCAAAATAAAACAGGAAGTCACCCGTAACCAAGACAAAATAATACTACATGTCAAAATAAAGTGTCAAGAGTGTTTCTCGCAAATGTACGTCATACTCTGGGTTATTTACATTACACCTTTGTTTACCTGAGATAACTCCAGCAAGCATTTTTTTCATGGTCAAAGTGAAAAATTGTCAGTATTATTATTGTTTTTTATTATTATTATTATTTTTGTTTCCCCACATATTTCTTCTAAATTCAAATCTTGAGAAAATGACACATGTAGATGCAAGACAGCAGTCTTAAGTTTCTTATATCAATGAATCAACCTGATAAGTCTAAGATAGCTTTATCATATAACCCGGAGTAGTCCACCTGGGGGTTGTGGGGCAAGTTGTCATATACAAAACCTCATTTGTAAACCAGAACATTACCTAGTTCACTGAATAATATTCACATTATTAAGGCAACATATCTGACCGGGGTTCAGTCTTACAACAGTATAATCACTAAAACACAATTGACACCTTTACCTTTTGTAGGTACCTCTCTTTTTAATGCCCATGGGCCTGAGCAGAAACCATAACTTACAGTTAGGTCCATAAGTATTTGGACTCTGACACAAGTTTTGTTATTCAAGCTGTAAACCCAAAGTTGTTCAAAATACAGTTATATAACTCATATGTGCTGAAGGTGCAGACTCTCAGCTGTAATTTGAGAGTATCCTCGCCGGAATCGGACAAAGGGTTTAGGAATTACCCTTCCTAAACCAAATTACTATTGAGCCTCTTTTCCAGAGTCTCAAAAGTAATTGCACAGTTGCTTCAAACGCTATTTCCTGAGCTGGATTGTAATAAGAGTGACAACATTCCCTGGTCTCCACTACTTAGTGGCTGTTTTTATAACTTATGCCAAATATACAGTGCCGTTGAGTGCCCCAGTACATACATTTTCAGGAGGGAACCAGCAAAGTCCCACTGAGATGACCTATTGTACAGGTTTTTGATGGTACGGTCACCAGAGGACCTGGTGAAAACCTAGGCAGGCCTGTGGGAATATGCAACCTCCACACAAAGGCCCTGCTTGGTCCAGGGTTCGAACTCAGAACCACGACTAAACTACCCAGTATAAATAATGTCTATTTTTCCAAAATAGATATTTTGCATTGTTTTTGTGTAAAATCATGATTCCCAACATGCCACTATCTGCTTGTACTGATACATTTTCTTCGGTCTATTTAATAATACATATAGTCATATATACTGACTTTAATAGTAATAAATAAATATTATGAGGACAACTTGATGAATGGTTAAATTTGGTAGATTTATTGCATTTACACCATAAGTAGTTCATGTTAAAACAGTGCAATCTGCACTATGGTTATAAATAAATGCAAAATAAAAGACGTATATGAGTCCATTTCATGTCAGCAGGAAGACACAGTTCATCCGTATAAACGAGAGGAGCCGGGGTCAGTGTGGGTCCATAGTTTGGGCCAGAAGCATAGAGCGGCCCTCACTGGGACATTACCCACAGTGAGAGAGAGCATCACTCTTCAGCCGTCCAGCCTCCTGCAATCAACCACAATATAGAAACACATTTAATAAAACTGCAACAACCTGACCTGTGGAGCCGTTTTTGGTAAAGAGGACATACCGTCACATGGTTCCGAAATCTCTCAAATCCCAGAACGACTCCAGTGCGTGTTGCTTCTGTCGTTCTTGTCTAATATTACATTTTACATTAGAAGTAGGTATTACATAGTAACGAGTAATGATAATGTTAAACATTTACCATCACTTCTGTCAGTCCTCCGGGAATGTGATGTACACAGTACTGCAAAGCACACACTCTGAGAATGAAGACTGGAGTCACAGTCTGGAATACACAAAAATGAATGTTACAACCGTTACTGGTTGGATTTTTTAAAACCAGCGATATGTCTTTTGAGAGTAAGAAGGAAGCAAAATTACCTAGGAAGAATCCATGGAGCAAGAGGAGGACTTCACAGGTGTGGTCAGCCTGATCCAGGGAGCAGAGTGCAGTTGAGTAGAGAAGCTCTAAATGTAAATAGACGGTCAGTAACACTTGACAATTATTAATACCGCCTTGGCTTTGACAGGAATAACATACCGTATTTACCGGACAATAAGTCGCACTTTTTTTCATAGTTTCGACGGTCCTGCGACTTATAGTCAGGTGCGACTTGTATATCAAATTTAACATGAACCGAGGAGTAAACATTACCGCCGTGAGAGGGCGCTCTAGGCTTGTGACAACTACTGTTACTAGTATTCAGTGATGCACAATAAGATCGAGAGCTCGGGGAACTTCCTTAACTTTCTTGTTGGACTTGCTGGCTTGTAATGTTAATTTAGCCTATTCAGCCTCCCAGGTATGTTTTTTATGCTATTGTGTAGGTGAATAACTGTTAATGTGTTACGTTAACATACCGGACCCCTATTCAGCCTGTTGATCTGTGTGCTGCTGTGTATTTGAATAACTTGCCTTTCCAGATTAAATGTCCGTTCTTGGATTTTATTAAAAAAAAAAAAAAATTATAAATAGGACTTATATATGTTTTTTTCCTCTTCATGACACATTTTTTGACCCATGCGACTTATACTCCAGACTGACTTATAGTCTGTAAAATACGGTACCTTTTCACACAGGTGAAAAGGTACCTTCTTCTCTCCAGATTCAGTTCATCTCTCTCACTCTGTTTCACTGCTTCACTTCTTTGCTCTAGAACACATGGCAAAAAAATGAAAAATAAAAGTCAGCAACTGTCAGAATTAAGAAAAAGCTTTTGTTCTAATGTTTGACACAAAATGATGTACCTTGATTTGTACTGTTACTCTCTCCAGCGGTTGCGCCTGCTCTCCCACTCTGATGCGTTTCTTTTGAGGAGGAAGAATGCAGTTGTTGTCCTCCTCCTCCGAGAGCCTCCTCTTTCTTGGCGGCTCAGGACACACTGTGGAAATAAAGCAGCAGTAGCACTTGCAGAGGTCGAGGGTGGTGAGGAACCTGGCTCCGCCCATCTTCTCCAGCAGGTCATCGATTCGATAAATGTAAGAGAAGTGTCTAATTCACGTCAGCAGGTAGGAACAGTTCATCCGTATTAACGAGAAGAGCAGGGGTCAGTGTGGGTCCATGATTTGGACCAGGAGCATAGAGCGGCCCTCACTGGGACATTACCCACAGTGAGAGAGAGCATCATTCGTCAGCCGTCCAGCCTCCTGCAATCAACCACAATATAGAAACGCATTTAATAAAACTGCAACAACCTGACTTTTGAAGCCGTTTTTGGTAAAGACGACATACCCTCACATGGTTCTGAAATCTCGCAAATCCCAGAACGACTCCAGTGCGTGTTGCTTCTGTCGTTCTTGTCTAATATTACATTTTACATTAGAAGTAGGTATTACATAGTAATGAGTAATAACAATGTTAAACATTTACCATCACTTCTGTCAGGCCTCCATGAATGTGATGTACAGTACTGCAACGCACACTCTGAGAATGAAACACTGGAGTCACAATCTGGAATACACAAAAATTAATGTTACAACCGTTACTGCTAGGACGTTTTAAAAAAACTATTATCATGTCTTTGAAGAGTAAGAAAGAGACAAAATTACCAGGGATAAATCCATGGGGCGCAAGGAGGACTTCACGGGTGTGGTCTGCCTGGTCCGGGGATCAGAGTGCAGTTGAGTAGAGAGTACCTTCATTTGTACCGTTACTCTCTCCCGTGGTTGTGCCCGCTCTCACACCCTGATGCGTTTCTTCTGAGGAGGAACAGTGCAGTCGTCGTCCTCCTCCTCCGAGAGCCTCCTCTTTCTTGGCGGCTCAGGGCACAGTGAAGAAACGTTACCAAAGCGGCAGAGGACGGACGTCAGCATGTGACCGTCAGGATGGTAGTCTGTCACTCTCCAGCGGTTTGGTAACTTAGTACCGTCAGGCTGGTACACAGGAGAGATGACTCTGGTGACAATCTTGTCCTCTATAGTCACTCTACGAATGCAGCAGTGGCGGGTGAGTCTCAGGGAAGAGAGAACCTCGGAGTGAGCGGGCATCTGTAACGTCTGAGGAGCAGAGGGCGGGGTGGGCCGCAGCAGACCGGCAGGCTGGTCCAGCAGAGCAGAAGGCCTGGTGTTCTCGCGCTGCTGTCTGCCAGAGAAGATCGAGAACAGGTCGACCTCCTCATCCAGCTCAAAGGGGGAGAAGAGGGTGGTCGGGCGGAAGAAGCCTCTGTAGGGGACCCTGGGATAGTCTGAGGAGCCGGTGACCAGGTTGTGGTACAGGCTCAGACAGGTGTCCTCCATGGAGCTGATGCTGGGGCTGCTCAGAGGACGGTTCCTCAGGTTGTGCACGACCAGCTGCAGGACTGAACAGGGCAGTGGCAGAGCAGCTACGGAGAGAAACAAGCACTGGTCAGAAAGACCGGAGCACAGTTTGAATGATTTATCAGCACAAGACCACATCAACATCCTCTTAAAATGTAGAAATAGTATGTAAGGATGAAAGAATTGGTAAGCCGCTGAAAAATTTCTATTATCCAGTTTATGTTATGATCACTTGACAACCGTATAGTCATGACTGTACAAAAAAGTCATGCAAGTAAAGATGGCAATCTGATCTTCAGACAACTACAGGCCAAAAATAACAAAAGTCAATACTCCAATGAGTGTAAATGCACGATGCAGTAGGCCAGCTTTTCTCTGCTTCAATGTGAACAGACAAATCCTACACACTGAGACACTGAATTTTATTAACAGACAAGGTGCGGAGAAGCAAATGAGAACACTAATAATATTTACAGGTGTGGCATGTGACCCTTTTCTGGAGAACAAATCAAAATAGTACAGCGCGCACGTGACCAACAGTCATGACGTCGTTCAATTCTTTAAAGTTTTCCTCGGCGCCATCTTGGCTCTATACTTTCAATGTTAAATTCAGCAGGTTTTGGCACTTCCAAAAATCACTCTAGCTTCCACAATTTCCCAGTTTTTGCAATTTGTACATCTTCCGCAACAAATTCACAAATCATATCAACAGTTTCCTCAAAAAAAATTAAGTTTTTGGGCTGGTATTTATCAAAATCGGAGTAGTTTTTTTATTTACCATAGCAGACACCCAGTCCCCTAATACCGAGGGCCAGCACGTGAGTCTCGTGTCTAAAACCAGCAGGAGGCATAGCTGAGCTGGAGATGTGAGACTTTTCGGTGGAGTTAAAGAGTTTTCACTCAGATAATGAAGGGTTTTGTGGAGAGTTGTGTGGTCTGTGTCGATCAGTTCGTCGCTCGAGTGAACAATGAACTTAAGAGAACGTTTACTGCTAATATTACCATGACTACTACGTCCTTCATAACGTGGGGCTCCCTCAACACAGGCCTAAGCGTTTATCATTATTAATTAACAAACTAGTGCTGGTGTATCTGACACAATACATAAAGAGTGGAAAATAACAAAGATCAAACGCATTTTTTTTAGCCTATTAGGCTAAATGTCAACAAACGTTACTTTTGTACGTTTTAATCTCTCATCGATAAAATAAAAATATTAAAGGTTTTTTAGTAAATAGCCTATTTTTCAAGACGATTGCATTCTGTAGTGGTCTTTGCTACACTTAGTTTTAATTTGTGTATAGGCTACTACAATTTGACACTGTGAACTGTTCAAACCAGCTAGGCCTACTTTTACCACTAGGAGTCAGCACAAACCAGATTTCCATCTAGTCTAGTAGTGTTATGTTCACGTCCTGCTTAAACAGGTGCTGTTATGTCCTGAATATGAACACTAGCATATCCCCCTGAACGAAGTATGACACTTTGACTAGTGATTTTTAGGTTTAATGGCAGTAAATCCTTAAACCGACCAGTAAGAGCTGGAGAAACACAAACAACCGTGGGTAAATACTAAGTGCAATACACAAAACAAATACCTTGACACATAGGATAGAAAGACAAAATTACCAGCAATATTCCCTATCAAACCAAAAAAAACCTACCTTGTGCCTCTTCAGAGGGCTGGCTACAAAAGCCATGTTTATTTTCCTCCGTTAAACTTTCTCGTTTTACCGTCTTTTCGATGTCAAGCGAATTCGCGGTAAAAGCGCTACAACAGGAAATACTTCTTCAAAATAAAACAGGAAGTCACCCGTAACCAAGACAAAATAATACTACATGTCAAAATAAAGTGTCAAGAGTGTTTCTCGCAAATGTACGTCATACTCTGGGTTATTTACATTACACCTTTGTTTACCTGAGATAACTCCAGCAAGCATTTTTTTCATGGTCAAAGTGAAAAATTGTCAGTATTATTATTGTTTTTTATTATTATTATTATTTTTGTTTCCCCACATATTTCTTCTAAATTCAAATCTTGAGAAAATGACACATGTAGATGCAAGACAGCAGTCTTAAGTTTCTTATATCAATGAATCAACCTGATAAGTCTAAGATAGCTTTATCATATAACCCGGAGTAGTCCACCTGGGGGTTGTGGGGCAAGTTGTCATATACAAAACCTCATTTGTAAACCAGAACATTACCTAGTTCACTGAATAATATTCACATTATTAAGGCAACATATCTGACCGGGGTTCAGTCTTACAACAGTATAATCACTAAAACACAATTGACACCTTTACCTTTTGTAGGTACCTCTCTTTTTAATGCCCATGGGCCTGAGCAGAAACCATAACTTACAGTTAGGTCCATAAGTATTTGGACTCTGACACAAGTTTTGTTATTCAAGCTGTAAACCCAAAGTTGTTCAAAATACAGTTATATAACTCATATGTGCTGAAGGTGCAGACTCTCAGCTGTAATTTGAGAGTATCCTCGCCGGAATCGGACAAAGGGTTTAGGAATTACCCTTCCTAAACCAAATTACTATTGAGCCTCTTTTCCAGAGTCTCAAAAGTAATTGCACAGTTGCTTCAAACGCTATTTCCTGAGCTGGATTGTAATAAGAGTGACAACATTCCCTGGTCTCCACTACTTAGTGGCTGTTTTTATAACTTATGCCAAATATACAGTGCCGTTGAGTGCCCCAGTACATACATTTTCAGGAGGGAACCAGCAAAGTCCCACTGAGATGACCTATTGTACAGGTTTTTGATGGTACGGTCACCAGAGGACCTGGTGAAAACCTAGGCAGGCCTGTGGGAATATGCAACCTCCACACAAAGGCCCTGCTTGGTCCAGGGTTCGAACTCAGAACCACGACTAAACTACCCAGTATAAATAATGTCTATTTTTCCAAAATAGATATTTTGCATTGTTTTTGTGTAAAATCATGATTCCCAACATGCCACTATCTGCTTGTACTGATACATTTTCTTCGGTCTATTTAATAATACATATAGTCATATATACTGACTTTAATAGTAATAAATAAATATTATGAGGACAACTTGATGAATGGTTAAATTTGGTAGATTTATTGCATTTACACCATAAGTAGTTCATGTTAAAACAGTGCAATCTGCACTATGGTTATAAATAAATGCAAAATAAAAGACGTATATGAGTCCATTTCATGTCAGCAGGAAGACACAGTTCATCCGTATAAACGAGAGGAGCCGGGGTCAGTGTGGGTCCATAGTTTGGGCCAGAAGCATAGAGCGGCCCTCACTGGGACATTACCCACAGTGAGAGAGAGCATCACTCTTCAGCCGTCCAGCCTCCTGCAATCAACCACAATATAGAAACACATTTAATAAAACTGCAACAACCTGACCTGTGGAGCCGTTTTTGGTAAAGAGGACATACCGTCACATGGTTCCGAAATCTCTCAAATCCCAGAACGACTCCAGTGCGTGTTGCTTCTGTCGTTCTTGTCTAATATTACATTTTACATTAGAAGTAGGTATTACATAGTAACGAGTAATGATAATGTTAAACATTTACCATCACTTCTGTCAGTCCTCCGGGAATGTGATGTACACAGTACTGCAAAGCACACACTCTGAGAATGAAGACTGGAGTCACAGTCTGGAATACACAAAAATGAATGTTACAACCGTTACTGGTTGGATTTTTTAAAACCAGCGATATGTCTTTTGAGAGTAAGAAGGAAGCAAAATTACCTAGGAAGAATCCATGGAGCAAGAGGAGGACTTCACAGGTGTGGTCAGCCTGATCCAGGGAGCAGAGTGCAGTTGAGTAGAGAAGCTCTAAATGTAAATAGACGGTCAGTAACACTTGACAATTATTAATACCGCCTTGGCTTTGACAGGAATAACATACCGTATTTACCGGACAATAAGTCGCACTTTTTTTCATAGTTTCGACGGTCCTGCGACTTATAGTCAGGTGCGACTTGTATATCAAATTTAACATGAACCGAGGAGTAAACATTACCGCCGTGAGAGGGCGCTCTAGGCTTGTGACAACTACTGTTACTAGTATTCAGTGATGCACAATAAGATCGAGAGCTCGGGGAACTTCCTTAACTTTCTTGTTGGACTTGCTGGCTTGTAATGTTAATTTAGCCTATTCAGCCTCCCAGGTATGTTTTTTATGCTATTGTGTAGGTGAATAACTGTTAATGTGTTACGTTAACATACCGGACCCCTATTCAGCCTGTTGATCTGTGTGCTGCTGTGTATTTGAATAACTTGCCTTTCCAGATTAAATGTCCGTTCTTGGATTTTATAAAAAAAAAAAAAAATTATAAATAGGACTTATATATGTTTTTTTCCTCTTCATGACACATTTTTTGACCCATGCGACTTATACTCCAGACTGACTTATAGTCTGTAAAATACGGTACCTTTTCACACAGGTGAAAAGGTACCTTCTTCTCTCCAGATTCAGTTCATCTCTCTCACTCTGTTTCACTGCTTCACTTCTTTGCTCTAGAACACATGGCAAAAAAATGAAAAATAAAAGTCAGCAACTGTCAGAATTAAGAAAAAGCTTTTGTTCTAATGTTTGACACAAAATGATGTACCTTGATTTGTACTGTTACTCTCTCCAGCGGTTGCGCCTGCTCTCCCACTCTGATGCGTTTCTTTTGAGGAGGAAGAATGCAGTTGTTGTCCTCCTCCTCCGAGAGCCTCCTCTTTCTTGGCGGCTCAGGACACACTGTGGAAATAAAGCAGCAGTAGCACTTGCAGAGGTCGAGGGTGGTGAGGAACCTGGCTCCGCCCATCTTCTCCAGCAGGTCATCGATTCGATAAATGTAAGAGAAGTGTCCTAATTCACGTCAGCAGGTAGGAACAGTTCATCCGTATTAACGAGAAGAGCAGGGGTCAGTGTGGGTCCATGATTTGGACCAGGAGCATAGAGCGGCCCTCACTGGGACATTACCCACAGTGAGAGAGAGCATCATTCGTCAGCCGTCCAGCCTCCTGCAATCAACCACAATATAGAAACGCATTTAATAAAACTGCAACAACCTGACTTTTGAAGCCGTTTTTGGTAAAGACGACATACCCTCACATGGTTCTGAAATCTCGCAAATCCCAGAACGACTCCAGTGCGTGTTGCTTCTGTCGTTCTTGTCTAATATTACATTTTACATTAGAAGTAGGTATTACATAGTAATGAGTAATAACAATGTTAAACATTTACCATCACTTCTGTCAGGCCTCCATGAATGTGATGTACAGTACTGCAACGCACACTCTGAGAATGAAACACTGGAGTCACAATCTGGAATACACAAAAATTAATGTTACAACCGTTACTGCTAGGACGTTTTAAAAAAACTATTATCATGTCTTTGAAGAGTAAGAAAGAGACAAAATTACCAGGGATAAATCCATGGGGCGCAAGGAGGACTTCACGGGTGTGGTCTGCCTGGTCCGGGGATCAGAGTGCAGTTGAGTAGAGAGTACCTTCATTTGTACCGTTACTCTCTCCCGTGGTTGTGCCCGCTCTCACACCCTGATGCGTTTCTTCTGAGGAGGAACATTGCAGTCGTCGTCCTCCTCCTCCGAGAGCCTCCTCTTTCTTGGCGGCTCAGGGCACAGTGAAGAAACGTTACCAAAGCGGCAGAGGACGGACGTCAGCATGTGACCGTCAGGATGGTAGTCTGTCACTCTCCAGCGGTTTGGTAACTTAGTACCGTCAGGCTGGTACACAGGAGAGATGACTCTGGTGACAATCTTGTCCTCTATAGTCACTCTACGAATGCAGCAGTGGCGGGTGAGTCTCAGGGAAGAGAGAACCTCGGAGTGAGCGGGCATCTGTAACGTCTGAGGAGCAGAGGGCGGGGTGGGCCGCAGCAGACCGGCAGGCTGGTCCAGCAGAGCAGAAGGCCTGGTGTTCTCGCGCTGCTGTCTGCCAGAGAAGATCGAGAACAGGTCGACCTCCTCATCCAGCTCAAAGGGGGAGAAGAGGGTGGTCGGGCGGAAGAAGCCTCTGTAGGGGACCCTGGGATAGTCTGAGGAGCCGGTGACCAGGTTGTGGTACAGGCTCAGACAGGTGTCCTCCATGGAGCTGATGCTGGGGCTGCTCAGAGGACGGTTCCTCAGGTTGTGCACGACCAGCTGCAGGACTGAACAGGGCAGTGGCAGAGCAGCTACG
Source organism: Bostrychus sinensis (assembly GCA_020698575.1). Classification (NCBI taxonomy): domain Eukaryota; kingdom Metazoa; phylum Chordata; class Actinopteri; order Gobiiformes; family Eleotridae; genus Bostrychus; species Bostrychus sinensis. Next base: position 23,960,845 of record CM036251.1, read on the forward strand.
GAGAGAAACAAGCACTGGTCAGAAAGACCGGAGCACAGTTTGAATGATTTATCAGCACAAGACCACATCAACATCCTCTTAAAATGTAGAAATAGTATGTAAGGATGAAAGAATCGGTAATCCGCTGAAAAATTTCTATTATCCAGTTTATGTTATGATCACTTGACAACCGTATAGTCATGACTGTACAAAAAAGTCATGCAAGTAAAGATGGCAATCTGATCTTCAGACAACTACAGGCCAAAAATAACAAAAGTCAATACTCCAATGAGTGTAAATGCACGATGCAGTAGGCCAGCTTTTCTCTGCTTCAATGTGAACAGACAAATCCTACACACTGAGACACTGAATTTTATTAACAGACAAGGTGCGGAGAAGCAAATGAGAACACTAATAATATTTACAGGTGTGGCATGTGACCCTTTTCTGGAGAACAAATCAAAATAGTACAGCGCGCACGTGACCAACAGTCATGACGTCGTTCAATTCTTTAAAGTTTTCCTCGGCGCCATCTTGGCTCTATACTTTCAATGTTAAATTCAGCAGGTTTTGGCACTTCCAAAAATCACTCTAGCTTCCACAATTTCCCAGTTTTTGCAATTTGTACATCTTCCGCAACAAATTCACAAATCATATCAACAGTTTCCTCAAAAAAAATTAAGTTTTTGGGCTGGTATTTATCAAAATCGGAGTAGTTTTTTTATTTACCATAGCAGACATCCAGTCCCCTAATACCGAGGGCCAGCACGTGAGTCTCGTGTCTAAAACCAGCAGGAGGCATAGCTGAGCTGGAGATGTGAGACTTTTCGGTGGAGTTAAAGAGTTTTCACTCAGATAATGAAGGGTTTTGTGGAGAGTTGTGTGGTCTGTGTCGATCAGTTCGTCGCTCGAGTGAACAATGAACTTAAGAGAACGTTTACTGCTAATATTACCATGACTACTACGTCCTTCATAACGTGGGGCTCCCTCAACACAGGCCTAAGCGTTTATCATTATTAACTAACAAACTAGTGCTGGTGTATCTGACACAATACATAAAGAGTGGAAAATAACAAAGTGTTTACAGAACTGCCAACTGGCCTATGGAAAGATCAAACGCATTTTCTTCCTATTAGGCTAAATGTCAACAAACGTTACTTTTGTACGTTTTAATCTCTCATCGATAAAATAAAACTATTAAAGGTTTATTAGTAAATAGCCTATTTTTCAAAACGATTGCATTCTGTCGTGGTCTTTGCTACACTTAGTTTTAATTTGTGTATAGGCTACTACAATTTGACACTGTGAACTGTTCAAACCAGCTAGGCCTACTTTTACCACTAGGGGTCAGCACAAACCAGATTTCCATCTAGTCTAGTAGTGTTATGTTCACGTCCTGCTTAAATACGAACAGCCCTTCACATTGAGGGTTACAGGAACAGAGGGCAACAGATCTGAACAACAAATGAAATAAAAGTACTAGAGAATGGAGTTCAGTGAAAACCTGATTGGTTTCTCTGCAGCACAGGCTGCTGTCATATTGATGTTGTCTAAAGACCACAAGGCCGGGTACATTCACATGTCAGACATAACAGCTTTTTGTTGTACCCATCCCAAATTTTGTGATCTGTCACTGCCATCAAATTCAAAATGAGCTAATATTTTGCATGAAATAATAAAATGGCTCATTTATTTAACCAGGAAATTCCCACTGAGATTCAGAATCTCTTTTGCATGGGAGTTTTCGCTCCACGCAGGACCTACATTTTTTTTGTGGCAGGGGAAACTGGAGCACCTGGAGGAAACCTATACAGAACATGGGAAGAACATGCAAACTCCACACAGAAAGGCCCCACCTGGTCTGGAAATCGGACCCAGGACCTTCTTGCTGTGATCCAGGAGTGCTAACCACTTTGCCACCATGCTGCCTCAGCATCTGAACTATTGCCTACATTCTCTTGTTAATAAAATATGTCAAATATGGTTCTATGACGTTTGCTAATTATTGCATATTATTTATATTTTACACAGTCTCACAACTTTTTTTCAATAAGGTTTGTACAAAAGAAATGAAAACACACCCCATAATATGAATGTAAACACGTGTGTCTATTAGTATTCGGTATGTCTTTCATATGCACATATAACAAATAACACATTTTACACGCAAACATACGACATGGCTTCATTTTGCCATTTATAATTGTACTTTTTGATAGTGGTGGAGGACGACCTCAATTTCTTTACTTAAATAAAAATACAGATACAGGAGTAAAAATGTAAGTAAAGGTATCACAATAAAATTTCTACTTCAGTCAAAGTATTTAGTAAGTACTTACTTTCAAATGTATTTGTAAGTAAAAAAGTATTTTGCACAGACTTGACAACTAATGTGTTAAATGTGAGAGATCTTGTTGAAAAATGGTGCTGATAACTAATGAAATTAGCCAATAATGTCATTATGATTATGCTATTATGATGTTTCTAAGGAGTACTACTTTACAGCATCACTTATATTTAGGTACTGTAATCTTTGAGCCTTGGCTCAAGAGGTACATGATTATCATGGTCTGTTTTTGTTAGTGTCAGGAAAGCTGAATGTACTACAAAGTATATGTATCAGGAAGCTGTTATATATTATTACTTCTTAAAAGTTTTTTTTGTTTTGTGTACACTGAGAAAGCAGTGTTGTAATTCAATTATGACATTTTCACAAAAGGAATATTTACAGCAGCAATAGTAGTCATAATTTAGCAGGCTATAATAGCTTTTATTGCACATCTGTTCCTGTAGAGTTATGACCCATAAAAGCAATATGCTAATATCAACCAGTGTCATGTTTGAAATGAAACAGGACAATTTATCCTGCCTCTTATTAACCTCTGTAGCTCGTGGGTGTAATTCAGGGCAGTGGTGCGGGATGACGGGGCAGTCGACAGAGGACAAGAGAAATAGAGGTGACTTCCACAATCCACTTGAGGCCTTGTCTGCCTCGCTTCAGTACATCCTGATTAACTCTTCTTATTTATTACTAAGCACCAGCAAGGAAAAAGAGCTTGTAACCTTGCACGATGAATTCAATAAAATGCCATTGATGTGTGTTAAATTAGTAACCTTTCTCATGTCGGCCGTGTTGTACTTGAATTTCTGCTGTAGCCCGTCAGGGGAATTCTGTGTTGTAGTTGAAAATTATGTCTAGTCAAGCATCCATCTGCGTGGCGCCAATTCATTATCAGATGCACTCACTTTTACATCATCTGCCCAGTGGCCATCTCCATGACAACGCTACCATGCTGCGTGATGGAGACGCTGGCAGATGGGATGGAGAAGTTGTTTGTGTACATGCCAATCCCACTGGTCAACTTCTGCCTGTGTCTTTGCTGTGACCTTTGTTGTCCGCATTAGGAGTGAGACACCTTGAGACATAAAGTCATAGCTTCATTAGCAGAGGAATAGTTTCTCCCATTAAAAGCCACTCATAAGCAGTTTCCCAGCAATTCTGTCAGCTTTTCTACATCAATAAATTTAAATGAGATGCAGAAACATTTCATAATGCCCTCTCAGACAATGCTCAGTATGATTGCATGTTGATTTAGCTTTTTCCGTTTTGCCTTGTAAAATAAAAGTGCTGACCCTAAAGCCATTTTACTTATTTTTCTATAATGAAGCCTGACTTGAAAAGCTTAATAAAGGAGCTCACACATAATGGAAAATCAATTTTGCATAACTCAAGCATAGACTACAAAGTATGTTCAAATAAACCACGTCTAAATCAAAGGAAGGTACTGTGTTTTTGTCTCCCTTTTTATGTCATTGTGTGAATGCATTAGAATTCATTTGAAATGATAATGAAGCCACATTTCAGCTGTGGAATAGCTCATAATAAAGTGGTTCCGTCTGTAAAGTAACAATAAAAATCAGAGGCGCTGTTAGGTCCATCCCGAAGGGGAACAGTTGTGCTGCCAAGAACACAGTGTGAAAATGAGACACCTACAAGGCTGTTAATAAAAAGGTTGTAAAGTCCTATTAGTCCCCAGTCAAAAGACTTAATGCACTTGATAGACAAGTCTGCACCTCATATTTTACTTTTATATACCCATTTAGCTAAGGTACCTTGTAAATAGAGAGTAATAAAGTCTGTTTGACTTAACCAAGAAGTCTGAGGACCTAATATTACCGTAGTGACTGTTTAAAAGTAGGGCTAAACAAAAACACAATATGAAATAACAAATTACATGAGCATTGCAAAAATATATATATTATGAAAAGGTTCAGTTTAAAAAGTGAAATGCATATACTCTGTGTTATATAGATTCAAAATTGAGCGAGATTATTTATTTTATGTGTAATGATTATGCAATATTATATAATATTCTAATTTTATAAAATTTTTGGCTTTTGAAGTTTTTGGCTTTAATTAACTGCAAAATATAATCATAATTAAAATAAATAAATGCTTGAAAAATTTTTGAAATATTACTTTTTGTGTACAAAATGAATATAATGTTTTACTCCTTGAATCTGTTTGACCAGTAATACAAATATTTCAGTGTCCAATCTCAGGATTTCCTTCACTGGTTATGTATGTTTGATTAAAAAGTGCTGCTGTACAGTTCAGTTGGTAGAATGTTTCCCCCTGCTCTCCTCATATTTCCTGATTTCCTGCCGCTTCTCTATTCTCCTGTCAAATAATGCCTAGAGAGGCCAAAAAAATCTTGTAAAGTAAACTCAAAAGACACACACATTTAAATTGAGAACAGATTTTAATATCAGTCAGTTAATAAATAAGGAGCTCCCAGTATCCATCCATAACTAGCTTTGCAGACATCAGTCATTTGTTTTCAAAGGTGCAACTGGGTTAAAAAGTGGCCTCTGTGCACGTAGCTTTAGTTTTTCATAGCTCATTTCAAAGTCCTTTTTAGTGCCGTTAAGAACCTCTAAAGTGCCTGTCCTTACATCATAACCGTGTGCCCTGAGTTTCTGAATGCGGTAGTTGACTATCTGTGTGGTCAGTTCCAGGACAGTTGGTGTTTCGATAATCTGAGACATACTGATTCCAGCACTGAGCAGGCCTTTAAAGCGATCAGCTAAGATGTGCTTAGGGTAGTATAGCAGAGCAGGGCATTTAAGGACAATATTTCGTAGCTGTTCCTCAGAGCAGCCCATCATCTCCTGGGAGTAAAGAAGGGTTTGGTTCATAATGTCTGGGTTCAGTTCAGTGACAAAGCCTCTGAGTTTTGAGAGAAGGTGGAGGAGCTCTGCCGTGGAAAAGCCTCTGTCTTTGAGGAAGAGTAAATTCTGCCTTAGCACTTTGGGAGGCTTTAGCAGAACAAATGGATTTTGGCTGAGCAGTTTCTGAAGCCAGGTCTTCATGTTGGGCTCCTCTCCACCCAATTCGATATAGGACTGCTGTAGAGTATCCACCATCACCTGGTTGTGCTCCACTGGGCGACTGAAGCTCTGCGGCGCACTAGCCATAAGTTTGGTAATGATGCGTTTGTTGAGGTTTAAGCTCTGGAAATAAGCAATGTTGTTTCGCTGGTTCTCATGATGGCTGGCAGATGTGAAGAACGAAGCAGGGAACTTCTCAATAATACTGACTAGTTCTTTCTTGTTAGGACACACAGACATCCACAGATCCCTCTGAGCTGCCATTTCCTCTGGGTTGCACAGGACCGCCTCAGGGTGCACCACTAAAACATTGGCGATGATGGAGCCCGAGGCACCCATGTCCCTTAATAGGTGAGCTACCTCCTTAGCATAAGCTGGGCTCTGATGCAGAACCCAGCCCTTAAGTTTTCTGACCTTTTGGATGTCCACTGCAAGATCATAGAAAGTGTCCACGGTCTGCTGGTTCTCAGCTGGCCTTGCTGTGCTGCATTGCCTGGCATACAGGGGCAGGGCTGAGACATGTAGGCACCGGAGATAAAGGGAAGTTGCAACCACGCGCAACATTTATCCAGCGTCTAAGTGGATGGATACCTAAGGAAGAGAGAGAACAAACTGGTGAGTAAGAGGCAAAAATGAAATTATACTTATACTTTTTTTTTTTTTTTTACAAATAAACAATCTGCATGCATACACATTCATAATTGTGTCTGATGTAACCTCTGCCAGCATATATCTAACCTCCATCATAAACATTTTATAAATGTAGATTCATTTGATTAATTAGATAACTAGAAAAATGTGCCCTGTCTCTCCCAGTAAGCTTATGTGATATCTGTTTAACCAGGCATAGTTAGTATTTTAAAATGGGGTTAGCTTTTCCAGTGTCAAGTAATAAAAGCCATACAGTTAATGTAGGATAAAATTATTATAATTTTAGGTTCCAAATTTGGAGTTAAAGTTACTTTCACTAAGTACACCATCCATTATGTGATACACTGGAGAAACCTAAAACTTTTATCCGTGTTAAAATTCACAGCAGCTGTTTATCACAACCCATTACATCGATTAAGTTAAAAGCATGTTGCGATTTAATCTTCTTACTTATGGGAACAGGCTCCTGACAGTTGTCTCCTCTGTGCTCTGTGTGCTTGCTTACACCCATTACTGCTCCTAATGATTTTCCCTCTTAATGTTTCATGCATACATTTTCACCGACGCCGGGTTTCATATGTTCATGATTATTAAGGAAAAACTCAAGTTACACGTTTATATTTCCTTACCAAATACACAATGAGAAGTAAAAAAAAATCCCACAAAGGTTGCGCTTGCCTAATAATTTCAAAATAAAATGCATTAGGTAACATGTTAGCTATGTAGCATGCTAACTGTACATGCACGTCCGTTTAAGTAACGTTAGTTAACTGCGTTGACAGTTTTCAGAATCCATTTTTTGACTTAAGTTTGTTTAAAACGTGAGCCTTTTACACGCAAAGTGTTATTCTTGTTGGAGATCGTCAATATGTTACCTTGCGAAGTTAAGAGGGGATGTGATTTGTTATGAATCCGTCTTCTTCTCCTGCCTTTGTGCGGCTTGTTGCTCACAGCGCCGTCTAGAGGCAACAAGAGTCACTGCATTGACCAATGTATGGGATTTTAGCTTAATTAGCCTTTATAGATTTATAAAGAGTGTTATATTTAGGATGTGAAATCGTCTGTGTTGTTTTCTATAATGACACATCTTCATGCTCTTTAAAGCTGTGCAGTTTTATTTCTTAGTAAGTCCAGTAATTAAAAACATTGGCAGAATTCGGCATCTCAACAGCAGTTGGTGAGGCTCCAAACCCTACAGCATACGGACCCTGATGAGTGTAATCAGTGCTGGGCTGAATTGGGCGCAACACAAGGAGAGTTTTCTCACAGTTGGTGCTTAATCATGATGCTTGATCACTAGCTCCGCAAGCTGTTCCCTCAGCAGCACTGAAGCCTCTGCTGCAGAGAGTGGGACTGCCTCATTATATTTCATATACTAGTAAACAGATGATGTGCCTCAAAGGAAGACAGGTTAGTATGTAGCTCTTCTTTTTGAAACTCTGATACTTAAGTGTGTTGGTGCAATGATAATGGTTTGATGATTTTGTGGCCAACTCTGATTGTTGACACATTTCCACAAATAAAGTTGTAACCTCTTCATGGTCTATTTAACATTTTTTCTATTCATTTTTATGGTAACACTTCATAAAGGTGTCATCAGTGTCATCAGAATGATAAGCACTGCACTGTTGGATATGATGTTTCCATTTCTAGTAGCCTACTTTATGGAAACAAGGCGTCTTTACAGAGAAATCAGGGCTTTAAAACAACATGTGGGCATTGAGTGCAAACAATGTCACTCCTCATCATCACCAGTATTTTTATAAATTGTGTCTAAAATGTTTATTGGCAAGCAATCAGTATGGGAATTCAACACTGATACAGAAATCAGAAAGAATAGTAAAGGAGCCAAATGAACTGGAGCAAAAACCAAAACAAAAATGATGAATGACTTTCTACTTGAAAAATTATTTTTTCCAATACTCTTGTTCTGTAGTGTGTACAGTGTGGCTATGTGTCAGTGTCAGACTATAATGATGAATGGTTTAGCATGTCTAACCAGTTCAGACTTGAGCCAAAGATAGTATCAGTAGTACTTGTGTATTTGTTAAGTATCACTCAGTGTTTACACAAATCATGGTTGTAACCAATGCCAGTCTTGAAAACTATATTCTCTATAAATGTTCTCATTATTTCCTCAACCAGTCAATGACCTGTTGTTTTGCAAAAGAACCATCCTTCCCTCACATAATAAAACCTCACATCACACACAGCATTCTGCGTCAGCGTGGAAAGTCCACTTGGAAACAAGGGGTTTTCCCATACAATGTTATCATGGTCACTGCCATGGTAAGCTTTGACTGTGGCTATTGTAATAAAGAAGACTGTAACTGAAGAGCGCTGGGATGATAATAACAATAGAGATGCAAATAAAGTCTGACTAATTGCAAATAATTCTAATATAATCCCAATATGATGTTTTGTGAACCTGTTATGATAGAATACTTATGACAAATAAAAAGGCTTGTGAAGCTGTTGTCCTTTGTATTAAAGAGGGCCGCAATAGTCAATCATTAATATGTTATAAAATCCAGTATTAGCTTGCTAAAATAGGCCAAGTAAAGAGGTACAGATTATAGATTTACAGCAAAGACCAAACTTGTCAATAAAATTAAGACCCCTTAGCAAAACAACTTAGATGGCTAAATCTTAACAAAGTGCAAACGTTTCAGGTAAACGCTCAGTGAACTTGGCCTTATTCAGGTTTTGCTTATATATTTTTTTGTTCAATAAGTTGTGATGTTGCATAAAACCAGCATTGCATTGCATGCATTTACACTGTGCAATCGTGTACACAGAATTTCTTCACACGCACAGAAATATGAGAGCATATCTTCAGTATAAAAGGCTTGACCACACCTACAGCACAGTGAGGTTTCCCAACTGCTGTTAATGTGTTAATGTGTAACAGAGATACAGTATAGGATTCTGTTTTTCTCTAATGCTAGACATAAAAATGTAATTTATATTGTAATCAATATAAACTAATTAACTTTGTCATGTGCGTGCAATAGTGCTTCTATTGTAATGTCTGTCAGTCAAAGTGCAAAGTACTCCAAAAAAGAATGTGAAAGAACGCTGAGAGTTTTGCTGGAGGCGGAACATGACATAGTAGATCCCTTAACAGTTTGCACACAGCCCAGAGTGCAACACACTCAGACAGACACGGCTCAGGCAACATGATCAGCCTCAAGTTTACACTGCTTTTATTCCTCTACAGGCAGGTCTTCAGCGAGGAGCCTGAGCCTGTTTTTAGACCTGTGGGCAGAGTGGTGGAGATGGGATATTGTTTTGGAGCGGATTATATAGTGGTTTATAGAATCTCCAAGGAGGGAGACCAGCTTCTTGGTAACTCTTCAGCTGTGAGTCCGACAAACTCACCTCCCTCAGATCTCCAGGGCCGCATCAGCACCACCCAGGACCCGCAACTGCTCAGCCTGCAGATCAAGAACCTTACCCAGCACGACTCTGGGACTTACCGGAGGGAGTGCTGGAAGAACCACACTCTAGTAAGTCAGAGCACCCAACAGCTGACAGTGTGCAACTCTGAGGCCGAACACGAGGAGATCACAGTGAGTGAAGAAGACGGAGGAGCTGAGATACAGTGCAACAGCTCTGCTATTGGACAAGAAGGTGTCACACTGCGCTGGTACCATGATAAATATCCCTCATACATCACTGCACAGTTACTGGACAGCAGAGTGTCGCTGGACCCTGTGGAAGGCGTATTAGAAGTCAAAAACAGTGGTGCCTTACTTGTGCTGGACAGAAGCATGCTAAGTAACAACCAGCAATTTTACTGTCTTGTATTTAAAGATGCACATTGCCTCAGCTTTCAAAACTTGTATATGCCTGAAAGTATAGAGAGCAGGGATATTTTTGCCTCATATGGCGACAGAGTTGTACTCTATTGTGAAGCTGATAGGAATAACCAATACTGGGACACGCCAACCGGAAAGGTAGAAAACATAGATGAGAGAAGCCATCACATGTTCATATCTACTAGTGACCAATCGAAGAACTTCTCACTGGTCATCCACGCTGCCTCCACGGAACATGCTGGTGATTACTCCTGTGTTTCTTCTTCATCTGAAATGCTGTACACCCTAGTGTTATGCCCCAAAAAGATAGGTTCTGAAAAGTTTGTATTTGAATTTGAGGATACAACTTTATATTGTGACATTGGCCAGGAGGATTCGTACATGGTGCTGTGGTATCGCAAAGAAGCATCAGGCCAACAGGAACTCATTTATGACTCAGGTGATGACAGTTTTCCCATCCCAGAGGATCTGAGAGGGAGAGTGGCTCTGTCTGACGAAGACTCTGCTCTCACACTATCACATGTTACCAGGCAAGACGAAGGGGTGTACTGGTGTGTTGTTTTAAAAGGTGCTGCATTCATAGAGGATGAAGATGAATATGTAGATGAATATGTAGATGAATATGGAGATGAGGAAGAGGAGGAGAGCGGTCATGATTGGACTGAAGAGAACAGGTGCATTTTTAAACAGGAGACGTTTTTGAGTGTAAATAGTGGAAGTAGTCGAACCAGTGAGATTCCAGCCCACCCACGAGAAGACGCCCCAACAAGAAACAATGAAAGTCGTCAATTCATAGAGATTCAAGCCACACCACAAGAAGACCCCTCGACTATTCCTCCCCCACCCCCACCTGCACCAAGAGGAGCAGCATATACCACAGGGGCCAGTGTGGGGGTAATGCTGGCAGTCATGGTCATAGATGTAGTGTTTTTTGTATAGAAGGGGAGTGATGAGAATAATGACAACACACACAACAGTGACTAAACTTTAAGGCTCAGAAGATACAAGGTAGTAATTTTTGTGTACTTCTGTGTAGCCCTCCCCAAAGGAACAGTGCCATGACTATGCACTACTGAAACACTGCAAAATATTTTTTACACTGATGTGCCAAGTCTTCATTTATGCTGCACCTGATAATGTAAAGAATGTGAATTGTCACTGGACCTTGGGGCATTTTGACTGTTATACTGTGTACAAATGATGAATTTTACTGTCATGTTTTCTGGCTCCTTACATTCCAATTATGCAATGCCAACTCCCAGGTAAAACTCTGTTGCAATATATTTTTATATATATTTTTATATAATTCAATTTTGTATAGGTTTGGAACATGGCTGTGTTATGTCATTCATGTTGCCTTTATGACTACTACATTATTGTACTTAAATGCACAAGCTACACAAGACAGTCAGGTTTGTAAAAGGCTATGAACAATAAAAAAGTATATCAATGTACAAAAATACACAAAATTGCAAAAAAAAAATCTTCCAGTTCAGGGTAAATGCTTTTCTTTTGAGCTACAAAACCTACATATCTCAGAATCTAAAACTAAAATCTACCAAAACTTTTAGTGAGTAAAGTTAGTTTTTTTCAGTCTGTACCTCAAAATGATACAGAATCCCTTTAGACACTTCAGGATCTAAAATTATCTAAAAATGAATTATCTTAGTTAACACCATTTTCTCACACCTCACTTGCTGCATCAGATAGCAAGTATGCAACTGCTGATCCTTTTAATTTTCTCTATACACAATCACTTTATGTCAATCAGTGCCTTGTCACAAAAGTTTGCAGTATCAAATGCATGAGATGTTTCATTCCACATACTAAGGAAGCAAAGTAAGCAAAGTATAAATCCCCTTTGCACAACTGGAACGAGTTATCTGCAAGTGTGTTTATTGTCACTGTCCATCACTTAAAACCAGTTGTTCCACTTACCTGTCAACACTTGAGTTTCACTGAGGAGGAGTCAACAGTCAAAATACCTAAGTGTTGGCTGGCATAACGCAAACAAAGTCATTTTACCATGTCTGGATAATGACAAGCGTTAGTGTTGTGGTAACAACTAAGCCTAGGACTAACAGCATAACGTTTTCATCTTTAATATAAGGGGTAATGGAGTTCAAAATCTTCCTATTTTACTCCCTACCATCTTAAAAGAAAATGTTTAATAAAAGGCTGCTAAGTGCTAAATGTACGCTCTAAATTCTCCAGTGGGTAAAGAGATAAGTGCAGAAGAATTAAGTGGCTAGACACAGATGATAAATTACGAGGTGTAAGAAAATAACTCTTCTTGTAGCACTGTGCATTGTGAAAGTACCCTTTTATTTTTGTCAGAAGAAAATGAAAACACTATATCACACAAATGTATGACATGATGCCATGACATTTTGCATTAAATGCAAATGCAGCTAGTTAGTCAGTGTCTGTTCACTTCTAACACACTGATGTTATGTACTTTGTTTCCTTGCAGAAGTTGAAGTTTGAACTCAGGTCTAAAGGTTGTTGGTCTGGTGTTTCCTGCAGTTGTACGTGAGCTGGTATGGGAGTGACAGATAACTTGTCTTGTATTAGTTTAATAAATAAAAGATATGTGATACATTATTGTGTTGCACATTTTATACTTTCTGAAGATGGAGGGTCTTCTAGTTAAGAGTAAATGCTCTTTTTGAGCAACAACACCACATATCTCATATTGATAAAGAATACATTGAAATCTTTTTTTTTTTTTTTACTGCTCCCTTGTGGCTAAAGTTAGCCACAATGTTGAAGCATTTTTTAAAAGTAAACAGAATCCACATCAATAACAAACTGTTTCCTCCTTTTACTTTACATGAAAATATGACTTTTTGAGTTCTTATGCTAACAAACAAACTGACAAACCAACAAACCATTAAACCAACAGCAACAAGGTTTCAGATGCTTGGCTTCTTGTTAAGGTCATGACACACCAATCCAACAGTTCTGTCACCTCACATGACTAAGCAGTGCTTACATTCTGTGAAATCGCAAGACATAATAACTAGCTATTGTGGCACTAGTTGAAAGACCATTGGTAAATAAACTCAGCAAGTGATTTATAAGTAATATCATCTTTGACACATCTTATCACATTAATGAATAAATGGACTGGAGTGTTGAGCTGTTTGCCATAAGAGAGAGAATATTTTATATTTGTTCAATGCATCAAAGTAAGCTAACTGTAGCACATTAGCATCACAGATGTAGGAAACATACTGAATAGTTTTGTGACCAAAAGTATCTCATAATTTAATGATGAGCTGTATGACAGATTGTGAATGGACCACACCCCCAATCAGAGCACTCTTTTGAGGCTGATGCCCATGGCCAAACCATGATCAGACTGCCTCCCACTATGTCCAACGGTGCAGAACACACCGAACAGACTCATGAGGCCAGACTGTTAGACCATGCACGACAGCCAATAATTAACTCTGTGTCAGCCTTTAGGGGGTAAAAGTAACAAAAGGGGTCACAGTGTCAGACTAAGGCAGGAGTGGCAGGATTTACAAGCAACACAAAAATAAATTTTAAAAAATCAAGGTGCAATAATAACACATGAGGAGCTGCTTCAGGATTGCCATAATTTTAGAAACACAACTAATCAGAGAAGTAATTGGTAATAGGGTGCATGTAAGGTTTTAGACCCTCTGCACTTAACAATATGGGTCTTGTTGGTCAGACTTAGTGTTGTACAGACAAGACAAACAGAACCTGAAGCATTAGGAGAGACCTCCACCAAGGCTTTAGCCCTAACTCACAATAATATAGATATGGTGCCCATTTACCCATGAACAATATAATTCCTAGTGAATTAGGAATAATAATAACTAGGAACTAGGGGAATATGGTCTTTTTAGCTACAAAATTCCAAGTATACTCTAAAACTAATAATTTGTTGCTTTATTGACCCCTTGTGGAGTTAGTATAACTGGCCCTATCTTGCAATAATGCAAAATCATAACAAAATTTCTTACCAAAAGCTAATCATTTCTACAACTTGGCCTACACTTTCCCGTCTGACCAGTGAAAACAAACTTAGTTTATATGGCAAGACATTAACAAGAGCATTTTTCAGGCTTTTCAAAAGTGAAGTATCAAAGTAAACACAACTATGAATCAATAGCTCTGGTGGAGGTGATGCCACACTGCTGTCAGGTGATAACATGGTTTTCATTGTCGTTGTCATTGTCTCATAGCGGTGTCTGTGACTGAACCAAAAGAGAAAGGTGACTATGACAGACAGCCTAAAAAACAGTCACACCCAGCCAACACACTTATACCAGAATAACCTTATCAATGCAGTGGTAAAAAAAGTTACATTTACCTCAAGTGAAACTCAATTTTATTGCTAATGAGAGCAACGCAGCCCTGTTCCACACTTGACATGTTTAAGTGTCTTGTATCTTAACAGAGTACTCCTTCAAGCTTTGATCCAAATATAGCCCGGGCCACCATATTGAACTTCACACATAAAGCACCATATTGGATCAATACGAGCTGGAGCACCGAGCACTCAGCAACTTGTAGAGAACATCAGTATTGACCACATTTATATTTCTGAGACACAGAATGAAATACTGTATATAAAGTGATTATCTGTGCTATTGACTGGCTGCCTGTCTGCCTATTGATTCAAGGGTACATTTTACTGTATATGAAAATGTGCAATGGAATGTGTTGTGCATACAGGTTTTTTCACATGTAAGGTTAAATGAAAAACAACTATCTCGTAATTACGAGAAAATAAGTTGTAAATACGAGATAGTTTGTCATAATTATGAAATAGTTTTTCTTGTATTTACAAGATAGTTTTCCCGTAAATACGAGAAACTATCGCGTATTTCGAGATAAAGATCAATCTACCCCCTTTAGGACATTGAATGGTGCCCATCATTGCAGCATAAGTGGCCAGAGAGCAGAGTTTTGCCAGATCCTCCAGGGGCCTTAGTAGGCTAAGCAAGGTAATTATTATCCAACCTCTCTTTTTTTCTCTCTCTCTCTCTCTCTCTCTCTCTCTCTCTTTTGGTGACTACTATGTGCTTCTGTAGCATATGTATAGTAAATCTTTAATAAAATGTATAAAGTCTTAATGAGCCATAGAATCTTATTATATATTATTATATCAGAGTGACATTTACATACATTTAACATAAAATAAAATGCAGTACATGACCCCTTGTTCAGATTAGTATCTAAATAGGAAGTGGTGTTTGACTATCCTGGTCTAACATTTGTAGTTGCAAACAGATCTAATTGGCCCAATAGTGCATTAGTACAAATAGATTTGATTAAAAACAACTCGAATCCAGATGGGTGTTCCAAATCTCCACCAAAGACAAATAATATCTTCTTTGGCTCATTATTGACCTGTACAGTAAATGTCATAAAAATGTGACCATCACTTCTTGAATTATGTTGAATCTAGCCAAAGGAGGTCACAAGCCAGTGTACACCTTGTCATGGTCCCAAGCCTTGATAAATGAGGAGGATTGCATAGGCGTCCAGTGTAAAAGCAATGCCAAATCAATAATCGCATCCTTTCATACTAATAGGCAGACTATTTGGTGTGGTGACTCTGAAAAGGAAAAGCGCACACAAAAGAAGATATTTAGCAATTTTAATAATTTAAAATAATGTATCTGTATGGAAAATGTCTTCTTTTTGGGAGCTGGCACTTTGACTTTGCAGAGACTGCTTGGATGAGGTGTCTGTTGCCCCCTGCTGGCAACAATGGGGACTGGACAGATCATATAATTGCTATTTAGCCAGGCTATTAGCAACATGATGCTAACAGATAGATAAATGAACTGAGTGTTACATGGTGACAGCAATTTAAGCACTGAAACTATCAGAATGAGTGGACCGGTATATGGGCTTTAGAAACGTGCAGGAGTACTTCTTGGTCTCATGTCTCTACGCAGAGCCATGAGGCTGATGTTTTCCAGGGATGAGCTCAGCAAACAGGACTACTCAAACAGGCATAAATGAAACAAAACTCTACTCCAGGTATGTTTTTGAGGTGCAAACAACATTATTATGGTTAAAAGCTAAAAAAAAAAAAAAAAAAAAAAAAAAAATGATTTAGCATAATAGGGGATTTTTAAACAAAATAGGTGGAAAATGGTATAATTTATTATGCGATGATTTTACAGTATTTATTGACCACTAAAGAGCCTGCTGACATTGTGTGTCAGGTTACATACATTAAACGCTAGAAGCACTTAGAAAAAGCAGATGCATAATCATTTTGTTTGTTTTTGTTTGTTTGTTTATTTGTTCCTATACTGCTCCCATGTGACTGGAGTTAGTATCTTGACGGGAGCTTGGATTTGACTGTCCCTGGTCTTACAAAGTTATGTTGCTAACAACTGACATTGCACTTGTCTTACATATAGTACAGAAACCTTTAAAATGTTCACGGATCCAGACAGTGTTCCAGATCCACATCAAAAACAAACAAAAAAAAACTTTTATTTGTTGGCCCATTATTGACATTTCCGAAAACAGACAATGCAACCAACACACTAACAGCAGTGAAAACATAATCTCCTTGATGGAGGTAGTAACACTGAAATATTTACACACATAATAATTTGAAGCATGAATAGAGCAATCAGCAAACACAAGAGATATGAGATGGCAGGTGAGGTGACACTCAAAGTCACTAACATCAGATCCTCATTTAACTGCAGCACACTCAGGGGAAATATACTGGTACAAAATCCAAGATAACTAATGCAAATGTATTGATCTTGTGAATGCCTATACAATCCTGTTTCCAGTGAAACTGTGGCAATGACTGCATGGCTGATACAATTTGGCATTTTTGTTGTGATACAATGAAAGTGACTATTTACTGTTAGAATTACAAGTTTACATTTCTCATGACCATATATGGCTTATGGGGTGCATAGTGGCAGAGCGGTTAGCGTTCTCGCAGCAAGGAGGTCGTGGGTTCGAGCCCCGGGCCGACCAACACACCATCACACAAACTCTCTGGGTGGAGTCTGCATGTCCTCCCCGTGTTACTGTGGGTTCTCTCCGGGTTCTCTGGCTTCCTCCCACCGTCCAAAGACTTGCATGTGTTAGGTGAATTGATGACTCTAAATTGACCTTAGTGAATGAATATGAGAGTGAATGGTTGTCTGTCTGTGTTCGTCTCTGTGTCAGCCCTGCGACAAGCTGGCCCAGGGTTGCTGGGATGGGCTCCGGTTGCCCGTGGCCCCTAACAGGAATAAGCGGTAGAAAATGAATGAATGAATATATGGCTTATGTAACTTGGGATAAAAATGGCATAAGAAAAGTACCCTACAGAGATGCAGCATGTGGTTCCTGGTCTGTCAGGCCTTCCCTCTAAAATGTCTGAAGTAAAAGTCAGAAAGACAAATGCCTCTCTTGACAATGGTTAAAGTTGATGTAGAATTCTTCAAAATCTGATCAAGTCATGACAGAAATGTTTCCTTGTTGCATCATTGGTGAGTCTGGTTGGGTTGGTTCAGATCTCAGAGCCAAACTGAGAGACTTTATATTGTTTTAGTGTTGATGTGTTTGGTATTGAGGTTACACTGTCAGGAACGGAGGCAGGTGGTGGAGCTAGATCTCACTTTGATCATGTCTTATCTTCATAACCTCACACACTCACGAGACAAGGCATGTAGACGCTTGCTGTCTCCACAACATATTCAATCTCTGACTGCAAATGATTTGTGAAATAGAGGGACAAATAAAACAAACAGTGTGTCAACTTATTTTTGAACATTCTTTACAAAATAAAGTTCATGCTCCAGTTAGCGTGTTGTTAGCTGTATTGTATTTACTGTTTGTTTGTTTTACTCAACTTTATTTAGTCCTTGTTTTGCCCTGGTTAAGACTAGCCTAGACCATTATAGACCATAATAACAATACATTTTCAATAGAGAAATTAGCATTAGCCTCCAAAGATCGCAAATTTTGAATAATCAAGATGGTTTTGGCATAGGACCACCAATCATGTGTGAAAACATAAGCGAGTGTATCAATATCGCATATGATTAGCCACCAGCCGCCACAGCTGGATCCGGTTCCCTTTCCCCCTCCGGAATGGCTGCCACCGGGTCTAGACCTCCCTCTTCCAGATTGGTCACTACTGCCGGACCCTGTTCCCGTTCCAATCCCGAGGCCTCCGCTGGACACTGAACTCCGTCGGGGGTGGCTGTTCCTGTACCTCGACTGGGGTCACAACAGACACCACTAGTTCCTGTTCTTTGTCTGGGGCTGCCAAAACTGTAACCGCCAGTTCCTGTTCCTCATCTGGGGCGTAAATGGTTTTAGTATTGGCTTATAAGCTTGCATACATTAATTGCCATCCTGGGTTGAATTTTATTCAAAATTCATGACTTTTACACAGCAGAGCCAAGTGCTGGAAATCATCAAAGCTATACTATTACTATTATTATAGCTATTACCAGTGTGTGTGTGTGTGTGTGTGTGTGTGTGTGTGTGTGTGTGTGTGTATATATATATATATATATATATATATATATATATATATATATATATATATATATATATAGAGAGAGAGAGAGAGAGAGAGAGAGAGAGAGAGAGAGAGAGAGATTAGGCAAGATTTACAGAAATTCGTAGAGGTGGGTGTAACATTACACATGACACAAGCAGCAACATTTACTGTGACTTTGTCATTGTTAGAGCTGCAATATCATATTCCCTAGGATTGTATTTTTTTTATTAAAACACTACAATAGTTTCATTTTATTATTTGGTCAATAATGCATGTGTTTACTGTGTGCAATGTATGCATTACACTGTGTGTAATGTATGACACTAATATCTAAACTAGTGTCTTAAAACATAAACAAAGGTTTCACAGTATTGAATATTTGGATTTTTATAGTCATGGAGTTTTTCTTCTCTATCTGACAGTGCCATAAAAGAAATGATTTGTTCAGTGTTAGTTTTATGGTCTTTAAAATCCCTTAAAGTCAGTCAAACATAGACTTTTATTGAGCACAAGAATACTAAAATGGAAAAGTACTTCCAGGAGCCGTATACTGCATGACCTCCCACAGAGGATTTTTGCTGAAAAGCAGCACTATTTTATCAGAATACATCATTTGTTTAGAGAGAGCAACATAGGGCTTTCATTCTTTCATTTATTCCATCCACTTTATAGTTACACTGTTTAGTGATGGCACACTGGCCAATGAGTAAAGCTGTCTGTGTGTTTGCCTCTCACATCTCAAAGATTTCCATCTTGCAACACGCGCCTGGAGAAGTTGTGCTTCAGCAATATTTTTAGCTGCCAGATTCTATTACTCCCACACACTTAACCTTTTGGAGCCCTGATAAATATTTATGTTTCACAGCTCTGCCAATACATCCAAAACAGAAATATGGCTTGTTGTTAGGATATATTTGCTCAGCTGCTGTATATAAAACACATAAAATTGTACTCCATCTTAATTTAATGTTGGTCCAATATCAGAAACTGCAGCAGCACCCGAGGACAGGTGCAATTTTTTGGAGACAGAGAGATAAAAAATAAGATTGTTTGCTTGTTTATAGCAGCATTTCCTCTTTTAGATGACTTCTTTTCTAAGAAATGGAAAGTGTAGGGTGTTGCTGTCCATCAAAAACAATGACTTCTCATTTGGAAAGGCCAAGATGAAAAGCATCCACGCAAAGTCAAAATTTGTTTTGTAACTGTAGTGGGTGTGTGAGCAACTGAGGGAATTTGAACACTCTGCCCACAAAGTTAGCCTTTGTTTTAAAAAATAACATGAAGTACTCTCAACACAAGCTGTGAAAACACCGTAGGCAGAGAAAAGGGAATTAAACCAACAGCTTGAACAGAATCACTGTGGATAAAGCATGTTGCATGTTATGAGTGTAAGAAAGCAGGTCTTTAGTTTGAGTATGCTACCTTCCTATCCATGGCCTGCAGCCTTGATTGATGCAGACATAGAGGTGGAAGAGGAGCAGCTGCCGTGCGCTCTCAGGTGTAATTAAGAAAGGGCTCGGTCACACAGAAAGGCCCCACGAGGCCCTGGAGTGTGGTGAGGAATGAGTACAGCTCAGCAAGCTGCAGCAGGCTTCAGTGCCTTGCTACAGTGATAACTGAAGAGCATCATGCAGCTTACACCATCTGTGTATGTATATATGTATGTATGTACTATATATTAGTATCTGTGAATGTGGGAGGCCTGTCAGAGCTGCGACTGTCATGATGTATGTTGCATGTTGTGTTTCAGAACAATGACTGGGCACAACTCAACTCTGCAAAATAATCAGTGAAATCATCCTGGAAATTGTGTTTAGACTAGCTGTTACTTGTGTGCTCCCTTCGGCGGAGACGAGTGACCAGAATATTAGTTTAGAGATTACCTAAAGTTTTACCCTTTGCTGGTTTCCCACTAGGGCAGTAATAGAAGTCACAAGCTGCTGAAGGTAAAACAACACTGAAATCACTGGGGTCAATGTGTGTTTCTGACTGGTGCATGCAGTATGTTCTACATACAATATTCATCTTCTGCTTGTTCTCATTAGGCATCTCGAGCGGCTGGAGGCCAACCCAGCCTTAGGCCTTAGGTGGGGTAAACCCTCGACATTTGTCAGTTAGTTGCACTGGTTAGTTGTATGAAAATGGTAATCCTTGAAATTACTTGTCTTTCCGTTATGTGTGTCTTTAAGTCTGTATAGGTAAAGAAACAAGCAAGCACCACAAATATAAGATATACAGACACTGTGAGATAACTCAGATTGGAAATGAAGACATGTTACCCTTAGAAATAAAGTCAGTAAATTATGTATATAGTGTGGCAAAGAAATTGGATGTACAGCTGTACTGAACTGCAAATGAAACAAGTTCAAGCCCTAATTGGTAACCTTCCAGCAGATGACTTGTGAGATCTCCATTAAGCTACTCATTATTATTTTATATTGTTTACATTAGCATTTATATAACTAAAAGTGACAAATGAAAAGTAAAGAGATGAGGGCAGACAGAATTAGCAGGAATTGCATTGATGAGAGTGGTGTATAAAAAGCCTAATTTTTTCAAATGAGCCTGCAGCTAAAATGTCCCTTGGTGTTGCCACACCTCTGTGCTCCATCTCTGTGCACCTTTTTGTATCAGATGTGGAGTTTGCTCAGAATCCTCTCCATTGTTGCCCCATCGTGCGCCCCAGTTCCTGAGCCTGCTGTAATTTACCAGACCCATTACTCCCACAAATGTGATGGCTGTGAGCCCTGTGCATGTGGAACAGTTGGTGGGATAAAGAGGGAGAGCGTGGTACCTTTCTCTATTGTTCCAGTCCTATCTAGACAGTGTGATGCCTTGTGCTAATGGCACCAATTATGCACCAGAAAGCCCTGCTGATGGGTTGGTTTTTACAGCAAGGACTATGAAAGAAAAAAAAAAAGCAGAAAAGGGAGGCTTTAGGACACCCCCCCCCCCCCCCCCCCCCCCCCAAAAAAAAAAAAAAAAAAAAAAAAAAAAAGCTATGTTAGATACAGAAGGGAGACAAGCCACAAGGGCTTTCTCTGTCCTAATAGCAGTCTGCTCACTATACCCAGACATGTGGAGGTGTCTGCCTGGATCACAGCCACATAGGAATTTATGTCTGTTATTTTGAGTTGGGGCAATCCAAGGGAGACCAGGGCCAATCAAAGCGCTCTCAATAAAGCTGACTTTTCCCTGTAGAAGTCTCAAAAGGCTTTCAGTAGATTTGATTTGAAGTCTATAACCTGGAAGCTAGTGGGTGTGACGGGGGAAGATGTGGCAACACACAGCAATACACAGTGTCAGATGGTAAAGCTGTGGCTCCCCAGCGAGATGCAACTGTTCAAAACCAGGCAAGACAAGTGATCACTGTTTTAATGTGTATGGTCCTTGATGTTTACAAGACTGGCAGCGGAGGAAACTAGAGCTTTGATGCATCAAGAAGAAACGGTTTGTCAAGAGAATCTTTACCAACCACTAAGGCCTTGTCGATTGAACTTTTAAGAGGCGAAAGCATCTTCTTGTACAGATTTGATGGGTGCCAGGAGGCAACTTTAAAGACGCAAAAAGTTTTAATTTTGCTAAACGCCGTTGAGCTACCCACATGATTTCGGGAGATAATTACAAGGCTTTGCACAGGAGCAGATTGTTCAAGTGTGGCGGGGTTCAGCAACACAACAGCACCGCCGACTTGTTCGCTGGCGCACATTCTGTTAGATTAAAGCTTCAAAAAATAAAAAAGCCAAATCTCCCCAGACAGGAGGATGGAAATAAGAGCATTTATATTCAAGCGAGCTGTTCAGAAACAATCACACAGCCACACCTTTGATGCACAGATGGTAAACTTTCCAATTCCCCCTCCTCTCCTGTTTTTCGTGCCCCACATTCTTTTCCTTCTCTTCATCCCATGTGTCACTCAGAGGATTTCTCTCATTCTGCCAGCATCCAAGCACCCGGTCTCACAGCCAGTCCTGCCTAAATTTAATAAATGAAGCCTTAAAATTGGCAAGCCAGCCCGGAGCATCACGGCTGGGTAAATGTTAGCTGAACGCCTGGGTTTATAAAGGCTTTCTCTGTAATGTGATGCCTACATATAAGGAAAACATTCACTGATGGGATTGTCTATCCGGGAGACAAATGTAGATAGTCGTCTTGTCGAATGCATCAGTGAACAGCAGGGCAGAGACAGCAAGGTCGTGCCAGGTCACCAGATCTGCGGGCTTTTAGGATAGCAAGAAATCAAGCGCTCTGAGACACTAAGTCTGATTGGGGTCAGAGTAGTTGGAGTCACTCATGACCTCTGCAAAAATAGAACAGAAACTTCAAAAGTGCTGGAGGAAATTGAAAAACATTGCAGATTTGTAATAGTCATACTTGGCTTTTAAAGCAACATTGCGTAACCTTCTTGGACATATGCCATCTAAAGGACACCGGTACCACAATACAATCTCAAATACACATTGGGTTGTTAGGGGTAAATGCTCTATTCAGAAATCAACAATTGTATCCACTAAAACTAATTGCTTCTGCTTTTACTGACCCTTTGTGGCTGAAATTAGAATCTTTGGCCCTATCTCGCAAACAATTTTATAGATTGTAAATATAATATGTATAGACCCTTCTTGTGTTTGTAAACTGAATGTTTGTGTTCCAAAGACTGGTAACGGAAGTTTAAAAAGACAATAGTACATGGAGCAATTTGTGCTAGCCACCAAACATTGCAAATTATGAATAATCAATTTGCAACTAATCAGTTTGGCAACTGACAACCACTATGCCATGTGAGTAATATCGGAGTCTAGTTTAATAACATTAGCGAGTGTGTGAACGTTTAGCTGTTTAATGTAACGTTGTAATTAGCGTTTCTAATTAGCATCTAAGCTAAAGTTTATGTAATTTACACTTCTTAATTTTAATGTTAAGCAGGATAAATAGTAACCAAAATGTGGCAGACCATAAAAGCTTGATATTGTATGCTCAGATTTAATTCATTAATCACCACAAATCCTACTTTTATAACTTAACTTTAGCAACTGAAACTGACTCAGATCTGGGTCGTATCAGTTCAGGGTAATTTTTAATGAATGCATAAAGCACAACCATTGGTTCCTGCTGCCCAAAAACGTCTGATTTAATATTTTAATTTTCTCTCTATTAGAAAATAATTCGATAGAACATTAATATCGGTACCAGGCTGCATGCGCAACTTTTTTCATTCCTGGAAGGGTCTGTATATTTTTACTTTTTCAAACATTTAATAAATATGTATATGTATATGTTCTTTAAGTTTGACTTTTGACACTTTGTGTGTGTGCTTGTTGCACTTGTTTTTGTGAGCTGCCAACAACTGAATTTCTCCGGAGTGGGAAAGTTTATCATAGTACAGAATCTTAAAAAGAACTCTTGGCTTCAGACAGTGTATGGATCGCATATAAATAATTTCTTCTCTGGCCCATTACCTTTCCTAAAAATGTTGTCAAAATCCAGCAATTACCTTTCATTAAAGGGATAACGAAGCAACAAACACACAACAACATATATTTTGGTGCAGATGTGTCCTGCTGGCCTTTCTGTTCATTGTCAGTGACTTTAAAATGTAGAAGCCATTTATCACATGCTTAAGTTTGTAGGTGGTAGTCATACAATCCCCTTGTAAGGGGAATTTTATAAGGTTTAAAGTTATTCATTAATTGTTTTAATTCATGTAGGTTTCATTTATATACTTGTTTAAAAAGGTGAATTTATAACTAAGAATTCATAGTAATATAAATAAGAAACAGATGCAGATACATCTTGTGGACACTAGAGGACTTAGACCTATGGTTTTGGGGTTTGCTCTTGTATTTCACCTGAAGAAGTTTTTCTGTTATTCATGACAGTTATTTTACCATGTGGGGCGACATCTATGTAGTCCAATGCGTAAAACAGTTTTATTATCCATCCTTTATATATGAGGTTAAATTTAAGACCTCAAGAAATTAACAGAAAAACAAGATTAGCCTCTACACCCCTCAACTAACAGTGCAGTTTCTCAGCTCCCAACACAGCACTGACCAATCCAGTGATCCTTTTTTAAGTCATGGAACCATCCAAATCACTATGATAATAAATATTTTAAGGTAAAAAGTTACAAAATGCAACTTTAAACAGTCAGCGTGGAAATGATCAAAATTTCATGATTTTATTAAACTAAATAATTGTGTCTCTGCCCTGTGTTATTACTGTCCAGGCAGTAATAACTTTGGGGAATCTCTTAAATGTTGCAATACGAGTGAGAAACAGCGAATGTGTGCTTTGTGCTGAATTAAATTTAGCTGTCTCTGCTGGCATACAAGTGGGTGAAATGAGATTTCTTTTCAGCCGCTTATTGCACTTACAGCGAGGGAGGGACGGAATAAAGAGCTCTCTCAAATCAGATGAAGTGTAGCTTTCCTCCACAGGCTAAATTCCTCCTTTAGATAACTTTTTTCTTTTTGTGAAGCCGCTTTTTCCATGTGCCAAGCTGACTGACAGGTAATCTGACTGACGGATCACGTCTATAAAGAAATGTGGAAGGTGTGGAAGTTACTGATATAGGAAAAGCAGTGGGTAAACTGAGGAGACGAGGTTACCTGAACAGTGGAGACATTTTAGCGCTGCATATTCAGTCTATGATGAAAGACCACTGTCATGTTCCAGATCTGATATGCAGCAGATCACAGAGATAGGAGGAAGAAAGACAGCAAATGGGTAAGGCATTTGTTAAAAGCTTAGTAGTTATAGAAAGAAAAATGAAAACCCCTGAATATCTAATGCTGGATTTGTGGTCGTGCATGTGCATGTGTGAGGAGCAAATGGGTATATAGCTAAACAGGGAGGCCCGTAGAGGATTGAGTTTTTTTTTTTTTTTGATTTTCAACTTTTTCTTGTAGCCTGTTTTAGATCTCACCAAGGAGGTGTGGGGGCGTGCGGCAGCTCAGGCCTGGAATCGATGCTGTAGGCTGGCAAAGCGAAGGATCAGTGCAGGAAGCCGCCAAGGACAGGCCACTCCGGTCTCATTCAGTGGGCGCGCTTGGCAGTGTGTCATCCTTTGTGTAGCTGTGAAGTGTGAAGACATTTCGAAATTATACATCAGAAAAGGCTCAGTATATTTGTAGGTATACTCCTCTTCAAACTCTTCTTTTAAGGTTTTGGCTGACTTTTAAGCAAGGGGCTGCAGTGCTAAATAAAAGACAGTAGTGCGAACTCAGTTACATAAGTAGCCACTTGAGTTTTCAGAATACAAGCCAGTCCCTATAAGCAGAAAAGTTTAAATGCAGCTATATGCCATAAATCATTTTTCCTGTGAGTAAATAACATAGGACACAATAAATTTTAAATGGACAAAAATTGTATGCTGCATGAACAAGATTGTATTGATGACATCTAACTGACTACTTTGTGCATGCTGCCAGTGAGTGGGTAGAGAACATAAGCAAGTGATTCAGTATAAGCAAGTGATTCAGTATTTTTGCTTCTATTTTTGTCTGACTATTAAGCTACAGTAGCTAAAGGCTACAAGCTAGGTTAGCAAGAAATCAGGTGAAAGAGATTTTCAAAGTACTTAAGGAAAGCATGGTAACTTAAAAAACACAATTTATTTTGACAGTCTAAATCAGCCATTCCCAAAGTCAAAACTGTCGTGGCCCCCTTAAATTTCAGAAAATCCCTTGCGGACCCCCAATGATAAAACCTCTCTCTATTCAAAAGACTCTGCCATGTTTTTCTCCATATGTTTTTTTTTTTAATAAAAAACATTACAAAAACACTGATTATTAACTAAAAGTTGTTTTAAAGTAGTATTTTAAAACAAGTATAAACCTGCCATTATAAATATAAAATATTAAAAAAAATAATAATAAATTGAAATTGAAATATAGTCAGCCTCTGGGGGCCCCCCTGTAGTACCTTCGCGGACCTCCAGGGGGCCCCGGACCCCACTTTGGGAACCACTGGTCTAAATAATTGAGAATCTTCACTTACATATTACTCAAATAGGAGTAAAGGTACAAGTACATCTGAAAGCTATATCTTCTTCTGCAACTACTAGTACTACTACTACTGCTCCCACCACCACCACTAATACTACTACTTTTACTACCATTACTGCTACAAAATGAAAAATATTATACTAATTTAGAGAGATTTTCTTGAGTCAATTAGTAATATTTTTCCTGCAAAATTTTAAATGTTCGTTTTTAATCAGTAGTTAGCAGCCTTTCTTGCGCAAGTGGATGTGTATCTTTTTCAAGGAGTTGTTTAGACAAGCCCGTACTGAGTGCAGGGCTTATTAGAATGTAATTAACACTACGCATTAAAACAAAGCAACAATTAACTTACTGCTTCTGCTTTCAAGCTACTAAACCCAATACTGACAGTTGAGAAGACAAGATAATTTTTTGTTAACCTTCCAAATGCTATAACCAAATCCAAGATGTTGCAAAAGCATAAAACTGTGACCGGGGCTGCATTGTTTCTTTGTAAATCTCAGAAAAGACCCACTAGGGCCACGTAGGAGTGTGCTACAGCCGGTAAGATAAATCTGAAAGACCAACTGAATCGACCCCATTCACAGGAGTAATGGAGCTGTCAGTGGCTAAATCTGACCCCGCGGTAACCCCCTCGGGTGCTATGATATGGCACCACATCTATCCAAGATGGAGGCAAAGCGTGGACCACACACACCAGATGATGGCAGTCTTCCTCGGAGCACAGAGGGGAAAATAGAGGTCGTTGTGTCAGTGTGATCTGATGGAGGCCTGTGTGTTTGTGCCATTGTTGTTGCTGCATCTCTATTTGAGAGGATCCCTGCGGAGAGATGACAGTTACATACACACAGGCGCTAAGCATGTGATGGTCCTGGTGTGCTGTGAAGTGATTGTTGATGCCTGGATGGACACAATGAAACCTGACCATGGTCCCGTAATAAAACATAGCACCATATTGCATTTCAAACACATTATAGCTCAGGAAATATGTGTGCAAAGGGTCTTTTTTTTCCTGTTGGACAATTACCGCAAGTCTGTCGGTCTGTAAACATTTATCACCTTAAAGAAGGTTATGTTGTTGCAGGCTTTGGTTTGTTGATCGGTTTATTTGTGGTTTGCTGGTACTATTGTGATATCTTAGATGCCACAAAGATAATAACACCAGCTACAATCATGTGAGTGAATGAACACCCTATTACCTTTTGGTCAGTATATAGATATAATTAATGGATTTCTTATTGGGATATTCATATGCTGTGGCTCGGTGGTTTGAGCATTTACACCTAAACTAGAAGTTCCCAGGTATGAGTTAAACTGTGGGAATTTTCTTTACCATTGCAAGACAGGGCCGATGCCTTGACAGAGGTCTGCTCTCACCAAATGCTTTTATTTTGGTCATTCAATAATCTTATTGCACTTGTACAGATACCAAATATCAAATAAGTCTAGGCTTAGAATTAAAAGCATAATTATAGTTATGTAATATTATTGTAATAATATATGTAATATCACTAAATTAAAGCCTAATAGATTCTCAATGATATTTAAGTTAGCCTAAAGAAATAAGTAGGTTAGTTTTAATTTTATGCACGCATGATACTCATCTTATTAGTTTATGTACAGTATACCCCGTTGCATGTGGGCTAGTGCCTGTTAGGATCACATATATCTCTAATAGGCTACATAACCACACGTAGTGAGCGCAGCCTACGGCATCAAAGCGCAATACGCGGTGGAGCAATCTACCATCCAATCTGCAGCGCGGCTCCGGGATTGCGCTCCCTCTCACAGCGAACCGTGCCAGTCCACTCCACACACAGCCTCATTCTGCTCTTCAGCCCGGGCACATCTGCTTTCAATCCACTCCGGCTTCTGTCACCGGCGGCACGCTATACGCTCCCTCCCTCCCTCTCTCTCTCCCTCTCTCTCCTCCGCGCACAGAAACACGTACACACATGCACTTTTCCAAAGGCAGACCGGCGGAGCGACGCGATGCACATCTGATCGAGATGCCTGATGGTAAGAGGGCGTTTGTCTTTTGTCAAACCTGCGACTTTGACTTTTGTGCAGAGTGGTGGTAGGAAGGATGTTAGGACTGACAAGTCAGGATAAACAATCTCCACGCAAGTGTTGGAGCTTTTTTTTTAAATCATAGAAACCGTCTTTTTTTGCAGCCTGTGCCAGCTTGTGTGTATTACTCAAATTAAAGCGATAAAATTGAACTTCAAACTTAAGACTTTTCCTCGAATGAGCAGTCAGCACCTGCCCGCATATTTCGTCAAGTCTTCAGTGGCTTTTTGTCTAATCCTCTTATTTCTTAACTTTTGTGATAAAAATAGGCAATATTTTCCATTTATTTTTCACAATATTTACTTGTCTGTCTCTGCCCTGCTGTTCAATGATTACTCAGGATCACTGATTAGGCATTTCGGCATCTTTCTTTCCATAATATAGGCTACAGTAGCCTAAACGTAATACTGTCTCTCAACACTGTCTTTATGACTTAGATGAGACTCCAGATAATGAAAGTGCATTTGTATTTGTGCTGGAGGGACTCGTGTAGGACAAGATTCATGTTCTCTCCATCAGTGGAGTTCCTCTTTAGCCCCGGGTCAGGAGCATCTCCTCTGCGCTGCTCTCTGCCTGCGGCGTCTGTTTGTGCATCTGCCTGTGCGTTCATGTCCCTCTTAAAATATAGAAAATATGAATATATAAATGTAACAGAGAAGAAAAGACTACATACTGGCTTTATTTACGTGTTATGTGCTGTTTTCAGAATTGATCACCTGTCCTACGCGCAGGAAGTGGGTGCATGGAGTAAGATCTTGAGTTACATCCTCAAATAATCATCATCATCATTTAGACCTTGCATTTTAATCTGTCTTTTAGCAGTATAATTACATGTAACCAGTTCAAGTTTGTGGTTAAGTTGCTCATGTTGCTTTAAATGTGAACTCTATAGCATAAGATCTGCTTTTTAATGAATGATTCGTCTCCTAAACCTCAACAGCTTAGTCCAGCTCTCTTTCCTGTCCTGTGTTTTCTTCTGGATGGTTCTCTTTAGCTTGATTAAGCTTACATGCATACTCACATGATCACTCATCTGCCTCATTGACACATGTCTATCAATAATAAATAGCAGCATCATTAAGAGCTTAAACACAAGAGCGTGCTTCTCCTACAAATGGCAAAAACACTATTAATGTGGGAGGTTTCTGTAAGCCAAGACAAAAACCTATTCACACCTCCACAGTGATCTGAGTACATATAGAAGATCTATGCACACCTTGGTTTAAAGATGGCCACAGGAAATTCAATTATTGTCTTGGAATTAAAATGACAGGTCTAAAGGAACCCTGTGCTAAAAAAAAAAAAAAAAAAAAAAAAAAAAAAAAATCCTTTTTGTTTTTGAAAGTCTCTTACCTGGCCCAATCCAGATTTGAACCTACGTCAAAGCATAATTATTACGTCCACCAAAGAGGTTAAGTTATGTACTGTATGCCCATTGGCGTTGGTTGGTTTGATGGTTTGTTTGTTTGTTAAAGCAAGATATCTCCAAAAGAAGTGGTCCAAAGAATAATTAGTTTTTTGGGTGGATTTGGAACACTCTCTGGATCCAGAAATGACATGGACAGGCCATGCCAAAGGATACCATCACCAGCTATATAAGTGGTTGATAAAGGAACAAAGATAAGTGGATACAATTGTGAGGGCTTTGTGACCCAGACAGAACACTGAACTAGACAATTCCCAGTTCAAGTCCAGGACACTATCTTTACCATTGCAAAATAGGAGCAGTGCCTTGGTCGAAGTGTCAACTCTCCAGGTGTTTTTAGTTTATTATCATTGTTGGCATTGATTATTATTTCTCTTATAAACATTCATCTGCTCGCTTCTTTACTCATGCAAACCAGCCAGGACTTAATACTGGTGGTAACATTTCAAAACAACCTCTTTTACTTTATATTAATAAGTGTTAGTCTTGACTTGGTCTCAGTCGCATCTGGGGTCCTGACTACAATACAATCTATAACCCCATTTATAACTTTTATTTCCAACAGAGGCTATTCCACTCCTTGCACCATTCTCTCAGACACATGCCATTATCTCCAACGCTGTTATCTCAGCAGCAAAAGCCACTTTTACTGCTCAGACCTGCCAAAGGAGCATCCAGCGTACAATGTAATCTTCAGCTGATCCTTTCCCCGCGGCCTTTATCCCCAATAAGCACTTGTATTGTTATAAATGACAGATTGTGTGAAGACAGTGGTTTTACTTCCAGCTGTTGACAACATATTATTCCTAGTGAGAGTCCCAGTATGCAGCAGGGTTTAAGCCACCCAGAAACCTGCAAATCAAATTGCTTTAATCCATTGAAGCATCTGTTTTCTTTCTCTATCGGGCAGCAGCAGCAGGAGGAGCAGATCTGAGGAGCATGACTTGAAAAGAAAACAAAATGTGTCACAGAGGAATGATAGGATGTGTCTTGGTCAACGAGCTGTAGAGTACGTATTTATATACAGAGAAAGAATAGGAACTGTGGTGACCGAATGTCAGATACTAGGAGGCTTGTTTAAAGATTCTCATTATAAGCACTCGTTCAAGCATGTTATTTATTGGTCTTTGTACCACTCAGAAAAGTTTTACACTCTTGCAGAAGAGTGTAAGTTAGATTTAGAGTTAGATTTAGTGCACTCTTAGCAAAATATACACTGCTCAAAACAGTAAATATAATGGACCTAGTGTGCAGTAATTGGCATATTGATTTGGCATTAGTTTTTATGCTGGGTGCCTTTTTTAACGCAACCCTCTTTATTTATCCAGGCTTGGGATGGGTACAAAAAGTACACTGGCTTTTGAGTTGTTGTGGATGGATACTGAATGCTATATTTAACAAAACAGCCACGATTACTCACATAGTCAACTGTCAGCTGCTGAAACCATATTATTGATTCATATTTTGCTAAATTTGGTGGCTAATGATAATTCCTCCATAGAAATTGTACTTTATTCTGCTGAGGTTACATTGTCAGTCTTTAAAACACTAAGGGTCTGTAACTTCTTTTTCTAATGGTCCTTCAAGAGGTATGTATTTTGACCCCATACCAAAAGGTGTTGAGTTTAGTAACAGATCAATAACTGCTGCCATGTGAGGGACTGTTCACTGACTGACAGCTTACTTGCCTGCAGTATCCTTTCATCTATTATTATAGAAGAGTGATTATTATAGAAGATGTGCTCCCATGCTGTGGTTGGTTGTGGTTATGTCTTAAGTCAAGTCACCACTAGGCCAACTTTGCAACCTTTTTTAACATTATTTGCATTACTTACACTTTGTCAATTTTAATGCAGATCCATTCATTGTATTATCTACAGTCATTCTGTCCATGAATCTGCTATGTGTATTTAGAACAGTGAGGTATACTGTGGTGTGTGGTGGCAGAGAAGTTAGCATAGTTAGAAGGTAGTGAAATTGATCCCTGTACTCTGCTCTCTCTCTGACTTGTTCCAATCCTTCAAAAGGTGCATTTTAGGTCAGTCAGGTGTATCGAAGTGGCCCATAAGGAATAAATGTAACTGTGAGTGTAGTCGATGTCTCCAAGTGTTAGCCCTTAACTGGCAATTGCCCAGAGCATCTTATATAGCCTCCAACTACCTGCCACCTGTGGAGAAGAAGTGGCAAAAATAAAGAAAGAATATTGCAATGTGCAGTAACCATAATATTGTAAGTGCGCAATGTTATGAAACAGGTTGTGAATATTTTCTAAGAGAATGCCAATTAAAGTAGCAGTATTAGCACTAGCAGTAGCAGTAGTATTTGTAAACAATAAAACTGTGAATGAAAGAATGGTGTCATAAGCTAAGAGAGAAACACAGTAGATTTTATATTGAGGAGTAAGGAATAATACTTAAATACAAGCATATAAGCTAAAGGCTAAATAAATTATTTTCTGATCAAAATGTGGTTTGTAGTCTCATTCAAGAGACTGTCAATTCTGAATTAAACTGGTGACTGAGCTATGAATACTTGGATGACTGAGAATCTTCACAGACAGACAGTAGTTTTCAAATGTCTTTGTGTGCTAGACAAGTAGTTACAGAAATGTGTCTGCTCAGAGTTAATTAATTAGCCCATATCCTAAACTTTAGCAAATTGATCTGATTATAAGATCTGATTATTATTAATTCATAGTAACATTTTACAAATATATTATCAGTCATTCATCATTAACCATTCATTATTGCCCTCTAAAAACATCTTATGTAATGTTTTCAGTTTGCTCGCTTTTCACTCATGGATGGGTTTATAGCATTGGTCTTGATTAAAAAGAACAGTCCAGTCAGCTTAATTAATGGTCATCTTTGGTTCTTGCCGCATTTATTCTTCACATTACAAGTGTGTGTAAAAATTGTACTTCTTGCCGATTCCAGAAGCAGACGTCAGATCCATCAAACCCTGCACTGCATAAAAAATCTATTTATCTTTCTCATCCTACTTTTGTTGGGAGCCGCAGGCGCACTGTCCCTGTTCTTGTTTTTTTGCATTTATAAAAGGCACTTCTCTCTGATGACTTCATTCTGTGATTGCTGGTTTTTGGCCGTATTCAAACAGAACGGCTCTTGATATCAGTTTCTCTGTGTCTGTTTCCTCTCACCCACAGAGTAAATGTCTTTAGTTTGGTGCTGTTTGTGATTAATGGAACATCAAAAGCTGAAGTGGGCTCAGCGTGATACAGTCCCGAGGATATGAGTCTGCCAGGGACATAAACATCATTAATGAACTAGAGGTGGGACCGCCATGACAAACACAGGCCAAGAAAAAGACACACCATATTTATTTTTGACAGTAATATGCTGTATATTTACGTTTCTTGACTGTGATTGCCTTGGAGCAGTGCACCTTGAGTGATGGAGAGACAGTTAGTGCCCCAGGATCTACTTTGATTACCCATCATCACTTGGGTGCATAGGGACAAATGGATGGCAGTGCCTTTTTCTAAATCCATTTGGAAAATTGCATCTACCTTTGCTCTTTCACGCCCAGTGGCAAAGAAGTGTAGAAGGAAAATTTCTTCACTACTTTTCTGCGCTATATTTATCAGGCTGTGTAGTTCTCTTTGGAGCTTAGAGGCTTAATTACCCAGAAGAGAGGGAACGCAAAAAAGGAAATGCAATTATGCAACTGTATGGCTGACATGACAGGCAATCGGGACGCTACTACTTTTACCGCTCCTGACCTTTGAGTCATTTTTTTCTCTTGAATAAATCTGCTGATCCTCTCTAAAACCTTGAAAGTGTTTATTTAAAGCGCTTAATCCACTTATATGAGAACTTCAATAAGGTGCTGTCATTTTGGCCTCGATTTAGAAGGACCTTTTCTTGAAAAGCCTATATGCATTAGTACAATCTGAAGGACACAGCTTGGGAAAGGGCATATGTAATGGCTCATTTTATGCCTTATATATTTACCTAATGTTGGCATGCCCTAAAGCAAGTCTGATAATTTCCCTAGGAACAGCTGCTCTATGTCAAGCAGAGAAAGAGCCGGCGGCATAAAAAACAACGCACATCCATGTGGCTAACTACACAAATGAAATCTGACTGTTTCTCTGTGTGTCCTGTGTTTCCCTGATGGTGACAGCGTGAAGGATGTAGAGCCAGAGGACGTGGCAGGATGGAGTGCTCGTGGAAAACCGTGCTGCTGCTGGTGTGTGCCTCTCTGGGGGTCCAGTACACAGCCATCCGCACCCTGAGGGACTCCCTGTCTGGGCCCTGTCCTGGAGTATACAGCTGCCAGGGTAGACACCACCGAGGTACGACTGCTAACGCTCAGGACTGTCCCACATAGGCTGCAACCAGAGAGTACTTAGTATAGTGTTTGACTCATACTGGATATTCACTTTTAATGAAGAGATGACACAGAGCTCCAAAAGTGGCTCCAGTATTATAATTAATTATGGAATATTATGTTCAGAGTTAGCCTTATTCAGGACTTCACTCCAGAAACTCTGCTTAAGAGGCAAGCTGTGGCATCACACTGTGAAGAAAGCAAACCAAAAGCACAGCACATCACTATATCAGGGAATTCCCAAGAAGATGCAAGAGGATATAGAAATTAAATATCTGTGATCCGTTTTACAATTATCCTCCAATTTATCTCCATTAATCCTCTCCACGTGGCACAGCTGCAACTTGCTGGCAAGGAGCTCCTATGTACAAAAGTAACATCCCCTTTGCAATCAGCGCCTCATCAGCGCTAATTACACGTTAGCTATTTGGGCTATATTTAGAGTTCCGCCATTTCATAAACCCCCTCGGTAATCACCGGCAGACAAGCAACTTACTCATGCATGTTTACCCTCTAAATTATTAAAGCCTTATTGGCTGGCTTTGCTAGTTTACTTTTTCTTGCCTCAATGTTATGATGAAAACTCACTTTCTTGAAATGATTTACCTCTGTTTAAATGAACTCCAAGCAAATCTGGTTATCTAACTCACAAAGCCCCAATAACACTGGCGACAGATATGCTTGAACATATTCTCAAGTTAGTCCAAGTTCATCACATGAAGTCCCTAACACTAAAGGTTTAACATCACTGTAGGACATGTACCACCATTTTCTAAATGCCTTACAGTTTGGCAGCTTGTTACAGATGTCAGCTATTTAGATGAACAGTGACTCTTGTTTACATACAGTAAATTGCCTTAATGTAAAATCACAGAATAAATATTATTAACATGTTTAACCCATAGTTCTCAGTGTTTCTCTTTGCTCCTCTCCTGCAGACTCCAGGTGGAGACTCCTGTGTGATGACAGCTGGGCGCCCGGAGAGCAGCCTCGTAAACACATTCTGCTGTTTGCCACCACACGCAGCGGCTCATCCTTCACTGGGCAGCTCCTCAACCAACACCCAGGAGTTTTCTATGTCTTCGAGCCCCTCTACCACGTCCAGCAGGCCTTCACCAACTCCAGCAGCAGACTGCGGCGCACTTTGGACCGCAGAGCTCTTCTGGGAGCGTACCGGGACCTCCTCCTTAATCTCTACACATGTGACCTTCACTTCATGGAGAATTACATCCACCCAGAGCCGCAGGATCACATGACCAGCTCCTTGTTCCGCAGAAGTTCCAGTCACGCTCTGTGCTCACCTCCCGTCTGCCAGGAAAGCTTGGATGGTGTTTCTGAGTCTCCAGATGAAACGTGGTGTCCTAAAAAGTGTGGCGCACTCAACTTTACTTTAGCTTCTGTGTCGTGTTTGTCAAAAGGACATGTAGCCATAAAGACTGTACGAGTCCCAGAGGTGGGTGACTTACGAACTCTAACTGAAGACCCACGTTTGGACCTGAGAATCATCCACCTGGTGCGGGACCCCAGAGCCATCCTGGCCTCACGCATGATGGCCTTTTCCGACCAATTTCGAGCCTGGAAAATATGGAATGCCACTGGACGCCAGCCCCGATATGTGGACTTGACTCAGATCACCAGTACTTGCAAAGACATGTCAGCTTCTGTAACAACAGCACTACAGAGACCAGCGTGGCTACGGGGGCGCTACCTCCTGGTGCGCTACGAGGACCTGGCACTCAAGCCCAAAGACAAAACCGAAGAGATTTACCAATTTGTTGGACTGGATGTGGATGACAGGGTTCTGATGTGGATTACCAAAAACACCAACAGCAACATGGGCTCCCCGTCCGACTGGAACTACAAGTACTCGACCAGCAGGGACTCCAGAGCCACAGCTGAGAGCTGGAGGTTACGCTTGAGCTTCGACGTTGTGAGGACTGTACAGACTCTGTGTAACCACACTCTGTCCCAGCTGGGGTATAGACCTGTTCACTCAGCTGCACAGCTCCGTAACCTGTCCGATAGCCTTGTGGAGGCAAGGACTTTCCAACCAGCACTATGATCTGATATTTATTTATTTATTTATTTATTTGTTTATTTATTATTTTGAAGACATTGGTGTATTGGATGACTTGCACACAATAACAATGCCTTTACAGTTTAAGTTGATGTTTTGATGCTGGAAAAAATGGCTTTGTCTGCCGCTACAGTAAATGTGCTTTTTGTGTTACAATAATAAGCTGCTTGACTTGACAAAGAACAAAGACATTACAAATGTGTCAAAGATTATTTATGAAACCAGTTGTTGGTGTTACACTCTGCACAGCTTATCTTCTTTTTTTTTTTCTCTGTACTGTATATACAAATGACTTCGAGGAAATTAAGGTATGCGATGTTATGTCTCGAATGTGTGGGCATTTTGTCAGTGTAACTTTTTAAATTTGATAAAATAAATTATTCATACTTAATGATCACAGCATTATCCGTTGCAGCACTGAACTGTTTCTGCACTCGTATTGGTGCGATGTGAGAGGAAACACGAGTGCTATAGTGAGAAATGGTCCAAATTTATTTTCTTTTATCTTGTAATCCCACAGTATTTAGTCTGACTCTCTGCCAAACTTCTGTCTCACTCCTGTGTCTTCCTAACACACTGACTCAAGCGTAAAGCGGTAGCTTGCATTTATAATATACTTTGCAGCTAAAGAAAATATTAATAGCTGTCGGTGGCAGCACCTGCTGTTTGTGGCCCTGTATTGTCAGAGATTAGACGCTGCAGGTTCTTGGACAATTTCACCATTTGAAATATCTCCGCGAGTAAACACTGAGTGGACAGCTCCTCTAGACACTGTTACATTTGTTTCCCTATAGAGCTGCTCTCTGGAGATCAGGCAAAACATTATGACCAGTGACGGGTGGAGGGAATAACACAGGTGTTGTGATGACAACACCTGTGCTAGAAGAGTAAGGATTTTAGTAAGTCTGACAAGGGCCAAATTGAGATGGCCATACAATTGGGTCAGAGCATCTCCAAAATTGTTTTGGAGATCTAATCAGTATCTGTCAAAAATGGGCGCAGTGGTAGAGCTGTGGCACATATACAGCACAACAACAGCCTGCCTCAGTGTTGTGGGTTCCAGTCCAGACTCCTGAATGTCTTTACCCACTTTATCACGATTTCCTACTATACTGTGTCCTATCAATAATGCCTAAAAATGGGCAAAAACATCTTAAGAAAATGGTCGTCCAAGGTGGGAACAGTGGTAAATGTGTTGCACATGGAAAGCGAAAACTGGCCTGTGTGGTTCGATCCAACAGACAAACGACTGTGGTGCATGCTGAAGAAGTTAATGTGGGTTCTGATAGAATGTTATTTGTGAATGGAGCAAGTGGTTGTAACAGTCAGATATTGTGGCCTACAGAGTTCCAGATCTCTTAAGCTGGGAAAACCTACTCCTGAGTGTGAAAAAAGGAGTAATTTGGCTGGAACGGTCATGCTGTTCTGTGAAGATCGTTAAATGTGAGGTGAAATTGTCCTTTTAATAATGTATTTTTAGACCACCATCCTCCCCATGCTTTCAGTAGCTGCCCTATCGCTGCTGACTCCAGGGATACCAGAGCACAACCCAGAGAATTGATCTACAGATCCAGTGGAGAAGAGGAAACCGGATTTAAGATGCATGGAGAAAAGAGGGTCGTCTCTCTTTGAACTTAATCTGCGAGTCTACACAAACTGGCCATAAAGCAAGCCTTTATGACACCCAGGGAGAGGTGCTTCATCGGTTTTTCCATCCCTGCACTGACACACAAAGCTGCCAGTGGCCTGAGTCAGCCGTCAGCTAATTACCCAGTTCTTTGCACTCAATACAGAAGCCCTCCTGCCTCCTTAACTCTGCTGACAAATTTAGGTCTTATCAATAATGCTAACAGATATGAAGTGCATTCGGAAAGTAGGAAGGCAGCACATAACACAGCCTGGCTAACCAAGACTGTGTCAAGACTGTGGCATCAGTGAAGGACACATCACACACAGACAAGAGAGATGGTTCATGGTCATCTCTGTAGAACTGACAACAAAGAGTTCTGTTCTTTTACACAATGGGAGGTGAACACAACAGTTTTGGATAAACTTAATTTGCATGTGATTTGCACGTCCAGTACTGTGCAAAAGTCTTAGACAGGTGTTTGGGAAAGGCTGTGAACAAAGAAAGGTGTATCAATGTACAAAAATACACAAATTTACAAAAAAATAAAATAAATAAATAAATAAATAAATAAAAATAATAAAAACTAGAAGCACTATAGCCAAGGCACTGATCCTACCTCACAATGGTAAAGATATAGAGGTTAGACCTAGAAACTCAAACATCTTGTGGTTCAGGGGTAAATGCCCATTGAGCCACAAACTCCCCACTGTGGTAATGAACCATCATTTGCTCTTTTAAAAACTACAGAATCCCTTAAAAAACTCCTGGACCTAAACAGTCATCTGGATTCACACCAAAATGCATCATTGTGTCTTTGCCCATTTACTGACCTTTCCTGAAATTAATATAAACAAAAATAACAAACACATTTCTGTATTTAATAAAGCACTCTTAGTTAACACTATTTTTCACCCATCACTCTTTTTGACTTTGACACAGCATTGTATGTGGGCAGACGAGAAAGTGAAAAAAAAGACCCTACTGTTTCTAATGCTAGTTGTTATTTTCTGTTGCATTTCTATTAACTGTAATGGTGACTTAAAATAGACACAAAACATGCAAAGCTACAGAGTACAGAAGAAACACATTATCAGAAACTTTAATGTTATAGGCCTTCCTCTTATGAGAAATGTGAAAAGAGGGTAATGCAAAGTAATGCAAGGCAGAGTTAGACTTGAGTTATTACTGGGTAGTTATAGAAAGCACAAGAAAGTGGGTGGAATGGATTATTGCTGTTCTATTCAGAGTTTAGACTTGCTGACATATTCATACACAAAGATGGAATATTTCTAAATTACACATCATCTCCTCACAATAACTCTGTTAAATACAGAATCAAAAATCCACCAAATTACATTACATTTCACTAAATTTCCTACTCAAGGTCACAGTCT
Organism: Bostrychus sinensis; assembly: GCA_020698575.1. Classification (NCBI taxonomy): domain Eukaryota; kingdom Metazoa; phylum Chordata; class Actinopteri; order Gobiiformes; family Eleotridae; genus Bostrychus; species Bostrychus sinensis. Next base: position 24,000,164 of record CM036251.1, read on the forward strand.
ATAGCTGCACTTGAATGGCATTGTTCGGCGAGTTGCCACAGTAGCAGTAATGCCACCAAACTCCACTCAAGATTTCACCTGACTCAAACTTTCTCTGCTGTTATCATTCAAAATACAAGATACAGTGAATGCTGTAACTTTAGTGCTTAGAGTGCAGTTTTCTCAATGTGCTGCGGCTCCCTTCACGTTCTCATCAGCCAGTTTTTGACCTCGCAAGCATCTGTTTGTGCTGGTGTCAGTGGAATCGCTTCATCACGTAAATCCCAGCCTTTGCCTCTGTGTGTAATCACCGACCTTAACCATTCCTGGTTTATAATGACGCCACGCGCTGTTGTCCCATAGCTCCATGCCACTCCCAATCTGACGCTACGGCATGAAATTGAACAAAAAATGCTGAGACATACACTCACTGGCCACAATATTAGGCATAGCAGTTGAAATGGAAATGACTGAAGCAACAAACCAAATAACCTCAACTCAGTGTATTCAGACAGGCAAACAAGGGATGAAGTTCAAATTGAGAATCAAAATTAAGAATTAAGATGATTTAAAGGGCTTCATTATTCAAAAGCGACTTTTCTGGCCTTTCTACCATGTTAAATCACTGTTCCCTCATAAAAAAACATGCCTGGAGTTGTCTTTTATTTCATTTGCACCTGTTTGAGTAAGCCTCTATTCTCTGGCACGATTGTTCTGAGGCCTCAAAACACTCGGCTGCATAAACCTTCGGCCCCTTTCATGAAAACACTGACCAGTCAACAAGCCCTCTACATCCAGTCTGCTCTCAATCCTTTATCTCAGAAACGGTGTACAGCTCTGTTTCCACTGATTCCTCACAGATATTTTTTATATTTTGTAGTAAAATGGCATCATACAAAAAGTTTAAAGTGAAGTGCTCTTTTTCTTTCAGAGTGTTGAACAAAACACAATACAACGCATTCTCCTGTCCTCTGCTGGTCTTTTCAGTAGTTTTTTATGGCACTAGGAGAATACTTATTAAAAACTTTTTTTCCTGTTTGTCAGATAATGTTTTTAAAGGCTGTAAAACATGCAATGCTGTTCTGCACGCGACCATGATTGGTTTGAAAATATAAATAAAAACATGTTTTATCCCCTTTAAGATGATTATTGGTTCCCAACAGATCTGACTGTTGGTGGCAGTTCTGTCCATAAAATATTTTTCAAATTATTTAACCAGCATTTTACATGCATGCACCTGTTACAGCATTGTACATAATTAAAACAAAAGGCTTTAAAAAGCTGATCATATATTCAACCTCCCTATGGCCCACTTTTAGGTCTTAACCCAACAACTAAAATTACCTGTCCACTCAGGTCCCTCCCCATACATATTAGGAAGTACTCACCTGTTACCTGTGTTTGACCTTGCACCGAGGAAAGCCATGTTGAGCTGAAACGCATTGGTGCATATGTTTTTATCTTGAAGAGCCATGATTTAATAAAGGCTTCTTAACTATACAGGAGACAGAGTGCCTTGGATTCTGTTGTCTGTGGAAATGTGGAAAGTGTTCAAAGATTTTTTACTGAGCAGACAATAGTCTACTCTATTTTCAACTAAAATTACCTGATTGAAATGACTAACATGTCATAGTTGTTTGTGTACAACTGGTGAGAGTTTCAGAAACTACTGATACTGGGATTTTCATGCACAAGCATCTAAGGGCTATGGTAAAAATGTAGTGGCCAGACCAGGATTCAAATCATGGATCTTCCAATCCAGGGGTAAATGCCATATCTACTGAGACAAAACAAACAAACAAAAAAGAAACAAAAAACAAATGATCTGTTTCTTTACTTGACCCATTGTAGTATCTTGGGGAGAATCCCTTGGTTCAGAATCCCTAAAAAGAAAACCAACAAATCAACATCGGCAATAACATAACCTCCACAAACCATTGTGAAACATACTGTGCCATTTATTGTACATAATTGGATCCATATTATAGGCTACTTCAGGGCTTAATAGTACATCATAATGTGAATGTTTGAAGATTGCTGATGATGGTACTTCATGGCAGGAAGACCAGAAACTATTTCTGCCCATTTGAAGGAACCACAAATTGCCCCTCTTATAGAAAAGCATTGATTTTAAAGGAAAGGTCAGAACTGGTGCGGGGCTAGAGCACATCATATTGACAATCCCGTTAAAATTGCTTGTGACTAGCACTGTTGTTGACTGGAAAAATGTCACCAGCAAATAATGCTTCCTATAGTACATGAGTGCTTAAAGAAATCTTCTCTTACAGAGCATATAGCCTACAGTATGAATCCTCTCCACCTCAAGTGCTACTGGAGGCTGTACTCTGTATAATGCAGCGGTAACGGCTGACAGTTTGTATTGTTTTCCAAAATGAAATACTTTGACATATAGGAGATTTGCAAGCATCACATTTCTTATTCCTATTGACATCCAACTCCCAGCAGCAATGGCACCAACAGTTAGCATTTTTCACTTTCCTTACTGGGAGCCAAGGATGTCATTTACTGCAAGATTAAGCAGCATTTAAGATGGAATGAAACCGCAGTGTCTTTATTAGAATAACCACACAGGCCCAGAGCAGACATCAGTGTGTGTCACCACTATCATTCAAATACTGTTATTTTCCCCTCACAGTACACACACAGCAGCCTGCCTTTCTATACGCACCACTGCATTCATCGGTCATCTATACCTCCCTGTCTCTCAGCTCTCATCCTGTAAAAAACTCGTCCTGTCTTCCTTTTTTATGATATTCTTCACACACTATTGTATCTTCCACTACAGAGCGTTTATTGTGCTTTCCACTGATCCTAATAAGGGACTTTCATGGTGAACATCAGAAAGCTGCAGCTGGTACTGCTACTGGTACTACTACTACTCCTACTGGTACAACAACTACTACCAATACTACTGCAACTGATACTACTGTTACAACTATAAAGTACTACCACTACTGCTGTTGGTACTGTTACGATGGAACTTCTACTGCCTCTACAACTACTACTGCCTCTGCTACTGCTTCTCCTACTACTGTTACTACTACTCCAAATTACATAACTATCACTATTACTACTACTACTACTATTAATACTACTACTCCTACTACTACTACTACTACTACTACTACTACTACTATGATTATTAACACTAGTAGTGCTGTTGTTATTACTACCACTGCTGCTACTACAAATACTATTGCTAGAACTACCAATACTACTGCTGCTGGTACTACTACTTAACTCCTACTGCTGATATGTCTTTACTGTTACCCCTATACTTCTGTTACTGCTTTTACTGCTGCTACTACCGCAACTACTCTACTACTACTACTACTACATTTTTATCTGAATAAAACTAGCATTTTTTCCTCAAAAAATACCACAACGTATAACTCCACTGGCAAATTATTTATTGTGTTTTCACTGATCCTTATAATCCTTATAAGCAACTTTTATGGTACACATCAAAAGGGCTTACTACTTACTGTTTACTTAACTACCACTTCTATTACTACCGCTACTATTACCACTAGTAATAGTGCTGCTGCTGTTTGTACTACTACTGCTACTACAACAACTACTGCCACCACCAACCACCTACTGCTTATTCCACAACTATTTCTACAACCAGTACTACTGGTAATAATACAACTTGGACTGCTACTACTACCACTGATACTACTTCTGCTGCCACTACAAATACTACTACCACCATGATCACTACTACTATTTCCAATACAGCTAGTTATTACTACTGCACTGCAGCTGCTGCTACAACCTGCTTTGCCACTTGCCATTTAGTGATTTAAAAATGTGTATAATTTTAATTGTTTGTGGCTATGTAGTGCATAATAATAATAAGGATTCATGCACGTCAGTCTAACACAGCTCTTTATTCTTGTCAATTCTTTCCTTGAACAACAACGCGCATGCGCGCATACATCTTATTGGTTAATCCAAAACACATCAATACCACTAGACCCCGGAACATCTCCCTTTCCAAAAGAAGCCATGCAGACTATGTAGGCAATTAACAGGATATAACAAAATAAGAACATTAATGTATTAACAGGGCTTATCCATCAACTCTAAGAAATGCAACCCAATTATGAAATTGCCATATGACATGAACTTCTATTGTAAACACAGCAGCTGACCTTGAGTTTAAAATACCCTTAATACTACCAGTCCAGTCTTCGTGGCGGCCGCGACAGCCGTCCTGCTCTGGTACGAACAAAACCCTCTCCAGTCCCTACGGAGACCGAGGAGGCCTCAGACAAGTGAGTCACAGGTAAGGCCCCAGCTGAAGGCCTAGCCGGGCTCGAACTGGCCACCACTGGATAATTTTCAACCTCACTCTCCCCTTGAATGTAGGGTGGCTCGAAGTCGTTGTTCCCACCCACTGAAGAAGCACCTGGTTCTGCCACCCTCAGGTCAACTCTGTTGCGCCGGTAGATGGAGCCATCAATGTCCACCAAGTAGGATCTAGGCGCAACCTTGCCGAGACAGGTGCCAGCTCTCCAGATGCGGGTGGTGTCACCAGGTAGAGGTTTCATCCTGACAGGCTCACCCACCTCCAGTTCCGGTAGGACTTGCGCTGACCGGTCGTAGAAGGACTTGGCGAGCTGCCTCTTATGCCGTAGCTTCTCCGTAACCCCTTTTACCACGACTGGCTCAAGGAGTTTGTTCATCACCGGAATAGATGTTTTCAGCCGACGAGACATGAGACGTTGTGCTGGGCTGCTGTCCATGTTTTCAGTTGGAGTATTTCTCCAGTGCAGGACTGCTTTCCAAGGGTCTGTATTATCCCGTGTTGCCTTGCGCAGCAGATTTTTTGCAATCTTGACGGCCGACTCAGCCTTGCCATTTGCTTTGGGATGCCTTGGAGAGGATGTCACATGCTCAAACTCCCATTCTGAGGCAAAGCGAGAGAATGCCGAAGTAAACTGAGGGCCGTTATCTGTAATGACTTTGTCCGGCTGGCCATATCTTGCAAACTGTGCTTTGCAGCGTCTGATTACTGTCTCTGCAGAAAGGTCAGGAAGAAGCTCGATCTCCCAAAAGTCTGAATAATGATCAACAACCATTAAATAGTCCTTGTGGCCGTGACTGAAGAGGTCAACTTTAAGACTGTAGCTTTGCAAAGTCATGAGCATGCCCTGAAGCCTCTTAGGAGCGCTGAGGAGAGGTTTGCCAAAAATCGAAATCAGAGGCTTGTGGTCTGTCTCTGCTGTGATTATGTCACGGCCATACAGGTAGTGGTGGAATCTCTGACATGCAAAAACAATGCTAAGGCACTCCTTTTCGATCTGAGCATAGTTTTTTTCAGTAGCGGTGAGAGCACGTGAAGCAAACGCAACAGGTTGTCCCTCTTGCATTAGACAGCAGCCAAGCCCACTCTGACTGGCATCACTCTGGATTGTGACAGGCTTGGAAACGTCATAGTAGCGGAGTACCGGCATAGTAGTGGCCAGCGACTTAAGTTCCTGCATTGCAGCATCATGTTTAGGCAGCCAGTGCCAGGGTGTGTCTTTGTCCATCAAGCGTCGCAACGGCTCACACACACTTGAGAGGTGGGGCATGAACTTAGCCAGATAGTTTGCGAAGCCCACAAGACGTTGCACACCTTTTGCATCAGTCGGATTGGGCATGTCAACAATGGCTCTTACTTTTTCTGGGTCAGGTTTTAGCCCTGCAGCTGAGAGGATGTGGCCGTGAAAACGGACTTCTGCCACCTTGAACTGCAACTTCTTTAACCCTAATCTCAGCTTCACCTCCCTGCAGCGAGTCAGCAATGCCAGTAGTCTGGTGTCATGGTCCAACTCTGCTTCCTCATCAGTGTCACCGCAGCCCACCACCAGTATGTCGTCAGCGATGGGCTCTATGCCTTCCAGACCTGCCAGGAGCTCATGCTGCTTTCTCTGATAGATTTCCGGTGCCACTGACACACCAAAAGGTAGTTTGAGCCAACGCTTTCTCCCCCACGGGGTCCAAAATGTTGTCATTAGACTGCTCTCAGTGTCCAACCTACACTGCAGAAAAGCGTCTCTAGCATCTACTAATGTGAAGACCCTAGCTTTCGGCAGCTTGTAGAGTACATCCTCCAGAGTCGGCATAATGTAATGAGAACGTCGCAGAGCTTTGTTCAGGAACTTAGGATCAAGGCATATTCTCAGCTTCTCTGGCCTACTCACTATGACCATATTACTGATCCAATCTGTTGGTTCCGTGACGGGTGCAATATGTCCCTCCGCCTCGTACTTGTCGAGCTGGGCCTTAACAGCAGCTTTCATGGCAATGGGGACATTACGGGGCGCACACTGCACTGACTGTACCTCCGGATCTAGGTCAAAATGTACTTCCCCGGGCACTGATTCCACAGGTGAGGTGAATACATCACTATAACTGCTAATCACACTTTTTTTTGTTAAATGTCCTGGTGGCAGCACCTGATCCACTTTACACAGGTCATCTGGAATTGTGAAGTGCATAAAACCAAGGCGTACGCAGGTATCTCCTGACAAGAGAGGATACTGTCCTTTTTTCACAATTTCAAATGAGAGCTTATGTCTGCGGCCTCGTACTGTGCATTCAGTGTCAAATGTGCCTAATGAGTTTATAGGTTTCCCTGAGTACAATCTTAGGCTGGCGTTGCTTGAACGAAGTTTCGCAGTGGGTGCAAGCTTTTCCTTATCTTTGAGTGTCATTATGTCACAGGTGGCCCCTGAGTCCAGCTGACATTTCTGTTTTTTATTGTGGAATCTCAACGTCACAAACCATTTCTTTGCTTTTGTCTGTCCCAGTGCGCTGACTGACTCAATCATGTACAGATTAGATTCCTCGTCACTGCTTTGTCCTGTAGACACTGCCTCCCCATCCATGCAGTGCAGTTTACCAGGTGTGCTTCCACGTTTGCTTTTTTGACAGACTTTTGCGAAGTGATTATTAGTGCCACACAATTTACATTTCTTTCCAAAAGCCGGGCAGTGCTCCTTTCCTCTCGAATGAGTGTTGCCACAGTACCTGCACACGGTGTCTGTCGCCTTGCCAGAAATGCTCTGTCTCCCTTTATAAAACTTGGCCGACTGTTTGGCCGCTGAGTGCACAGTTTCTGTGTGCGGAGCAGCAGTCTCCATAACCCGCATTCTGATGTCTGTCTGCTCCGCCGCGCGGCACATTTCAATGGCTGCGACCAACGTGAGTTCCTTTTCTCTCAACAACCTGCGCCTAGTGCTCTCGTTAGCAATGCCTAGCACTATTTTATCACGGATCATTTCATCTTTTAATTGTCCATACTCACACGTTGCTGCTTTTTCTCTCAGCCTGGTCACGAAGGCGTCTATTGATTCGCCCTCCTCCTGCTTGCAGCATCCAAACAGGTATCTTTCATATATTATGTTTTTAGCCGGTTTGAAATACTTTTCCAGGGCGGTCAGTATGGCCGCGGGATCCTCGCGCTGGTCCGCCGAAAGACACAGGTTGTGGCGATAAACGTGCCTACACTCACTCCCCATAACACTTCGCAGAGTAGCGGCCTGAATCTTCTTGTCTTTCTCAGCTGTTCCGGTAACGAGAATATAATCCTCATACTCGGCCCGGAATATGTCCCAGTTCGTGCTCCAATCGCCCGTAAAGCACATAGGCGAGGGCGGGGGAATGTTAGCCGCCATGCTAACCCCAGGGGCGATGCCTACCGCGTCCTCAGAGTCCATCAACGACGGCGGCAGCAGCAACGTCCACACAGCCGCGGACTAAAGGCAAACTCGCGTCACCACTTCTGACACCATGTTTGCGGCTATGTAGTACATAATAATAATAAGGATTCATGCACGTCAGTCTAACACAGCTCTTTATTCTTGTCAATTCTTTCCTTGAACAACAACGCGCATGCGCGCATACATCTTATTGGTTAATCCAAAACACATCAATACCACTAGACCCCGGAACATTAATCTGGTTAAAAACACTCACTACCACTACTACCAACATAACCACTACTTCTACTACTACTACTAATACTACTGTTACTAATCCTAGTACTACTGCTGCTACTACAACTACTAACACTACTATATTACCAATACAACTGTGTAGTCTACAAAAAATGTTTTTACACATTAAGAGAGTTAAAACATACATAATGAAGTAGTTGTTTTTATTTACATTTTTTATCAAATATTTATAGTAATATTAAAATGTATGTTTTAGGGATGCACCGATACCACTTTTTTTCAAACCGATACGAGTACGAGTACTTCCATTTGAGTACTCGCCGATACCGAGTACCGATACGAGTACTTATATAGGGGTTACTTTATAGTTTATACAGTCACACTACTGTATCTCATTCATCCCATACCGTGTCGTCTTTTTGCCGTCTGTCCCAGCTCTGCGATGCTAAGTTATTTTTACATCAGAGTGGTTTGAACACAACTAACCACAGCTAAACTTTGCTCAATATGGACATGTTATACCTCATTTTAAAGCTTAGATTCTCCTCTTTTCAGTCGCTAAAATCATTTTAAAGACAGACTGAGCCTCTGCGCATAACCAGCGGAGATTCGCCAAGACATACAGCAGCTAACACAATTAGCAACGGTTCTTCTTAAGCTTTATCAGACAACAACTGCTTCGCGCTTATATAATTTTCGGGACAACTACGACGACAAAAGGACAACTGCTTAAGTTTTAAAACTCACGTATGATTTGGGATAAGTCTGGTTGAGGAGAATGTAAACTCAGCCTTGCTTTTATCTCCATACACTTCACTTTAAAATCCAACTACAGGTTTCTCACTCCTCAGCTGAGAGGGGAATGTCACGTGACAGCGCAGTAGTGGTATCGGTTGTTGGTATCGTCCCACTTTTATGAATACGAGTACGAGTACTTGGACATGGTATCGGTACCGATACCCGATACTGGTATCGGTATCGGTGCATCCCTAGTATGTTTTAAAAAGTACTTCGAGAGAACATTTTCTTCAAAACAATGTACTGCACATTGTTTGAGTAAGCATATCTACTTTCAGTTACTTTCCAACTTTGTCCACACTGATACCAACACAGACTCAGAAAAAAAAGTTTTGCATAAATAAATATAAATGAATGATCAAAATCCTTGTGTTGTCCTGTCTCCTTCTTTTACAATATTCTCAACACAGTACTTTATCTTCCACCGGCGGATTTTTTTCATTGTGCTTTCCACTGATCCTAATAAGGGGCTTTCATGGCAGACATCAAAAGGCCAGCTGGCAGGAGAGAGCTCTCTGTGTTAGACCTCCTCAAGGTAAATGCGAGCGTGGGCCTCTGTCGAACTCACAACGTCAGCAGAATTACACCCTTTACGAAGATACCCCTGAATCCACACTACAACTTTACATTAGATATGGTGGTATATTGTACAGTATATGTAGCAATATATGCTGCCTTTTAGATACGTGTTATTGGGGTCAGAGATGTCTCTTAACTGTCAGCTTGGTTTAAATCATACACTTCTATCTTTACAATAATAAAATGCGCAATTAATTTTGTCCTTTATTGCTCTGTTGGGTTAGAAACAGCCATAGCCATAAGGCCACTGGAGAAATTAAAATTGCAGTATAGGTAATAAGGTAATAAGAGCAAAGGGTAATAAGGCATATTATTATTCTGAATGCATACTGCTTATGAAATGCAGCACTATTGGAGATATTTTTCAGCGAGACAGTCACAGAAGTGTTGATGAGATCATACTGAGGAAATAAGGAACTGAAATAGAAATGCAACAACAGGCTGTATATCCTCAAGAACTGTAGCGCACCATGAATTTAATATAGACTGTCCATGATCTTACTTTGATGAATATCTCACTCAGAGGAGGGAAAAGTACTCCCAGTGTGTACTCAAGTAAAAGTAGTTACTTCAAAATAACATGAAGTAAGTAATATGATATAAAAGCACTCAAGTAAAAAGTTAGCCTAAATTACTTCTGAGCTACTACTACTGCGGCTGCTACAACTAATAGGCTACTACTTCTTCTATTACAACTAGTAGCCTTCTGCTATTACCACTACAAGATATACTGCAAGTAAAGCACTACTATATGGCTACTACAACAACAACTGCTGCTGCTGTTACAACTGCTGATGCTCCAACAATTCCTGCTATGACTACTACTACTGTTGCTACTGGGACTTCTACTGCTGCTACTGCTACTACTGCTACTACAACATATGCTGCTAGTAGGTAGCACTACCATGGCTTCTACTACAACAACTACTACTCCTATTGTTACTACTAGTACTACTATTAATACTATTGCTACAACTATTCACTTTGCAACTGAGGTGAAAAAAAAAATCTTATTAATAAAAACTGAAAAAAAAATCTCACCTAATTTCTTCCACTGATTACTTCCACTAATACCAGCACAGACTAAGATTTAAAGCTAAAATTAGAACAATATGGCAAATAATATAAATTAAACGAATGAACTAAGTCGTTTTTATGCTAAGTTGTAAAGGTAATACTTAAAGGAGCATGGAAATGAATTGAAATTATTTGACAGTGAACTTGCCTTCAGTTTGCATGCTGCTCTGCAGATATGATAGCATCTGCACTTAATCATATCTATACTAGTCACTATATTTTGTGGGCCTTAGCATTAAACATGCAAAATGTGCAAATGTCATGCTTTTCATTTTCTCTAATTCCAAACATGGCGTCCTCTGACACTCCAAACACAATAGCAACAAAAGTCTAAATAAGAGAGATTTCAAGGCTGTCGTTCCAAAGCCCTTTTCATACAATTTTTGACATAACAGACAATTAGTGGTGGTAAATTTACAGCCTGTAGCTTGTGACAGGATCAAAGATCTCATTGTTGTATGATCAAAGACTGACATTACATGACAGAGTCAGAAATATATGACAATTACAAAGAGTGCTGCAATGACTATAATAAAATCACATTCTTGGTTAGCTAAATGACTATTTAAACAAATGTATGCTAACAATAGTTACGCTCTTTGCAACAAATCCAGCTATTACCTTTTAAAACAAAACGTCTTAGACTTACCTTTTATAAACGTTACTTTACAAACTCATTTTCTACTGAGGTTAGATTTTTTGGCAAAAACTGACATACCTGCGGTGTTGCATTATTAGCATAAGACACAAAGTGACATGGATGGGCTAATCTATAGCTAGGGCCACAGGGAAACTGACCTCTGCTGAAATCTGCTTGGCCCCTAAAAAGCCCCAATGAATAATGAATGTGTACTTGTATGTGGCTGACAGTTCTAGTCAATTCAAACTGCAAATGTAACCTAATAATTGCACATGAAATTGCACAAATTTAGTTGACTTATTACTGTAAAACACTTCATTTCCCCACAAAAAATGTACAAGTTAGACCTATAAAATATGACCATACTGCTAACTGCAACACCACAGCAGAATTAGCATCTGATAATAGTATAATTGTACAATATTTGGGCTCCATTGTCTATAGTTCCATTTGTGCATTAGCATCAGTGTTCTGTTTTGTGAATGATGTTTTAAATATTGAATGTTAATGTCTCTGGTGAAAGCTCTTTTTTTGCAACTAAAAGTAGAAGCTTAAATAAGACGAAGAATATTTGAATACTAACAAGCTGAGGCCCTGAGACACACTTCTTCCTGAACTTGCAGGCTGCTCTCAGTAGACTAGAATTGATCCCTGCTGTCCCTCTGACAGACAGTACCCCCAGGAAAAATTGTCCTCGGTCAGGGTTTTGGAAGCATTTAGGCTGATGTCTGTCTTAATAAATGCAGCGGTGGTAGCTAATTAACAAGATACTACTATTACTATTACTACGTAATACTCAAATAATTTACTTTTGTAATCCTTTTGAGTAAAATGTACTTTCTGAGGGAAATTTGTGACCATACACTTATTTAGGTAAATGTATGAGGGCACCATCAAATTGAAGTTTTTATTTTACCTTGGTAACACATTCACCTTGCAATTAGAAGGTTCCGGGTTTGAACCTAGTAGCAATACTAGTAGTACTAGCATTAGTAGTAATTGTAGTCGATTTAGCTGTGTAATAACAAAAACCTTTCTAATGTAATATATATTCAAGTATTAACATTTTTACTTTTACTCACGTAATATTTTTTTTACATACTTTTACATACTTACTACCTCTAATATTACAGCACTTTAAATTTCTATTATTGTGAGCAGTACTTTTACTTGAGGACAGATTTAAATACTTCTTCCACCTCTGAATAAATGTTTTGGCCCGAACATAACTTTGTCTCATTGTTGCTCTTGCTTTGAATCCAGAGTTCAGTATTTCATAAAATAGTAGGTGTCAGATGTTTGAGGGATTGATTTTTTCCTTCCTTATTCTTCTCCTGTGAAAGCCTTTAGTACAGTGAGGACTACAGTGTGGTACGTAGGCTGCAGTATCAGAGTACCACAGACAGAGGCAGTAGGAGTGAGGTGTGATCACAGCCCTGAAGCTGAACACTGAGAACATGTCATGCTGATCTGTGCATTCACTTTGGAAAGGCTAAAGTATTTTTTGACGTAATTGGAAAAGATTTGATACAGGCAGCAGCAGTATTAGTACTTATAATAGCAGTAATAGTAGATGTAGTTACCGTATATTAACAGTGGTATAGTACTAAGAAAAGTAATAGTAGTTTCACTATATTGTCAATTGTATTCGCACACCCACCCATAACTGAATTCAGGTGTTCCAATCACTTCCATGGCCACAGGTGTATATAAAAAGTATAAAATCCAGACCCTAGGCATGCAGCTTTTTGGAAAACTTTGTGGAAAAGTTTGGGGATGGCAACTTTTTGTTCCAACTGACTGCGCACCAGTGTACAAAACACAGTCCATAAAGACTTGGATGAGCAAGTTTGGTGTGGAAGAACTTGACTGGCCTGCACAGAGTCCTGCCCTCAACCCAAAAAGAACAAAAGAACACCTTTGGGATGAATTAGAGTGAAGACTGTGAGTCAGGCCTTCTCGTCCAACATCAGTGTCTGACTTCACAAATGCGCATCTGAAAGAATGGTCAAAAATTCCAATATACACTCCTAAACCTTGGGGAAACCTTTCCAAAAGAGTTGAAGCTGTTATAGATGCGAAGGGTGGCCCAACATCATATTAAACCCTATGGAGAATTAAGTTCATATGCGTGTAAAGGCAGGAGAGTGAATACTTTTGGCAATATAGTGGATAGCTGTGGCAATAGTAGTAATATGGTAGCAGTTCTCGTGGTAATAATACTATAACAGAAGTATAACCCTAGGTCCAAAAAGTACATGTATGGTACAGACACTTTGTGAAATGTAAATAAAAACAGAATGTAAAAATCTGCATTTCATGAAACCATTTTGTTCATAACAAAACATAAACAACATTTCTTTTCATGAAAAATAATAGCACATTTTCAAGTTGATGTCAATGGTAATTGTAGCAGTAGAGGTAGTAGTAGTAGTAGTAGCAGTCAGTACTTAATAAGTAATAATATTGTTGAGTGTTTTTAATACATGTGCAATAATATTTTAAACTAACAGTACTTTTACTTAAGTACAGATTTTGTGTCCTTCTACCCTCTCTGTTTGTCTGGCCTAATGTACTTTACATTGAACGCCAGTCTTTCTTCTTTTATCTGAAACCCACCCCCAAAGTGCTCACATTTAGATAAAGGTATACCCCACTGTCAGCATTTCTCCAATGAATTCCCAACTAGCTTTAATTTCCAGACTCATCCATAATTCACCAACAGAGGGCAGCGCACAGAGAAGCACGGAGCTGGATTAAAGGCCCGCTACAGTATCTGTTTCCTTTTGCTTCAATTTGAATAGATTTTACATTCATTGGAATAGAATGAGACATTCCGTTTCAATATGTTATAGAGAAAGAGTATGGATCAGCTGGGTACAGCATGGTTTGGCATAGGTAATACCCAAAGAACCTCCCCTGTCATGTGCAAGAAAATATGCAAATGCTACAAAAGCTGTTTCTATTAACTGTATTGAAAGCTAACTTGACTAAAGTGATCAGCACAAAAAGCTTTTTTTTTTTTTTTAATTTCTCCATTTGTGACCTATAGTCACAAAAACATACCTGGAAGAAACTAATGCCTAGTGGTAGTGTGACAGACTGGATAGCTATATACCGATGCAAAAAGGGGTTATTTACAGATTAGTGAAACTGAGCAGTGCACTATTGCATTTTCTTTTTGGATGTTTCTCACAAGAGTAAAGAAGGATTCTCTCTAAGCTTAATGTTTTCATAGCCATGATCAATATCATACTTCATTACTATTATTATTACTTAGAACCATCTAATTTTCCTGTACGAATAAGGCCATTTTCAAAAACGTATGCAAAAAGGGCAGTATTTCAGCTTATAGTGGCAGTTTAGATAAACACATCTATATCATCAACATGTGGTAAATTGAGCAGTGACTTGTAATCATCAAATGGAAGTTACTAAGGCTGATTCATTTGGCCTAATTGGATTGTGCCAGTGTTTCTATGCTCCTAATTGAGAAAAGGCTTTACACTGGTGTTTGGTGGGCTGTGTGAGACTCCCTGTGCCATTGTAGAGCCTCCCCTTGTTAATCTTGGTCACTGCACTCTCTCTCGCCCTCATTCCTCTGTCTTTCTTTCTCCTCTTCCTTTTGTTTGCAGTCACACAGCTCGGCCCCATCACTACCTCAGGGTTGACATGTCCGCTGATGCTAACAAATGACAAGCATCCCCAATGACAGCGAGTCCATCTGTCTGTGTCAGTGTAATTGAATTTCATAAATATAATTAGAGGGTTCTGTTATGAAGAGACCTGTGGTCTGCTCCTATGCGTCATGGCTGTGTACGTATTATTCCGCACACAACATGAAGTCTGTGGCCACATTAACAATGGGAGCAGTGCCGTGATTATAGCCAAGCAGAGATACACAGTCACTCGCCAACAAGTAATGAACAAAGGGATGATTGCGCTGCCCCATTTGTCTTCAGATCTAATAGTGAGGGGAAGCCGCCCGTGGCATGTTGGCTTGATTGATCAGGTAGTAGACGGACAATTGATGCCCCACTCTAGTGCCACCATAATTTGTTCTTGTTTCCAAAAGAAAATGTTTATAAACTCAACTGGGCCATTTGAAATAACTCAAGTGAGTGGGCATTCTGCAGGCAATTTGCTTCTATTGATCAAAAAAAAAAAAAAAAAATATAAAGGAGAAAAGTTATTAAAGTTGAATGGACTTGAAACCTAAGTCCCATTCATTATATGTCAAAACAGGGTCACAGTATTCCCACTGACGAGTGTGTGCGATATCAGCGATAACACTATGTTCTGCTGAAACAGATGCTTCTCAAGAACCATATGCTCAATAGAAAGCATCTAATTAGCAGTTAAATGAGCTGCGCTCTGACCTGAGAAGCTCCCTCCGAGGAGTACTTAATCCCTGTTGATGCAGTTTGAGGATTTATTGATCGGAGGAGCCATCAAGCTTCGCTACAATCAACCAAAGCACCCATAGAGTCCTTCCAATCACTCCCAACCCACCACTGAGTTCATTCTTTTTCCTCAATATCCCCCCATGCGTATGACTTACTGTATATAGCATTGTAAAATCCCCAAAGATGGAGACTAATAAGTAGCAATTGCTTTGAAGATTCTTTCAACAAATGTGATCCCAAGAGTGAATTATTACTCCAGTCAAACCTCAAGAGGGCAGAGCTGAGATATGGATTCACTAAAAATCACTTAAAGCAGCACTATCTAGTATTTAGACCTTAAAATAATGTTACTCTATGTTTTAGTGGTAGATCAACACTTAACTTTACAAAGTGCCCATCCCTTGACCTATGAGTGCTTCTTGTTCTCGTTCGCTATCACTATGAAACTAAGGGGAGCAAGTAGGTCACTCTACGAATTGCTATAAGGTAGGTAAGGACTCACTAAAAAGAGGGTAACAAATAAAACAGTTCTGGGGATGTTCAGCCTTATACATTACACTGTCCGATGTATATTATGAACAGTATTGCTACACAATAGCATCTGTGAACTTAAAAATGTTAACTAAAATATTGTTCATTTCAGAAAACTAAAACTACAAACTAAGACAAACATTATACTTTTTCTATTAATATAGTAAAATTGGGTTTCTGGAAAGAGTAAAAGTTACTTAGTTAAATTGTACTGCTTTAATACTTTACTATACAAAAAACTACATCATAGAAACTAAGCCATCACCTGATTGGAGCAGCTCAACAAATGTGAGCTATCATACTTACTGGCTGTTCCACTAACTCTTCCATGTTCAGTGCCATATCCAAAACGATTGAGAGTTTGTCACATCTGTCACGTTGTAGGAAAAGCCTTGGAAGTGAAGACAGAGTCAGCATATGACAGATTTAATTAAAGTGAACCATCACCTCCATATCCCAGCAGACAGTTTAGGGACACAGGTTTCCGCAAACTTCCTGTTCCTTGGATTGATGAACATTTATTGCTGCTAGGTTACCCATACTGAATGAATGAGTTTGCTGCCCTGCCCACCTGAGCCTGGCTTTCACACGTGCCCACTCCAAGCAACTGGGCAAAGTTGCAAAAGGAAATTAAATGTCTCAAAATTGCAGTGTGACTCATAGACATGGACCACTCAGAATTTGATTTGTCTTTCTGGAGATGCAGTTGTGTAGGCCACTCACGTCAATGAATGCCTGTGAGATGCTGTTTGTGGCCACTTTCCTCTGCTCTGCTAAAGGAGAGTAGTCCTATAATGGATTTGAAACTGATGAAGGAACATCTATTGGCTTATCGAGACAAATCATGTTTTTTGAGTAAGCTAGTAGAAGTGGGGCTTCTGTCAGTAATAGGATAAACAAAAGAGTTGTGTCTTCAGAGGCAGAGTGTGTGAATCCTCTCCCACCAATAGAGAATATATTCTAAAAGAGATATCCAGACGCTTAGGGCTGGGCACAGGCTTTTGTGGAAATGTGATTAAAATGATTGAGGCCTGTGCCTGCTGGCAACTGAGGCCCATCACTGGAGGTTAACCCTTTGTGTCAAAGGGATAAAGTGCTACAAAACTGGATTTAGATAATATAAGTGACAGGTAGTTGTGGTTATGTGGTATACATTTATTTTCAAATAATTAAAATCTTCATTTTTACTTTTAAATAATTTTGGAAAATACTATGACACTACAACAAATATGATAAATAAACTTGAAGCACTAGTCTGGACCGAAAAGGATTGCCTAGTTCAGTGGTAAATGCTTTATTTCACAATTTATTAAATGTACTTTCAAATAACAGCACCCAGTAGTTAGTTCCATTGACCAAAATAAAGTAGTTATGAATCAAGATGTGCGATAGATTAAACCCAAGCATACGTTGACAAAATATTGTGGTATTATGTAACTACATAACCAGCATAAGGAAGAAGAACTAACTGACTTTTAGCCAGAGACAGATACATTTACCCAAGTAACTTACTTATTGGAATAATATTTTTGTACTAAGAGTACATACATTAATAAAACATGCTTTTACTTTTACTTGAGTCAGTGTTATAAGAAAAAGCTGTCTTTATATCTGAATGAGTGAAAGTATTTTTTGACTTTGGCAGTAAATTGAGTAGTAATAGTGGAAGTTGTAGTCGTGGTAATAATAGTAGAAGCAGGAATAGTAGCAGTATTATTTAAAATGGTGGTAGTGGTTTTTACAACAATTTTGTTGAGTAATATTATTTTGAAGTAACAGTACTTGAGCACAGATTTTGAGTACTTCTTCCACCTCTGCATTTAACTGATGTGGTGCAAAGTAATAATTTAAGTATTTAATATGAAATGTTAGGCATATATTGTATAAATAATATAGAAAGCCTTGATGTTTTAATGAAATGTTATTAATTTAAATGAGAAATAAATTCACAGTAAAAAAAGTGAAAAACAGATCATTTTTAGAGAAAAGTCTTCCCCGGGGCGCTTCTATGCACTGTCAGTCTCCGAGTGGAAAGCAGATGCAAAAACACAAACATCATCCCTCAGCCATGACAGCCATATTTAACAGCAGTCTACTGTGCAACTTTAAAGAGTTATAAGCACCCTGCAAAAATGTAAAAGAAGCTACATTGATTTGAGGAGGGGCAAAACTACACTTAGTCATTATCGACTGGCCACGCTGTCAGGAAACAGCCTGACGTGCTATTCACTGTGGAAGCATACAGGACAAGAGCGCCTAATCCACCCATCACATGCCCGGCAGCTGGGAATCAGTCATAGTGATTTAAAATACATTAAACTCATCTATATAAGCAGATGGCAGTGGTTCAAGACAAACTTCTTTGCAATGAACCGACGGAGGATATTAATCAAATTACCAGTGGTTGTTTATCTAAAGTTCACAGTGAGTGCTTTAATAAGGTCATTATGTATTTCACTTTGGACTGCTTTCAGTACAAGTTTGTTAGTATCATTGTTTTGGAAAATATGACACAATAAAAAATAAGGTAAATGAACCTGAAACACTTAGCGAGCACAGACCTCTAACCTCTAACCTCTAACCTCTAAGGAAGAGTGGCTCTATCTCGCAATGACAAAGATTTAGTGCCTAGATCCGGAATAAAACTGGAGATTGTCTGCTTCAGGAGTAAATGCTTTATTTATTTAGCCACAAACTCCACTCCATTCCACTCTGATTTGCATCTACAGATATGCTCAAGATGTAAGAAGGAAAAGAAAAGCTCTTTTTCTATGGTTCTATTCAAAATAGCTTTGCACTCTGCTGCCATGTGCTGGTCTCTTCACCTGTTTGTTTATGGCAGTAGTAAAGTGATTATTTTATTTTATTTTATTTATTTATTTATTTGGTCACATAATGTTTTTAAAAGTTGTAAAACATGCATTGATGATCTAGAGGTGAAAAAGATTGGTTTAAAAATACAAATTAACAAATTAGTCTATTATTGATTGGGCAGGAGAGACGTTTGACTGCAAGTGAGAATTGAGGCACTTTTCTACTGGTTAAAGTAATAGTTTAGATAAAGCTCATAAAGCTCAAAGAGGCAGACTTTTTTATTTTTACAAAATTCTGTAAACATTTAGTTACTGATAGTAACTCAACCAGGCCAATCAGAAACTCCTGAGTTAGATCATAGACCAGTACAGTCAGAAAGCCACCCCCAAGAAAGTCATGACTTGTCTGAAAGGGGAATCCTATTGTGCCCCACCAATTAAACCCACTCAGTCACAGTGACCACATGCTGGTTCACAAAAGCCTCATAACTTAATTTCTTTGCCTCAATGATATGTCATTGTTGCATGTTGATAACAGAAGAATGACTTTTACAGTTTTATCTCCTCAAGATATGGGTCATTCTTGATTAAAAGGCAATGAAAGACCTTGATGTACATCTGGGCCATTCTGACTAAGAACCCCCATTGACTAACCTACTGCCATCATTTGAAGTTATTAAGTTTCTTCAGTTTTGCATTGATCTGTTGCTATGCTACCACATTGCACTCGCAGGTAAGAACTCTTGACATTTGTGGCTTGTGGGGTCTGGCAATGTGGCTAATGGGGTCAGGGCAAGGGGACTAAGCAGGCACTCCTTTCATAGAGCGTTAGCCCTGCATGGTACATAGAGCGGGTACATGCATTCACCAGGAAACATCCATCCATCCATCTTCTTCCACTTTATCCGGGGCCGGGTCGCGGAGGCAGCAGTTTAAGCAGGGACACCCAGACTTCCCTCTCCCCGGACACTTCCTCCAGCTCCTCTGGAGGAACCCCAAGGCGTTCCCAGGCCAGCCGAGAGACCTAGTCCCTCCAGCGTGTCCTAGGTCTTCCCCGGGGCCTCCTCCCGGTGGGACATGCCTGGAACACCTCCCCAGGGAGGTGTCCAGGAGGCATCCGGAACAGATGCCCAAGCCACCCCAGCTGGCTCCTCTCGATGTGGAGAAGGAGCAGCGGCTCTACTCCAAGCTCCTCCCAGGTAACTGAGCTCCTCACCCTATCTCTAAGGGAGCGCCCAGCCACCCTGCGGAGGAAACTCATTTCGGCTGCTTGTATCCGGGATCTTGTCCTTTCGGTCATGACCCAAAGCTCATGACCATAGGTGAGAGTAGGAACGTAGATCAACCGGTAAATCGAGAGCTTCGCCTTTCGACTCAGTTCTTTCTTCACCACATCAGACTGATACAACGACCGCATTACTGAAGATGCTGCACCGATCCGCCTGTCAATCTCACGTTCCATCCTTCAATCACTCATGAACAAGACCCCGAGATACTTAAACTCCTCCACTTGAGGCAGGAACCACCAGGAAAAAAATTATAAAAAAACATGAGTCGGATTGTGTAAAAGAAGTGAATTTAATCCACAGAAAGCTGGCAGTAAACCAAAAGTAGTGTCCTGTTTACTGAAGCTAATACAGTTTTAGCTCCAGCCTCACACTGACACACACCAGGATCTACTATTGTTTTTTTATTAAATATTGGTTACACCTTCATGTTTTACAAGTATACTTCAAACACATTCTGAGCTTCTGTGACATCAGTGTTTACGTAACAGAGGCCAGTCTCCTGGACCCAAAGTAATGGAAACACAAGCCTGTTTTTGGGCTACCCGTAACAAACCATCCCGTACTGACACAACCTGTGCCATACCGTCCAGTGGTAAAGCGCCTTACTTGTCAGGGATAAAATAGATCAGGCTAATGAATTCCCCAGTTCAGTCAGAAACCCCCCCTAAGACACTCATAACACGCCTGGAAGGGGAATCCTACTGTGCCTCACCAATTAAAAACCCACTCAGTCACAGTGACCACCTGCTGGTTCACAAAAGACTCATAACTTCATTTTTGGCTTTCTGCTCCCATGGCATGTCAAGGGGAAACAAAACTGTGGCATGTTGAGAGCAGAAAGACATCTTTTACAGTCTTATCTCCTCAACCCTTGGGTTGTTTTTGATTAGAGGAAAATAGTAGGTCTATCCAACCAAGAACGACAAGACTTTTAGTATCTAGGCTTTGTTCTATATGCTAATTGCTCATTTAAATGAAACTGCTACAACCAATACACATTGTAAAGATTTGTCTAGTCTACTAGAATTTAATCAACTTTGAGTTGGAAATAAAACACTGAATTTGAGCATACTACCAAATAATGTGTTTATTGCGTAACTCCAATGGTGTTTCATACTGCAGCTCAAAAAAATTTAATAGATCTACATTAAAACTATACCAAAAGGTATAACATAGAGCAATGTTTAAAGCATGTGTGTAGCCCATTAGCTATGAAGGCTACTGTGAGTTCAAGTCACTTCAAACTGCATTTACGCTAACGCATTAAAGGCTAAATCCCACACATTCCTTCCCTCATTGACCTTGGTGTGCATGTATTTTATTCACACTGTTACTGTGACCTACTTTCATCTTCAAAAAGGCAGAGTCTATGTCCTTTGTGCTTTGAGTGTAACTAATATTAGCATGAGAAAAAATAATTTAGCCGTGAACGCTAATAAAGTGACTCTGTTGTACAATAGAAATCACTTCAAGAGGTTAAGCACTAAATATTGGGCACCTTATCACAAGGACAGTGTCTTGCACAATCCAGTGCTGTAAGACACCGTGATTAATGGCCCAAGATTGGCACAAGATCTATGTTTGAACTGTGGTGATAAATGAGCGTTTGTGTGATGATGTGAATACAACCCAATGATAATCAGAGCCATAATCAAACATGCACACTTGAGCAGAATGCATGTAATGGAAAATATAAATCAGCAAACAGACAAGTAAATATATTTGACTGGGGCTAACTTACAAAGCATATTGTTAATGGCTGCCAGGAGTAGGACAAATGGGAAGGGGTGCAAAAAAGCAGACACACCATATGGTATGCTAAAAATATTATATATAAGCAAAAATGTAAGCAATTAATATTCAGTTTCACATTTTACACAAAAATGTAGGGACACCTTCTGTCTCTCTTTTTGTTTAAGGGACATTTCAAGTGAAGCAGCAGGTGTGACTTGGACCATACTAAATTTCAGAGGTAGGTAGAATAGGCTAAAATTGTACTCACATAAGAGTATTGATACTTCAAAATAATATTACTTAGGAATGTGCATAGTACTAATGTGACATTTGTTAATAAACTAGAAACAATTAGAGAGAACAGACCTCTGCCAAGACATTACAGTTCCTGGATCCAAACAGTGACCCAAACCCTCAATAAAACCTAACCATTCTTCCTTTCCTCATTTGCAACCTTTCCTGATAGTAAATAAAAATCACATTCATTCAGTCATTCACTAGGGGCAGTTTACTGTTACCAATTCACCTAACACGTGCATGAACCCACAATAACACATGGAGGACGTGCAGACTCCACCCGGAGAGACTGAGAGTTGGCCGGCCAGAGGATCAAACCCACGATCTTCTTCCTGGGAGGCAAGCGCACTAACTGCTGTGCCACTGTGCCCTCGTTAGTCTATGATAAGGCTCTGCAAAATGATTCATTCTGCTACTCAGAGAAACTAAAAGGTTACAATAAACATCTTGAATATTTTAGCACTGACTGAGTGATCTGTAGATGACATAAAACATTTGGGTTTCATTTGTGAGTATCTTGGTGTGGCAATTAGCATTGGCGATACAAGACAGGTTTATGGCTCTGGAAGATAGGTGAAGGTCTAACCCTGTGCATGTTATTCCCAGGTCACTGACCACAACTGTCTTACTTACCCACAGTTATATTTTTATTTTATTCATATTTACTCTGTTACACTGTCTGTTATTTTGAAGACCGACTGCATTCACTTTTTATACTGCACAACCCAAAGCCAATTATCTGCAGCAGAAACAAGAAAAAACTCTACCTGACCTTCAATCGTCAGCGGGAAATATACAATGGGGAGGATAGAGTCGAATATTTTGACCCTGATTATAGATAATATTAAAGAGAAACAGAATGAAGCTGAAAATCTTCCAATCCTAATAATATGAACAATTTATGTATTTAGGTTATGTGATTATCTCTAATAAGGAGCCAGGTGTTTCTTTTATACAATCAGAATGAAAACTGATGCTCATGCTCACAATAATGTACATAATTTAAAAATCTCTTAACATCCATAAAATATGAAAAGCAGACATGTTTGGAGAGCTAAATGCACACAGAATTATGACTTGAAATACGATTAGATTTTTGTCTGTTCATTGTTTTTGTCTGTCTTCATCAATTTACAACTATATTGAAACCCCCAAAATATTATAATGTTGTGTCTTAAAATGTAAAATACTTACAAAGCAAAGTGACTGGAAGGAATTTGCCTCCAGAGAATCAAATGACATTGCCAACAACTTACTAACTTTTCAAGCTTCTAACATCATCTTAACATACAGAAACAGCTTTATGCAACTCACTGAGGCTCTACTCTAACCTTGAATGACCAGAACAAATTCTCCCACAATGCACCAGGGTTTCTTTTCTACCTCAATAGAGACAATGTTTGCAATGCCTAGGCCTGCTGCTGATCCAGGCTGAAACACAGTATGGAGAGCGTTTTAAGAGCTTAATCTTTGGCCTGCATGCGTACTATTGTCTGTGGAACCCATCTGGGAACAAGCACTCATCTTTCAACTCTTTTTACAGAAAACTACCTATTTTGTTCTGTTTAGTGGCTACATTTTCAGACTTGTGCAGGTGTCGGGAGAGCAGCAGCTGGAGCTTTGCAAGTGTTTTGATATTGTGGCTCAGAATTCAAGATGCTCCCTGTCGGTCCCTGCTTTGTGCTGTCTGTTTCTTGTAATACCCTGTCTCTTCCTTGTCATTGCCCTGACGGTTCTATCTGGTCACATTTTTCTCCATTTCCCCACGTGCTGTGTGTCAGTGGGAATAGCTTCACCAGATGCTCCTATGAGACTCCAGCTGACAACCTAAACAATGTCTAGTCACTGTCTGTAAATTGTCCTATAGCCCACTAAAGCTGCACTCCTGCACATGTCATGAAGTCAGTTTTGAAAGGGTCTAATTGAACTCATTAATTGCCGATGCCGTTATTCAGTGAGGTTTGCTCTATTTTTAGCACACGCATTGGTGAGAACTGTCAACCCATTCAATGTTAGGAAGCAATTTGTGTTGTCAGTCAGCACCAGCATGGCGAGATTTAATGAGATTTACATACAGTGCCTTTAATGCCCCATCAGCAGAATCCAGTAATGTCTAACATAGCTGCAAAAAGCAAACAGGCTGTACATACACCAGACATGCTGACATAGGAACACTAGTGAATATTGATCACAATGTGCGGCTTCCTTTCTTCACAATAATCAGATTCAGAGAACCTCTACCTAGACGACAGAGATTACTTTATTTCAGTGTAGATGTTCAATAACTTTTCATAAATCAACATCTGTAACACTCAATATTACAACATCAACATACTGCTACCAAGAGCTTAATTTGTAGATAGGATTTTTGTGGCATGTTCTGGTAGCACCAAGCAGAAAGAAAAAGTTACAACCTGCATAATATTGTAGGGCTTTCCCCTTCCAGAGGTCACTATTGCAAATGATTTGACTCCAAGGGTGCAGTGATTTGCTTTTTCATTTAGCATACATTTTCCTTACACTTCCTGACTCAACCCTCTGAATTTATGCGGGATTGGGACGGGCACAAAGAGCACACTGGCTTTTGACCTTGTGGCTGGATTGCATAATAGCTTTAGTATGTTGTAACAAAATTTGATTTAATTATAGGAGGTGTCGGTCCAAGTTAGCTTGTTACCTTGTGTTACTTTGTGTTCCCCTAAAATTAAGCCCTGCTGCTACCAATTTCTTGAATCAAGAGAACACAGAACACAGTAATCTTTTTAAATGGCAGCTGCAGCTCCTCTTTCTGCTCATGGACCACATACGTTCCCAAGTCTTCTAGGTGCATGTTTAACAGACTTACCTTACAACAGTATTCAAGTCTTTTAGATACTTAAATGAAGCAACTGATTTTAGTAGCTTACTTAAACAACAGTATTTTTAAAGTATTTTATGGGGCTTTTTAGGGAAATGCAGAGACAAGGTCAGAGAAAGAAAATGGCACTGAGCAAGTCAACCTGAGCGAGCTTAGAACCAGAGTTGATCAAATATGTGGCATGCGCTCTACAGGGTGAGCCACCAACATTTTCAATCACTTCAATCAAACAGATTCTTTTTATTGTTTTTCTATTCTAATTCATATTTTATCCCTTTCTCTTGTTTCATGTGTACAGCAGTACAGCTCTACATATAAACATACATAATCTTTTGTTGTCAGTTTGAGTTGGACATGTAGAACAGGGTGAAGGCACACGCACCGAAAATGGCTGAGGGAATTATCTCTTCAAAATGCAAATCTCAGTGGATACAAAGAAAACATATTCATGCAATCTCTTTTGTATGAAGAATGAATCACCTCTCATTCTTCCCAGCATATTATATCATATTATGGGCCTACTCCTGCATAAATCTCCACTATTTCCCCAATAGCATATTAAAGAGGCTATTTGCATAACAGAGGGGTACGCAACAAGGAATATAATAGTGCATTTTTATCTGCTTTAACAATCAAATGTATTGTTTTGAATACATTCTGGTCTGATTACTGTTCACAAATCCAGTGCAGTAATAATTAAAAGAACTCAAGTCATTTCAGTCCAGTTTACTGTTTAGATCAGCATGAACCAAATGGAGTATGCTCTTTAAAAAAATTATGCTTTTCAAGTCTTCCTAGCAGGCTCTTAAGTTAGCACCCCACTGGGTAAATTTGTCCAATAAGCAAAACATGTTCAAAACTAGCTGCGCTTCTGTCCTGAAACTGAGTGGTGAGGCCCTTTTAACATTTATTTCATGTCATTTGCAGAATCCTTAGATACAGTTTTGTGTTTTCGGATGACTAAAATTGTTAATGGAGCTGCTGCTTGATTGGTGTAAAAAAATGTTCTGCAAAAAATTCAACCCAACAATCTTTGCAAAGTTTTATCAGTGTATGTATACTATGCAAAAGTCTTAGGTTTTAAGGCATAAGAATGTACAAAAAAATACACAAAATTAGCACCTATAGTATAGAGGCGCTAGTCCTATCTTGTAACGTTAAAGATATAGCGCCCAGACCTGGACTCAAATTCAAAGATCTCCTAGTTCAGGGATAAATGCTCTTTCCATTCATCCACAAAACCCTTATATCTCACAACAGGGTTAGTTCCAAAAAACACTCCTGAATCTAATGATCTGCATGGAGCCACACCAATTTTGAATTTGATCCTTGACCCAATTCTGACCTATCCCAAAATGATTATTATTTTCTTTTTAAATAGGCCTTTAAAATTTGGTATTCATTAAAGCATTTTTCACACTAATCATTACTAAAATATTTGCAAAGTACTGTTAGTTTTAAAGAACAAAAGGATAAACATACTTCAAATGCTCGCCCCCTCAATGTAGTGAAAAGACATTGAGAGAGAACTGAATAGTTTACTCAAGTTTCCTATAGACAAAAGAAAGGAAAGAAGAAAAGCATGGCTTACATAGTGACATTACATCACAGTAATTCGACCAAATGATTACTATATGTCTCTATCATGTCGATCTATACACCACTGACTTACTGATGTGGATGGTCTATGCATAAAACTTACTTTTTACATTAATAAAAATATAAAGTTAGATTATGGATGGATTAATGCTAATGATCTTCAGCAGCACAAATCACAGCTGTGTTTCAAAGTCACAGACAGTTTAGGCTACTCTGGCCACTGAGTTTAGCTCTTTACTACCATAATGATCAGGAACAGATGCAAACAGTAAGAGTCCGCCTCTGGTTTATTATTCACACATAGGCCTAAGGAAACAGCTGCACTGGGAACACACATTAGCTGCAATCAAGCACAAAGGGCATAAGTCTATAATGAGGTCAAGCCACAAGTATCCACAAGTAATATTTATATGTAGATTTATAAATCAGTGAATGAAAAACTCCCCCAAAATAGTGTTTACTCTTCACAAGGTTTTGAACAATAGCATCTCTCTGCTTTCTTAATGACCAAATGCTCCTCATATGACAACTACAAAACTAAAAAAGTTGATGAAATTACTTACTTTGGTTACTTAAAATTTAAAACAATATCTATACACTGCATATAAGTCCTGTTATTTAATTCGAGAGAACTTAAGATAAATAAAACTGATATTATATAAAGACATAATTTAACATCTTACACATCGCCCTTCTTAAAATGGGTACTTTCTACTTTCCATCACACTGTTGTAATGCTGTAATCAAAGCCAACTGTGGACAGTCTTTGAGACATTATTGCATCATATGAAGTAACTCAAGCACCGAAGAGGGCTATACTTTCCAAATAGTAGCCTGCGCATCTAATGATGTGCTTTAGTACTGTTCCGTTTTGACCTTATTTTACTCTTTCTCAAGTATAGCCTCAGTCTACAAACCTTTCCTAGTCTACCAACAGGGGGAGCCAGAGGACTTAAAATGTCACGGATGGTCCCCAAATGGGCCACTGTATTATCTAGCGGTGGTGGAATATAACAAAATAATTTTAAAAAAGTACTTAGGTACTTTACTTAAGTACAATTTTTCAGGTATCTCTGAAGATAAGTTTATCTCTGAAGATTCTGAAGTTTTGTCACATGCACAAAAGTACAGTGAAATGTGTTTGGAGCAAGCCTTCGGCCGCAGCTACTATGAGCCCAGCCACACGCTCTTCAGAAAGTTAAATACAGTTTTGCAAAGCATGCATACAAAAACACAAACATAACATAGCAGGACACAGTACACGTGGTCACGTGATGGATTTTTTGTTTGGACTTAAGGGGTAGGGGTGTGGAGTGTAGGGTAGCTTGTGTTTGGAGAATGTTGGAGCCACGACTTAGATGTTTACAAGTTCAGTTCTGTGGCTTGTCCTTGAAGGCAGTGCACAGGGAGAGATAAGATGACCCAGTTGTCGAGCTGACCTCCCAACCGAAGGAAGGAGAGATATATAGAGAGAAGGTGAAGGGGGTAAACAATATTTTAATCCATTTAGGCTGATCTTCAGTAAATTTTGTCCGGATCATAATCAATCAGTCAGTTCTGAACCTCAGGGTCACTGGCGCACATACGATTCATTGAGTTACTTGACATTTCAGTCGGTCACTCACATCCCCGAAGCACCCTTTAATTTCCACAGACAGCGGCTGGGTGAATTTGCTGGGAGCTGTCTTACAAATCTTCCGATAGGTCAGGGCAGTCCCAAGGCCGAGGAATAGGAAACCCGCTATCAAAGTTCCAAATATGAATAAATCCACATCCTCCAGGGACTTTCTGGCACACGACTTGCCAGTTGTTTCAGGCGTCCCGCAGCCAAAGTGCCGTCCAGGCAGGCAGGTTCCCCCGGTGCACCTTTTCTCAAGGAGAAAATCTTGTCAATAGCGCTGAGTGACCAGTTAATCATTTTGAGTATTTTCAGGACCAGACCAAAGCAGGGAGTCAAAAAGAAAAGTCTGACAAAAAAAAAAAAAAAAAAAAAAAAAAAAAGGAGCAAGCACTAGACCGAGCGGGAGCAGTGAGAAGACACGTCTGCACTGTACAGAACCATGTACTTTTACTTTTTACTCTGCTACATCTATGAGTTGGTTTGAAGCATATTGAATTTTGGTTTAAAATCATGTGTTTTTTTGTACCCTCATTGTAGACGCACAGTACTTACAGCTGAAAGAAAAAGTATTGGAACCCCTTCGAAATACTAGGATTTCTGCATGATTTGGTCATAAAATGTGATCTGATCTTCATCTAAGTCACAATAGATAAACACAGTCTGCTTAAACTAATGCTGCAAAAAAGTGCAAAAAAGTGTTTTTATTTTTATTTTTTATTGAGCATTTATGTAAACATTCACAGTACAGGGTAGAAAAAGTATTGGAACCTTTGGATTTAATAACTGGTTGACCCTCCTTTGGCAAAAATAACCTGAACTAAATGTTTTCTGTAGTTACAGATCAGACCTGCACAACACTCAGGAGGAATTTTGGATCATTCCTCTTTACAAAACTGTTTAAGTTCAGCAATATTTTTGGGATGTCTGGTGTGAATCACTCTTTTGTGGTCATGCCACAGGATCTCAATAGGATTGAGGTCAGGACTCTGACTGGGGCACTACAGAAGGTGTATTTTCTTCTGTTGAAGCTATTCTGTTGTTGATTGGTTTCTATGTTTTGGGTCAGTGTCCTGTTGCATCGCCCGTCCTCAGTTGTGCTTCAGTTGGCGGACAGATGGTCAGCGGACAGAAGTTTTCCTGCAAAATGTTTTGATAAACTTGGGAATTCATTTTATTGTCGACAATAGCAATCCGTCCAGGCCCTGAGGCAGCAAAGCAGCCCCAAACCATGATGCTCCCTCCACCATACTTCCCAGTGGGATGGGGTTTTGATGTTGGTGTGCTGTGTCTTTTTTACTCCACACATAGCGTTGTGTGTTGAGATTTCTGTAAGTCTTTAGCTGATTCTTCTTCACCTCATTGAGCATTCTACACTGTGCTCTTGCAGTAATTTTCACAGGACAACCACTCCTAGGGAGAGTAGCAACAGTGCTGAACCTTCTGCATTTATAGACAGTCGCTCGTACCGTGGACTTAGAAACATCAAGGCTTTTAGAGATAGTTTTGTAACCCTTTCCAGCTTTATGCAAGTGAACAATTCTGGTTCACATCAAGCATTGCTTCTTCAGAATGGCAAACTCAAAGCTCTTGAAGAGGTCACTAGCCTAGGGGTTTTAATACTTTTTCTCCCCTGTACTGTGAATGTTTACATAAATGTTCAATAAAAACATGAAAAAGTCTTTTTTTTTTTTTTTTTTTTTTTTGCAGCATTAGTTTAAGCAGACTGTGTTTGTCTGTTGTTGTGACTTAGATGAAGATCAGATCACATTTTATGACCAAATCATGCAGAAATCCTAGTATTTCCAAGGGGTTCCAATACTTTTTCTTTCAACTGTAAATATAACAGATCCAGTAAAGTAGTACTCCTTTAGAAACATCAGAATAATAAAGACAGAAGACCTCAGTGACAGATTCAGTTTCTTCCATTGCACTAGTTTGTTCATTTCATCTGGAATCAGCACAATTTTTCAGCAAAATCCCTCACATTTAGCACATTCATGAGTTGTCAAGTCTGTGCAAAATAAGCTTTTTTACTTGCAAGTTCATTTGAAAGTCCGTACTTTTATATATTTTACTTAAGTAAAAATGTTAAGGTGATAGCCTACTTTTACTTTTACTTGAGTACATGTTTGCTCTTTTTTCTGTTCTTTTACTTAAGTAAAGAAATTGGGTACTTCTTCCACCACTGTTATCTAGTGGGAAACTAATATACTGAAGACCACAATTAAGTCCAATAATTATCATTATGATCTCTCTCTATGGCCACTGTAAGATGTAATAAAGAAACACACAAAATGTTTATAACTTAATGTATCTTTTTGCCTTACTCTACATTTTGTTAAACATTAGATCTCAGTTGTTATTTAAGTTCAAATTAAACTTTATTATTATAACTTATTTTTTAAATAATTCTCGATGATTGTAAAATGTTTCATATAGTAGGAACTAGGAACCATTTTAAACCTTAACCTATATTTAGTGTAGTACTCAATTTGCGGCGGATTGGTCCGACACTCAAAAGTAACCGGGTCTGTAGTAGATGATTTAGTTAGCTGCTTTTCTAAAAATTCCTTTTGCATTACATTGTTATTATACGTTTACTGCTGCTCATAATTCCGTAGGTGATGTTTTGGTGGTGCTGTAAAAACCTCGTCCATGTAGATAAAGTCTATTTATAAAAACAACTATGTTAGAGATAATTGTATAACGTAAGCATGTTTTCTTGTCGAAAAGGTACTCCTCGTGTTGGCACAATTCTTAGAATCGTCGGGAAAGCAAATAATCAACGGTTTGCGTTAAGTACTTATCACTCTGATGAATACATCCGTAGTTTTATTTCGGCGAACACTGAAGTCGTAGAAGGGCAGTCCCTGACGCCTGAGATCAGCCTGAGATTGTTCACTCCAAAATGCAGATTCTGGAGAGAAAAACCAGAGCTGTGGCCTTTTAATGACCCCTACTGGGCTATTTACTGGCCTGGGGGACAAGCTATATCGAGGTGTGCCATAAATCTTTAGAAATACTCCACTTTTATTACCGGGCTCTGCTGCTGATAAGTAAATGTGTCTGTGTCCTGTAGATATCTCCTGGATAACCCTGACATCTGTAGAGGGAAAGCTGTGCTCGATCTGGGAAGCGGTTGTGGAGCTTCAGCGATTGTAGCCAAAAAGTGTGGTGCCGAGTATGTCATTGCCAATGATATTGACACTGGTGAGTCAATGACTGTGGCATCTGTCAATTATCAAGTTATTTGTTGGTTTTGCAGTTTGTTATTCAGGGGGTTAAGAGAACAGCTTTTGATGCACACTGCAGCATAGCAGAAACTAAACTACTGCTTGATTTGAATAAACAAATTCATGTCTTAAGTAAAGAGATAAAATATGAATGTTAACTTTTCATTCCTATTAACCTACATGCCAGAATGACCTTGTCTTAATACTTGTCTTGTTGGAGGCAGTGAGGAAGTTTATATAATCTAATCCTTATAGGGGATTGTGTGTAAAGCTCATCCATACTTTTTTTCTGAAGTTGCAGGCCTTGTGACCATTATGAATTCAGAACTGAACAACCAGAAGCCTCCAGTCTGTGTGGCCGATAATATGATAAGTTCATTGCCCAAACGCTTTGACCTGATTCTTCTGGGAGACATGTTTTATGATGATACTCTGGCCACAGCTCTTCACACATGGTTGGATCGCTGCATTACAGTTTATGGAACCAAAATACTCATTGGGGATCCAGGGAGAGCCCAGTTTGAGGGGCATAGCATCCGTCAGCTTCTGCATCACCTTGCTGAGTATGAACTGCCTCAGTCTGTGCAAGAGGAAAATCATGGTTTAACCTACAGCAGTGTATGGTCCTACAGTCCCCAACTATAAACATTGTAAAGGAGTTGATCTTGTACATATAAAGCTCTCTAATAACAAATACATTTTTGATCAATCGGCCTTTAAATGGTCACATTTATATAGCACTTTTCTACCTCTCTGGGCACTCAAAGCACTTTTACATCAGTCAATCAACGATTTACACTCACAAACACTCACACATTCATACACTACGATTGTAGATAGATAGATAGATGTGTGAAGTGTGACTTCTCTGTTCAGAACATGTTTGGAGTCAGAGATGATGTTCTTAGCCAGCCTCAGTGAATTATGATAAGCAGTACAGATACAGTTCTTCCAGGGGTTGGCCCACGACCTTTGAGCAGATTTTTATTAACTGTTTCAGTCTAGATTTAGCTGCAGTGACAGACAGCTGTACCACACAGCATTACAGTACTGTAACACACTTGGATGACAGCTGTAAAAAACAGAAGGAGCACCTGCGGACTGGCTCCAAAACACCGGAGGCAACGGAGGAGATATATTCTTTGTTTTGTTTTTGTTTTTTACAGATGAAGTCAATGTGGTGTTTCCATGATAAGCTGGAATCAATCATAACACCAAGATATTTATATGTCTCTACCTGTTTGATTGTTTCATTGTTGATAATGGTGGGATTTGGGGCTATTGATTTTATTTGTATTTTTTTCCAGAGCCTTTTTTTACTCCACCTCACAACCCTGTCAACGCCCTCTGTTATTTAACAGTGTTAGTAAAATTGTGTCATCTGAATACTTGAAAACATATTGATTATTTGAAGCTGAACGGCAGTTGTCAGTGTGTGAAAAGGTGAAAAGGTGAAAAGCAGAGCTGAACTCGCATAGCTCTGGGGTGCACCAATATTGGTTGTGATGGCAACAAGGACAACATTTTGCTTATTTTAATCAGCTGGGCTCTGTTGGTGAGGAAAGATGCATACCAGTGCATCAGGTGTGGATTAAGTTCCTGGTGGGACATTTTGGAAATTAAAGTGTCAGGTGTGTATTGAAGGCAGATGAAAAGTCAAGAAAGAGCTCTTGCATAGTTAGTGGGTTTATGTTTAGTGATGATATGAACTAATGCAGCAATAGCATCTTTTGTGCCACAGTTTTGTATGAAAACTAAAATGGATCCAATTTGTCACTTGTACTTTTTAAATGGTTCAATAGGATTCTCTCTAGAGCCTTCATAATTACTGAGGCTAGAGCAATGGGTTTGAAATCTTTGTTTTCTTTTGGACATTGAATTTTGGGTAATGGTTTTATGTGTCAAGTTTTCCATACTACGCAAATGGTGTGTGTGTCGATTGAGAGTTGAAACACTGGTAGCAAAATTCTTTAAAAGAAAATTACTATTTGTCAGGCCCTTTAGATTTTTTGGTATTTGTAGCTTTCAATGTTTTTCTGACCTCATCAACAGTAATCTCAATCCTTTCCGATGGTGCTGGTTGAATGTTTGTAGGAATTCTGTACCATTTGAGCTACTGTCGCTTTGTGTTTGCAAGATATTAAAACATGGTTACAATACATTTGAGTTGCCGATTGCCAATGTACATGCTTCTTGCCTACTGCGTGCCTATATGTGCAGTAAGACCTATGATTGATTTGTTAGTACTCTGTACTATACACAAGATAATGGCAATGCAAAAACAGAACTGTATGTTTCCAAATATTTAATGTACCAAAATAAAAAATGTATTCCTTACAAAAGAATAAGGTAAACTGTATAAAAAATGAGGTATAAAAGGTTTGAATGTCAAACAATATTTAAAATGGTCAACTTTACAAAAATATAGTCCCTGACAAATATATGAAATATGAAAATGTTTGACTGGAAGCGTTTACAATCCAGTTTGTAAAAACAATGTACAAAATGGCACAATGTTAGAGTATAATGTATATACTTGATATGTGACAATAAAAACATATCTGCTGGGAAAATGTCATATCATTCATCTGTAGCAGTCTGATTCATCTTGTATCGCCTCTGAAACTCCTGAAAAAGGCCTCTACTCTCAGGGACAGATGCTGGTGGCAGAGGAGAACTCATCCTGCTAGACTCTTCACACCATGTTCCTGGGAAGAAATCCTTGTTGCATAAAAACTTTTTTTTTTTAATTTAAAGATTTTGTCAACGCCTTTTTACCTTTCATCTTTATAATGGGTTGCTTGTCCTTTGCATCACCAGGAACATTTTTCTCATCTGTGGAGCAAAGAGTCAAGTTCTTTACTTGCTCAAGTCTTTATTATAACATAAGAATTTTGTTTATTACCTCAAGTTTGGCCTTACCTTCTGCAGAATCAGCTGTTGTGTCACTATTATCGGACCCTTCCTTGAAGCTGAATGTATTAGGCAACACATTAAATTTCAAGACATTATCTTGGAGAGGCCTTACTTCACTATTAGCAGCCTTCTTGAAAACTTGTGCATTCACTGATTTTTCTTTTTTTCCAGCACGATGGGTCCTCCTCTTTTTATCACATTGACTGTCACCAGCGTCACTGATTTTTCTTTTTGAATTCACTAGTAGGTTCTTATGTTTGATAGGGCTAACTGGTTTTGCAGGGTTTGTACTTAATATAGCAAACTTTTTATGTTTCCTTCTCAGCTTAATTATAGTGGGTGGAAAGCTGTTCCTCCAACTGTCATGTATTCGTCTTTTGACTTGAGATGTTGTTGCCCAATTGCTCAGCCTCTTCACTTCTTTTTAAGGGGTTAATTTTAACAGAGATCCTTCTTGGAGGCAGCTGTGTTTTGTAGGACAAATTGAGTGAAGAATGCAATTGGCTTCGCCGGGTGCTCGCAGAAGCACATTTTTCTCGTGTTGAGCCAAATAGTGCCAATTCAACACTTTTAACAACAGGATCAATGTTTTTACATTTTGAAAAGCTCTCTAAAATAGTCTGTGATTTTAAATGAGATGAAAGTTTCATTTTTTTGGAAGTAAGTGGTAACAAAAGGCCATGATTGTCAACTTTGAGTTTGGCATTATCCTCCTCAACTATTTCGATGGGACTGATGGGTGTTGAAGGGGAAAGACTTTCAGCATTTGGTGTCTCCACTAGCTTTTCCTCTGGCGTGTCAGTACCATTCTCTTCAGGATGTATCCTGCAGATGTCCTCCAGCTCTAACATTTGTTCACGAATGGTTACATCACTCCCATTTACTAGTAAAGTTTCAAATACATTCTCATCAGTGCTTGCTACCTGATGGCTTTCTCTAGATTTTGTCAAGTCTTGTTGATTTTTTTGTGTGCGATTATCTTCATTGTTTTCATTTTCACTTTCTCTTAAGACTATAATGTTTGAGTTGTTAGAACTCTTGCTTTCTTGTCTGTCCTCTAGTTCTTTGAGAGGCAGTACTGGAGTACTATAGCCATCTTCCGTCAAGTCAACAGTTAAAATTTCCATTGGCCAACAGTAGTCATTTTTGTTCCCAGACTGTGCTTGTTTGTCTTGATTTAGTTCTTTGCACTTGCATTTGCTCTCTGAAGATAAACCAAAAACGTTTTCCTTCCATTTTTCAATACAACAGACCATTTTTATTGCAGCTGCATGGCATGTTTCCTTCCTGGAGTTGTCTTGTTGGTCATCATGTACAGGACTTACAGTTGCCTCTGATACAGTAGTGTTTACCATTTGTGGGCTATTGCAATCTATTTGTTCAAAGATAACTTTTGCTTCATCTGGGGCCAAAACTTCGATTTTAAATGAGTAACTAGGGTCACTTGGCTGGGAAATTGGTTCGTTCAGAGAGCACTGATTTTCTTCACACATCATAGGTGTTTCTGGTTCTGAATGAAAAGGTTTAATTGCAGTTTCAGAATTGTTATTCAGTCTATGGTGTTCTTCTGTGTCTATATTAATGTGGGTACTATCCATGCATGATCTGCTGCTACAAAGATTTAAGGTGTCATCTGCAGTTATTGTTTTTTCTGGCTCTGGACGAACAGGTATGGGCCCTGTTTGAGATTTGTCTTCCAGTTTACTGCTGGTTTCTGCAGTCATACTGTTGCTGCACTCCTGACTATATTTAAAAAAACAGGGGAAACCAAACTCTTTATCTATGTCATCAAGTTGGCTGTTAATATTTAACCATGAAGATGTGTAAAGGCTATTTTCTTCATAAACTTCATCATGTTGAAGGACACGGTATCTGGTAGGTTGACTGTTTTGGCTTTTCATATGTGACAAAACAACAGTGTCCAGATTGACCTCACTGCAGAATTCCCTGATCAATCTGATTTCATTGTCTAAACGAGACTTTTTTAGTGCATTTACCAATGCTTTTAAGTCACCATCCCAAAACCTGTATATTATTTGTTTTGCGACCTCTAATTCAGCATAATCAGATTTTTTACTGTCATTTTCAGATTTGTTTTGTTCATTTTCTTTATATTCCATCTCTTGAATCTTCTTATATAACTTATAAAGTGTCCATTCAGCAGTTGGCACAGAAGAGAGCTCTTCCTCACACAGAACCTGCTCTGTTGGGCTCTTCCTTTTGCTTGATGTACTTTTCCGCCTTCCTGACAATTTCGAATTTACTATTCCTTCATATAATGAAGCAAAGGTTTGGCTCGTAGTGGGGAGTTTGGGTCCTGCATAATGCACGCTAATTTGCTTTTGTTTCAGAGGCGGCGATATTGAAGGGGCTTGAACATCTTTTTCTGTGGAAATATTGCAACTGCCAGTTAAAAGCTGTGACCTCTCTTCTAAACATGCTATATCAGGTGTCAAAACTGGAATATTGTCGAATTGGTTAGAACTGGGAAAACATGGGGCTGATGCAAGGTTTGAAGATGGCTGACTTTTAGGAGAGGCATGCTCACTGGAAGAGCTTTTTTGTGACAGCGGTAAGACAACTGCAACTGCTCGCAGGGCACGACCAGGCGACGTGTGAATTGAACTGTCGTTTGCTTGGAGAGTTGAAACTGTCTCAATCTTATCCAATGCTTCACATCTGCTTACTTGAGGTGCTTGACTCAGTGGTGCACACAGATTGTGGTTTGAGGCTTCATTGGTTTTTTGATAGAACCTGGACATAGAGTTGAGTGCCTGACTGGAAAAGCGATCCTTTGCCGATATATTGGTCTGTGGTGGAGCAGCCCTGATATTTTGTAAACTTGA
Organism: Bostrychus sinensis; assembly: GCA_020698575.1. Classification (NCBI taxonomy): domain Eukaryota; kingdom Metazoa; phylum Chordata; class Actinopteri; order Gobiiformes; family Eleotridae; genus Bostrychus; species Bostrychus sinensis. The sequence continues at coordinate 24,037,352 of CM036251.1, forward strand.
GATTGAATTAGTGGTTTCTGGCAAGCAAGTCTGAGAGGGTAGCTGCACTGTAGGCCTAGGCACATTTAAGCTACAAATGCCATTAGAAGAGAGTCTGACTGTAGGATGCTGCACATGCTCCTGAGTTTGATGTGAATTAAAATGTGTTTGAACAGGGGCAGATGTCATAAAATTACTTAAACTGTTTGTATTTTTTGTAGCCAGTAGCTGAAAGAGTAGAGTTGCACGTCCCTTTACAGGATCAGCTGCGTTAACGTCATTTGTCTGTGAAACAAAATGGTTGTTTGCTACAGCTATGTTGAGACAAGAGGTAGATAACTGTGCGGCTGTCTCAGGAGTAATAGTGTAAACTTGAACATTCTGTGGACTTGGTACATTTGTGGTGACAAGATTTTTTCTAATTTGATGAACAGCTTGCGAATAACTGGGCAAACTGTAAGAACCACAAGCAGTTTGCTGGGAAGTCTGGCTGTAGTTGTGGCTCTGGATAGAGGTTTGATTTAATGAAGTTACAGATTGCTGTTGTGTATTGTAAACAGTCTGTATTGCAGATGAGGTAGGATTTGTCATAATGTTTTCAGTCCTTAATTTTGTATTTTGATTCAAACCGTTTTTAATCATTCCCTGTGGTTGATAGTACCCCACATTACTGCTCAGTACTGCAGATGGCTTCCCAGACAGAAATGTTGTCTGTGCAGGCATCACTTGCTGGCAATATGTGGTGTCTAAAGTTACATTAGGAGTGTAGTTCTGTTGAAATGCATTTTGGGCAGAGTTTGAATGACAATCCTGGTGACTGCTGGCTCGTAATGCATTACTTGCAGACAAACAATTGTTTTGTCTTTGTGCAGACACCTGCTTCATCACTCCATTGTGTGAAGTGAAGTGGCCAACTCCATTGTTAAGGGATACAAAATGAGATGCGTTGTTCTCAGTTCCATTATCATTCCTTGCTGTGTTATTGCTGAGGTAAGAAGGTTGTGTCGACTCGAGTTGTCCAGCTTGTCGGGACTGTCCATTAACCCATGAAGAAGCTTGCATTTTGGCTCACAGAGTAGAAAGCCAATGTATTTCTTCCTGTAAGAAAAGGGAAAATAAGATTATATAAGATGTGTGGACATAAAAATATAGAATAAATCTAGAGCCAAAACCAGCGCAGCGTAGATGCAATCAAGAGATGACATCACAAGCACTATTCAAAAATGTACAGTTTTGGTCTGACTACGCTCTAGTGACTGACTGTCTGTATTGAGAAGCACAGAAAATCAAGAAGATTGAAAGTAATAAAAGACCTTGCTTGATTCATGTTACTTGTCTTGAAAAGTTCATCACTGAAGGCCTATATAATGGCTTTGCACTTTCCAGTTAAGAACAGAGAGCTGTACTACGAAGCTGGTTGGACATAGCAAGGCTTTATGTGAGTGAGCTTCTCAAAGCCTGAACCTCAGCTCTGAGATAATGAGAATCATGAAAGCGGTTCTCAGCAGAATTTGTAAAGCCAGGGTTTGATCTCCAGTGTCTGTGTGTGCTCCCGGGAAAGAGGGTGTTTTTACACACAGTACAGACAGTCTGCGAATGTCAGATAAAAAAATGATAATTAAAAAAGTTATAAAAATGAAACAACAAAGCTGAAAATCTAACAAAAGCCCAATAGAGCTGTCTGCAGCAGAAAATCGGGCCTACTGTTGATATTTTCAGCTTCATTAATAAAATGTGATTATTATTGCTAAACTGACAGGTACACAGTATAATCCCTAACCCATGTACAAAATATGATTATATAGGCTAATACTTAAATATAACAAAGATTTAGGTCACTGTTGCATAAAACACTTGATCTGTTGATCTCTTGGACTGCTGATCATTACTGTTTTGCATTAAAATTACGCTGACTACCTGTATGCGAGACTGCAGTGGTTACAGTGGAGAGGTTTTTCTGGGGCTACATGGAGCAAAATGAGGAGTGAGTGGTGCGCTAACTAGAAGGAAATACAGAATATGAGCATTACATTGTGGATGGGCTTTTCTCACTGTTTAAATGGAGCTGTGCATCCCTGGTGGACGCTGTGTCTCTGTCTGAGTCTTGGACTGAGCCACGGTAAGTTTAAAGCGCCATCTACAGGCTTGTATTTTATTGTGATCAAATACAAGAAGTGTTAAACTTGAAGAGTTCAGTCACTCCTTAAACTCAGTCTGTAGGACTGGTCAATAAAATGTTTAGGTAAATGTGTTAAAACTAGGGATCAACCGATTATTGCAGCAACCATGTGACTGAAGGACCCCAGCTTCCCCATCTGGTGGCAGTTTGGGGACTTACCCTACAGTGCATTTTAAACATCCAAAAAAGCTTTCCCTCAGTCTGACAAGCTAAAAAATGGCAATAAAAAGATTTTACTAATTTCTCTGGCATAGAACCTTGTAGAACAAACATTTAAAAAGCATTTTGTAGCTCTCCGCAAGCCCTACTGGCACAGCAAGTTTGATTGAGATTGCCTTATCGGTTTTCTCAAAAAACTCATCTTTAACTGTTCTCACTGTCCAATTTTGATGCCAATATTTTCCCTTTTACTGCAAAAAAATATGGGTTCCAAATATCAGTTACCGGCCTCCTTGACTACCAATAATTGGTATCGGCCCTGAAAAAAAAAACATATTGGTCTAACTATCTCTAGTTAAAACACAGATGGCGTAGATCAAAGCCCAAACTTGTCAATAAAACCTGGTCAGGACCAGGTTAGATCTGCTGCGCATGTTTCTACAGTGATCTAAACACACTGAAAAGAAGCCTCCTTCATGACTTCAATAATCCTGGGTTTAAAATCGACTCAGCGAGCTTAACCACAAATCTCGCTTCATAGAACAGCCCTCAGGTCTAGCCTAGACCATACTCTATAGCTAAATAGACCCAGTGACTCCCCTCTGCTTAAAGGTGCTATGAGCAGTATATATTTCAATATTTAATAAAAATTACCCATATGTGTGCCAAAATATGATGCAAACATGTTTAAATCAAATATTAGTTTTACTGATAACAATGGTACAGTTGAGTTATTAACAATTAAAACTGTTTTAGATAAAGGCCAAGTTGTTTTTGTTTACATTTTGTGTTTTGGTTTTAAAACTGCACTGCAGATGGTACAACCAGAAAAGAGACCATTGTGTTTATTTAGACTGCATTACTGTTTTCAAACCAGTAAGGGCGCATGCTGCTTACGGTATCTTTAAGTCCAACTACTCCATCTCTGCCTGGGACAAAACTGGTTTATGAACAAGGAAAATATATGATTAAAGCTAAGTATTTGTAACTACTAGTGGTTTCTCCACATTGGCAAACTGACTTATATTTGGTTGTTGTTGGCTCTGAATCCTGTTTTTCTCTACCCAGTCTAATCCAAACTATAGTGAGTCAGCAGTCACACATCTGTGTCCAACGCCTGCCTGGTTTAATGCATTTATTTTGTATTGCACTGATAAAAACTATGTATTCTGTCAATTTGAATAACTGTGTGTGAATAATGTTTACAGTCCTTAGCAATTCTTCTCTGTTTACATTTCCCCTCACAAATATGAACCAATCAGAGAGTAAAAGGCGGGCCTTATGGTAGCGTAACCAATCAGACATGAGATTTCTTGCAAATAAGCTGAGTGGATTTCAGATGACTTCACAACATTCCATAGGCCTGTGGTGTTGAAAAAAGATGGGGGGCAGGCAAATGTCTATTATTATTTTGCAAATGTTTTGGATGTATAATAAGTTCTATAATACATCCATGGGTAGGATACATAAAGCGAGATTATGGACCTTGCGACCGATATAAATGATCAGGTTCAACATTTGTGCATTTTTTTTTTTTTTTTTTTTGATATTACTAATGAAAATAGCTTAACTGATACAGTAACACTGGCCCCTGAGAGTGTGACATCATCACATCCTGTAATGGCTGCTGCTCTGAACGGGAGGGGGCGCAGCGGAAGACAGGCTCCGAACCGATCAGCAACTGTAAATTAAAAGTTGCGCTGCAGAATGCTGAGCAGCCCCGCACAGTGTGGAAAATCTCAGTCTGGACTCTGCTTTGCCTGTCTTTCACAGACAGTTTTAACAAAATAAAGTGCGTGTTGCATTTCCCATGTGGGTGTCATGATCCCCCATTTGCCCTATGGCTGCCCTTCCCCTAATTAAAGGCCTCACATAAACTTTTAGGTTTATCGGCACGATGCCAATAATCGGTGTTCTGTTAATCAAATAAAACAAGACACTTTTACATGTGAGAAAACGCTTTTTTAAAGACCAATTAACCCACTGCCAACGTCAAGAGTTTCGCGACACAGCGTGATTTCGACAACAACACAAAAACAGGACAAGACTTACTTATTTTTTAAGATGTTATAATTATAGCGTATTACACATTAAGTTACTCAAAAAAGTCGTTGCATTTCAAGTTCCGCTCAGGCTAAAAAAACAAACAAAACTATCCAACAAACAAACAAAACTCTGCTATTTAGGTCTAGGCATTCCAGCACCGCAGCCTTGGCGGTTGCTGTATGCCACTCTTTACTTTCTTCACAGTTTGCAACGCGGCTGCACGGAAACCGCAGCGGTGGGTAGTCACTTACTTTTGTTGTCAATGTAGGTTGCCAAGTTTCATCCTTAAGTTAGCAATTGTTCGTAATTTTGTTAAAAGGCATAGAATCCGCTCGTGTAAGAAGTTTTCACAGATCTTCTCTCTTCTCTCATGCTATCTGCTAAAGGCGGGCTCTTTGCACTCTGCAAACTGAACAAGGCGTGTCTTTGTGGAGACAGAGTGAGGTTAGGCTCCTCCCACGTAAGAAGACAAAGGGGAATTCCAAATTCCAAGAAGTTACAAACGTCTCGACCGCTGCAGTAGTCATTGACCTAGACCACTGGGTTTATTGCTTATTTAGCCTACTTATTAACTTTCCTCAGGGTTTTCTTTTTAGCTTGTAGTTACCCAGTAAAAAGGAAAGGTCATCTGGACAAAGTTTGTTTTTTAGAGGACGTTTCATCACCTCCTCCAAAGACTTAAAGAAATGAAGCTTTGTTCAGATGACCTTTTGTCTATTGAATATTTCTACATATAGCTTTGCTATTACCATTAAACTTATATTTTGATGTACTACTGCTAAGGTTATTAAGCTTCAATAATACTTGGGTCTTATGTGATGTTTTTCCCTTCACTGTAAGGTCACCTTACACTTGGGTGCATTGCGCATTCCTAAAAGTGCACAATAATGAGCTGGTTACAAAGTTATCAGGCTCAAGGCTGCAGGTGGGAGCTCCCGCGGCCCTGCTGTTGCGTGTGATGCTCAAGAAGATAAGGCACTGCAGAACTGAGAAGTTTACGTGGCCCTGCCCAATGCATGGGAGTTTCTTCAAGACAACACTATGCAGAGATCGTCATAAATAATATAAAAACTTAGGACACTCCTCTCTTGCAGAGCGCTCTCACTATCCTTTCAGCAGGGCCTGCTGCTGTAACCTTAACTGTGTGATACTGAATAAACCTTCTGATTTGATTGCACTTCTGAATCATTGTCTTCTTTGATGCTTACACCAGAACACACACACATTATGTTTCTTAAATGTTTATGTTATGCTGGACACATAGTTACAGAAATGTAGCGTACCACAATAGTTTGTCAATGTATGCTCAGATTTAATTTATCACCTCAAATCCTACTTTAATAAGTTCAGTATGGTAAATTTGAGTATCAGAAATAGGAGTATTAATTTACAGTACATTTTAAGAATATATACCTAAACAACAACCATTTATTTCTGTTGTTGTTGTAAAAGGTCTAAGTTAATGTTTTAAATTTGCTCCCTCATAAAAATGAATGGGAGAGAATACATGACTGGTAACTAAACGTGCAACTTTTCTGAATGGATAACTTGTGGAAGGATCTACAGATATAGCACCAAAAACCAAACAAAGTGAAAGATTTTATTCAAGGTTATACAAAATAAGCCTACTGAGATATACTGTACAGAGCCATAATCACTGATTGCATCAATGTGTCAAAAATTATAGTCAAGGGAATACAAAAAGAAAAACAAAGACCCAACCAGCCACAGTGATTGCAAGGTTACAGTGGACCATGTGTCAGATTACATGGCCCTCATTCTGCTGGCCTTCAGTCCCTCAGTTTTGAATGAGCATAATTACAATGTCTAAATTGTATAGAATACTTTGTACACAATTATTATCAAAAGTCCCATTGAATATTCTGGAAACCTACCCTTGTGACAAAAATGACACCCTGGATTTTTAAACATTTTCAGGAAAAGAGATAAAAATGTAAAAAATGGATGAAGGAGAGGCTAAGTGGATATATAAAAGACATATTGATCATCAGGAATTCAGAGGAGCCCCAACCTCCAAGCTGCCAGAAGCGGGGGCAGAGCTCTTGAGGCGCCTTTCCCAGGGGGTATATTGTACTTCTGCTTGATTTGCCACTCTGTTTTGATTTTTTTTTTTTTAACTAAATAAAAAGAGGACATGGCGGTCCCAAAAAAGATATCTGACCATCTGAGTAATTTTTTGACTAAAGGACGTGCACAGATACATCGACAACAAGACCTAGCAGCTAAAGATAGTTTGACCTGCACACACTGACCAGTCCACTATATCCTATTACTAATCCTACCCCAATATTCTGTTGAGTAAACTCAAACCAGTAATACCTCTGTGCATTATAACATATTGTTTGTGTGTGTGTGTGTGTGTGTGTATGTTTGCTTGTTTGTTTTTTCTTTTATATAAATAAATTTAATAAAAACTCAACTTTATTGAGGATAAGAGATCTTTTTACACAGGGTTTAGTAAGTCACTATATTTCTAGAACTCGCTAACTTGTCCTATTCTTGATCAAATATCAGTTTCTCAGCTTTCAACCACCTTTTTTGTGATGCTTTCTTCAGCTAAGGGCCATTTATTGCCAGCAAAATTCAGAATGATATGTCTCTGTATTATTATACAGAGAAATATCAGTCTGGTCACCACACCGTCCGCCGTGGTTGGATTTAAATCCAAACTGTATCGTGCATTTTGATTTGTTTATTTAAGTCACGTGTTCTTCGCGAGCAGCGTCCTCAACAACAACAATCAAGATGGCGCACCGTGGAGCTGAGAGTTTGTTTCATTCAGCAGTAAATTCCGTTTTAAATGACCAAAAACATATCAAGTCATTAAAACCACAGCAGCTTACAGCACTAGAAGCCTTTATTTTAAAAAAAGAGATGTTTTTGTGTTGCTCACTTTCTTGGTGCTTTGTTAACGTCACGTCCGCCATTTTCTAATTGGCTTACTCTGCTGTCAGTTTACTTGGGTTTGCTCTGCTTTAGAAATCGAATTGATTCAATGGCAACCAGACTCATCCGCTGGTACAGCGGTAAGGCTGGAATTCCCAGCCAATCATAATTAGGGTAGTATAAACCAGAGCTTCCCAAGAGAGGGTACAGAGACCCATAGGGCCGACATCTGCAACCCATATTTGCAATCTTTTCATATTGAACTATTAAAAGCAAGCTCACATGCGTCAGTGACTAATGAAAAGGAGGTCAACTGCTAGAATATTATTTGAATATGGGTTGAACATGGGTTATTCAAATGATAAAAAATTTTCTTCACAGTAAATGTATTATTACTTTATTTTATTATATTCTTTAAGATTATTTTGAACTTGAAATATATAGTAAAAATCAGTAAATGCAGCTGTGGTTTTTAAAACAACCTTTTAAAGACTGATCAACATGTGTGAGGGAGGACACAAGACAAAAATAAAAAATAAAAAATTGGACATCACTTGTATAAACACCTGTAGTAATTAACCAGGGTCCTTATAGTCATAATGTAAGTGTATATGGTGCAGCTTCATTTCATCCCCCAGAATCACTGCAGAATTTGGACTCCCCTGGACTCTGGACTTTCCCCAACATCAGAACTTGTTTACGCAGTGTGTGCATTCACGTTCTTTTAGTTGGACGGTGGGAATCCATGACAGTGTAGTTCAAATGCTCAAGCTTTCAATCTATCTGTTTGTAGTTTATGGTTATGTACAAAAGGTAACCTCAAAAATCAACCTAAAAAAATTCTTTAGCTTGGAATGCAGAGTTGGAATGAAGTAGGGGAGGTGCTCAAAACACTCTCAACACTTTCAACTCTCTAGGCCAGCCATTCCCAAAGATAAGGGTGCCGTGGCCCCCTCAAATTTCTGAAATTCCCTGGTAAACCTTCTTACTATTCAACTGGCTATGTCAAAAGGCTACATCATGTTTTTGTCCATATATTTCTACAAAAACATTACAAAAGACACTGACTGTTGGCTAAAAATTGTTTTAAAGGTATATATTTTTTAAAAAATATATAACTGTAACTGTAACTTCATTTCAAACTCAATTTCTTTTAATGTACTTAAAAGAAATTGACAGCCTCTGGGGGCCCCCCGGGCAGAACCTTCACAGAGCCCCAGGGGGCCCCGGACCCTACTTTGGTAACCAGTGCTCAAGGTGAATGATCCATCACAGCTGCTTCTGTGACCTATGCCACCAAAGTCAGTCCCAGTAGAAAGACTTATCTGTTTGTACATTGAACTTCTGTGTAGTGTTCCTGTGTTATCACATATCTTTGGACTGACGTCAGTATGGAAAGTAAAATTGTGGATTATCCTTGTTTATCTTAATTTTCTTCACAGCAATTCAAAAGCTAAAACTTCTTTTCAATAGTATAATAGACATGTATAAGACAAGTTTGAAAGCAGTTTATTGAATATCTCTACATATAGCTTTGCACATTACCATTATTACCAAACTTATATTTGCATGTACTACTGCTAAGGTTAATAAAGCCTCAACATTAGTAATAATAATACTTGGGTCTTATGTGGTACTTTTCCACTGTAAGGTCAGTTTACAGTTGGGTGCATTGTTCACTCATAAAACTGCACACATAACAAATAAGATAACGCTATGCTGAACTGAGAACATTTGTGGCCCTGACATGCATGAGAGTTTCTCGAAGACAAGAAGATAACGCTATGCTGAGATCATCACACAGAAATATAAAAACTTAGGACACTCCTCTCTTGGGGCTCTCTCTCTATATCCTTTTCTGCAGAGCCCATAGCTAAACTGTAACCTGAGAACTCTTGTCTCTCTCTTCTTCTCTCTGAGAACTTTCTGATTTGACTACACTTCTGAATCATCGTCCTCTTTGATGCTTACACCAGAAAACAAACAGTCTTACAAGTTATAAATCTGCTGTCTTCCACAACCTGAAACGAGATCTAGAAACTGGCTTGTTGTTTTTTCTGCCTTCCTCTCGTTGTTGATATGCTTGCACAACCAAGATCCTGGCTCAAGATCTGGAGAAGGGTCGCCCGGTGTTGCAATTGTGCCTAAAAAGACGTTGCAATGCGTTGACAGTAATAATATACATGTACTTTGGGGGAGGGGTGGATTCAAATGTTATAAATGTATATCAAATTGATATCAAAAATAAATGTTATCTCTCAATTGTGTTTACACAGGTGTTGACCTAATGACCTAAAGAATGTTAGGAATGTTATCCCTTTATGTTTACACAGGTTCACCCCTCCCCCTAGACCAGAGGTCGTTAATAGGCGGACCGCAGTCCGAATCCGGACCCAGATGCCCTCCCATCCGGACCCGAAACTCTGTCCCACTCCGCGGACCCGAACCCGTTCAGCCTGTTCACTCCCCCGGAGCGCAGCGGCGCCTTTCTCAGAGCGCGTCAACAGCATCGTATCCTGGTGCTTTAAAACTTTAACATGAACAGTGCGGGGTTAAATCAGCTGTGTTTTCTGTTACTGTCCAACAAAATCAGAGGAGTAGGTCCAGACTGAGTGCGGAGGGACAGGACTGTTCCGTTTACAACAGACTTAAGTTTTGTTTTTACGGAGCGGCGAGAGAGGAGGCGACACAGGCTGTGAGCAGCTCTGCCCTCTCGGTGTCCTTCTGTCCCACAGCTCACCCCTCTCCTCTCGGTGTCCCTCTGTCCCACAGCTCACCCCTCTCCTCTCGGTGTCTCTCTGTCCCACAGCTCACCCCTCTCCTCTCGGTGTCTCTCTGTCCCACAGCTCACCCCTCTCCTCTCGGTGTCTCTCTGTCCCACAGCTCACCCCTCTCCTCTCGGTGTCTGTGCCTCTGTTCCACAGAGGACAGAGCTGCCTCATATTCACCAGAGAATTAAGAGGAAACCTGTGTTTTGAGGCGCAGTACGTTCCACTTTAGTTTTAATGGGTGAATCGTCTCCTGCAGACAGAAAATCTTGCGTGTGACGCTATCAACCAATCAGATCTGAGGATTTGGAAACATATGGAGCAGTGACTGTGAGACAGACAGCGGAGAAATGAGACAGATGTAGAAAGGAACAGAGGTCAGCTCTAAACTCCTGCGTCTCCTATGTTCTGAGCCAAGGACCATTATAAAAGCATTTTGTTTGATTTTTTAAACTGTATTAACATACGAAAAAAAAAAACTTTTTTATTTTATTATTTGATATCCCCTAGTTTTAAACTAATGCTTATGTTATGCTATTGCCATAATGTAACTACAATGATTTTATTTATTTATTTTTGAGGTACAAATCAACATTGTCCGGACCTTTGCGCGAGAAAATTTTCACCAATTAGACCTCGGTGAATTTTAATTAATGACCCCTGCCCTAGACTATAATAAAAAATAAAATAAAGAGGAGGAAAAACAAATTATTTTGTTTGTATGTAGTTTAAAATCTAGATCCAGTAGTAGGTAGTGTAGTAGTTCATAGTTTGTAAAGGTGTATCAAGGTAAACAGGTAGGTCTCTATAGAACAAGATATACAGAAAACTAAAGAGGGAAAAGGGTTATTTTGACAGAGTCCTCTTCTGTTTTTAAATCTAGAAAGACACTAGTGTTATAGGCTATAAGTTGTATAAATACATGTGTTGTACGAGGGCGGCTAATTCAATGTAAATAAATAAATAAACAAACTTGGACTAAATAAAAAAGGAAGAGGAGAAAATATATCACTTGTATGTCATGTTTTGTTTTTGTTTTTTTATACATGAGAACACAAGCTGATCAGATTTTACTGATTAAATTTTATACTATGGTTACACATCTATATGATGTTTGTATAGTGTTGTGCAGTGGGTGTTTCTCTAACCACTGTACTTTAACATGTCACTGTTTACTGAGTGGTCTAACACTGCGTACACAGCACTAGTATAAAGTACAACTTTTCCACTTATCTATCAAGTTTAGAGAATGAGACCTAAGCATCTATAAGGTGTATTTTTACCTGTCAAGTTACAGTGTGACTTAGTTCAGCGAGTGTGTGTCCAACTGGAATTAGGGTTCATTTTGATATGATTTGTATATACTTAGTCAAGTTCAGTTTACTTGTTTCAGTAACAATGCACAATATATCTATCACAAACACACATAAACACTTAACGTTAGACCACAATGAGCAGAACACAGAATGTGCCTAACTCCAAATTTACATTTATTAACAAAGCACCTGTGTTTTTTTTTTTTTCCCATTTTTATTATTTTTTATGAAAGTAGCATAAAACAAAGGGTGATCTTCATACCAAAACACATGTTTTATTCATCTAATCTCACGCTTAATCTGTAATATTTGCCCAGTATTGTCAACCTCTAGTTTAAGCGAACTGTTTGCTAGCAAGTTTCTAACACCACAACTAAACACAAGCTCAACACAGACTGAACACATGCACATAGACAACACGACGCAGACTGAACACATAGTCAACAGTTTGCTTAAACTAGAGGTTGACAATACTGGGCAAATATTACAGATTAACAATCCATGTGGACAGTTTGGAAATTTTGTGAAAGAAGGGCAGGGTGTGTCAGCGACAACTGCAGAGGGGTCAGATCACTACAGAATCAGACCACACTTTTCTGCCTGCACGGCAGACTCTCCTGAGAAGAATTCGGTGTACTAGACACAACATAACCAGCAATAACAGGAAAATTAGCAATACCTTCCAGACACTGGTCTTCGGGTGCTGGTCTTGGTAGTGGTGCTGGTGAGTTAAAGTTGAGGTTGAGAATCTCTTCAATCTTGCGGCCCGCTTGGACTATTTCATCGTCATCCAACTCTGCAAATGCGTTGTCCGCAATATTGTGGCCTTGCCTTGGTAGTTGCCACGGGGTAGATCTACAAATACATAGTTTATAGTTCTTTTTAGAATTAAAATGAATTTTAGAATTAAAAAGCTGTAGAATAAAATAATGATAAAAAAATATCAAACATTTCATTAAATAATAACTAGATGTTAAATAAATTTAGAATAAAAACACAGACCTTCTAGCTCCGTGGTTACAGGTTTTGGATGGAGAGATACATGCATGAGGCGGTTTTTATCTATAAAGATGATTTTTGTTAGATGCCAGAGGGAAAAAAAAACGAATAAATAAAATATCTTTAAAAAAAAACAACTTACCATTGGAAATATCACCTAAGGGACGCTTCTGTGGGCATCCTTCTTTAGCACAAATGTCTAAAGTAAAAGAGAGGATACAAGTCACATAATGCATCAGATGGGAAAGAATAGAAATTAATAATAAAAGATTTCAAGCCTGTGTAAGGTGTCAGGTACAAATCAGGATGATCCAGCACAATGGAACCTGATGTATTTAAACTAGATTTAAAAAACATACATGCTTAAACACGGATATTAACTTTAACACATGCATGGATATAAAATAATAAACCTTACCATTTGAATAGGTCTTTTTTTTCTCTTGTGTAGATAGTAAAATTTAAAAATAAAAAAGTTTTTTTTTTTTCTTGAAGAGCTCGTCCATTTTGCCCAGAAAAAAAAGGTGTTTTTTAAAATGAACAATAGTGGCTGTATTTATACCCAACAGCCTGGTCTCCAACTGATAACTGAGGGGGGCAGGCCAAGTGGTCAGTCTTAAGCCACTACCCATCTTCTCATTCTAGATATTTTTTTTCACAACTGTAGCTAAGAAATAATAAAATAGCTAAAAAGCACAATGAATAGTGTCATTTATTTATGCTAGCTAGATAATGAATGGATAAAAAAATTGCTTTCAATAGACACCACACACACTATGTTATGATCAAAAAGATTACCCTTTTTTTTCTCTATTAGTGAGTATTAATTTAATGCATAGAACCACATGAACCACAAGCACCTTTCACTAAAAACACTGCACAGAAGAATTAAGAATACGGTAAGCGTAGTTTTTTTTAACATTATTATTTTTTTTTTTATTCATTTATTTTTTCACAAGGAAAATAACTAGAAGAATACGGCAAGCGTAGTTTTTGAAGCTCTTGTTTTTATTTGTATTTTTTTTTTTTTTTTACAGGGAAAATGACTAAGAGAGAAAAGTGTCAAATTTAAGTAAAGACCTCTTTTCTGGCTAAATATAACACATCCTAAAGTTTTTTTTTTGTTTTTTTTTTACACATTATGCAGTTTTACACAGTTTTGTATTACCATGGGGGCTAAAGCTAGTGCTTATCTTTAACTCTTATTATAACTCTTTATCACTAACATGTTTTTTTGTAAGCTTTTTTTTTTCTCGTCAGATGTAACTCTACACTATGTGTTGAAAACCTTTGATTACATGGCCAACATACACCCAATTACAGATATAAAAAAAAAATGTTTCATACGATCATAGCGAGTGGGTTTGTGACATCTACAACAGTCATAGTTTTAAGACGTTCATTAATTTTTTAAGACATTTCTCCTGTGTAGTTTTTGAACAACTGTCAGCATCCACAGGTCACAGTTAGCACTTAACTCTGCGGGGAGGGTGATAGCATGAATTTTTGAATGTCTCCTGCTCTCTTGACTTGTATGTAGCAGCTGTGACCCGTTGTTTTGACCTTTTCCATATTGGGACATAAGATGTTAGTGGACATGTGTCCACTGTCTCCTAGGCATGAAAGGTGAACCCTAACCAGCTAATCTTAGTCCATCCTTGACCAGTCTATATGTAAACCCAGGGACATTTACATCTCCTGTATCCTATATAAGTTGTTGGGACACAGACACTCGGGAGAAGGAGAGGACACACAGACACTCGAGGGGGGAACACACAGACACTCGAGGGGGCAGACTTGTAAACTATGTAGGAGTGAGCAGTAGTAGCTGGATCTTTGTCATCTCTGTCTGCTATGTCTGTTCCATTAAAGCAACCTTACTGACCACCATTGCACTATGGCCTCGGTGTTCTCTGCTTCTCTGTTTTTCTTGATATCAGAGGGTATCAATAGACAACAGACTATTGCATTCACAACTCTCCCGCAATCACATGGGGTTATCTCTGCAGACAGAAGACTATTGCATTCACAACTCTCCCGCAAACACATGGGGTTATCTCTGCAGACAGAAGACTATTGCATTCACAACTCTCCCGCAAACATATGGGGTTATCTCTGCAGACAGAAGACTATTGCATTCACAACTCTCCCGCAAACACATATAATAAACCTCAAACAGTACACCATTGTATCTGCGACAGAACTGAAAACAAGTAGGGGTATCTTTAAAGGACATCTGACTTGGGAGGATGTACTGTGGACACATGAACAAAGGGTTAGGGGTAGGGAGGGGCATGGGTCAGGGGAGAGGCATGGGTCAAGGGGTCACGGAGAGGTCACAAGGAGGAGGAGGGCTATCCCCCCCGCCATAGGTATATTATTATGTACTACTGTTGTAATCCTCCAGTCTCAGAATGGAGTGAAACTCTTACACTTCAAAGCCAACTATCACATTTTATACCAAAATGGCTTCACATTGACATCATTCCGTCTTGTGCATATTTTTCTGTGCATTGGCACCTTCCCACAAGGACACTTGTTACCTTATTTAGACTCAAAAATGAATTGTTGACATTAACCCGCTTTGAAGGAAAATTTGACCGTGCAATACGTACATAACAAGGCCAGCACAAGATGGAAAACACGTCTTGAGGATAACTACCAATTGACTTGAACAACACCATAACACATTGTAACTGGAACTTGAAAAACAAACCAAAAATAAAATAAAACAAACAAGATTAACACAAGTAACACCAGATGCCTAACACATATTGGCATAACTAAAATAATGTATTATATTAAAATGCAAGTGGTAGCATAAACTAATGTTTAACATAACATGAAAATCATGAATCAGTACAAAAAAATAAATAAATTATGGCATAAACTAAGCTAACGTTGACAGATTATGATATGGCCTAAGCTAAAGCAGAATATTTTAACAGACTAAGTGGAGTTGACCCTTAACCTCAGCATTAGAAAAATAAATCCAACAATACTGATGACTGCCCAAAGTTTGAAAAAAAAAAAAAACACCTCTCTGCGGTACACTTTCTGTCAGTGGGAAAAATACCTGCAAGGTATGGGACAGGCTGTGGTTTTGATCCTCACTTCATCTGATGTGTCAAACTTTCTGATCCCAGAAATTGCACTCGAGTAGAACTAAACACTTTCATATATAGTTTATTTATTTGTGATTACTTATAACCACTAATGTCAAGTGTTTTCTCCTGTGCAGCGTCCCCACACTTGCAAAAAAGGAGGGTCTCAACTCAGACTGGATTTCACTCAAATACTTGGTTTTTATTTCTTCTATTTTTCAGTTGTATTAGAACAGTTGTTTCCATTTAAATTGCATTAGTTGTAGCATTAGTTATAGTATTAACATTAGGTGAAAAACCTAAAACACAGAACAAAAAGACAAAACTAAAAATAAGTTTACAAATACAGCGTTTTAACATTAGCTTAAAACAGGATTTTAGACAGTTTAACTTATTTGGTATAAACTATACCTGTCTTTTTGAATGGAACTAAATTGCTTTTAGCACCACAAAAAATATACTTTTACAAAGTAGAAGAAAGATGTCGATAATGCTATATTATATTGAGGACTTGGAATCTAGTGGATGCAAATTGAGATATATAAATCAAAGCATGAACTGTCTATCACAAAATCACTGTCTTTTTTCAAAATAAATGGTAAATAAATAAAAATAAAAAAAAACAGCGTAAGTGCTCTCTCTTAAGCATTTAAATGTCATGGCGTTCATGTCTATTTTTAACTCGAGAAAGGACCATATCGCGGCATAGATTCTCAGCCCTTGACACAAACATTTAGCATGTGAGTGGCAACATTTTAAACACTTTTAATTTTAATTTCTAATACTGGCCAAGTTGCATTAGTACCGACATTAGATTATAAAAATTTGAAGAAGCTACTGTTCGATTCACCGCCACTGCCCACACATTTTAAACTTATGCAATGATTGAACTGTCCTCTTGTGTTAGGCATTATATAACTTATATTTCCACGCACATTTATGCAACTTACTTATGCGCTTTTTTATTATAGTGGGTACATACTATATCATCTATAGCTATCAGAAGCATGTAATCTTACAGCAATTTGTTTATTTTATACAGGTGTCACAATTTCCATATTAGAGTCACCTCATTCACTCCGAATTACCAACACAGTATATTAACCCTGTGTTCTTCTTCTTCCCACTCTAGTGCCAGGTTATCTTGTGCCTTGTGCCGAGCTCTCCACTTTATATATTGTGTCTACTGGACCCCCCACGCCTCCGCAGATCGCTGCAACAACATCATAATATATGTACTATTATCTGTTCATGACTCCAGTGACCCAAACTTAAACTCTCTGTACTTCTTGCCCAACATGTATAGAATTTTTAATTAACAACACTGACATTGATTTAAGCCTGGAAACTGTACCCCATTAAAACAACAGTCCAATTAATCGCGTAAACTGCCAAAATGTCTCTCTATAATTCTACCCAAAAGTTATAATTAATGAGTGAGTTTACATGCACTTGAGTATCCCAGTTATGAGCCTTATCCCGGTTATAACTTATGACAGTATTCTGGATATGACGTTTACATGTACTCAGAGAAACCTGGATACAAGACAAATGATAGTGTCCTGGATTTTTAGAGGAGTCGAGTGTAGTGTGAGTGTAATGTTGCTAGTAACATGTGGCTAAGTGAACACATTTATAGCAACAGAGGGACAAGTGCACTGTCACGGGAAGATAATATACGTAGGTGGAAAAATTACAGTGAAGACTTCAGCGGAGTCCTACAACAGCTATAGTCCATGAGCAGTGGAGACGCAGTCGCTGTAACCAGGCCCCACGCTGAGCATAAAGGTATTGTGTAGATTGTGCCGCTTTATTGAAAATGACTAGATTAGATTAGAGTAGATAGATTATGAGTTTTGAAGGCACAGCTACAAGTTACAGTCAATGTGGCAAAGTTACCACTCAGGCCATGTTTGTTTTTCTGCATCTCTCGAGTTCGCACATACTCAGTACGTCAGGTGAGGTCAGAAACCAGAAATTGCATTTACATGTGTAGGAGATCTGGACCACTGCTGAAATTCTATCAAAAATGGACATTCCTTTAAGAGACGAGAAGTCTGCTCTTACCCACCAAGGATGCAAAACAAAAGCATATATCTGTCTTATACGAACTGCAGACCAATAAATATGCCAGAAGAGGCCTCCTCTCTTCTCTGATAAGAACCAGAGACCTGGCACATCTCATCTGTTTAAAAGACTTTATATGCATTAACATGTTACTTTACAGGAAAATGTCATAGCTATGTTTTGTGCAAACTGTTGAATGTAACATGTTTAAAGGTATGTAAATTGAAGTGGAGTAAGACACATTTCTTTTTATGACATTTAATTTGTGTCTAGCAGAGGTAATTTGAATCCCCTCCACTATCAGTTCAAAGGGGGGGCCGAGACACCCTTCCAGTCTTATCTTGGGGTGCGGCCCACATTCCTCAGTAGTTAGTTTCGTCTAGTCTTCGTCTTGTCTTTGTCTTGTCTCGTCTCCGTCTCTCCTTCGTCTTTTAAGTTTAATTTTTATTTTCTTCTCGTCATTTTTGTTGCGTTAAGTTCACCTTGCCGGTGATATCATCTTTTCACAATAAGTCACCCAAACTTTTGTTCGAGTATAATTTTTGTAGTTTATTTTGAAAAGCCTCGCGCCGCACAACATCCGCCAGCTTTAACAATCACTGCCTTGACCAAAGCGACTAATTTAAGAAGTTATACTTCTAAAGTTTTGAATCGCTGAGAAAGGATTTTTATTGAATTTTTCATTTGGCATTAAAAGGGACATTTGCCATACTCTGAGACTTTGACGCTGCCTTACGCTGAACAACAGCTAAACTTTCCCTGAGCGGCATCACGCTCCTGTTCAACATAACGGGACACCTGGCGACTGGCTGTGGAGCTTGGAGGACACACCATGACCCGCAGCTTGGGACCGGGAAGACCAACCCTGTGACACCCTGCGGCTCTAAAGGACAAAGAACAACATCCGAGCCCCTGGCTGAAACCAGAGGCTGGCTGTCGTCACCACCTTCCCCTCCTGCTCCGACGGTACAACAGTGTTGTATATGTTGACAAAGTTGGCGCTTATAGTCTCAGAGTCTACTCCCTTATTCCTAAATTTCCAATAATTTAATAAGTCAATTTATTACTTACTCCAGTGCAATTCATCATTAGTTAATAATCCTGTGTAACGGTTCCGTTCATAATTACATTCCTTTCGATATTTACCTGTGCCTCAGTACACTATTCCACCTTGTTGTGTAAATAAACGTTATACTTAATTTAAATTAAGTTGAGTTTGGTGGTCTTTATCTATTAAACTGAGTCCCTTCTGGTCAATCCTTCCCTCTTAAGACATTAGTTTAGGTGTTTTAATCTGCACGTTAGCGCAAGGCTAACTGGTACCAATGCGGAGTTATTACTCTTAATCTTTGTCTTAGTTCAGTGTATATATATTTTTATATATGTACCCTACACATGCCACAGTATCTCGGTGTAGGAAGATAGTCTGGACTTCTGTTGACTCATAGTAATGGACCTTCACAGACGTTCCCAAAAATCCCTATTTACCTTTATGGTTGACCTTTTGAGATCTCTGACCCCAAAATAAAGATGTTAATCTGCTTCATGTGGACTTCATGACAATTCATTGTTGACCTAGACCCAATAAACCTCTATCCATCCTCTTCGGCTTATCCGTGTTGGATCGCAGGGGCAGCAGTCTAAGCAGGGACGCCCAGACTTCCCTCTCCCTGGACACTTCCTCCAGCTTGCCTGGAGGGACCCCTAGGCGTTCCGAGGCCAGCCAGGAGACATAGTCCCTCCAGCATGTCCTGGGTCTTCCCCGGGGCCTCCTCCCGGTGGGACATGCCTGAAACGCCTCTCCAGGGAGGCATCCAGAAGGCATCCAAAACAGATGACCGAGCCACCTCAGCTGGCCCCTCTTGATGTGGAGGAGCAGCGGCTCTACTCCAAGCTCCTCACGAGTAGCCAAGCTCCTCACCCTATCTGTAACCCAGGTGTCAAATCCCCAATTAGGCCCACTTTGCGTCTGACGTAATCACGTAGTATCTCACCGTCAGTTTAGCCAATCAGTGCGTTAGTTTTCGGTGACGTCATGCGGTCATGTGACCTGCTGCGCCAATCGTGTGTGTATTTCCGGCTGCGGAGATTCAGTCAGGGCAGACACCGTGGGGACACCAGAGGAGAGCTGGGCTGCAGGTCGGTTTTCACTCTTTCGTTTGTTAAATACTGCTATTTTTACCTGATACTTACGGTTCATTTAACTTGTAGGAGCCGTCGGCTACCGTGTCCAAAACTCGATCGAAAGGGCGCCTATGTGCGGTGCTATCCGCGGAATTGGCCAGGTTTCCCAGTAACCCGATGGCGAGCTAAGGAGTGGGCTTAAAGCCTAAAGAGTTTTGAATTGTGGAAGAGCCACTACCTCTCTGCCGGGCCGGTAGGGGGCTCCTGTAGCCCAGAGAATTTCTCACCCCACACACGTTCACTCATTCACTTCTACATTTACTGCTATATGAACTGCTGGAACTCTAGTCTACATTTAAATTCCGTTGGATGAACTTTATAACCCAGACGTGGGTATTTCAGTGAACTGTGGGTGGGCTTGTTATGGACTCTGATTCAATTTACATGTATTGATAATCGCATCGCTGAGGATCAGCTTTGCAGAAGATTTTGTCCACTTTTATTATTTAATGAATCTTGAAATAACGATTTGTCCTCATTATCACTTGTACTTTGAATGGCCATTCGCACAGGGTGTATTCACTACATTGTCATTTTTAATCATTGTTAATACAAGGTGTCACACCAATTGCAGACTTCCGTCTCTGTTTCTCTCTCCGTAGCTGACTCCTAGACTTTTGATCACTAGTCCATAAGATTCCAATATAATTACTAGCCATTGTATTATAATTCAGCAACACATATGCTACATATCTCTAAGGGAGCGCCCAGCCACCCTGCAGAGGAAACTCATTTCAGCCGCTTGTACCCGGGATCTTGTCCTTTTGGTCATGACTCAAAGCTCATGACCATAGGTAAGAGTTGGAACGTAGATTGACTGGTAAATCGACAGCTTTGCCTTTCGGCTCAGCTCCTTCTTTACCACAACAGACCGATACAACAACTGCATTACTGCAGACGCTGCACCAATCCGCCTCTCAATCTTACCCTCCATCCTTCCCTCACTCCTGAACAAGACCCTGAGATTCTTAAACTTCTCCACTTGGAGACCTGGAGAGGGTAGGGCACCCTTTTCTGGTTGAGAACCATGGCTTCGGACTTGGATGTGCTGATTCCCAGCTGCTTCACACTTGGGTGCAAACTGCCCCAATACACTCTGAAGGTCCTGGTTCGATGAAGCCAACAGGACAACATCATGTGCAAAAAGCAGAGACGAGATCCTGTGGTCCCCAAACTGGACTCCTTCCGGCCCCTGGCTGCACCTAGAAATTCTGTCCATAAAAATAATGAACAGAACCGGTGACAAAGGGCAGCCCTGCCAGAGTCCAACATGCACTGGGAAGAGGTCCAACTTACAACCGGCAATGCAAACCAAACTCCTCCTCTGGTTGTACAGAGACTGGTCAGCCCTTAGCAGAGGGACCCATACTCCCAGAGCACCTCCCACAGGAGGCTACGAGGGACACGGTCAAATGCCTTCTCCAGGTCCACAATACACGTGGACTGGATGGGCAAACTCCCATAAACCCTCAAGAAGCAGACAGAGAGTGTAGAGCCAATAAACATGTCATGATCTAATTCGCTCCAGATGCAGGGTAATAACTTTGTCTTCAAATGACCTGGAACTGACCTCTGGTCAGCATTGCAAGAGGATCCACTAGAAGTTCCATATCCACTTTATTCCCTTAAAATCTCCCATAAAATCATAAGCCATACTTCACTACAATTAATTTGTTATCCTGCATAACGGTTCTGTGTACCATCAGATTTATATATTTTTTCTCCCTAATGGGACATTTTTGCCCCATTGACTTTTATTATAGCATAGTTTTTTCAGTGCCATGACACTATATAATAACAAATTCTTGATTGTCAGTATTGTTAGTTTTTTTTTTTTACACTACTAATGTCAAGGTCTCCTGTGAGTTTCACTTCCCTCCCCCACAATTAGCAGACAAAGGTTAGTTTGCCCTTTAAGTCCAGATCTAACACATTCTGATCATAGCTGGAGACCATTAGACAGATAGACAGGTACAGCCCCCTGGGGTGAAGAAGAAGTGCTGTCCAGCCAATGATGATGAAGAAAAAGAAGAACAAAAGCACAACTTCTGATGAAGTCTGACCAATTAGAAAGGACAACATCCTGAGGCTGAAAGATATATGCAGAAATCCTCATATATTAGACAGCTCTTATAGAGAAAAATTTGATGAGACTACTCTGATATTATTCTGTGTAACAGCCCATGGCCATGCAGTCTTATATGTGATCTTTCTTAATTTAGACAATGGAATTTACTGAATCATAGTGGTCTTTTGAATCCTCGCTTCAATCCACAAACCTGAGCTGAACTGAAGATTCATGATCCTGTTGAGAATATGTAAAAATTTGTCAGTTTTACAGTTCACACCAAAGTGGCACCATTAACCTAGGAAAGTGCATAGACAGACTTAGTTTTCCAGTGCTTTTCTATGGGGTTCTATGGAGTAGCAGCATATTATAGTGATTACGTGTGTATGTGTAGTTAGGGGCATGCTTGCCTGGGGTGGGGTGTGGGGGCACTGGGGGGTGTTGGGGGCTGTTTCACGTGTCTTGATTTACACAGATTAAACTGTAATTGAACAGCAATTGTAAAGCACTTTGAGTGTCTAAAAAGCAGAATATAAATAAAACCCATGATTATTATATGAGAAAAAAAACACTGTACAAATATTTTTTACTTTTTAATTTGAAGCATTTAATCATACACGTTACTTAACAATACATGTTACTTAAAAAAAGTAGTGGCACTAGACTATAAAACTGTGCCTATCATCACGGCTGTGATGATAGGCTGTTAGGTAGAGCCTGGGTCACCAATGCACCACAATATGACAAAGGCCAGAGACAGCAGAGCAGTGCCGAGCAGATCCCCCAGAGCTGTGAGATATGGTATGGAATAACTGTCTGGGTCCTTCTGCCTTCGCCATAAACAGTGGACTATGTAGTCAGCTATGCACAGCAGGAGGATCACCTGATGAACAAACGAAAACAGATTGAGAAGTAATACAAGTGTACCTCCTGTATGTACTTGAATGCTCACCTGAATAATTGACGCAGACAAGAAGAGAACGGTGAAGAGGGGACTTGGTAATGTGTGCCCTCCTTTCATTATGTGAATAGTGAACAAAAAGATGAGTTGACCAGGGATGACTAGGAAAAGCAGAACCTGTGCTGATCGGTGGTTTCGACCTGCCATTAAGGCCAAAAATACATGTAGTAAGTGCAAGGAGAATATACTTTATTAATAATTTCAAGAAAATGATTTACCTGACCCAAAGAAAGCACGGCAAGGTCTGTAGCAGCCCCTTCGGTCCTCCGGTACCTCTCCTGGTGGGAACTTCACATGCAAGCCTGTAGAGATGCGACTGGACTGGATCGAAACAAGGTTACCACCGATACCTGATCAGAAAGCACAGTTAAAGATAAAAAATAATGGTTACATAGCTGTACTTAATGTAAACATGTTAAGTTTAATGTTTCAATCTGACCCTAACCCTAAGCAAAAAAGCAGTTTGCACTATCATAGATCAGTATAAAGGTATCCAAGGTGAGCTATACAGTGGGGCAAAAAGTATTTAGTCAGCCACCAATTGTGCAAGTTCTCCCACTTAAAAAGATGAGAGAGGCCTGTAATTTGATAAAAAAAAAAAAAAAACTCCAGAAAATCACATTGTCTGATTTTTAAAGAATTTATTTGCAAATTATGGTGGAAAATAAGTATTTGGTCACCTAAAAACAAGCAAGATTTCTGTCTCTCAC
Organism: Bostrychus sinensis; assembly: GCA_020698575.1. Classification (NCBI taxonomy): domain Eukaryota; kingdom Metazoa; phylum Chordata; class Actinopteri; order Gobiiformes; family Eleotridae; genus Bostrychus; species Bostrychus sinensis. Next base: position 24,060,799 of record CM036251.1, read on the forward strand.
AGAGCTGTAACTTCTTCTGTAAGAGGCTCCTCTGTCCTCCACTGTAGTACCTGTATTAATGGCACCTGTTTGAACTGGTTATCTCTATAAAAGACACCTGTCCACAACCTCAAACAGTCCCACTCCAAACTCCACTATGGCCAAGACCAAAGAGCTGTCAAAGGACACCAGAAACAAAACTGTAGACCTGCACCAGGACTGAAGACTGAATCTGCAATAGGTAAGCAGCTTGGTGTGAAGAAATCAACTGTGGGAGCAATTATTAGGAAAAGGAAGACATACAAGACCACTAATAATCTCCCTCGATCTGGGGCTCCCTGCAAGATCTCACCCTGTGGGGTCAAAATGATCACGAGAACGGTGAGCACAAATCCCAGAACCACATGGGGGACCTAGTGAATGACCTGCAGAGAGCTGGGACCAAAGTAACAAAGGCTACCATCAGTAACACACTACGCCGCCAGGGACTCAAATCCTGCAGTGCCAGACGTGTCCCCCTGCTAAAGCCAGTACATGTGCAGGCCCGTCTGAAGTTTGCTAGAGAGCATTTGGATGATCCAGAAGAGGACTGGGAGAATGTCATATGGTCAGATGAAACCAAAACAGAACTTTCTGGTAAAAACTCTACTCGTCATGTTTGGAGGAGAAAGAATGCTGAGTTGCATCCAAAGAACACCCTACCATGTAAAGGAAAGAATGAATGGGGCCATGTATCGTCAGATTTAAGTGTTTAAGAGTGAAAACCTCCTTCCATCAGCAAGGGCATTGAAGATGAAATGTTGCTGGGTCTTTCAGCATGACAATGATCCCAAACACACTGCCTGGGTAACGAAGGAGTGGCTTCGTAAGAAGCATTTCAAGGTCCTGGAGTGGCCTAGCCAGTCTCCAGATCTCAACCCCATAGAAAATCTTTGGAGGGAGTTGAAAGTCCGTGTTGCCCAGCGACAGCCCCAAAACATCACTGCTCTAGAGGAGATCTGCATGGAGGAATGGGCCAAAATACCAGCAACAGTTTGTGAAAACCTTGTGAAGACTTACAGAAAACGTTTGACCTCTGTTATTGCCAACAAAGGGTATATAACAAAGTATTGAGATGAACTTTTGTTATTGACCAAATACTTATTTTTCCACCAAAATTTGCAAATAAATTCTTTAAAAATCAGACAATGTGATTTTCTGGATTTTTTTTTTCTCATTTTGTCTCTCATAGTTGAGGTATACCATTTTTTCCATTTTCTACCGCTTATTGCCGTTAGGGGTCGCGGGTGACTGGAGCTTATCCCAGTAACTTTGGGCCGAAGGTGGGGTACACCCTGGACAGGGGCCAGCTTGTCGCAGGGCTGACACAGAGACGAACACAGACAGACAACCATTCACTCTCACATTCATTCACTAGGGTCAATTTAGAGTCACCAATTCACCTAACACATGCATGTCTTTGGACGGTGGGAGGAAGCCGGAGAACCCAGAGAGAACCCACTGTAACACGGAGAGGACATGCAGACTCCACCCAGAGAGTTCGTGTGATGGTGTGTATTGGTCCGCCCGGGGCTCGAACCCACGACCTCCTTGCTGGGAGGCCAGGACGCTAACCGCTCTGCCACCGTGCACCCCTGAGGTATACCTATGATGAAAATTACAGGCCTCTCTCATCTTTTTAAGTGGGAGAACTTGCACAATTGGTGGCTGACTAAATGACATGCATGAGCATCTTTTAGAACAAGAGGGCATAGGCACAATCAACTTTTGTACAGTGAGAAAAAAAATAAAGGTGAAGCATATTAGCATTTTAAAACATTTGCAGTTTAAAACAATGTAAACTAACCTTGCCACTGAATACCCAGGAAAAAAAAAAAACATTGACTGGAAGTTTTAACATACATTCGGGGCATATTACTAACAATTGAATGTTAAAATTCTATACCACTACAACTACCTGGCTTCCCTAGTTATATGTGCTATATCAAAACACTTTGCACTGTGTTTTTAACTTTGTGTTAGGTTATGAGTTATAAATCTGTATTTCAGGCTGGCAGATTTCACAGCCTCAAATTTCAGTCAAAGCTAATCTATCATACAGAGACATATTTTCTGCAGAATGAAAACCATACATGCATGCCATTTAAGTTATTTAATGCAGTATGATGTTAATATGATGTGTCTCCAAAGTGTATTCTGTTGGTAAACTCACTGCACAGCTCTTCCGCCACGTTAACCGCAGCCTTTCTTTCCCCCTTTCACTTACATCCTTCCTGTTTTGTCTGTGACATTTGTACATTTAGAACTGATGACAATGAATTCTTTTTGTAATTCATTGTCTGTAGTTGCAAGTGTATAAAATATTTCACAAAAGCATATGTTTATAATGGTAAACACCTCTGACAATAAGCTTATAACTATAGTTGATGGCAGCAAAAGACAGTGGCAATAGCAGTAACACAATACAATGTATTAGGACAACTTTCGTTTTATCAGAAGCTCATCCTTAGAAAACTTAAAAAAAAATTTATTCTGCAGCTTCAGCACATGTTCTCTGCATCTTGCATCTTTTACAGGTTGAACATCGTGTATACAGTTTCTTAAAACCACTGGCAGATGTTTCTAGTTGCCTGATAAATGGTTTTCCCACACAACTGTGCAGTGCAGTTATGTTGGGACACAATGAACAGAATGAGATCAGCATCTTGATAAAGTAGCTCCATTAAAACAAAAGGTTGTTAGGCCGAATCGAGTAGCACCATGGTTTAATGCCGAAACACGTTCCCTTAAACAAGCAACCCGCAAATTAGAAAGGCTATGGCGTCAGCTCAGAGCAGTCTCTGAATGCCTGGAAATATAGTCTTTTAAATTATAAAAAATCTCTCCGCGAGGCCAAAACCAGATACTATTCAACTTTAATAGAAGAAAACAGGAACAACCCTAGGTTTCTGTTCAGCACTATAGCCAGGCTGAACACCAGTCACAGCTCAGTAGAACCCTGTATCCCTGTTACTCTCAGCTGTGAAAACTTTCTTCAATTTTTTAACAACAAAATCACACGTATTAGAGACAAATTAAATAAAATTCTCCCTACGATCAGCTCAGAGCAAGCTAAAGCTGTAAAAATGGAGGCCACTATAAAACCATCTGTAACGTTAGACTACTTCATTGCTGTAGACCAAGCTGAGATAACATCAGTCATTATGTCCTCCAAAACTTCAACTTGTCTTTTAGACCCAATACCAACCAAACTTTTTAAAGAAACTCTTCCCCTAATTAATGAACCTATACTGACTATAATAAACGCCTCCTTAGAAACAGGTTATGTGCCACAGTCTTTTAAATATGCAGTTATTAAACCGCTTCTGAAAAAAACCCAGTCTAGATCCTGACATTTTAGCCAACTATAGACCAATATCAAATCTCCCTTTTTATTTAAAAAATCCTACAAAGAGTTGTAGTTAAACAGTTATGTCGCCACCTACAGGACAATAGCTTATTTGAAGATTTTCAGTCAGGGTTTAGACCCCACTATAGTACAGAAACTGCATTAGTTAGAGTCACAAATGACTTGTTATTAAGTTCAGACAATGGACTGGTCTCAATCCTAATTCTGTTAGATCTCAGTGCAGCCTTTGACACCATTGACCACAGAGTCATACTCCAGAGATTAGACTGTGACATAGGGGTCAGAGGAGCTGCCCTCTGCTGGTTTAAATCCTACTTCTCTGATAGGTACCAGTTTGTCAGTGTCAATGAACATTGCTCACAGTGCAGTAAAGTTAGCTAGACCTAAAGACATGGATGACAATTAACTATCTCCTCCTAAACCCAGAAAAAACAGAGGTCATTATACTAGGCCCCAAAAAGCTGAGAGATGCTCTGTCTGACCAGAGAGTCTCCCTGGACGGTGTCAGTGTAGCCTCAAGTTCTACTGTGAGAAACTTAGGAGTTTTATTTGACCAAGATTTATCATTTAAGGCTCATATAAACCAAGCCTGTAAAACAGCATACTTTCACTTACGTAACATAGCCAAAATCAGAAATATTTTATCTAAAAGTGATGCTAAAAAACTTGTCCATGCATTTGTTACATCTAGGTTGGATTACTGTAACTCTCTGCTGGCAGTGTGCCCTAAAAACTCTTTAAAATGTCTTCAGCTTGTTCAAAACGCAGCAGCAAGATTATTAACAGGAACTAACAGGAGAGAACATATTACTCCTGTGCTAGCTTCACTTCTCTGGCTTCCAGTTGAATTCAGAATTAGGTTAAAAATCCTTCTCCTGACTCACAAGGCTGTAAATGATATGGCCCCATCCTACATTAATGACGTTATAGTGCCAAGCAGAGTACTGCGCTCACAAAATGCAGGGCTATTAGTGGTTCCCAGGGTTTCTAAAAGTACAGTTGGAGTAGTTACCAAGTTAGTTACCAAGCTCCTGTTTTATGGAATCAGCTTCCAGCTCATGTTAGAGAGGCAGACACAGTCTCTACATTTAAGGTTAGGCTTAAAACGTTCCTCTTCAAGAAAGCTTATGGTCAGGCCAGCGAGGAACAGGGTTAACTCCACAGCTGAAGCTAGGCTGCTCTAGGAGCTAGAAGCTGGGGGAAGTATGGTGCACTGAGCCTCTGTCCTCTGGTTTCATCTGCTGCTCCTTTTCTATCACTGTCATTAATATTATCTAATATTCTATCTCCAATCAGTTCCTTGCTATTCACAAGTTGTCCCTCTCTCCTGTTTCAGATGCCTGGCTGCCGGCAGATGTCCCAATGAAGATTGGATCTTAGCTGACCCCATCTGTGCTCCTGTCCCGACCTGTGGGCCCTCAACCTCACCTCTAAGGATTTCCCGGTTCTACCTCAACCCACTCACCTGTCTGGATGAGGCCCACCTGCTGCATCCTCTGGACTTCCTCAACCTACCTCACCCCACTCCCTGGATGAATTCTTACAGAGCTGATCTATGATCCTATAGATGAGCTAATGGACTAACGACGCAACGTCCTAGACGCATTGCCTGGCCGTTCTGGGAGAGGATCTCTCCTTCAGTTGGGCTCCATAAGGTTTCTTCTTTTTTCCCACAGCTGGGTTTTTTTAGGCGTTTTTCCTTACCGAGAAGGAGGGTCTAAGGACAGGAGTGTCCTGGGTCTGTTTAGTGTAGTTATTGTTTGTGTTGTCTGATTGTGTGTTTATGTTTGATCAACTGTTGTGAAGCCCTTTGAGGTGACTTTTGTTGTGATACTGGGCTATACAAATAAATCTGAACTGAATGGAATTGAATCTTGGGTGATTCCACGGGGGAGGGGGTGGGTAAATGTCAAGAGATATTTTCTTAAGAATTAGCAGCGCAATGATTCATACATGCACACCTGTTTTGTTTTTTTTTTCAATAAGGGTTTGCAGCAAAACCAATCAGACTATAGACTTACCATTTATTACTGGTGCATAAACTATTATTCCTGCCAAATTTGGATCAGAAACAGTTTTGTCCAGAATAAGTCCACCAATGCTGAAAGAAAAACAACCAAAACAGCTTTAACAAAACACTTCCTGATAGCCTCTTTTAAGAATTATTACAACACAAGGCAAGGCAACACAAGGTCAGATAATGGTAGATGCAGTAGAAAAAATAAAACAAATCCTTTTAGTTAACATGGGAACACAGAGCAGACGTGTTTAGAGCAACATGCTAAAGAGGTTCATGAGAATGTTTCTGTAAATTCTGTAGGAATAATTTCAATGTCTTGCTAAGTTTAAAGCTAAAACCACATATTCTTACATGTTTTGCTTAGTTTATGCTATATCATTTTATGCTTCTTGTTTTGATTTCTGTATTCTATGTAAGATGCAATAAAAACTTTTAGCTTAGATCAATGCTGTGCTATGTATAATTACATAAGTTGGGTCAGGCTTGTATCAGTGACAGTATAATCATTCATATGTACTCTTTGTTTCAGACATATTATCCTTGAGGTACAGGATGAGAGGGAACACCCGAGAGGGTGATTATGTGATTTTTATATGTCGCTAACCAAAACAATCTCAAGGAACAGTGCATCAACACGGGGAGATGCTATTCTCTGTATGGGAACGAAGGTCACACGCAGGCCTTATTGGAAAAGCAGCAGGGGAGGTGCGGCCAAATCGTGCCTCTCTTTGGAATGGACAAAGAGATTGATTTGATGAAGAATTCATCAAAATAATTTTTTGGTGCTGAAGTAATAATTTTTGCTAAAGCTAAGGTTAAACTCTTTTGTGTTAGCCTCATATATACTCTGCTTAGCTTAGGCCCCATATTTGCCTCAAATAAAGTTTGCTTAGTTTATGTTTTAGAGTTTGTTAGACTTTGTTATGATTCTAGTTACATATTAATAGTTAGTTTTGCAATTTCGCTGTAGAAGGGTAATTTTTGTCTTGGGTTAGATGTGTGAAGGGCACTGCTGCTTATAAACAAAAGGGTCGGTTGTGTTGCTGAAATGTCCAGTTTTTTTGTCAGACATAGGTGGCAACCCTATTAATAGTTTTTCTACATTTACATGTATTCTCAATAAAGATCTACTTAGTTATGACATATAGTTTAAGTTCTGTGTTAGATTATACTATCTGCACGTAATTTGTTTTTAGGACAAGATATACTCTAGTGAAGTGTTTTACCAGTTGTTTAAACATGTCCTACATATATCTGGCGCCATCATGACGGTTAGCTTGGCTTCTGGCCCCAGAAGATACCAAGTAAGCACATTGTGTTCAGGAAAACCACCAGATATGTGTAGGATGGACCATGTTGTAAATTATGTCATATTATTATAATTTAATATTATATAAATATTATAAATATCATAAATTATTGTTGTTTTGCCACCAGTATAAGTACTGTTAGTCAGCCTTGAGCAGCAAGAGCTCGGCACCACCTGAGCGTGGAGAGAGTGGGGGATGGCTTTGGTGCCAGGCCCTTCCTGTCTCGAGCCAGAAGAATTCTGCTTTTTGGTCTACCATTCTATTTTTGACTTTGTTAAGCTTTAATAATTCAAGGGTGTCAATCTGACACTGAACTTCTGGTCCTCAGAATCATTTTTGACAAAAGAATATGCTGCAGGAACCTTTGTTTTGTTTTTTCATAGTTTGTATTTTTCTGATAGTGGTTTATAGTAGCAAAATGGCACTTAAAGGGATAAAAAATATTTTAAAAAATTCAAATATAATAGTTTTTATAAGAACTGAAGTTGGTTCAAAGAATTGAGTCATTCAAAGCAGAAAAAATATCATATATCATATTTTAATGACACTTTTGGGGAGGTGAGCACTTTTGGTACTAAAGGAACTGAATGTACATTTTTTAAAGGGCTGCTTAATGGTTAATAAAGCGTTCCTGGTGGCTGGCTGTCAAACAGCAAAATTACAGTGCCAGATGATTTGAAGTAGGTGATGTTTACCAACACGGCTTCCTTTTTAGTAGGGCATAGTGGAACTGGATGAGGGGGATGAGGGGGAGGCGCAACCATAAAGACTAGACTAATTCCTGCAATACAAATAGAAAATTCTAAATTACTGGTGTGTCATCCCTGGACTTCCTGTCCTCTAACTTTACTATCGATGACAGTGTTTGTAATACTGGACTGTTATTACATTGAGCTAAAAGTTGGGTCTTCCCAGTCCTTTCTAGCAGAGCAGACCTCAGTCAGGACTCAAGGTGGGTGTCAGGCAAGTTACCTCCAGCAAGTAGTGCCTTTAGGCTCAGAAGAGGACCAAGTCCCGCTAGCCAAGGTGGGAAGCTGTATTATTCAATATAATGAATAATACTAATCACATAGTATAAAAATATGCTACAGTACAGTACCTGCTTATGACCATTGCAGTAATGATGGGTTCCCAACCTGTCCGCAGTAGAATGAGAGTGGCTGGGTGCTTGGAGCAGATGATGATCCAGACAGGGATGAGGCACACAATTAAGAAGTCCACCAGGAAAAGCACATACGGAAACAGTTCTAGCAAAGCACAAAAATATACATACTGTTTTTGTTCTACCTCAACTTTTTCAGGACTATTGTGTGTGTGTGTGTGTGTGTGGGGGGGGGGGGGGGGGGGGCATCTAGTGGCCAAGCATAAAATACAGGCTTACATCTACAAATAAGAACATTTTAAAAAGTGGAATTTTTTCAGTAGTTCAGTTAAAAAGTGACAAACACATATACAGATTTAGTGAAAGCATTAACCGTAAACCATAATCAAATAAATAAATGCTTGATATATTTCACTCTGAATCTACTGTATATTGAAATACATAGACTTTAGCACAAATTTGAAATCTGCAAAAGTAGGGCTTGTACATGAGCTCAATAATAACATCTTTCCTAATTTTTTTTTACCCATAAATGTGTAGAACCACTGGCTGAAGCAGGCCAATAAAGCCAGAGTAACGAGATCCCCAATGCTGGCTGCCATAGGTGTTGCCACGTTATCAGGATTGATCCCCATTCGCTTTGAGCCAATGATTATTCCCACCATAATAATACCTATGATGGTAAAAGATAATTTAAACATAACTTTTCACTACAGTTTTAAGGTTAGCACAAAGATTGTATGTGTGTTACCTTGGAGTAAAGAAGCTATAAATGCAGTAGAGACACTAGTGGAAGAGAGAATGACTATATGGTTCAAGGGCATGTTTCCTTCTGCCATCCAGCCCAGCAAAGTGGCCATCAGTGACGCGAGGAGGCCCAACACTGTGGCCTGCAACTAGACATTATGATTTACGACACAATTAAGAAACATGTTTTAAATAACAATAACATAATAATAATGTAAAAATGTTAGTACGCCTGATACACATAATATGGTCTACCTGTTTGAGTGCAAGATTCCCAGTGATCAACATCATCTTTTCTCCTGGAAGCTCCATTTTTCCTGCATTTACCTAAAAACATCAGGCAAATATTTTATGCGAGAATGTGGGAATATATCAACTTAAGATACATTTTATTAGACAGTGTCCCACAATATACAGGTGCCTCTAAAATAATTAGAATATTGTGGAAAGGTGAATGTATTTCAATAGTTCAATTAAATTATTCCATTAATAAAATTTATATATTATATAGATTCAGTACACACAGTGAAATATTTCAAGCATTTATGCATTATATCGGCAATGGTATGGTTTTATGTACTTTTGGGGACATTTTCTGCCACTAGGGGTCATTTTTCATTTTTCACTTTTTATTTGGCCATAACTTCCACTGTATTTAAGATTTGATGTAATGATTTAGGAGACACGCCTTAATTTGACATATCTCTCTACATCGTACTGCTGTAAATAGCAGTACGTTTGTCCTCTGTCTCAGCTCCCATTAGGGGAGTGGATACTGTTGCAGATGACAAGCCCGCTCTCTTATGTCCCAGTCCCAGAGGTGGACATGGCCCAACTCAAGAGCACACCTTAATCCGAACTCTCATGCTCTTGGCGTGGGCGCTGATAGAAATGAAAATTGGTTCTCAACAAACTAAATAAAAAGTTTTAAGTTTTAAATGTTTGTAGACTTACATGCATTGTTTACTACAACACACCTTGCCTAATCAGGCCTTCCTGGAAGTCCTTATGAGATTTCTTTTATTTATTTTCCTCAGCTTGATGGCATGAGTATTGTTTTGTCTGTAAAGCCCTTTGGGCTAACCTAGTGATGATAACTGGTTGTAGATATCAAAAATAAAATGATGAATAATATACTTGGTAAATATTGAATAAAAATACTTAATCTCACACATATACAAAAGCACAGTCATATCTCAAACTATGTTAACTTATGTGAACCTCAAATGGTACAAGATTTGTTCTTCGTGTTTGTCTCTTGCTTTGGTTTTTACACAACTGTGAGACGTTTCACACCTATGATGCATGAGCACCAAATTATTATTCTTAGAAGGTGGCCAGAGTTAACCTTTCTACTACTTTATATTAAAATTTAAACAGTATAAAGCAATGGGCTTTTATGACATACGTTACTTTATATTGATAATATATCCCAATACTCACAGCAGTTGAGAGTCTTGAAGCAAGAGTCATTTCAAGGTTCCCTTTCATGCCTAATGCAGCAGGGACCAGTATAAGGAGCTCAGAAATTTCTAGGAATACGTCCCAGGTCTGCAACATAACACACAAGTACAACCATAAACCAAATATACCCTGATGAAAACATCAATGGTATGTAGTCATTTGTATTCCTCACCTGAACCACCTCCAGGAGCATCCCAGCTGAGACTGTCCCAAGACCTGCCAGAAGAAATGGTACCAGTATCTGCAGTACCATGGAGCAGACTGACTCATCAGGTACCTCAGACTCATCTCTGTCCTTCTCAAGAGTAGTAGATCTACTTCTCAACGTACCATAGTGTTCATTTGAGAGCAAAGAGTCTGTTTCACTATAGTCCCAGGAAAAGTGATTGTTAGGTGTCTCACTGGGTACAAAATTCCGGTGGCCGCCTGAATAGTCTCGTGCATATTGGATGGATGTCTGCATCCTTGGAATAGATCCGTTTAGTAACTTTTCATTATCCTGTGACACATGGACTGCCATGGTTTCAGGCTTCTGCTGGATGTTTCCCTGGAGGCTGCAGCCTTAAAGGCAGCTCTTACTTTAGCTGTAAAAAAACGCACATTGTTAAAGGTAAAACGTAATAAGCAAACTAAATATTTAAATGTATAGGAAGCATATAAAAACAAGAATTACTATTAACTAATGTTAAACTAACAAACTATATAACATTTTTTAAGTAATAGTGCGCTACACTGACATGCAGTGTTACACAAGAGTCATCTGATGGCACAGACTGCATTATCATTCTTTATGCTTGATTCCCACAAGTGACACTGAGGCTGCGTTGTCTAAATGGGACAATGCCCCTAATTTGAAATTCCTGAGAAATTGCCAGGTTAGAAAAAAAGGAGTCTAACTTATGATTGCATATTGTTCCATGTGTATTAAACATTTTAATATTACAAATAGTATACCATGTACATGTTTGTATTTATATTACAATATTACATTAGTATTACAAAGTATACACAAAGTAGTATTAATATTCAGAGAGCATCACAACATTTCTGTTCATACATAAGGTCCATGCATCTTGTTAAAAATATGCCACTTTGTTTCATGCAAATATATGATGAACCTATACATTATAGCTTATTTTTTGCTGCTTTTACAATTTGACATTTCTTTTAAAATTAAGTTCTAGGCTTATGTTAATATTGTTGTTTTACTGCCTGTTTAAGTCTAAAAAAAAAAAAAGGTAAAAATTTTTTTGCAACATCTTTAAAATCGTTCTTACCCAGGGTAGACCATGGAAGTGGAGTGATGTATTTGTGCTGTTGACCGTTCCTTGTGGCGTCTGCGCTCCTTGAATGGTAGTCTTCAGTCCCCAGTGCTCAGTCCCTCTCAGTGACAGTACACACATGCCACTCTTTCACACCCTCCTGTGGACTACAACTCCACATCTACCACTCAAACTAATTAAACCTGGCATGAAGTATTTCACACTTTATTGCTTTATTTATTGCCTGCCTATGGTATTATCTGAATATATTTAACATTTTCTTTCAAGCAATGCACTACCACCTTTAACCTTTAACAGCTATCAAAAACTAAGTATACGCCTCATCAATATACTCCATTTCCCATGAGCGCTAGCGGCCATTCACAAAATCATGAGACTTGACACATCATGGGACTGTGCAACGACACTTGTTAACAGCAGACTTTTTGGCCACATAAGCTTTGGGTATGGCTGCAGAAACTATCGCACCTGACTGGGAGTTTGACCGTTTTGACGACGGTTCACAAAGTAAGTACACTGAGTTTTTTTAAAGGTAGGGAAGCAGGAGAATTGGCGAGAGTTGCAACATTAGCCTCCACAGCTAGCGTGTTATGCTAGCAAGATGCTTTACCATTTTCTTTACATTTATCAGCTTTTAAGTTTGACGAAACTCTACGATATCAGCTTTTAGAAGTGCACACGCAAAATTGCACTGGGCGTTAATTTTCTTCTACGTAGGGTATTTGTTACTACTAGAACAAAGGCTGCAAATTTAAGGAAATACCAAAATGTTGTGCAAAAGCGTAGGCTTAATAAAGATGGTATAGTAGACATTTTGACAGCGTCTGACACAGTCTTGAATATATTAAAATATAACAACTTGGCTTGACATTTAATTATAGAAAAAATAGGAATTGATATGTAATTGATTAATTTGTTAATATTGTGTTTTATCACAATAATAGTAGTTTTTTATTTTTTTTTTATTTTTACCCCAGTTTAAGACGTAACCTAATACATCTTTAATTATTGTAGAAATTCACACAGAAGTTCAACTGAAAAACTACACCAGATTTCTTGAAGAGTACACTTCTCAACTGAAAGGCATCGAGGAAGCTCTGGATGACTCCATTGGAGATGTGTGGGACTTTACACTGGACCCTATTGCCCTCAAGGTACCATCACAAAGCAACTACTGTACACATACATAAGCCTAAATGTATAACACTTTAAAAATGTATTCTGCATTTTATTAGCTTCTTCCTTATGAGCAGTCCTCTCTATTAGAGTTAATCAAAACAGACAATAAGGTATGTAGTGTATATTATCTGACTTTTATGCGCGTTACTCCAGTCCAGTTCTTCTAAATGACTTCTGTCTAATGCAGATTTTGAATAAAGTTATCACAGTATATGCTGCACTTTGTAGTGAAGTAAAAAAGCTGAAGTATGAGGTGAGTTTTTTAACCATTTCATCTTTGTATTGAAATCCCATTATCATGAATTTAAATATTAAATTTTTTGTCCTGAGCAGGCAGAGACCAAATTTTACAATGGTTTACTATTTTATGGAGAAGGGGGTAAGCCTCACATTACAGCTACCAAAAAGTTCAGTTTGGATTTTTTTGTCAAATTATGTCGCTATATTAATCCATCGCAATTTTATTTATTACAGTTTCAGATGCCAGTGTTGTTGAAGGAGAGTCCCAAATTCAGATGGGTAGATTCATCTCTTTCCTTCAGGTAAGTGATTAATCATTTTACAATAATTGTAAACATATAAACATGTTACTGATATTTTCCTTCCTCTAGGAACTGTCCTGTTTTGTGGCACGATGTTATGAAGTGGTTGTTAACATTGTTCATCAGCTAGCTGCACTTTACAACAGTAACAAGTACATATTTTTTTATTCTCCTTGTTCTAATGTCCAGAGAAAGCCTAAAAACTGACATTCTATTGTACATTTGTTTTTTGTAGTTCTCAGAATCTGCTATTTTTGTTGTATTCTCTATGGAAAATGCATAACAACACAGTAATACTAATAATAAACCAAGATTAAATAATAATAGATTTCTTCTGCTTTTTTAGGGGTGCAACAAAAATCATTGAGTCTTCAGGTGTCCATTTTCAGGTATGTCTTTTCCTAAAACACGCAGTATTAGTCATACATGTCCAGTCAGTTTTCAGTTTTTTGTTTTTTTGTTTTGTCCTTTCCTAGATTGTTTATGAACACCTTGGAGAGCTCTTAGTGGTACTTCTCACTCTTGATGAAATCATGGAAAACCATGGTACACTGAAAGAGCACTGGAAGATGTATAAGAGGTTAGAATAAACATAGAAATATACAGGCATTCATTTGGTGATCACAAAAAAACAACAAAGTTTAAAGGTATGTAGTATTACTGTGTACTTGTGTTACAGGTTACTGAAGTCTGTTCACCACAACCCAGGAAAATTCTCTATTCCTGAAGACAAACTGAAACCTTTTGAGAAGTTGCTGCTTAAACTTGAGGGACAACTTTTAGATGGCATGATACTCCAGGTAACCTCTTACGAAAGGTTTCTTAATTAAACATATGTAAATTCTGTTGCTTATATAGCTATTGTTTTTTATGTGTTTTAGGGCTGTGTAGAGCAAAGATTTGATGATCCTGGAGAAGGAGTAGCCGTTGCCAAAAACAGTGCCTTTGCTGAAGAGTTTGCTCTTAACATCCGTAATATTTTCACCAGCGTTGAGTCGAAGATTGGTCAGTTTATTTTCACTGTCAACATTTGAATAAAAAGCAATATATTGTATTCTCAAACCCATTTTTTTGTTGGTTTCAGGAGAACCTTCTGAGATTGACCAGAGAGATAAATATGCTGGAGTTTGCAGTCTCTTTGTCCTTCATTTTCACATCTTTAGGAGTGTTGACAAAAAGTTCTACAAATCACTGCTCGATATTTGTAAAAAGGTAATAAGATTCAATAAGGTTTGTTTCCATTGCTTGTTACATCTTGCCCATGTTGTATTGTTGTGCCTACTCTCTTATTTAGGTACCTGCTGTCACACTGACTGCCAACATCATCTGGTTTCCAGACAATTTTCTCGTAGCAAAAGTCCCTGCCGCTGCTAAGTTGATGGATAAAAAGAGTATTCAGTCCATTAAAGCACAAAGAGACACATACCTGCAGCAAAGAGCACAAACACTGTCCAAGTAAGTAAAGACAACTGTTTATCAGTAAAAAAGAGCAAAGCTGTTGTAGATGGTTACTTTTTGTTTCTTCTCAGAGATGTGCAGTCCTACTATGTGTTTGTAACTTCTTGGATGATGAAGATGGAGTCTATCTTATCTAAGGAACACAAAAGTGACAAGCTGGTAGAAGATCTTAACAGCAGGTGCAATGTGTTTTTACAGGTAAGGTCTGGCATTGTAGTGACACATTAGTTTACATTGAAAACCATTATGATTTTTTGTCCTTTTTGTTTCCATCTAAATTGTTTTCTGGTGGTGGGTTTACACAGGGTATCCTGTATGCATACAGCATCAGCACCATAATCAAGACCACCATGAACATGTACATGTCAATGCAGCGGCCAATGACAAAAGCATCTGTCAAAGCTCTGTGTCGACTGGTGGAACTACTGAAGGTGTGTTATTGTTCATTTCATTTGTGTGTCATTAAAATTACTAGTCACTAATGTGATGTTGCTGGATCCAGGCAGTGGAGCACACATTTTACAGGCGCTCTATTGTTGTGGCAGACTCAGTTTCTCACATCTCTCAGCAGCTACAGTCACAGGCCCTTAATGCAATCAATGTTGCAAAGGTAATGAGAAAATATTACCCATGCGACTTACATGATATATCACCAGCTTTTTAACTGAGATTCTGTATTTCTAATTGTAGAAAAGGGTGATCTCAGACAAAAAGTACAGTGAGCAGCGCCTCGATGTACTTTCATCTTTGGTACTTGCAGAAAATGCACTCGGTGGACCTAGCACAAAAGGACGCCGCCTTGTGGTGGCTCTTGCACTGTGTGTTGGTACCCAGCTGGTATGTTGGGAGGGTTTGGGTAATATAACTAACTAGTGTTATGGGAACTTTACTTTCCTTCTGTTTTACAATTATTATTCCATGTTAGAAAACATTCAAAGATGAGGAACTTCTTCCATTGCAACTTGTACTCAAGAAGTTGGATCTGATCAGTGAGCTGAGTGAAAGGTAAGGGGCACTGTTCAGTCATTGAATTGTTAAATACTAGCTAAACATAGTGTTGATGTTCATTTTGATCAGAAACTTTTTTTTCCTCAGGGTGAAACTGCAGTGTGACTGTAGTTTTCTTTACTGGCACAGAGCTGTGTTTCCCATCTATTTGGATGATGTGTATGACAATGCAGTGGATGCAGCGCGAATACATGTAAGCATCATAAGCTACACATTTTGTTTCATCAAAGATCTTATTTTTTTTCCTCATTGTAAATGTTAATTGCTTGTCTGATTCTATACAATATGATTGCCATTTTAAAAATGTGATTAAGATTGGTGTTTTCTTTTCTTATTTTGTTTTATTTTGTAATTGTCTGGATCAGTACATGTTTAGCGCCCTAAGAGACAGTGTGCCGTTCATGATGCACGCCAAACATACAGAGTCATGTGACCAGCTTCTAGAGAGCTATGACAAAGAGATCATGGATGTTTTTAATGAGGTCAGTATAATTTTGAATGAATTTTCAGTAACAAGGCAAATGTTTGGCAATTGTTTGGTGTTTGACTCATGTTTGCTCTCTTGCAGCACCTACTGGACAAACTGTGTAAAGAGATTGAGAAGGACTTGCGTCTCTCGGTGCACACTCACCTGAAACTGGATGACAGAAATCCATTCAAAGTGGGCATGAAGGACCTGGCTCATTTCTTTTCTCTCAAACCCATTCGTTTTTTCAACCGATTTATTAATATCAAAGGTGCTACAAACACTTTGTATTTTTATTACTGTATAATTTAATTGAATGATGCTAACATTAATTATTATTTTCCCACTCAGCCTATGTGACTCACTACTTGGATAAAACCTTCTACAATCTGACAACAGTTGCTCTGCATGACTGGGCCACCTACAGTGAGATGAGAAATCTTGCCACACAAAGATATGGACTTACTATGACAGAGGCACATCTCCCGAGTCAGACCCTAGAACAGGTAGACAAAGCATTTTAACTACTTCCAAATTTTCTGGAAAGGTCAGCGATGGATGGGCCATGGAATTAATGTTTTAGTTTATATTGCAAATCACTGTTTGGATCAAGGAATTTTTTTAAGAGATGTCTTTACCATTGCAAGATGATAAATTTGGTTTGTTAGCGACATGACTCAAAAATCTTACTGGCTCACTTCAGAAGGTTTATGGAAAAGTCATAAATTATAAAAGAAAAAAACATGTGCGTCTGCCATCTGGATAGCTGTCTGGATCCAGACTTTTTTTTTTTTTTTTTTTTTTTTTTTTTGGTGATTCTTTATAATTTTCACTGAAGAATTGTAGTGATTTAAGTTAAAAGCACTGATATATCAAATATTGAATAAATAATAATACACAACACACTCATTGTTTTTACAGGGTTTGGATGTTTTGGAGATCATGAGGAACATCCATGTATTTGTGTCACGCTACCTTTACAACCTCAACAACCAGGTAAAATGTACAGAGGCATAGTTGATAATCTTCTTTTACTTTCTGTGTATTCCTTACATTTTATTATTTTTATTAACAGATATTTATTGAGAAAGCAAGCAACAACAAGCATCTAAACACGATCAACATCCGCCACATTGCCAACTCCATCAGGACCCACGGCACTGGCATTATGAACACAACTGTGAATTTCACCTACCAGTTCCTGCGCAAGAAATTTTACATCTTCAGCCAGTTTATGTACGATGAGCACATCAAGTCCAGACTTATCAAAGACATTCGCTTCTTCAGAGAAACTAAGGACCAGTCTGATCAGAAGGCAAGTATACTTCCTCCTTTTTAGTTTATAGTTTTAAATGTCTATATGCCTACTTAAAATGCAAGATTTTTTTTATTTGGTTGTGAAAATTTCAGAAAAGGTCTGCAGTGGTCCAAGGACAAAATTATACATTTTGGTGTGCATCCAGATACATTTTTAGATCCAAACCATTTTAAGAAACAGAACAAAGATACTAACTTCACTCACTAAAAGAACAAATGATTAGTTTTGGTTCGATTTTTTTTGTTAAAGGTAATCTAAGAAGTATGCACTCATACCGGTTTGAAAACAGTGCTGCAGTCTAAATCAAAACAATGGTCTGTGCCAGTCTTTCCGCTTTTCTGATTGGATGATCAGCAATGCAGGGTTAGAACCAAAACAAAAAAATGTAAACAAACAATTTAGTTATTATGTAAAATATATTTTTAAATGTTAATAAATCAACTGTACCTTTTTTTTTTTTTATCAGTGAAAATATTTGATTTAAACATGTTCATATGTTATTACACCTGTGGGTAATGTTAATGAAATGTAAAAAATATATACTGTTTGTAGCACCTTTTTAATGTTGTAAGATATAAGGGTTTAGTAGTGCAATGGAATAAGAAGATCTTCAAGTTTGAGTCAAGGTCTGGGCACTCTATCTGCCATTATATTAATAATAATAATAATAATAATTGTGAGAGAAGCCTTGGCAGAGGTCTACACTCTTCAAATGCTTCTAGTTTAGATTTTTTTGTTTTTTGTACATTGGTACTCTTTTCTTTGTTCATAGCCTTTGTTAAAAACCTGTCTAAGACACAGTATTATATTTTCGCTTGCAACTTGCCATTATTTTGTCATCATTATTATTATTTATATTATTTCTCTTTTTTTTAGTATCCCTTTGAACGGGCAGAAAAGTTTAACCGCGGCATAAGGAAGCTGGGTATTACACCCGATGGCCAGAGTTACTTGGACCAGTTCAGACAGCTTATCAGCCAGATTGGTGAGAATCTCCAAAAATGTTGATTAAATTAAATGAAGTCTATATTACTATACAAGTCGTCACTATGTTGAACTGTTTTTTCAAGGTAATGCAATGGGCTATGTACGAATGATCCGCTCTGGAGGGCTTCACTGTTGCAGCAGTGCCATAAGGTAAATGGGGAAACTTCCCTCCAATGTCCTGGTTTATTTCTGCTTTATAATGTGTAAATGGAAGTATGTTTTGTTTCCCAATATTTGCAGGTTTGTTCCAGATTTGGAAGATATTGTAAACTTTGAGGAGCTGGTAAAGGAGGAGGGCTTATCAGGGGAAACCCAAAGAGCTGCTAGGTACAGTATATTATCAAAACATTCTGCATTCAGCCTGCTTTCTTGTTATTTTTAGACCTGTGGCACACTGTCCTTTCTACATTTAGTTATTATTTTTTTCATATTTACACCTGTAGAGGGCACTATAGATTTACACATTAAATCTGTGTCATTGATGCTTTTTGTTTTGCCATTAGTGTTCTAGATTCAGTGTTGGGAGACCTGACCAGTAATTCTGCTGAGGGGACAGAATACTTCAAGATGCTAGTGGCAGTGTTTGCACCTGAGTTTCGCAGTGCAAAAAATATGCACTTGAGAAACTTCTACATGATTGTACCCCCTCTGGTAATTACAATTATTTACATCCTCCAACATGCTTAATGCAGAAATTGTATATGTAAAAGTAAACTACACCATTACACTGTAAAACCTTTTGGGGTTGTACTTTTAGACTGTGAATTTTGTGGAGCATTCAATCAGCTGCAAAGAGAAACTAAACAAGAAAAATAAAACTGGAGCTGCCTTTACAGATGATGGTTTTGCCATGGGTAAATTCAGTCACATTGTATGCTCTGTTATTTAGAGCTATTTTACATTACATTTGGCTGAATACTTCCACTAATAACTGATTTGGCAGTTTTCTTTTTTCTCAGGTGTAGCATACATTCTGAAGCTGCTGGATCAGTACCTGGAGTTCGACTCATTGCACTGGTTTCAGGCTGTCAGAGAGAAATACAAGAAGGAGATGAGTGCGGTTGTGAAGGAGCAGACTGTCCAGTCGACCAGTCAGGATGAAAAACTGATGCAAACAATGAACCTCACTCAGAAGAGATTGGATATCTACCTTCAGGTATAATCTGTACATCTCAAAATAGTTTTATCTAATGTGTATTTATATTTTTAAAATAGTGTACACACCATTATTTACAAATTGAAGTTCAGTATGTTTGTGTTTCCACCCCTGCAGGAGTTTGAGCTGTTGTACTTCTCCTTAAGCAGTGCCAGGATTTTCTTTAGAGCAGACAAGACTGCTGCTGAAGAGACCCAGGAGAAGAAAGATAAAGGTGGTGAATAATGGACTTTTAAATTATCCAGTAGCACTGGCACACTGGCCTGGTTTATTGTCAGTGGAAAATCTATTATATATAAATAATGCCTTTCTTCTACAGAAGAAGCTACCAAAGCAGGAGGAAATTCAAACAGTTCGACTGCTACCTGATCAGCTACAAAATGATCCTAATGGTGACATCATCAACACTTATTCTATTGACTGAGAGTTGTACCAGCTTTTTGTGGCCAAAACCATGACAAGATGGTGTTCAGCAAAAAGTTCTTGCTGTTTAATGCTAAAATGTGAAAAAAGAGGTTTTCGTGATCAGGTGATTAGCCTTAGCAGAGAATGTACTTACAAATGTGTATGTTAAACACCATTTATTTACGGAACCAAAATATGAATACAACATCCATTGACTTCCAAGCACCACTCGGCTTTTAATAAAATTGTTTTTATTGTAGCATTGCAAGTTACTTCAGCACTCTAAAGCATATTTGATGTAAACAGTGTAGGGTGAAATTAAACTCTGCCTTTTTGCAAGCCTTTCGATAATATAATTCTCAGTGTTGTTGGACTGAATTTTTTACATTACTTATTTCAGCAGCCTCTTATCAGATACACATTCAATGTTTTCTGCTTGTTCTGGTGTCTTAATTTTGTAATTAAGCAGCCTGCTGTTTTGTTTGCTTTCCTCATTAGCGTGCCATTTAACTTGAGTAAATATGTGTTTGTTTGATTTTAGTGTGTAATTGAACATTTGTGTCTCATTAAATGGCAGATACATGTTTTATTACTAAATGTGCAAAATTCCGAATCAGTAATTTACTCTACACCCCAGTGGCGGTGTCCCCTTTACATATTTTTTATAAAGCTACATTATATAGTATGTG
Organism: Bostrychus sinensis; assembly: GCA_020698575.1. Lineage (NCBI taxonomy): Eukaryota > Metazoa > Chordata > Actinopteri > Gobiiformes > Eleotridae > Bostrychus > Bostrychus sinensis. The sequence continues at coordinate 24,081,321 of CM036251.1, forward strand.
GTACATGTGAAAATATACCCTCATTCTAAATAATTCAAAATAATGAGAACTTCTGCTAATAAACGCACTTTTAACAGAGTTGTTTTGCACTTGTTTTGATGTAGTCTCAAGAATGTGCAAAGATATGTAAACACAGAACACTGAGTCAGGAAAGCCATTTCAGCTTTAATACAAAGAAAGCTTTTTTTAACTTCAGAAAGTACAAGATTGGTCTGGTAATTTTCTCTTCAGTCAGTTTTCCTTTTCCTATGAAATGCTGTGTATTGCTGTAAAAGCAGCTTCATCCAAGTCACATCCCTTTAGCTTTAAACATAAAACCGTAGTTTATACCTTGTTTCTGACAAAGAATGTGGCCTGTTTTTATTTATTTTGTAGTTGTATATAAGTGCCCACAGTGCCATGTGACACCCTGCCCAGCAGATCAAGAAATGTTCCATAACATCTATATATTGCACCATGCTCACCTCATAAAAACTAGGTTACAAGGCAGGGCAAAATTTCTTCCAAAATAGATGTCAATATATATATGTACATACATATATATATATATATATATTTATATAGAGCAATCATATATACATATCTGTACATACTAAATTAAGTGATGAAAAGAAACAAACATTTACTTACACAATTTCTTACAAAATTGTAACAAAGACTGGAAAGTTTTGTTTGCTCTGAGGCAAACTCTGTAGCTGTTTAACCTCTTTCTGAGGACAACTCCACATTTGTGGAAACAAATGTAGTCTCCCATTTAAGCCTGACCCACATGGAACTCCGAGAGAAAAGGGGAGAAAAAGAGTCTTTTTTAAAAAAAGTGGTCTGATGGCGTCAGTACAGAAGTAGAAGTAGCATTCAGTGTACGAAAAAAGAATATGTAAAAAAAGATCATGCAACTAATAATGTTTTTGAACTCCCTGAATAAAAAAGAAATAGAAGGGAGTGTTGACATAAAAAAGCACAAACAAATTTTGTGTTCTTTTATTACTAAACATAGTGCAACAATAAACACTGCATGTCTCTCACCCTTTACTTGTGTTTGAGAAGAGTTTGATTTCCCTGCTTGTGTCAGCTCTTAACAGTAGTTAAAATCAGGTGTAACCTTTGTTTGGTCACTGTTCTGTGACACAAGGCGAGTCCTATGGGAGAAAACAGGCTACAAACTCAGAGATGTAAACATAACACAGACCCTGCTCAAAACAAGACCAATAACAGAAGCAACAGAAAAGATAAAAACAGAACAAGTGTTGGTGTTTGGGCAGCATGTAAATGGGAAAGGCAGGACGGTCGATGGCCACGACTCCTGCGGTCAAATAGCCCAATAGCATCCTCAAGGATTAAAACCAAGCTGTGTAAACTGCAACAGAGTCCTGGGACCAGAGTGGTGTGCACAAGAACAGCTGTGGCCTTTGGACTGGTCAGCCTTAGAAGGCCTGCTGTGCTGGGTTGTAGTTAAATGTTGTTGGCACATGAGGCCTCTCTTCCAGCTTGTCATACTCAAGATGAAACTCCTTTAAGATGCAACACAATTTAAGAACAGCATTATAGCTTTCCAAATATTAATCCGATAACAAGATATGACTGTTAAATTACCTTGGCTACTTTTCTCCAGTTAAGACAATCAAAAAAGTAGTATGTTCCCCTTTCATAAGTATTGGTCTTTAGGGTGGGTTCCATGCCAGGTGCTCTTGTTATCCAAACTCTTTCTTCTTTGTGGTACCGCCAGTCCCGATTAAAGCTAATGGGTACAGTCATAATAATTGGATTTAATAAACAGACCAATGGCCAGTAAAAGCTAGTTACTGTACTTACAGTTCAACTGCTGCCAGAAGCTGTAGTAGGTCTCCACCATTCATGTAGTATAGATAGAACAGCAGGTCTTCACCATATCGAGCCAGTTTAATAGCAGCCAACTAGAGGGAAAACGGAAGAAGAGAATGACTCACTTGCATGCACCTGAAGATCAGTTTCCTACAGTTTTAATAGTTTAAAATAAGTACCTTGTCTCTTATGTGGATATTGGTTAAATACTCAGATGGGACATGAAAGTCTGAAAATATGACAATGAGAATAAAATATCACTGCACAAAAAGAAAAAAGCTACACACTTTTTTGTTAAATGTATAACATTTTAAAACTAAAACAAGGTGAGGTATCCTCAATTACCAATGTCCTGAGGTCGACATGGTACAGAAGCCCAAGGTGAGGCAAACTTTGGATATAGATTTCTGTTAGAAAATAAAGATGCCAAGTTAAAACCTACAGTGATTTACTATTGAGTATTGAGTATATGGACAGAAAAGTGGTTAAATATGTAGTGTGATCACTAAAAAGTCATAATTTACAACATGCAGCTAAAGCCTTAAACACATTGGATGCGTAACCTGAGTGTGGAGACTGAGTCAGGGAGCTGTTTTTACTTCAGTGCCCCGTTTAGCAGTTTAGAGCAGCCACATTGACTGCGTGAGATGCAAGGCTCCAACAAAAACTGAAATGCGCCTCCCTCGCAGGCACTCTAGAAATTAGAGGCCTTGTCTGTTTTTTCATGCTCATTGCTGATGCTGGGATGTGGTTTCAGCCAAAATAACATAAAAATTTGCATTTATTGTTATATTTTGGCCACTACACATACCTGATGCATGATTATTAGCTCTGATGGACCGTGAATTAGGACTTTCACTTTTACTTGTAAACAGGCTTGCATTTGCATTTGTCTGGCATACAAAGACAATAAACAAACGCCTATTCAGTCAACTATAGTCAGCATAGGTCTAATAAATGTGGCTGTACTCTCATATTGACTTTTGAATGGCTTTTCTGTAGAGAAGGATTTGCAGACTCACAGTCTTGACACATCCATTGTGTTTGAAGTCTAAGAGTATTGTGTTAAGTAGTGGACAGTTGTCTTACTCTGGTGAATTTAAGTTAAGCCCTAGTGTTGTGAGGTCACTTCCTAGTGCCAGATGGACCATGCCTGGATCCGTCTCAGCTGCCCGGATAAACGTCAGCAGGCCAATCATCCCAAATTGGTCTGTCACCATTCCTGGAGGAATGTTTGTCACCCGACCTACATGGGTTCAACAAATACATCAGTAGCAATTGGTACAATTCCTTTTTAATTTAAAGGAAAACATGGCACAAACAGTAGACAGTAATTGGAAAGGTACAAATTACAATGTTGAATGGAACCAGATAGCATAGAGTGAACTCGCTCAAGCTTTGTTAAAAACAAATGCCTCAGTGGAATTAGAGAAATATGATTAGCTGAGAGGTCTTACCATCGGGCAACACCTGGATCCCTTTCTTCTGGTTGTTGTTGTTCTGTACTGAGGCAGTCTTGTCTCCAGGGAACTTGGGTCCATCTGCATTACATGTGTTCTTGGTTGTGGCATTCATATTCTGAGGAATATTTCACACACATTCTTTAACACTGAGCAACTGTCTATACATGTCATAATGCTTACAAGTTAATAATAGTGATCAGAAACACATACCGTTTTGTTGTCATCATTGTTTAACGTTGGGTCCTTATAGTTTGGGCCAGGCAGTGCAGGGAAGTCCTCATTGTGGATAGAAAAATCTTGTGTCTGTTCAGTAGATGGCTTTGTCACCATGCCAACTTGAGCATGCAGGGTAAATATTAAAGTAAAAACACAACAAAAGGATTTTGTTAGAATGACTTGGTCTACATAAAAAAAGACATTTCCTTCATGGTGGAGGAAAAAAGTTTTTAGTCTAGTGCGCTACCATAAGGAGCCCGACCAGACAACTGGCTGAGCACTGGCGTTGGGTTTCCAGTCCCTTCTCTCCGACTTCTGTCTGCTAATGCAGGGAAGTCCGACAGATCCAACCCCGTAATATTTTCACTTCCATCTGCACAAATATTGGAATTAAAAAATTATCTGAAACATATTTCATATGATTGTATGTAGTGTATGTATGCAAACAAACCTGTGCCATTGAAGATATTCCCTGATATTGAATTGTTCATTCTGTAAGCCTGATTGCGGTTCATACCAAAGCCTGACATGCTAAACAAAATGCAATAATAAATGTTCTTTATTTGCATTTTAAAAATACAGAAAACATATTCACATTCATTCATGTTTTATAAAAATGCATCAAAGCAGCAGCATGGTAGAACCATCCTACCTGTTGATGGTGAAGGGCTGACGTGCTGGCTGTTGCTTGGGCATACAAATGATACTTGGTGAGCTACGGTTTGGGCTTCCAAGTCCGGAGCTGCTCATACTGTTGGTTCTGCCACTGATCCCAATGCCTTGACCAACTTGTGAGTGATTTAGCATGTTCCTGTTCATTGACAAAGTCCCCCTATTTACCATAATCAAATACCAGTAGATTTAAATTCATTGTTTCTTTTTAGGTAATAGTCTGTGATGTATCTAAGCTTACCCTAATTCATTTAAACAAATGGATGTCTATACCTGCTTGGTGATGGAGGTGTATGAAGGGACATGGTTGGTACCCCTGTTGTAGGGGTGATATGACTTGGTAACTGGCTGCCTTGCGTGAGATTTCGGTTTAACTGAGGTGTATTGTTGCCCATACCCCTTACCGAAAAACCAAGTGCACCTGCTGAGAAAAAAACCGCATTATGACTGAAGCATATTAGCACAGTGGCACATCCTTACAGTAGGTGAGTACATTATGTCTACAGTCAGTAAATAATAGCATCTCCATTATAGCTGCTATAAATAGTGAATAGGTATTAAACAGATAATATAAACCAAAAAAAAAAAAAGACAACTTACTTTGTGGACCGTACAAACTTGCACCAAGCTGTGACAGCTGGCCTGATGATGAAGGTGAGGGAGAGGACAGCATCTTGAGGAAAATAGTAAAGAATAGGACGGAATGTAAGTTTTAAACTTGCTTTCCAAAGACCAAACTATTTAACCCACATTTGTAAATAAGACTCACATCTTTGTCTGTCCGATGTGGAAACATCGATGGCTGGTTATAGTACATGCTCTCATCAGTAAAGTCGTTATCGACTACCTCAACAAAATCTGGGAATTTTTTTATTGCCCCAAACATGCCTTTTTCCACCTGCACAAATATGAGTAAAGTATAAGTCCACTATTATGACCCAAATTGCAGTGTGCAGCAACTAACCAACAGCAGTTAAATTTTACTACTTTCTTTACTTACTAATGAACTAGTTATTTATAAATAGTCTACAAACACATGGAGAAAGTTGTTTTAATAAATAAACTAAACTTACTAAAGATGTAAAAACAACAAAATATGTCGCTTTTCAGAACCTTTGCTAATTCACAATGTTAAAATAATATTAAAAGCCAGTGAATAAAGTAAAGTGAATTACATCGAAACTTAACTTAAAAACAATAACAACTTTTTCTTTTTCTTTCATTACTTGGATTGAACTATATGAAAGGGGAGTTCGGCTAGTAATAAATTACCCTCTTACTTTGGTCAAAATCTTATGTAAGAAACAATCGCTTTTTTGACATTCACAAAACATTTATCAGCATCAAAGCTAAAAGGCTACTTAGCCAACACAAGGGCTAACATTAGCAGGCTAAGTGCACTCCGCGTTAGCAAAGCTTCATGTCAGTTTACAAACTTAACGCTGCACCTGCTAAAATCCACATTATTTGACATGGAATTGAAAACAATAAAACATTTGATACGCCTCTATAAAACACCATACAGAAGTCACAACAGTAAGGTACAGTAGGCCCTCTCTGCTTCCATATATCCACAGTCAGCTGTGCGTCTGTGGGCTCAATCTAAGCTCCGTTTGCAGGTAGCAGCAGCCACAACGGGAGTCACAAGCTACTTGAGCTAAGACCATGGATCGCTTCATAATAGGAGAAAAGCTATGAGTGAAAACTCCTATCTAAGTGTAATTCATATTCATGGTGACTTTAATAAACATAAAAAAGTTATTAAGACTTACCGCATCAATTTATCTAGCGTCAGATCCAAGATGGCTGTTCTGAGTCGTAAGAACCTTTACCCTCTGACCTTACAATCTGCAAACCACTTCCGTACACAAACATTAGGCAAAGGAGCAAGCAAGTCAGAAGTAGTTATATACTATATACTTTCGAGCTTGTGTGGTATAATAACCCTGGTTGTCATTAAAGAATAAAGTGTTGTGTTGATTATTTACCTATTTACCTAACAGTATTTAAAAACGAAACATTAAATAACATCCACAGGGGTCCATATTTTGACGTACCACAATATTAAAATGCAATTTGTTTTCAAGACATTAGTTAAGATTTTAGTTCAGCCTTGGCATTGTTCCATGTTGTTGCTGCCTGTTGGAGGCCTAAAGGCAGATAAGAGGGACAAGTGCTGGAGGCTGTCTGTTAACAGAAAACAGAGGTGCCCCTGCTTCAGATAAGAAAAATTAAATATCCTCCAGACTGTCTTTAGTTAGAAAATATACTCCTCTCTTCGGAGATAATGATTTGACATCAGACATCAAATAGTACTTTTACTTTCAGATTACATAAGAATGTGACTTAGAGGACAAAATTCACCTCTGTAGACTAAGGTCTCCAACACATCTCAAGCTGTGTCTGAGACATTTTCTTCTTTCCCTCTACCGAGATGCCTGTAACATACAGTAAAGTAACTGCCTATCCCGCTGACTGTGCCCATCTTTGTTACTTCCTCACATGCACACCTCTGCCATCTCTGAGAAGAGGGGGGAAAGTCATTAGAAACAAATGGGGAGGAGAAAGCAGCCAGTGGTTGCCATCGCCCTCTAAGTCAGGACAAAGCTGAGAGCCACTGAGAGATAGTCGACAGCACTGAGACTATCTGTCCAGAGAATACAATAGGTCTTTGCCTCATTAGGTTGGGTAAACAAATGGCTTACTAGGATATTTAAAGTCATGCCATCAGCATGGGCAACAAAAAGTAAGTGCTTTGAAATTATTGTTAAACTTGTGCATTATTTAAAATTATATTATCAGCTATTAACACTAAGATTTTTTCAAAGCTCCCTTAATTGTATTTAACTGTTTTGTTTAGGGATGTTTCCTTAAATGTGGCTGCAACCATTGCCTGATACTTACATAGAGTAAAGGACCAGTATATTAAGATGGGAAATGCCATGCGAGGTGTCATTACCTTCATTCCCTCTGAGCGCATTCAGCAGTTCTTGGTGGGAGAGCTGAAGGAAATGCCACTTGATCGGACACTGGACCTGAGCAGCCGGCAGCTGCGTCGCTTGCCTGCCACTACCTGTGTCTTTGATGAACTAGTAAAGCTCTACCTCAGTGACAACAAACTCAGTAGCCTACCAACTGAGCTGCAAGGCTTGAAAAAGCTGCAGCTCTTGGCCCTTGACTTTAACTGCTTTGAAGAGCTCCCTGAAGCAGTTTGCAGATTACCCCAGCTGAGCATCCTTTACCTGGGCAACAACAGGCTCTGCAGCCTCCCCTCTGAACTGAGGAACCTTAAGGAGCTTAATACTTTGTGGCTGGAGACTAATTGCTTCTCTGTTTTCCCAAAGGTAATATGTGAGCTTTCCAATCTAAAAACTCTGCACTTAGGTTACAACCAGATGCGAAGTTTACCAGATGAACTAAAAAGACTTCAAGAGCTGAGAAGTATCTGGCTTGCTGGGAACCAGTTGACAGACTTCCCACCAGTTTTGTTAGAAATGCACTATCTAGCCGTCATTGATGTGGATCGTAACAAAATACGCTACTTCCCAGGCTTATCCCACATGGAAGGGTTGAAACTTGTTATCTATGACCACAACCCCTGTGTTAATGCTCCAGCAGTGTGTGAGGGAGTGAGGAGAGTGGGCCGATGGGCAGACAGCCCCGATCCTGAAAACGATGAAGAAGCGTCAAAGGCAAACAGTGAGAATAGTGCTGAGGTAACAGAGGAGGGACAGCAGAGCGAGGAACAACAGAACACAAAGGCTGAAGAAGCAATGTGACCTTCGACTGTGGAAAGGCATGACAGACTGCACAGAACACCTCTCAAGTGGTCCACTCAAAACTGGGTATGCAAGTCTGGGTATGCTGAAGAGCACGCTAACAGTGTTTGAACCATATATGGCAAAGACAATCATTTTGGCATAACTATATGCAAACACTGCACAAAATGCTAAAAATGTTCACTTGTTCAGGTTTACAAAAAACACTTTCTTTTAGATAGAACACTTTGCTACAGGGCATCAACCTTTCAACAGTGACTGACTATGTAACAGGAAAATATAGTCTTACTCATTTACATCTTGCTAACACTCAAAGTAAATAGCACTAAATTGAAATTGAAAGCAAATTAGCTTCACCAACTGAATGTACATGCTGAGGCTAGATTCAAGATTTGATAGAGGGTTAAATTCAATTAGAGCACTCTGTACCGCCACCAATGCATAATTCATATGACAGAGTAGGGCTGTGGCATTGAAAAATGTTGCTAATGGCCTATATTATCATCTCCACAAGGTTCAGATTTGAAAGAGATCATTAACGTACCCTATTTATTCCCACATGGTACTGGGAAATGTCTGCCACAGGGACACTGCAATGTTACACAATTATAAACCCCATTAAATAGACATGGATGCTTTCGATAATAACTATTTCTAATATTGAATCACAATTTGCTTTACTGTAATGTACTCTACTGTATGCTATTGAGTACATTTCTATGGTGTATTTGATTGTAATAAAACACTAATGTATTCATTTATGGTTGTCGTACATTTTTCCAAATCTTACAGCTTTAAGACAACAATCCAAACAAAACCATCCATTTTCTTTCATTTATTTTTTGTTGTAACACACGTTTACATCTCTTTGACTCTCAGGTGACAGAACACAAATTATGTTTAACTTCAACAACTGCTACAATATTCTTCTTCCCAAACTTGCTGAAATCATAGCATTTAAAATACTCATGTCAAATCCAAGTGACCTACTTTGTATTTTATATTCATTACTTGCAATACACAAATCTCCAAACCTCCATAATGTTAATACTTTTTTAAATATATATATATATATATATATATTTTATATATTTTCTTAAATAAGTGTAAATATAAAACTTAGGAGTGCCTTGACAGAATGAAATACACTATTAAATATCATTTCAAATTTTAGAGGCAAATAATGTACTGTAACAAATACTGAATCAAATGACCTCGTCACAGTGGATGCCATTACACTATAACAGAAGTGTTTTTGCAAAATGAATATAGCAAAACTGTATACCCCTTAGGCTGGACCCTTTTTCCGAGAAGTTAATAAAAACACTTTTGAGACTTTTGGGGGGACATTTTTCAAATCGAATTGGTCTCTGAGCTCCTCTGTGTGGATGCATCACAAGGCAATGGTGTGTGAATTGATCAGATTTTCCAAATGATTTTACTGCTGCTTCTACCACTATACCATGACTTTCAATAAACCATTCAAGTCTTTACCAGGAGAGTCACCGTCTGAATATGCAATATTCAAAATGTTAAAAGAAAAACCTATATATATGATTTCCACAAATTTTAAGGGCGTGTAAAATGTTGTTATCCACCAGTTGACAGTCATGTTCAAATTATTTGGGCAATTACATTAAGCTAGCCACCACTGGAATGTTGCAAGTCCTGTTATTGGGATTGTCTGAACTCTGGTGGCATAAAATAATATTGTATCATATCATAAAAGAGTAAAATTGCCAAAATATAAAAATGCTGAGGTAAAAATGGAATAATATGGTCATGTTATTAACAACATAAAGGTTCTAGTTAGTTAAAGCTTATTATAGACATGTATGATACCCTTATACATTCATTTTGATGTCAGCTCAAACAGTGTACATGACTGTAGTGCTGATAAACAGGTACACCTATTATGATCTGGCCTCTACAGTCTTTGAAAGCCAAAGTGCAACAACAGTAACTTACAAAAATACCAAAAGATAATGCAGTGACTTTATAAAATGCTTTACCTTTTTGTTTTTTATCTAATAATAAATCTGCTTTGGTTTAAGTGTGTTTAATTTTTAAAAATATTTATTCAAATTTCATACTAATGCTGTTTGTTTACAATTACCGGAGTTATTGCACTTTGGCTTTGAAAGGGGGTACAGGTCACAGGCTCATCCATGGCCCAGGTCTCTGCCGCAGCACTGTCTCACTCTCATGAGGCAGAGGGCATCCTTCAAACACATCACTACTGTCTTGCTTCTCAGGAAGCTTTGAATCATGAGACCCTTCATCTGTGGTTTGTGGCACATCAAACCCAAGGGCATCCTCCTCACTCACTGAAAACTTCTTTGAAGGCTTCTCTTCCTCCGTGTCATTTTGATTTGAGCTAGATACCTCGTGCACAGGGCCAACCACTTTAGGAGAATTTAGCTCTTTCATTGAGTTCTCCCTGTCCATGCGTTTCTTTGCTTCCTCCTTTCTCTGCTGGATGCGGGTGTTGTCTCCCATCATTACTCGTACTCTCACTTGCTCTGGAGGCCAAAGCCCACCCCATATAAACTGTAGGTAGCTGAACAACACAATAACACTGAGGAATGCAAAGTTTGTGGCCACACCAATCACAGCAGAGGTCAGAGGGAAGTTGTACAGCACGTAACGTATACCAGTAAAGTAAGCATGTATACGTAGCTGCGATGAGTAAATCTGCACTCTTCTAGACTGGATCTCGATGACAGCACCAACAGTGGGTTCATATGCATTTGTTTTGTAATCAGAGACGAGTTCGACTTCGATTAGCTGCTTCTGCTCAGCCATGCCACTCAGAAGGAGAGGGGAAAAAAACAAAGTGCTCATGGTCTTCAGAAGGCTGGAACGATAGTGCAGCATAGTAGAGCGACCCACGGATGACACAGTCTTTCCACCTTTTGTGTAGCAAATCATTTTGATCATAAACATGCCCAACTGCTCATTCACGGGAGACTCCGGCATCTCCAACTCCACAGATATTCGATAGGGCTGTCCATTTGCTATCACTAGGTCCTTCTCATTCTTCATAAAAGAAATGTTGGCTGTGGGGAAAGAGCATAGTGCAGATTCGGAGCTGTCACAATCAGAGGTGTAGTAGAAGTGCACGGGGGTCGAGAAGCTGGCAGTAGGCATATAGGAGTAATAGAAGCTTCCATAAAGAAAAATCGATACCCAGAGCAGAAGCACCAGAACACAAAACAAGATCGCTGCCTGGAATAACGTCCGCCTGGCTTTGAGCAGAGTGACGGCTGCCACATCATGCAGCCAGTGGAACATAGGTGATGTTACAGTACCCATTGTGTCTGGTCTTGGAGAAACAGACCTGGCCCTGGCCCCGGAGACTGTCACCGAAGCTCCTGGTCCTGGCCGTGGCTGCTGAGAGGTCTTATAGTCAGACATCAGTGGGTGGTTCCCCAGTAACCGTGAAATTGAAACCTTTAGTCTTCCATACTCGTCCTCAGACCTTCCACACAGTCACACATCTGGACATAGGACGACTTCAGCCATGGTTACTTGTTTTCTTATTCACGGACACAATATGTATGGTAATTTCTATCCACACACTACTGTCGCACCGGTGTGTACTGCTATGTTAGCTTCTGGGTTAACTGCAACTACGGATACAGCACAGCACACGTGACAGTATAACTCGGAAGTTGATCATTTCTTTCTTTGTGGCATCTGCTAGAGCTACGCGGCGGTGCTAGACCGACGGCTCGATAGTAGGCCGCTCGACTGGCAACAATGGGGAAGAAAAATCGTTTTGCGGGTGGAGCAGTTGGTCGGAGAACTATTTTACAACTATCGCCACCTGGTTCCCGCGGTATGAATACGAGCGAACCTCTCTCAGGATCCGAAGGCAAGTTTTTATGCCTCCCTAGAGTTATGTGGTGGTTAGCCAAAGGCTAGTCTCATGCTAACATGTTTTTCGCTGCAGCTAAAAAGAGGTTGATTATTGGTTGTTAAATAAGTTAATTCAGCTGTCTTTGTTTTATAGTAGTGACTAGCGAGCAATACAGTGACAAATTATGAAACATAGTATAATAAATCACCATTGCAATGCACTAAGCAGCTGCATGTCTCATGCTATGCCAGCGTGTAAAACCTATTACCTACCTATTTGTAATATTTAAGCTATTTATAAATTGTTTTAGGCATGTGTGAGTACACTATTCAAGTTAATGTACTGTCGATTTGAATTAATGTACGCTAGTTGTTAAGTCAAGATCTTGCTTTGCAGATGAACAAGAGAATGACGGACAAAGATTCCTGAGACGCTCCAAAACAAAAGCTCCCACGGTTAGAGCCACGGGTATGTGTGTTTTTGTATGTTGCAGAGAACTAAAAGACTCGGTGCTTTTGAAGTGTTTAATAAAATATTTTGCCACTGCCCACAGAGGGTTTGTCTTTGCTTGGGGCTTATGAGGATAGTGATGAAGATGAAGCTGGTGAGCGTGCCACTGTAAATTCTCAACACAGCCAGCCAGCTGACATTGATAGCACATTGGCTGATTTTATGGCTGTAAGTACAATTTTCTAAAGCGTTCCTTCCAATATCTGATAAATATCAAAACTATGTCCACTGGAAATATTAATTTAAGTAATTTCAGTTTGTTAAATTATTTTTGAAGTCAGCAGTAATATAGTTTTGCATTGAGTGCATGAGTCCTTAAAGGTGAAAATATATAATTGCATTATTTTCACAGGAAATAGATGCAATAACTACCCAGCCAACCGCAGATGGTGGAGCCACTTCTGCTGCTGCATCTACACCACCATCAACTGAGAAGAATACTGAGCAAACAGACAGTACTGAAGTGCAGACACAACCAAGCACAGATGCTGCATTTGAGTACAATACTCAGTACTCATTAGCTGGAGGTAATTAACTTATCAGAAGTGGTAATAATAATTTTAGTCTTAGCAATGTGGCCAATTACCATAAATAAACAATGTAACAATTTTCTGTTTGTAGTGGGTGTAGAAATGGGAGATTGGCAAGAGGTATGGGATGAGAACTCTGGCTGTTACTACTATTGGAATACAGTGACTAACGAAGTGTCCTGGGAGTTGCCCCATTATTTAGCTGATCAGGTGCAAAGCCTGGAAAAACATACAAATAGGTAAAAATAGAAAAGTTATTATTTTGCATATTTATTGTATTCCTTTAATTTTTCATTGTAAGGCCTTTAAAAAGTAATGTTTTTTTCTTTACTTTTTAAAAACTTGTTTTTAGCTTTAGTGTGAATGGAAATGGGACAGTTCATGAAGATCACCATGCAGACGAAGCCGCTTCTAAAGAAACCGCTGTGAAAGAGACAAAAGTAGGATTTATTTTTTTGTATATACGGTATAAAATATATATTAATATGTGTTTTAATTTCTGCTCATTTTGATTTAATACAAGGAGGTTATTGAAAGTGTTGTAGCCCTCACTAATGAAGAGGAGGAGCGTTGTGGAGTTGCTGCTTCTCTTTTGGGCCCTCTGATTCCCTCTGAAGTAAAAGAGACAGAAGAAAAGTGGAGAAAGAAACACCTTATGGGTTTAGATGAGACAGAAAATTCTTTGGACTCTAATGGAGAGGGTGATCATTCCATACCATCACCTTCTGTACCACTACTGGACCAAGACTCTGCTCTCAGTGAGAAAGATGTGTGTGTCAAAAAACAGTCAGCAGAGAACTCAGATGCTGAGGGGACGGAGGAAGACACAGTGGAGCTAGAGTTAGCTCTTGAGAGAAAAAAGGTTAGTCTATAGTCTGTAGGTAAACTCTTATTGGCGTTAAAAATTCTAAAAAGTGCTATCAATTTCAGGCTGAATTGAGGGCGCTCGAAGAGGGTGATGGGAGTGCTGGGGGTTCTAGCCCTTGTTCTGAGGCAAGCCAAGATGCTGTCAGTTCTCGGAGTATTCTACTCAAGAAAAATTGCTGGAAAACTGCCTTCCCTGGTGCTCCCAGTCCTGACTCTAACAGTAAAGGTTCTGACATACCTGAAAGCACAGAGACTGGTATGTCTAATTTCAGACAGTGAAGTGTAAGTACATTTTATCCATTTATGGTGTATGTTAATATGCCTCTTTTTTGTGTCTTTCAGCTCTTTCAAATGCCATTGAGGGTGCTGTGGAGGGAGAAGACAAAGAAATAGAGATGGAAGATTCTGAGGAAAAAAATACTGCAAAACCTTCAGCCAAAGAAGAAGTGGAAACACCTGAGCTCAAGGTTGTGACACAGGATAAAATTATAAAAAATCTAATTTACACAGGTTTATTAGGCTGTTGTTTAAATTTTGAGTGATTATAGTTTCAGATAGGAGAACTCGCCAACACCCTAACCAGCAAGATGGAGTTCCTAGGGATAAATAAGAAAACTATCTCAAATTTTCAACTTCTTCTTCTGCAAACAGAGGTAAGAAGAAATCTTACTGGTGTATATCTAATAAGGTGAAATATCTAAAATTGAGCAAAACATTTTACTTAAAGTCATTATTTTAAAATTTAGACATAGCTTTGTAGACAAGTGCAAGTATTGTATTGTTTTTTTCATTATCAGTGGCCTTTGGTTTACTGAGCGCTAATTTCCTTTTTCTCCCATTTTTGTTTTTCACAGACACGGATTGCTGACTGGAGGGAGGGCGCTCTGAATGGAGTCTATCTTCGCCGCAGGCTGCAGGAAGCTGCTGAACACATAAAATATTACGAACTTAACGCCACACCTAAAGGCTGGTCCTGCCACTGGGACAGGTACGAGCTCCTTACCTTTCACACCTTTAAACTCCCTCGTCCCCAAAAGTCTTACCGTGTGACTACCAACTGCTTCACTGCAGACACTGCAGCCTTTTTTACTTGACTTGGGGAGAAGCTTAACCAGTCTGAATGGATTCAAAAACAAATCAGAAATGCACTTCAAGTTTCTGTGATGTAGTCCGGGCAGTTTGTCTACTGGTATTGGGGCATCCACTCTGGGCCAGCCTGCGTCCTGATAAATATGCATGTCACAGAAGGGAACTCCCTAGAACACAGACTCCTAAATCCTCTTTGAGAGGGCATTTGTAGACTCATTTGGGTTCCAGTAGATGACTTAGTAAAAGGGAGGGATATAGTAGGAAGGCTGGTTGCGTGGGAGCGCTTTGCATTTTACAGGACTACAACCACAGAATGCAATGCAGACAAAGTGATGCCCTGGAAACGACAAGTCTGATGGAACAAATAAAAGGTGAAGATGGAGCAATGACGGGAATCCAGCAGGTCAGACCATCTCTATTTCATGTTCTCATTTTCTTGATTGAAAAAATGTTTCCTTACAAGAGCTGACTGTGATTGTTTTTCTGTTTTTTTTTTTTTCTTCATGAATCTTTTATTCTTCCCATGGGAAGAAATGTTTTTCTAAATAAAAACTGGGGGCAACCATGTTGTGAGGGGGTAAATGATACTTTCAGGGCCTGGGTACACTTTGCTTTGGTAAACTAGAAAGGTTTCACAACAACAGTCACATATACTACTTAGACCCTCCATCATGGTGGCAAAAGTTGCTGTTGTACTCCTTTTGGCCATTTGTCTACTCTCTATTCCCAAATGCAGGGTATCATGCCATTCAGCCAGTTGCAATTTCAGTCGTTGAGACTTTTCCTTTTTATCTCTGTTGTCCCACTTTCTAGAGAACACAGGCGGTATTTTTATGTGAACGAGCGGACAAGTGCCTCTCAATGGGACTTTCCTACAGAGGAGGACACAGAAGAGGATGCCAAAGGCAGTCAGTCCAGCCAAGAGGATACCAAAACTTTATCTTCCTCCACTGGTGCGTCTGCTGCTGTTAGTTTTACAATGTATCCCAGTGCATCTGTACATAACTAAATTTAACTTCTTTGCCCATACATAGGATTATCTGCTGCTAAATCTAGCACAACTTCATTCTGGTCCTCATCTCAACCTCCTCTTCCAAGTAGCCCACCACCACCTTTCAGTTGTTCGCCTCCTCCACCACTGCCCCCAGACTCTCCACCAACACCGCCGCCTCTGCCTGACAGTGACACTGAGATCATGGAGGTAGAGATGGAGATGGATGATGATAATGATGGTGAACCTCCTGCCCCTGGAACCGAAGAGGACAATGGTAGACCTCCTGTACCTCCAGGCATTACCAACACAAAGGTTTTATTTATTTTTTATTATTACATGAAGCTTTATTAGTCACATAAAAATACATCATGATTTTTAACATTTACTTACTCAAACAGATTGTAGAATCAAACACCTTGGGGAGGAATCTAAAACGTAAAGCTGGACAGACAAATAAGACGGTTACAATTGGCAGCAGTCCCATCCTTTACACACAAACTGTTGCCAGTACAGGTAAAAGTATATGAATTAAATATAACATGCATTATCAATGATAACATTAACATGTATTTGGTTATCTTTATAATTGTTGTTTGCCTAAACTAAATTTTAAGTATCAGTGTCTTTTCTCTACAGCCCCTGTAATGCCAATCACTGCTTATTGGGGAGTGCCAACTGTCACTGTTCCATTAGTCCCTGCAGAACCCCCAATCCCACCTGTCCCAGCACAACCCCCACAGCCACCATTGCCTCCTCCCCAACCACCCATAGAACCTCCTCCGCCAAAAGTTATACCCCCTGAAAAGATAAAAAAATCAAAAAAGGATAAGGTAATTGTTACTACTTGAAGATGTTATTTTATTTTCCAAATTATTATATTTACTTGGGGAAAAAACACTTAAATTTATTTTTTGCAGTCAAAGAAAATTAAAACTAAAATGCCATCTCTGGTGAAAAAGTGGCAGAGCATTCAGAAAGAACTAGATGATGAAGATAAGAGCAGTTCCAGTGATGAGGACAGAGACCAGCTTAACAAGAAAAGTATAGAGGAATGGAAGCATCAGCAGCTC
Source organism: Bostrychus sinensis (assembly GCA_020698575.1). Taxonomy (NCBI): domain Eukaryota; kingdom Metazoa; phylum Chordata; class Actinopteri; order Gobiiformes; family Eleotridae; genus Bostrychus; species Bostrychus sinensis. The sequence continues at coordinate 24,098,194 of CM036251.1, forward strand.
ATGACGTATGTCACTTTTTTCTCTTTCCACATACAGTATAAATGGGAGGATTTTACACTATATGGATCATTATATTTTTTTCAGTGTTTCGTAATTGTGTTCCTTTCACATATTTTTATTTCAGGGGAAAAGCTTCGAAGAATGCCAACTTTGAAGCAATTCCAGATGACTGGCGGGAAAGACTTAAGAAAAGGAAAATGATGAATATCACGTAACATTACCAACTACATTTGCTATCTTAAGTTAACATTATTCAAAATTATTTTAGGATCATGAATGGAGCTGTTGAAATGTTTAACTTCGTTGCAGGCCTTTTCTGGTTGAATGTTCCTCTTTGATTAATACTCGCAATTAGATTGTTGTGCCATATGACTCACTCATCAGGATACAGTTAATAACATCACATATGATTACAAACCTGGGGAGGCATTTGTGTATTTTAGGGGACATTTTTTACAACTCTGTACATAAGTGAATAATGTGTTATGGAATTGGAGGGAACATTACATGTATATTTTGTATTTAAAAGGTTATTAAACTGTTTTTTCCACATTTTGTCTTTTTGTTCTGAGATCTATTGCTACAGTGATTGCAGGGGTCATATTTTGAGTTTTGATAATGATAATATAGCTTACAATTAATGAAAACCCCAATCTCAACATCTCATAAAATACGTAGCCCACATTACTTAATATTGTTACATTATTATTATTATTATTATCAGCTCAATTAAAATAAATCAATGCTTAAAATATTTAACTCGGCATGTACTGAATTTTTATATGTACGTTTGACAGCTGAAATAGTTTAATTTTTCCAGGATGTTCATTTTTTTGTACACCCCCACCCTCACCCCCTATGAGCCGCTAGAGCACATGCACCAGAGTAGAAAAGGAAAGTCTTGGCTCTGGGCGATGACCGCCATAGTGTTACCGTTGCTAAGCAACACCTTGTAGTAGCTTAGATGCTACTCGAGGATGGAATAGTAACACATGGACACTAATCGATAAGTAAGTAAACTTGATTTTGTATTTTATTAAATTAAAAGAAGCTTATCTTCTAAACTGTTGTAAGAGCCAAGATAATTTGAAGGTTCAGAGTTAGTTGCCAATTGGCTGATAGGTTAATTTAGCTAGCGTTAGTAAAGGTGAAGAAAATAGACGAAACACGTAACGTTAAACATGTAACTGAATGTTAGAATTTGCCTTCATTGTACGACAAGCTAAACTTAGAAATATTATTTTTTATATTGTAAAAGCTTAAGTCGGTAGGCCTCTTCATATTGAGTGGCCTACTGCCTGGAGCCTGAAGTTCTTATAAATTCTTAGTAATAGTTACTAAAGCCGGTTTGGATATCTGAATCAACAATATCTTTTGTTTATTGCCAATACAAGTCTAGTTTCTTAGCTAGGTCAGGAATGTAGAACTGAAACACTGCAAAACCTTGACAACTGACATTTTTTCACACCTTCTTTAGTGGTGACAATATATGAGGCATCACAGTTATTTTTAAATAGCTAAGTGAAAGAAAAAGAAAATGGAGAAATCCACGTTTATGGCCTTCTCTGAGATCAAAAGTTGGTGGAATGCCTACCAAATGGAGAGATCGGACACCAATGACTCCAACACAGAGGACGACGAGGAGGAAGAAGTAACAGGGAAGAGACAATGTAAGTAAGTTTTTGGCTTATTGTTTTTTGTAATATTTTCTTGTGGAGATTTAAGTGTCCTGTTCATCTAATGTGCCTTATACTAATTGTAACCTAATGCACAAATGTGTGACCTTTATTACTATACAATTCATCTGTGGTAGCTAAAGCCTAGTGCAAGGTCATACTATATTAAACAAGCTCTTTTGTTAATCAGCAGTCAGTGGCTGGATAATCTGTTTTAAATGAACAGACTTGTGCGTGGTCTAAAGTAAAGCAGTAAGACTGGAATGATGATGAATGAAACATGATTTGATGGTTTGATTAATATTCCTCTATTTAGTATCCATAGACTTAAGCCAGACATTGAAGACGAGACAGCTCATTATAGACTTTGATGGAAACAAACCTATTTTGAGCCTCAGAGCTCCGCTGGATTTAGTTAACTTTTCATCTGTCTCCTGCCCCCGCTGGCCAGCAGAGAGTGAAGTCATTAGTGACATAATTCATCACATAGGTACATTATTATGATTTTAAGAGTTCATGCCAATATCAGTTTGGTATAAAACACTAAATGATATAAAACCTAAAATGTTACATAACTATTATTTTTAAGAGTGGGCCCCTCTAAAGCCAGAACCTTTTTACCAATACTCCGGCAGTGAGAGAATGCCTCTTCCAGTTGGAGATGAGAACGGGAAGGTTGTATACAGCATTGATTATGGTAAGATAATATAATGTCTCACTTTGTTTCAATTTAGTTTTACTTTTTATTCAACAGTTTAAAAGAAAATAAAACATCATCCAATTTCATATTTGCATTCTCCACTTGGTTTCCTTTTCATCTCAGCAACTAAACGCCATTTCTTTACCTGCTCTCGTGTTGGGGGAAGCCCAGGACCCATCAAGAATGCCATTTGTTATGATATTAATGAGACAGATTTAATTCTTGAGTTTGAGTCCCGCTTTGAAAGTGGAAACCTCCAAAAGGCTGTGCAAGTGTGAGTATTTGTTGTCTATCTATCAATTAATTTATTTACATTAGTTGTGCCATTGCATTTAAATCTTAAACATTTCATTTGCTTTGTTTAGGGGTCCATATGACTATGAGCTCACCCTCCGTTGTGACATGTACACCAAAAAACACACACAGTGGTTTTACTTCAGGGTCAGAAACATGAAGGCCGGTGTGACATACCGCTTTACTATTGTCAACATGATGAAGAGCAGCAGTCTTTATAGTTATGGTATGAAACCTCTTTTGTATTCTGAGAGGGCCGCCAAAGAAAAAGACGTTGGATGGCAACGCACTGGCTTCAACATCAGATATTACCGAAACTGCAATCAGGTGGGTGTTTTGTTAATACATAAACAAGCACTAACCTATCACAATGTCTACCCACTAAAAAAATAAAGCAGAATTTTGCTGCTGGGAACTCTGATAAGACTTTTATTACTTAATAAATGACTTATAAATTTAAGGTATGACCTATTATTCTGTCTCTTTGATTGATTCTGACATGACGTGATATTTGCCAAATTAGCCATGGTTTGGGGTTAAAAGCGAGCCATCGAGCTATCCATTATATAACAACAAACATAGAATAAATAATACATTTTCATACTACATATTTGAGACCTTCAGAAAATCTTTCATTTAAGAAAAGTCGTTTTCTAATGTTTTCTAAAATGTCTTGTTGCTCTTTCTTAATAGAATACAAATGAGAATGACACCAAATCCCTGTACTGCCTCACCTGGAGTCTCAAGTTCCCTTATGAATCAGACACATGTTATCTGTCCCACTGCTACCCCTACACCTATTCTCAACTGCAACACTACCTGCAACGCATTTCAGCCAACCCAACTATAGCATCTTACTGTAAGCTAAGGATCCTTTGCCATAGCCTAGCTGGAAATGCTGTGTATGTGATGACAGTAACATCTCAAGGGGACAGCATGTGTGAGGGTAGAACAAAAAAAGCTGTAGTGGTCACAGCTCGAGTCCATCCAGGAGAAACAAATGGGTCCTGGATGATGGAGGGATTCCTGGACTTCCTTCTTGGTAACTCAGCGGATGCTCAGTTACTAAGAGATACCTTTGTTTTTAAGGTATATTTAGATATTGGTAATGATTAAATGGTGTTTGCATGAAAAACACATCTAAATCAAGCTTGTGCTCTCAATTGAGGTTGTGCCAATGCTAAATCCCGATGGTGTGATTGTGGGCAATTACCGCTGTTCTCTGGCAGGCAGAGACTTAAACAGAAACTACAAGACAACCCTCAAGGACGCTTTTCCCTGTGTATGGCACACTCGAAAGATGGTAGAAAAGTAAGACCGCTTTCTCATATACGCACACATTATAAAGCCTTGTATTTACTTGATTTCTTTCTACACTGCATTTATTCCTCTTCTATGTGCTGTCTCCTTTAGGCTCACGACAGAGACTGATGTAGTTCTTTACTGCGATTTTCATGGTCACAACCGTAAAAATAATGCTTTCATGTATGGTTGTAACAGCTGTGGTGATGTTTCAGCAAATCTTTCTGAAAGAATTTTTCCACTAATGATGAGCAAAAATGCCAGTAACAAGGTAATGTCACATTTTAATCAATATACAGTATATTTGAATATGTGTTTTTGCACTGTTTCTTGTCATTTTAACTTTGGTGCTCAGTTTTCTTTTAAGAGCTGTAAGTTTCGGGTCCAGAAAAGCAAAGAGGGAACTGGGCGCATTGCCATGTGGAGACTTGGCATCAAAAATAGCTACACTATGGAGGCAACATTTGGAGGCTCGACTTTGGGTTAGTTTAGACTTCCTACTTATTTGTGTTTGTATTTATTTTAAGTCTTTAATACAGTATCATCTCTTTTGTCAGGTGACAGAAGAGGAACGCATTTCAGTACTCGAGACCTGAAGTCCCTTGGCTTCAGTTTTTGTGACACCTTGCTTGACTACTGTGATCCTGATCCTTCTAAGGTAAAACTTCAAGCAACTCCTTTAATGACTTCATGGCTTTTGTTCAAAATGTATAAGCTTAACCTACTTTTACTGTACCTTCCTCATAGGCCAATTACTGCCTGACAGAGCTAGCAGCACTGTTGAGCAAGCAGGTCAAAGAGAAGCTGGGAAAAGATTTGATTAATTCAAACTTCAGTGTTTCTGACCTAGAAACCAGGTAAATTATATCATTATAGATAACTTAGATAGCTATTTTTATGTGTGTACAAATATCACTTTATATTGCACAATAAAATTCTACTTCTACAAAAGTTATTTTCCTTCTTTTTATAGCACCAGTGGTTCTGATAGTAGTGATTCTGATGGACCCCCAGTGCATTTTCTCAACCAGGCAAACACCATTCTTCCAAAGGTACAGTTTAAACTATAATTTAAATATGTCCTAATACTGTTTAATTTGAATTATTTTTCACTCTAGAGCCCAGTTAAAGAGAAAATAAAGCGTCTGAGTCGTAAGGAAAGGAACAAGTTGCGATCAGAGCCAAAGGTCCAGGAAGGAAACATAAAAGATATTGATATGGTAAGAAACTAACCTCAATCAAGATATAGCTTGTTTTGTTTTTACAAGGTTTGTTTGCTTTGTCAGCCACTTGAGAATGCAAATAAAGTTAGACACGTGACCAAAGACAAAAAAAGAGACAAGGTATGCAGCAAGCATGTTACAGAAAAAATAGAGCAGAGCTATTTGTGCTATTAGTTCTGTGTTATTTTCTACTACTATTTTATTATACATTTTGGTCTAGGTGAATAAACTTTCAAGAAAAGCTGTCATCCCTTCTGCTAATACTCATCCAGGTGAGATGAGCCAGGTGACTCTGTGGCAGGGCTCTGAGCCTGTGATGGTAAGAATGATCCAATTATGCATTTATCATTGTAATTTTGAAGTAATATTTATTATTACATCATCATTATTAAATAATTTCATTATTTTAAATATGTTTTAGGATGACAGTTTGGAAGACATGAAGATTTCATGTCCATATCACAGGGCAAAATGTCCTCATCTCAAACCATATCTAGCTGTGAAGGCACATATGGGTAAACTAGAAATGCTTTGGTTCATAGTAATACATTTTTTGAAACATTGCTCTATAACCCATTGCTGGGAAAATCAGGGTACTAAAGGACATTCATAAAAGCAACTTGCTTTTCTTTCCTTCTCAGAAATGACACAACGGAAGACCTCTTCTCAGTTCTTGCACCTCAGTGCTATTGTTCCTCCTCAAACTGATTTTCTCCACTCCACCCAGCGGCATCACCCAATACCCCGGCAGCGTTTAATTACCTATACAGTTTGCAGAGGTTTGTAATGAGATTATGCAGTTGGCATCTGATCTAGTGAAAATAGTAATTTTCAACATTTATGTATATCTTGCTTCCAAGATGTGTTGCTTTACATGACTTAACTCTTTGTTTCAGAGTTTTCTACTATACCAGTACCAGACAGGTAGGTGAATATTCCACTGGAGTGTATATCGTAACAAAAGGTTCAAAGGCAGTCATCTGGACTTCATTTTTAAAGTTGAAGACATTTTACCTCTTATCCAAGAGGCTTTCTCAGTTCTTGAGAAATCAAGTCCAGATGACTGCCTTTGAACCTTTTGTTGCGATGCAGTTTCCCTGGATGAGTGAGAGTCTTCACGGACACTGGAGTGTATATTATACATTATCCATAAAAGCACAGACACATCAGTGTAATTTATATGTTGTCTGAAGATCTCCAGGAAGCATGAACTTCAGCATGGTCCCCAGTCTTCCTGATAAAGGGCTGTTGTCAAGTTTAACCACAGACAAGCTCAACCATGACCACATGAATAAAGACACAATTCAGTATTTTGTACCTGAGAGATCATCCACCTTACATGGAGACTTGAAAGAGAAACTACAGAATGACAAGCTGAAAAAAGGTTTAAAATTAATACTTTTACAATATCATGACATTTTATTGAATGTCTGATTTTTAATCTTGGCCTTATGTTAACAGGTTTGTCACTGTTTAAATGTATGCCATACACAGATCAGAAAAGTCCTAGACCAATTTCCAAATTGAGAGAAGATGCACACAAGGCTTTCGTTGTGCCTTTGCAGAAGAGCACAGGATGTGTAGGCAAAGGGTATATAATTTTTATAGATTCATTTTACTTATTATATTTTTGTGAGCAAAGGATTTGCATGCCACAGAGCTATACATTGACCTCCTCCTTACATAAATAAAACAAGTATTTAATGTGACTTAATTTTGCATTTGGACAAGCTTACAACAGAAAACACACAAACATGTCTTTCCCTCATTTCTGTTTCAGACAAAGCAAAGAAACCTTGCGAAACAAAAAGCAGCTGAACAATGTAGCTTCAGCAAAGATGTCAACAGAACTTCCACTTGCGCAGATAGACCTCTTTGGTGGGCTTCAGACTTTTGATAATGTAAACAGGAAATACATTTCTGGAAGGAAAAGCCTAATACCTGCCACTACAGAAGTAATAACAGTTTCAAGACCGTCATATTCTGCACCATTGTAGGATATTTTTATTAAATCTAGGAACTACTGTATTTGTGATCTATCCATCTTATCACAAGAATGTGTTAAACCATCTTTAAACCCCTAAATATTTTTTTTAAATGAATGTTATGTTACATGCCAAATTTCCATGTGATTAATACACATTCCATAGTGTTTTGAAGAAATTCAGGGTTCATACACTTTTTTACCAAGAATTTTCCATGACTTTTCCAAAACTTTTGACAAATTTCCAATAGCCAAATGACTTATAGTCTTCAGAATGTCCAGTGTGGTGCATTAGAAACTTTTTCTGCAATTTCATTTGATAAATTGGAATTGGAATTAATCAGTTGAGAAAAAAAAAAAAAACATTTGGGGCTTGTACCCAGAAATATATTATTCCACTAATTTTACTGACTTATGGCCTACACACCAGTGACTGAAAGATATTTATGCCTGGTAAGTTGGTTCAGAACACATTTTAAAAATTAAATTAAGCTATAAAGTAATATAGGCAGGCTGGCACAGGTTTACGTAGTAGTGGTTAAATGTTACTCAGACTGTTTAAGTTTCCAAAACTTTACACCAAAATATAAAATCCTGATACTTTTCCAGAGCCTGGAAATTGCATTTTAAAATTCCTTGACTTTTCCAGGTTTTCCATGACTGTACAAACTCTGGAAATTTCATTTGTCACATTTTTGTTGAACACAAATAAACACTATTTGCTATTAGATTATTTTACCACCAAAATATATTTAATTGACTTAAAAACTAAATAAACTTCTGATACACATTTAATTCATACCATCAATACAAAATGTATTACCCAGTTATTACACAACTTCAAAATAAATGTACACAAAAAAAACAATTATTTAGTGTCATAACATGGAAGGAACACTTTAGCAAGTACATGTTAGTTAAACTGTCTAAGATGAAACTGACTTTCGGTGTGTCTGACCAGGTCCCGGAGTGCTATGAAACCAGTGAGAGCCTTTATCAGAAGAAAATAAAAATAAAATTGATCACAAATCCAAAGTTGTAAAATACATATATATATATACAGTTAGTTGCATGAAGAAAATGTCTGTAATAAAAAGAGATCTTTTACCTGTGTGAGTATGAATATGGCAAGAACTATATGAACACCTCTTTCCAGCGGTTGTATGAGAATGGCTTCATTAAATAGCTGGAAGAGAATTAATGGGAGTTGCAGCAGAATACTCAACAGCCAAAATCCTGCTAACTCTGGGACCTTTCACGAAATCAGAATGTAGACAACTATGTAAATAATGAATGGCTTATACACTGTAAACGGTTTAATTTAATTTGCAGTGTTTATTTTTGTGTCCTTACCTTTTCTTGTAAGTTTCCAGCAAAACCCAGATAGAGTCTAATAGCTTCAATACAAGTCATTACAATAAGAATAGTGACAAGGATGAACTTGTAGTAGTCTGGCAAAGCAGGGTACTGGGTAAAGACACATTACAGTTAAAGTTAAATCTTTTGTTCTCTCAGGTTAATATTTTTTCAAAGCAACATCCCCAACCTTCTTACCTTTAAGTTCAACATTACAATTTCACTGATCCACCAAAATGGGAAGAACCACATGTTAAAATACAGGGACATTTGGAGGTTGAGACTGGACAGAACCTTTTTATCTGAAAAATACACACCCACAAAGAGCACAAGTGGACAAGTTGACAACAATAGGCTGTAAAGAGTAAAGGCATATGCATTTCTGATGTTGATGTTCCATATTCCCAGTGTGCTAGCTATGCTAACTCAAAAAGCTGCATCCTGTAGTGTTTACCGTGTAGCAGAAATGGCTCACGGTCTTTCGAGATGGTCTGACTCCGGCTTGGGTCAAATAAAACATTTCGAGAAAAGTCTTCTAAACGTTTCCTTAGAGTCTCCGGTAACTCCATTTTAAAAAAACGTACTATGCTGCTGCTAAACAGAGACACATTGCTGAAACAACGCCCCGCCCCTTCCTCATTGCTAATGGCTTACTTCGTCTCCTTGGTTACCAAACAAATTTGCCTTCCGCGTTTTCGGTGTTAAGTCATGGATGTTCTATAATACATCCATGTGTTAAGTTTACGTATAACAGTAAAATAACAATCAACACATCCTCTAAATGACCATAAAATATAGTTTACATATTTTATTAAGTTAGCTTGACCATTGTTCATTTTTTATCCATGTCAGCCATTTCATTTACTTTTCGTTTCGTTTACAAAGAAATCGAAACTTTAAAGGAAAATGGCAGAGGGCCGTAAAGAGCTGTCTTTGTGCTGTCCGATATGCTTGGACATTTTAACAACCCCTGCGACTCTTCAGTGCGGCCACAGCTTCTGTATGGGTTGTATAGATGGATACTGGAACCAGGAGAGACAGAAAGGTGTTTGCAGCTGCCCTCAATGTAGATGCAGTTTTAGTGAGAGGCCAGTGCTAAACAAGAACGCAATGTTGGCCAGTCTGGTGAGTGAACTGTCAACGCCTCGAGAAAATAACCCCTCTGGTGAGGATATGGAGGGTGAAGCTGGGCCTCATGACAAGGAGTGTGATTTCTGCACAGTAAGAAAGCTGAAAGCAGTTAAGTCTTGTCTGGTGTGTCTAGCCTCTTATTGTGCTACCCACATACGACCACATTATGTTTCTACGGCGTTTAAAAGACACAAACTGGTTGAAGTATCAGCCTCCATTCAAGACAAGTTATGCTCTAAGCATGACAAGCTTCTGGAGGTATACTGCCGTACTGATAACCAATGCATTTGTCTCCTGTGTGTGATGGACGACCATAAAGGCCATGACATAGTCTCAGCTGCAGCAGAGAGAAAGGAAAAACAAGTATGTGTAACTGATGAATGAATGAGATGGTACAATATTGTTGTTTTGAACCTGACCTGGCTAATTTCTTCACTCTTTTATCTTTACTTAATGTGTCACTCAACATTGCTACTGCAAATAATAATTTGAATAATTTAGAAACAAGTTGGAAAGACAAAACAGATGTATCAACAGAACATACAGGAGAAAGAGAAGCAGCTCCACCAGCTAAGAAAGAATATAACTGCACTGAAGGTGAACTCCTGAAAATTTTGCTTAATTTTATTTTCTACTTATATTTACCTATAACCTATAGTATTATGTGTTATATGTTCAGATTTCTGGTGATGCAGCAGTGGATCAAAATGAAAAAGCCTATGCAGACATTATGTTGATGGCAGATAAAAGGCGCAGTGCTTTAAAAGAGCTCATCAGACTTCAGCAAAACACTGCTGTCAGCCGAGCTGAGGCCTTGGTCTGTCGCCTTGAAACTGAGATTTCTGAGCTCAGGAAGAGAGAGAGTGAACTCAAGCAGCTCTCTTTCTGCAAGGATCATGTTCATTTTCTGCAGGTAAATTGCATAAGGTGTGGTGTGTGCCTATGCATAGCACAAGTAAACTTTGTTTCTTTTGGTTTTTAGACATGCCAGTCTTTCTTTACCTGTCCTGAACTGTCCTCTAACATTCAAATCCAAATGTCCTGTGTGATGACTGCTGTTTCTGATTTGAGTGGAAAACTGGACAACATACTCAAGGCTCTTGAAGAGATTTCCACAACACGTAAAGACTTTTTAAAATAATATTATGCATGTTGCTAACAATGTGGGATGTTTAGAAATGCATAGTGATGGATATCTGTTTGTTTTTTCTAGTTCAAACTGAAACTGATCCTGTGACACAAGAGGAACTCTGCCTTTGTAATTTGTCATAGCTTACAGTTTATAGCTATTATTATCTCTTTTATTACTAAATTAATTGTAATGACTTTAACTGACCTTTTTTTCCAGATACCTGTTGCATCCATTTTGATCCCAACACAGCATTTGAAAACCTCATGCTTTCAGAGGGAAACCGCAAAGTGACCTGGGTGAAAAAGCCACAAAACTACCCATACCACCCCGAGAGATTTACAAAATATGATCAAGTGTTGTGCTCTGAAAGTTTATCTGGGGTTTGCTACTGGGAGGTTGAATGGAAAGGGCCCAGGGTTGAAGTTGCTGTTTGTTATAAGGGAGCAGAGCTGGAGGAGTGCGGCTTTGGTTACAGTGATCAGTCCTGGTGTGTTTCACTTTCAAAAACTTGCTGCACCTTTTGGCACAATGAGAACAAAACCAGAATAACTGTACCCGGCTCCTCTGTAGTCGGAGTGTATTTAAATTATAATTCTGGGATCCTATGCTTTTACAGCGTGTCTGATTGTGGTAAAATGACACTCCTTCACAGAGTCCAGACCACTTTCACCCAGCCACTGTACCCTGGTTTTATGCTCTCCAGAGGCTCGTCAGTGAAAATACTCAACCCAAACTAACAGAAATTCACCCAAAAGGCCATGTTATGATAATACCTATATTATATATATATTAAATATATATATTAAATTGTACAAGAATACAAATATCTCGGAATTAATCTCGACTCAAAACTAACTTTCCGATCACACGGAAAAGACACATGCAAAAAAGTTAAATATAACTTAGTTAATTTCCGGTTCATTAGAAATTCAATGTCTGTCCAAGCTGCCAAAACCTATATGTATTCAATGATCTTTTCTCACCTCACCTACTGTCTAACAAGCTGGTTCCAGACTAACTCCACCACCCTGAAACCATTACAGTCACTATACAAACAGACACTAAAAGTAGTCGACAAGAAACCTAAGCATTTTCACCACTGTGCTATTTTATCAAAATATAATCTTATAAGTTGGCAAAAACTTATTAAGGATACAAATGCCTGTCAGATATACAAAATTTTACATGGAATGGCACCACCACCTCTTAGCGATTTCGTCAGTATCAGAACAACCACTCAGAATCACTAGAGGAGTGTCCAGAGGTGACTGCATCATCCCACGTAGGAAAAGTGCCTTTAGTCAGTCTACCTTTTCCGTTAAGGCGTCCCAGGAATGGAACACCATTCCAACAACAATTAGAGAAATCAATACATACAATGTCTTTCGATCTCAGTTAAAGCACTGGTTTATTAGTAACCAGTCCTGTCAGCACTAAATCCCTGCTGCTGATCTTTGATATTGTTGTCTATTGTTGATAATGTCTTATCTTTTAGACTTTAGGACGCCCATTGTACAACTGGCACAGGACTACAGATGAAAACTAGCCTATGGCTAACTCTGGCATGTTACAGGTTTCTGTTGTTAATATGCATTGTCCTGGTATAAATAAATAAATAAATAAATTAATTAATTAATAGTTGCACGGTAATGGCGACAAGAGGAGAAAAAGCAGTCGCTCTGCCTCTACTGACGGCAGTCGGGCTTGGGTTGGTGTCTCCCAGGCTTATTGGCGCTCTGGACATGTCCACGTCTGCATAAAGTAAATCTGAGTCCTACAGTAATCGGCGTAACTGCAACCCCAAAAAGTTTACAAAAATAAACAATATTTTATTACACATTTGCGTGTGTGTGTTTAATACGTTTTAATTGTAATGCTTAAAATTCACTGTTTTTTGTTTTGTTTTGTTTTGTTGTTTTTTTTGTTTTGTTTGTTTGTATTTAACTATTATTACATTTTTTGAGTTTTTAATACATTTAATAAATTGTAGACCCCCGCCTCCAGGTGTCGCACGCAGCCCAACACGGCAGCACCCTCATGTTAAATTTTCCGCGTCTATGAACAAGCCACTCCTTTGTGGAAACGAAACTTAACATTGTCTGTTTAAGACGGAAACAAGATGGCTCAAAACGAAGAGATTTTCACCTGTTCTATATGTTTACAGCTTATGGAAGACCCGGTGACAATAGGCTGTGGTCACAGTTACTGTATGAGGTGCCTTAATACGTTCTGGGACAGAAAGTTCGCGGAACGGGCATCTTTTAGTTGTCCTCATTGCAGGCAGACTTTCAAGCCAAGGCCTAAACTTAACAGAAACGCGCTTCTGGCTGAGCTGTTGGAAGAACACAAAAAAATACCTGGAGCCGGTGCCGCTGATAATGGGGACTTGGACGGAATAGGGGGTGTGCTTTGTGACGCCTGCACCGGGAAAAGACGCAGCGCGTGTAAGTTCTGTCTCACCTGCCTAGTCTCTTATTGTGAGACTCATTTAAAGCCTCATTTTGAAGTGCCACCTCTTAAAAATCACAAGCTGGTTCAAGCTTCACCAAGTAACAAAGGAGCTATATGTGTGCGCCATAATAAACTTCTTGAGATCCACTGCCGCACTGACCGCCTCTTCTTATGTGCGCTCTGCTTGGTAGACGGCCACTCAGGCCACGACACTGTGGCTGTCGTAGAGGAAATGGGAACATTGCAGGTAATCCGGCTAAATAATGCTTAAATAGCCTACTCCCATTTGTGTTTTTTATTAATGCATCAAATGTTTATGAATGCTGTTACAGATACAACTGCAAAGGGCTAAACACGAAATTGTGGACAGAGTTACGGATTCAGAAAGAAAAATGACTGAACTAAAGAAAGCTGCAAATTCTATAAGAGTAAGTCATCAAAGTCTATGCTCCCTAGTGGTTTACCAGCCACATCATATAATACTTTGTGTTATTCTAAAATGTAGTGTTTAAAGGTATTTGGAAAACAGCCTAATAATGTAACAGTCCCCTTTTACATACGCATAACAGTCGTTTGGTTTGACTTTGTTCAAGTCACGTTTAGCCAAAGGGGAAAGCGGGGTCAATTGAGCCAGAGAGTAAGTTGACCCGCCCCTTGGATTTTGAAAGTGACATTTTTATTGTCATTAAACTTTACAAATCTAAAGCATCCTTTTAATATGTCTGAAAAAAAATATTGGGTGAATTTGAAAGGAAATCAGTATTTATGAAGTAGTAGTTTTTTTCTACACAAAGTAAAATTTATAGCACTTTCATTTCAACGACTATATTAAAAAAGCAAATTTATTTAGGTCAGACTTTTTAACCTGTAGGTTGGTCATTTGATACGATTTAAAATCATATAAATAGTTAAAGTTATTTTTATCCCTAAAAAACAAGACAACTTGACCAACCTCTGCGTCTATACGGAACTATATATATAAATATAGAAAAAAAAAATTGCATTACATTATTTATTTCTATATTTTTTCCACATGGTTGCTTATGGTGTCGGACTTTGCAAGAGTAGAATACTTGAAGGTGATTGGGTAAAGCGCCAGCTTCGTAGCTAAACAACAAACTGCTACGACAGTGAAACAACCCAATAAAGACGCTGTTAGGAGGTGCTGTTTTTGTAAATGTAGAGCAGCATACCTTACGTTTTTCCACGTCGCCATGTTGTTAACAAGTATCACTAAAAGTGCTTGTTGTTGTCGGTAAACCTAAAACCAGCCCACTCACTCCTGAATTTGTGAACTCACAAATTTTATGATAATTCAGCTTGCTGTGCAAGGTAACCTAACCCTAAGCTAATCAGTCATCCAAAAGACCACTTTTTTTTAAAGTAAATTTCTGCAAAACACTATGTCACAGAATACTTTCACTACTTTAAACTGTTAGGAAACATAAAATATATGTAAATGTTTTGATTGTACTTCTATTTTATTTTGCCTTGACACAAAGACCAATGCAAAAAGTGGCTCAATTTACCCTGCCTTCCCCATCTGAAATCACTATTACTTTAGCTCATAATATTCTGATATGATCATCCGTTAAAACAATGATGTTAATCTGTGTTTTTTCACAACAGGGTACTGCCTGGGAGGTGTGCGATGAATTTGAACGACTTTGTGTTGAACACATACGTTTGTATGTCATTGCCATGGAGAAGAAGTGTGCTGATGTCAGAGAGAAAGTTGGAGAAGCAGAAAAGGCTGGAGTGGACTGGACCAACAGTCAGCTTGGACAGCTGAGATCTGAAGTGAGTGCACTGAGGAAGAGGGATGAACAACTCACACAGCTTTTAAAGACTGAAGAACCCATCCACTTTATAAAGGTGATAAATCCTAACTTAAATTAACTTATTTGCCATATCACACCTGGTGCATTTAAATTCTAAACAATACTTTTTTGGCTCCAAAGGGTTGCCACGCCTTTAGTGGCCTTCCGGCTTTTGATGATGTACACACTAGAGTTCAAAAACTGACAGAGTTTGTCAGTAATCAAAAGAACAAGCTGAAAAATGTATGTAGCATGGAAAAAGAAGAATTACGCAGTATGTTCACAAAAAGTACAGGTAGGCTATCTAAACCTTATTTATTCTACCGGTCTTTGTCCTGTTGCTTAACTTTGTACAAAGTAATGGATTCTGTTTGTGATTTACTGTCACAGCTCTGTCCGTGCCCAGAGAGCCAGGTGTAATAACATCAAGACAATACCTTTTGACTAAATACAAAAGTAAGCATACAGTCTATGCACAATTGTATGTCTGGTTTTATTGTTGAAGATTTTACTTATCAAATAATATCTCTTTGTGCAGACCACCAATTGGAGCTAGATTCCAACACCGTTGCTGCATGTCTCTCATTGTCTGGTTCAAACAGAGAGCTGTCATGGGGTGCCAGTGATCAGGCACATATTGATCACATTGACAGGTTCACCTATTATCCCCAGGCCTTGTGCAAACAGGGGCTCACCAGTGACACCTACTGGGAGGTGGAGTGGGACGGAGGTATCGTGGAGGTGGCAGTTTCTTATAGAGGCATTCAGAGAAAGGGTTCTGCAAACCACTGTTGTTTTGGTCACAATACTCTATCTTGGAAGTTAGTCTGTACTTCATCTGACTGCAGGTTCTGGCACAATAATCTTGAGAGACCTCTAATTCCTCCAGTAAGCTCCTGCAAATTAGGTGTACACCTGAAATATCAAGAGGGAATTTTGTGCTTCTACAGTATTGATACCAGCAATGAGTTAGCTTTACTGCATAAAACTCGAGCCTTCTTTACTGAACCACTCTATCCAGGGTTTAGTGTTGACTTAGGCTCAACATTGAAAATATGCACCATTTAAGAAATGTTGTATTCACAATCACAGAAAATTACTGTTAATGTCAATGATGATATTTTTTCATGTTTTTCCTTCTATCATTAGCTAATATAATTTGTACCATAATGTATATACAAATAATACAACACTTTGCAATTATAAGATAATACAGAGAAATCAAGAATAACAGGTCTTTTACTAAGATAGGTAAAGGTTCTCAAAGATAAATATTTTTGACATACTTATGCAGCGCCAGCGCCACAAATTTAGTTGTACAATGTGATAATCATAAAATTGATTCAACAGAGTTGTTTATGTAGGAGTGCTCAATGGTGTTGTAGAACTGCAGACAGGCTTTATACTGCAGCAGTTTCTCAGTCAGAGGGCTAACACTGAGCGCCTTACCCTGGACACTCAGATCAATGTACCTGCAAAATATCACACATCATTCAATTTAAACAGACATTTCGATGAAAAACACTTCACATCAATTAAGTAAGGTTATCGCATTTGTCTATAACTTCTATGTATTAATATCAGAGTTTTGTTTATTATTATTACTACCTGTGAGATAGCCGCCAAAATAAAAATGTATTTAGAGCCATAAGTATGGCTAGAAGAAAGAAGAACCTTTCCAAGTTTCCTTCATGCAGTATATTTGGGTAGAAATTACCTGTAAAAGGAAGGAACTTTCAGTCACTTAATTGGTGTAGTTTACTTGTCTTGTGATTCAATGACAGAATTTGTGCCTATTATAAAACACATTCATTCTTTTAAATTTTACCTCCTGAGATAAGGTACAACAGCAGAATAGTGAATGCGCCAAGAAAACAGCCCCCTCCATAGGATAGAGTGAGGAAGTGCAAGGAGATCCCTCTGATATGACTGGGAGTTAACTGGAAGGATATCAGCGAGCCTATAAAATACATAAAAATGTTTAAAATTCATTTATAATAATTAATTAATTTATAAGTAAATTCTTATCGTGAGTGGGTGTTTGGAACAACAAATGGATGCCAGAGTGCAATGTCATTAACTCACATGTAGGAGTCACAAGAGCTTCTGCAAGACCTAGTAGGATGTATTGAGGAGCCAGGTGGAAACACGGCATTGAAGAGACCTGTAGGACCTTCCCGGAGAGAGTCTGCTCCACTAGAGGGTAAGCTTTTCTCTGAAGTTCTGAGAAACCTGCCAACAGCATGGACAGGGCTGCAAACACATGGCCCAGTGCTAAAAAGGGAGGATGAAGAGGGAGGGATGGTAAGAGCGGCTGCACAACAGGGGGTGTGGTGAGGAAGTCATTACACAGAGGGAAAAGAGGAAGAAAAAGATATTTAGGTACAGTTTAAGAATAGTGTGCTAACCAGCGAGGCTGTATGAGTGAATGCACAGAAATACATACTGATGACTTTGACTGGTGCCAGAGGAGTTTTTCCCATGGAGAGGTAGCAAGATGTGACCAACTCAATCAGCGGGGCCAACAACAACAGAGGGAGGATGCTGATAACATTCATGATGCCAATTGGCAAGAGAAGGTCTTTCATATGAAGGTTCGAATTCATGGTTTGTATGTAGTAACTTGAAGGAATCTGTGGAAAAAAGTTAAAATGTGTACTATAACAATTTGTTATAAATGTTAATCCACAAGGGATGTTTTATGATGTACCTGTGTGACGCAGACTCTGTAGAGCAGCTGAAGCCCATAGAGAGGAAAGAGTCTTGCTAGGACTTTAACATTTTCTACATGTGTCTCGCTGTAACGCCCTCCATTATTTTCCTTGGCTCGGTCCAGCCATGAAGTGACATCTCCACTTAGATGACGATAGTGGAGGCAGCACATCCTGAATGAGTTCAGGAACACTCCCAAAGTAGTAAGCAGAGATCCACCTTTCATAAAGCACACAAGACAAACATAAAAGTTAATGACCAGTTGTTGAAAAACATTAGTGCTGTTTATTTATTATTGATACCTTTCTTTGGCTTGTAGGTGAGTTTGTTTCGCATCATATGTATGGCAATGAGAGCCAGCAACACAGAGGTGAATGGGATAAGGAATCCTAGATTTTTGGCCACAGACTGCTGGATGTAAGCAATGCCAAGGAATACTACAGTGGAATTTAGATTTACCAACCAGTAAAACCTATACACAACAAAATGTTGATGAATCAGATAAAGCAAACTGGAACTCCCTTCTCATATGCACCACATTATTCACATATATCCAACAATTTGTAATTCACCCGTTAAATGGCTCTTCAGAAACTTGAAGGCATTTTCTACCATTGTGTTTTTGGCCTAATCACAGCATTGCCCAAACACATCTTCCAATAAGATATAATTATAGTATAATAATGAATGTGTTGTGTGGAAGAAAATGCATACCAGTTGAAAAAGGACAGAAGCTGGTGCTGGTTGTAGCCCTGCAGGCTGTAGGCTCCCATAGGACAGAGTATAGCCCTAATACCACCGATGCCTAGTGCAGCAGCTAGCAGGCCAGTGTAAAAAAAGATCTGCTGTTCCTGTGGCTCTAGCTGGTGAGTGATGTGATGATTATCTATGTAGAAATCTTCAAATGGGAATGCCACAACAGGAAGCATGGCTGTGCCTTAAAGTATAAGATCATGGAGAGTTGTAGCTCCAGATATTACATTTTACACGTTAGCATTTTTGAAGCATCTAAAAATGTAGGTAGTTTTAGATACGATTAGACTCACCAAAGAAATGAAGGAATGCACATAGGTAGAGGACTTTTGTCCTTCCTAAGCATGTTTCTGCAAACCATCCTACGAGGACAGGGGTCAGTGTGCTGGCTCCTACAAAGCCCAGGTTGACTGTTGCAGCCAGGTAGTTGTCATAGCCCAGCTTCACAGTGCAGAATAGAATCATGTTGCATACAATCCCAAAGAATGTGAACCTCTCACACAGCTCTACAAGCAGCACACAGATGATAACTTGAAGTTTTTTGCGGGATTTCCGTGATGCCCTCAGGTCAGGTTGTGGTGTCAGGGAGAGCTTGCGCAGTGGTCTTTTGTCCCCAGACAGTCTCTGATAGTCTCTTGCCATAGCAGTTCCAGCCCAGCTAGCTGGTTGGCTTCAGTCAGCCCAAATATGACTTTGAATGAAAACTCTTCAGAGGAGGTTCTGGTTGCAGAGGCCTGGCAGGTATCCCACATCTCAGTGCAAACTCCCAGAGGATCAGCCACTCCCACAGCCACTCAGCACGTGCTGCTGACCAACTACTGTTGTGTCATGATGTTCCTCAGAACTAAGAAGACATTTCATGGAGCTGACACATCTTGTTAAATCACACCATCACTATTTGTGATTGAGAGGTTTTACTGAGAGCATGCCTGAAATATTTGTACATTTTACTAACCAGCAACATTTTCAAGTCCATTTTACATTGTAGAACACTGTTGGATTCATATAGTCTGTTATTGATACAAGCTAATAATAATAATAATAATAATAATAATAATAATAATAATAATAATAATAATAAAGAAGCAAAAACATGATTCATTTATAACAAACACTCATTGAATGCCACACTTCAGTGTAAAAACAGGTTCCCTGAGTATAAGCTAATTTTGGCTGGTCTGCTGGTAATTAGAGTCATCGTGTTAAGTGAGTGTGCAACTGAGTGCACACACAGACTGGTTTTAACCGGGTCAGAGATAGTAGATTGCAGCTGTAGACGTCATCATTAAAAGAAAAACTTTATCATCTTTTGGCAAGAAAACATATCTGACCCCATCTGAAAATTTTATTTTAATCTAGACTGGTGTTTCACGTCTTTAGTGTGAAATTATTTGACTTCGGTGTTTCGTTGGAGAATTACATTTAACAGACAGTGATACTGTAAAGCGTTTTAACGAGCTTGAGCTTTAAAGAATAATGGCTATAATATTAATCTGTGCAATGAAGCAGAAGTTGTAGCGACGTCATGGTTACCGCGTCCGTTACAGCGTGGGGGCGTGGTGTATCATAGGAAAAGTTGTGTGCTAAAATCGGTTCGCTTAGTGCCTTTAAGCAGACATGTGGAACGATTAATTAACGTTACAGCCACAGGTAAACTGCCATTAGTTGTTACATTCTAAAGTGAGACCAAATTTATTTTAAGCGTACCGTTTAGTTGGAACTACTACTACTGGAAAAACGTACACATGGCTAACTGGTTGTCTTTTGCTAGCATTAGCGTTTGTGCTAATTATGAAAACAGTCGTCAGAGCGGGTGAATTTGTTTACTGGTTCAGCTCATGCATATATAAAAATGATTAACTGTCAGTGCTTAACTTACAAAAGCAATATTTTTGCCCAGGCTTATCTTTATCGTCTTTTCTAGTGGCTAAAAATGTCTGCAGGAAGAATGTCGATTCGTCCTGACTTTGCATCAAACGGCTTCAGCTCTACCCCAGTGAAGTCCACTCTTGAGAAAGGTTTTCACAAATCTGGTCTCTTTGATTTGGATGTTGGGGTCCTGTCCGACGACGAGGATACATTCTCTCTCCTGTCCCCCATCTATCATGATAGTTTTGACAGCGAAGAAGACTTGGATCAATGCTCAAGTGGACAGTCCTCACCAAAGGGGAAAAACAGTCCAATGTCATCAGAAAGGTAATCTATTAGGCAGAGACATAGAAACATGCCATTGTCAATTTTACTGTTATTAAATAATGCTGAATAAACTTCTATATTTTAAAGATGTGAGCTGCCAAAAACACCCTCAGACCAGATGCTAACTTCTGCTGTGCCGAACACAACTTCACCTCCTCTCAGTGCATGGGAACAATGGCTTCTAAATAAGGCCAAAGAGGATCGAATCAAATCTGAAAAGAAAGCAGAGGAGGCAAGACTCTTTTACTTTTTTTTTTAACTCTTATCTCAGTTATATTTTATTTTTCAAATGTTTATTTTGCCACTTTTACTGTTAATAATTTAATTTACATTTAATTTAACGCAACCTAAATGTATAATGTGATTAGATGTGATGATTGTTATCCTGTCATTTAGGAGCATTTACTTAGAGAACAGAAAAAACAACAAGAAAAAGAACATGAACAGAAGATTGCTGTGATTGAAGAAAAGATTCAGGAATGGCTAAAGATGAAAAGAGAACAGGTTCATGAATTACATTTTCTGGCCAGTCATGCAACACAGTGAATGCTGTTTCTGATTGTATTTCCATTCATGTTATTCCACAGGAGAAGCAGTATCAACTTATAAAACAAAGCAAAGAACAGGAAGCCATGCAGAGGCAAATCGAGAAGCATAGGGAGATTGAAAAGAAAGCACAAGAAAAGTATAAAGAATGGCTCCAAAAGAAAAACAAAGAGAAGGCAAAAAAAGAAAAGAAACAAAAGGTAACATAGTTGGTTTACAGAAATAAAAGTAATCCTTGTGTTTTGATTTAATATTTCTGGTGTGCATAGGAGGAGGCTGCACTAAAAGAAGAGCAAGAAAATGAGCGACGCAGAAAGGCAGAGGAGAAGTTCAAGGAATGGCTTATTCAGGCCAATACAAAAATTACAACTAATCCAAAACCCACTTGCCCAAGTAAGAAGTTGTATTATTGTCTGTAACTCTCTAGCTATTGGTTGCAGTGTAAAATAAATAGTAATGATATGCATGGCTCCTTCTAGATCATCATATCATGTACATTATACATTTTTTATGGAAACGAAGCACATTATTTTTCAAATTTTCCTACTACAGGTTCTTATGGAAAGTCTTATCCATCACCAAGCTTCTACAACCCCATTCCATGGAAGCCAATTCACATCCCTCCTCCTGAAACTGTAAATAAGACAACTGACAAAAAAGCACAGAGACAACCAAAAGGACAACGCAGCCTCAGTTCTGTCTCAAAGCAGCGAAATGCTGTGAGTGCGGCTCAGTCACAGAAGAGGAGATGACACAGCAGACCACTCTCTGACAGTGAAATTTAATATAAAAGCCATCATGACCTTCTACTCCAACACTTGTTGTAGGGTTAGTGTTAATGTAGACTTCATGAACTTCTCTGCTTTCATTTTTGAAATTTACACTAGATTGTATTTTTTTACCTTTTGATGTCTGACTTGAATAGATTTTATTAAAGATGTATGTTGTAACTATTTTGGCAACTTTTAGTAACTTTTGTAACTTTTCTATATTGACAAATGTACATTTACCCCATTTTGGAGCTGAGGTTAGTTCATTGAAAAAACAAAACAAAAAAACTTAAATATCCTGGCTTATTTTTAGAAAAGAACTTGGCCAAAATGTATTTTGAACGTGAATGTTCTACAGTGCATTTTCTGCAAAGTTGATAGTGTGTTTTATACAATATTACAGTGCCTCTTACCAAATGCTTACCCCTCTATGAGTTTAGATATGGTTTAAAACCAAAGTTATTGTTCAGGTTGTTGTTTAAGGTACTTGTTTTGTGTCAGTCTCTTACTGTTATGGTTCTCATTAGTGTGGCACAGAAGGCAACATATATAAGAACTGGTAAGAATTTATTTTACGAAGGAGTAATACATTTCTGTGTTTTTGTTGTAACCATTTGTTTTTTTAAGTGACCAATACAGTAGAGAATTGCGCACACAGATCTGTGTGAATCCAATTATTAAGCAGCAACCTACAACTACTGTATGTTCAAACTCAAGCATACACTGTACAACCTTGACAACATAGAAATTAATTGCTTAGTTGGTGGTGGACTAGTTTGCGGTCTGTGGGACTGCTAAAAAGAGTGCTGCTTTTTAAATGTTATATTGCCACTTATTGTATTACTCATCAAAGCCAGATGTCAATGTATGAATATGATAAGCCTGGCAGACAAGCGCATAACAGACGGTGGTTGGTGGTCACAGCCAAAGATAGACCCGAGCTGTGGCCTGGTCAAGAGGCTGTCACACTCATTCATTGTTCAGTGTCTAGCTGTGCCTTGTTCTTCAGTGGGCTGAGATGACGGCAAACACTAATGGGGGTGGAGAAAGAGAATGCACGAGACTGAGGCAGATTCACAGCTGAATGCCCATTCCTTTGCTAACATCTCACTCTGGTCTTTATATTTGAAGTCTCAGGTAAATTTATTGAATTTAATATACTTCCTTTGAACTGCTTTATTTATTTTGTAAGTGCTTCTTTTGTGTGTTTATCTGCATTTAGCATTTTACTGTTAACCTGCTGTAAAGTATGTTAGAGGTCAGAGAAAGCCCTAATAATGAGGAGAGTGTGGAGGACACATCACCGGGATCCAAAGGGCAACTAATACGTCAACTGTTGACTTTCTTTTATGGCTGGGTAAACCATGGAGGTTCGCTTGAAGATATTTGCTCACCTAAGCTCACTGACTTGAGCAAAACCTGTTTTGCTTTGCTACTTGTTACTTAATTATGCTTCTCTATAGCCACAATCTAGCTAATATTTTCCAAGTATATTATGTTTCAGGTCATTAATCCTTTTTTTCTAGGCTTCCAAGTACTGTACATGTCTTGAATCCATATCCCAAGATGCAGTGGTGCAGCTGGGCAGGCGGTTGGAGATCACACAGACAGGTAGGGGGCGTGTCTTTGTTTCCCAGAATGAAAGTGAATTGGCTACAGTCATAGGGGGCAGCCAAAGTCTAAAGGACACCAGTATTGTACCAACCATAGAAGTACAAATAACTTCAGGATGATCAGAGGACTCAGACAGTAATACATAATACAAACTAATACATTTTTGCATTTTGCTATGTCTAATTGTTTGATAGTTGTTTGTTAGTCTAATAGGTATTTTGACGAGCTTAATGTATTAATTATTCTCAGTTAGGGCCATGTGCTGTTACTTTAGAATGTTTTCATAAGTGACTGAAAAAACCTTAACCTGTGATTCATCTGAAACATGAACTTCCTAAATACGCTTGATGTAAAAATTGCTGACAAGGATGTGACAGCCGTTTCTTTAAATAGTCAAAATGGTTATTTACACAACTCAAAAGGAACAAGTTTTGTTGCTCAGCTCTGTGCTTCAAGGGTGAGTGTATTTTGTTGAAGATTTTTCCCTTCACCATGCAGTCTGCTGAGCTGGAGATTGAGGACTCTTTTGACTTTCTCTTTAAAATCATCTTGGTTGGGGATTCAAATGTTGGAAAAACCTGTGTGGTCCAAAGCTTCAAGTCTGGGATATTTATTGAGAAGCAACAAAATACTATAGGAGTTGACTTCACTGTTCGCACTCTGGACATTGATGGAAAGAAGGTGAAGGTAAGTGATACAATCCTCTCTGACTGTATTTTTTTATAGACTCTTTGACTATCACAACACAATCACTTTCCTAATAATTACAGTATAGCATATGGAAAAGGCAGAAGTGTATTTTGTGCAATAACAATATAAATGTTATTGTTCATACTTTCTATTACATTTAGAGGAAGAAGAGTGCTTGAAAAGTTTTTTTTTTTTTTAAATAAGTGTTTGCTTTCTGGGAGGTTATTAAGTCAGTGTGTTCTGCTGATAAGATTTTAGACATGCTTTGCTGATTCAAAAAGTTGTCTTCAGGCAGTGGTGGAAAGTAACAAAGTAAAAGTACTTAGTTACTTTACTTAAGTACTATTTTCATGTATTTGTACTTTACTTGAGTAAATTGTATTAGATGTACTTTTATTTTACTTCACTACATTTTAGAGCAAGTATCTGTACTATTTACTCCACTACATTTATGAGTTTGAAGTACAAAGTATTTTGGGTGCTGGTTTAAAATCATGTGTTTTTGTAGTACCCTCATTGTAGATACACAGTACTTAAATATAAAAGATGCATTAAAGTAGTACTCCTTTAGAAACATCAAAATAATAAAGACTTCATAATAAAGACTTCACTGACAGATTCAATCTCTTCTACTGCACCAGTTTATTTCATCTGTTCATTTTTTAGCAAAATCCCTCATATTTAACACGTTAATGAGTTTGTAAATCTGTGCAAAATACTATTACTTTTTTACTTGTAAGTACTTTTATACTTTTTAAAGTACAATTTGGTGAGGCTTTTACTTTTAAGTGAGTAAATTTGTGCTAATTTATCTGTTCTTTTACTGAAGTAAAGAAATCGAGTACTTCTTCCCCCACTGTCTCCAGGTTATTTTTCACCATATGTCATACAAAAGCATACAGTTAGGTCCATAAGTATTTGGACACTGACACAAGTTTTGTTATTTTAGCCTTTTTACCCAAATTATTCAAAATAAAGTTAAATAAATCAAATGTGCTGGATCAAAGAATGGTGAAAAATCCCTTCACAAAATCCACCTTAGTGTACAACACTCTACAGGAAGTAGATCTATCAGTGTCTAGGTCCATCGTAACGAGAAGACTTCATGAGAGAAAATACAGAGGGTTCACCACAAGGCGCAGACCATTCGTCAGCCTCAACAATAGAAAGGCCATAATAGACTTGCCCAAAAACACCCAAAGAAGCCAGCCCAAGTCTGGAACAGCATTCTTTAGACAGATGAGACTCAGACCAACCTGTACCTGAATGATGGGCAGAGAAAATTCTGGAGAAGGCTTGGAACGGCTCATGAGCCAAAGCACAGCACATCTTCTGTAAAACATGGTGGAGCAGTGTGATGCATGAGCGTGTACAACTTCCAATGACACTGGGTCACTGGTGTTTACTGATGATGTGACAGAGACAGAAGCAGCTGGAGGAATTCTGAAGTGTAGAGGGATAAATTGAAATCCCACAAAGTTCATGGACGGTGCTTCACAACACAGATGGACAGTGACCAAAAAACATACTGCAAAAGTGACTGTTGTAAGGCAAAAACACGAAATATTCTGCAATGGCCAAATCACTCACCAGATCTCAGCCTAACCAAGCATAAATTTCACATGTTTAAGGCAGAAAGGCCCACAAACAAGCAACAACTGAAGACAGCTGCAGTAAAGGCCTGGTAAAGCATCATAAATTAGGAAACCCAGTGTTGGTGATGTACATGGGCTCCAGACTTCAGGCAGTCATCGCCTGTAAAAGATTTTCCCCAAAGTATTAAAATTAACATTTTATTCATCGTGTTCATCTGTCCAATTACTTTTGAGCCCCTGAAAAAGAGGCTGCTACACATTAAAGAGCTGTAATTCCTAAACCCGATTTCTCCGATTTGGATGTGAATACGCTCAAATTACAGCTGAGAGTCTGAACTTTAAGCACATATAAATTATATAACTCTATTTTGAATATGTTTTAGTCAACAGCTAAAATAACAAACTATGTCTCAGTGTCAAAATACTTATGGACCTAACTGTATATAAAAGTTCTAAAACCAGTGGGACAAAGTACTTTACATTCCATGGTGCTAAATACAGTATTTTCTATTGTATAAGCATGCATATGTTTCTTATTTGCAGCTTCAAGTGTGGGACACAGCAGGGCAGGAGCGTTTTCGAACCATCACTCAGAGTTACTACCGCAGTGCTCATGGGGCCATGGTGGCTTATGACATCACACGGCGATCAACATTTGAGTCTGTTCCTCACTGGATCAGGGAGGTGGAGCAGTATGGAGCTGCCAGTGTAGTACTCATACTAAT
The DNA here is from genome assembly GCA_020698575.1 of Bostrychus sinensis. Taxonomy (NCBI): domain Eukaryota; kingdom Metazoa; phylum Chordata; class Actinopteri; order Gobiiformes; family Eleotridae; genus Bostrychus; species Bostrychus sinensis. The sequence continues at coordinate 24,124,864 of CM036251.1, forward strand.
AGGTGTGTACATTTTTGCAGGTCATCTTAAAAGCTTTCATGTTGTTCATGTCTGCTTTGATCCTTCTATTTGCAGGTAATAAGTCAGACCTACACGCCAAGAGACAGGTGTTGTTTGAAGATGCATGTACACTTGCCGAAAAAAACAATGTGCTGGCTGCTCTGGAAACCTCAGCCAAAGAGGCTCAGAATGTAGAGGCAGCCTTTACTCTCATGGCCAGGGAGTTAATGGCCAGGAATGGTGTGACAGTCATAGATGAGGCTTCTCTGGAACCGCCTCAGTTCATGTTGAACAATAGCTCCCATCCAGTCCATGGCACAATGTCACCAGACAAGAACTGTAGATGCTGAGGTACAATTGTAATCCACACTCCAGGCATGACTTTGAGCACATGGCAGCAGCATGTACTATATGCATGTCTTCAGAGCGCTACAAATGTACTTACACCCTGAACATATAGGCCAAACCAGCTGTTAAAGGTCCTACACTATTTATCCAGATGCCAACTTGTTTACAGACTAAGGAGCAAATAGAAGTAGCAGGCCTCCTTAGTTCTAATATATCTGTGGCAACTTCTGTTTATGGATCAGCTTGTCTTAGCTAGATACACTACAATAAACATAATTCTCACGTCTTGAATTCATCATAATGCATGGCTTGTTTTCATAATTTTCACAAAGAGATTTGATAATTTTGCTACACACACAACAAATCAATACAAACAATGTGCTCAAATTGTCACATTATTCTTCAACAATTGCACAAAGTAGCACTGCATTACATTTTTTTACATTGCCTTTTGTTTTAAACTACATTAAAAGACAAAGGCCACCAGGAGGTACTGTAAAAGTTTAATTTTTTCTGTGTTTGACATATTGTCTTGTCAAAGGCAAGTAGTTTGTTTTGCAGTCATCTGTTGATAATATTTTCATAAAAAGCATAACCACCAGCTACCAGATTTATACTGAAGAATGGTGCTGAACCCATAACTTCAAAATCTGATATATTGTGCACCACAGAATGATGCATTGGATTAAAGCTTATTTTTGTGGCTCATATCAAAATAAGACACAATTGTTATACCTGTGTAACAAACATTCAATTTTACATGAAAATATGTTGCACCATACAATCCCTTTAAGGATTTAAGAACATTAACTTGTGAAAATGTGCTATAAAATATGTAGTAAATAAAATACACTCTTCCACAACATACAATGCAATCTGATATTTCAAACCTGCTAATATTTGCTTAAAAACTGCATAATAACATACTGCAGCTGACCATATGGCACAGAACAAACATGATTATGGCTAAATCATTCCTGTGACACGAAGCGTAGGCAAAGAAACAAAAAACATAATAAAGACATTACTCTAGTGGCCAGCCTTCTTGCTGAAACACTAGTTCCACAGCTTCTTTGACATCATCAACCACAAAAGATGGTTGCATGAGGCTGGGGTCAAAGCGGAAGTCCCTGTGACCATGAAAGATGTGCTGTTCAGTTACTGTTTCAGAGGGGTCTGAGGGTAACTCCTCCTGATCTTTGCAGTACACTCCAGTACACACCAATATGGAGCTGCAACCCTCAGGGAGCTCATTCTCTGCTCCGCATATGCCCACTTCCCCACCTAGTTCTGATGGGGACATTCCAGGGGCAGCAGACTCAGATGGCATGTCCACTCCTCCTGCCCCACCTTTGGCCTGCATCTGTGCTTTGATGTGCCGGGATGTTTGGAGGTAGTGATTGTAGAGATTTGCACCATATATGTCAGCCATGGGATTGTCACTGTACATTAGAAAATCAGTGTCATACATTGTTAAAATAAAAAAAGACAAATGAAAATAAAATATATTTTATTGGTGCACCTGGAAAGACTTACCCTATAGCATACAACCTCTTGACTGGTGTGGTCCAACCCATTTTTTCAGCCTGTTGTCTAATGAGCACCTCAGCATAGTTGTAGGTCACCACACTAGGTTTGCCAATGAGAGCTTCATATTTTAGATCATATCCTGTGACCTTCTTGTACAAATTCTCCAAACACACCAGGAACATACCATGACCAAACCTGTGACAAACAGATATTAATACAAACAAAGAATTGTGAATTGTTCTCATGCTATTTGTCCATCTGTTACACCTGGGATTCTTGGCCTCTGCCATCCACAGGAGGTCCATGTTACAGGCTAGGACAGGGATGTGAGGGTACCGCACTGTATTCCAGTTGTTGTCGGGGCTGCCATTCGTAAGAAGGACATCAACTATGAGCTGGAGGTTCGTCTCCCATCTGACTGGCTCACCAAATAAGATGACCGCTACGGGATCAGACATGGGACACAAAATTACTTTGTAACAAATGTAGAAAACTTGTACTTAACGTAATATTCTATGTAGAATAATGTACCATCTATTTTTCGTAGCCCTTTGGTGGGTGGTATCTAGAAGATGAAGATTGAAAAAACTATTTAAAAGTTCTTTGTGATGAATGCGATGTGCGTTTGAAGACACTTACTGTATCTTTAGGCCGTCTATTGTGATCCACAACATCTAGTAGTGGATAGGCATCTCTGAGCATGTCTATAGTAACAACATCTTCAAACCCCAGGCTGAAAGTTTGTGTTAAAGAACACTGAAAAGTGGAGAGTGCAGCTTTTTGTTTAAAATTCCAAATTTGGTTACATTTTTGTTCAATATATCACATTTAGGCCAAGTGTTGTTTAGCTATAGAGTAAGTCTACGGTAAACACAGACAGGGCTAGTGAAGGGAACAAAGTGTAAAAAGATTAGGAACTGATAACTACACTAAATAAACAGAGCTCAGAATTTGAAAGGTCAGCATTTAGAGAGTGACACTGGTTTAGACAGGATACTTGTGGGCCACCTCTTCAACAGGACCCTGACCAGACACAAGCACACACATTTTGTGGAATTGGGTAAACATCCGCAAAGGACTGTGAGAGAGCATCACCTGGTCTGGAGAGACCTGAGGGCACCAAAGAGAGACGTTAACGTACTAAATAATAAAAATATGTGGTGACCATACAATGTGAAGGTATCATTAGACTAGTTTACCTCTGCCCCCAAAAGATGTGACAGGTGTTCAGCTTTAGTTTGCCTCATACAATTTCCAGCATTAGTAACAAACACCACAGGCACTTTGTATTTCCCATTGTGATCCACTAGTTTCCTAAAGCATTGCTTAGCTGCAGGGATTGGAGTCTTGCCCCGAACCAGCACCCCGTCGATGTCAAAAAGGAGGCCAAAAGGACTGGGGCCCTGAAGAGAGTCATAAAAGAAACAAGTGTGGAAACATGTAGTCATACATTAACTACGGATCAGGGCGTTATATTACAGCCAATGAAAGAAAAGTATTTGAACCTTGTCCAAACTATAAAATTGCACACATCTTTTTAGGTGTGACATCCTATTGTTATAGCAACGACCGCCGCAGCGAGTGAAGAACTTTGCCAGCATTTTTGCTCATAATAATAATAGTCAAAAAGCAACTTACCCGGCTGTACGTTCGAGAGGATAAAGCAGGCATGTTTATTTGTTTTGATGCTCCATCACAGCTTTGTTTTAGCAGCTGCCAACCAGCTTTCCATATCTTCATTCTCTGCATTTTAAGGCACTTTTTTGGTAAAAAAAAAAAAACGTGAGGAAATATAAACAAAACGGCCGCTTGAGCTAACCCAGCGGTAACCTAGCTGATGCGACGAGCTAAAGACCAAGGCATGTTGAAATATTACACTCAAAGACACAACGCTTGATTCAATGCAGTCCTTCTTATCCAAGACTCATAAGGCAGGAGCACTATCCAGTTTCCATTCAGTAGAAAAGTGCAAAGCAAAACCTGCGCATGCGCTATTGATCGAGGCAAAAACTTCCAGGTTCATGGTTACGTCACACATTATACACCGGAAACATAACTTTTCCATAACATAACCGATGATAACAAAACAATAAGGTATGGAATTTACACCAAGTCATTTTTCTTACTAATCTCAATGATTTTATTTTGCAAGCCTAATACAGATTAAAAAAAAAAAAAAAACAACTCACAGAATTACATTTTGAGACATTGCTAGCAGTATTTTATTTGTGTAAATCATACTGACATAAACTAGCGATATTTTCTTCTACTTTGCATATATAGAGTGAAAGACATTTCACAAATTTAGCTGAACCCATTGCAACAACTGTATGGTTTATTTGCTGATTAAAAACACATTCATATAAATAAAGCAATCAATAATAAAACACCAAGGCACAACTATATACTGCAACTTACACCAACTGTACTAATGTACCAATTCTAAAAATAGACTGTAGAATAAAATTACTCTTCAGCTAAACCGTAGTTCATTTTCCAGCCCATAAATTTTAGCCTTCAGTGTCAGGAGCTCACCCTGAACTTTTTTTGTTCTGGTGTTGGTCTGGCGTACTTCATGCAGAATTGCTAAATCCTGATTAGGTCCGACATTTAGAGTTACCTGAAACATGAAAACAGTGTAACTTAAAAACACCTTTTTCCACAAGGACTAAATTAGGGTATATTATTGCAAACCTTGAGAAGTTGTTTTTCCACATCTTTGAGTTTCTGTCTGAGGTGTTTCAGGTCTGTCTTGAATCCTTCTACTTCCATGGCTCTTCTTTTCTCCAATGCCTCATAACGCTGTGTCATAAGCTGAAGACGTTTGGCCATTTTATCTGAACGGTCCTACACATAAGATTCTTTTAATATAAAGACAAACCATGCACCAATAGATTACATAAATGCACAAATGATTTATTTTTACCTTGAATATTTCCCTGCCCACATCACCCTCCTCTCTGATTTGAGCCAATTCTGTCTCCAGAGTGATACATTGTTCTCTAAACATCTCTGCAAGACGATGGGCTTGCTTTAGGTCTTCCTGTAATGCCTACAGACACACCATAGAATACAAACAATTTTGTGAATAAATAAAGTTTTATATAAATTCTGCCTTACCTTCACCTCCTCCTTATGTGCTTGTTGTGACGCTTGTTGAGGCCGGTTAACAAGAACAGCTGTACTGCTGGTGGGCTGCCAACCTCGGCCCAGCTCGGGAGCAGCAGCAGGGCTTGGCTTTCTCAGGCGGTTGTGGCAAGAATCCAGCTCCCTGAGCAGTCTGTCCTTCTCAGCCATCCAACCTTTCTCAAGAGCGCGTGTGTCAAACTTTAATTGTAAAAAATCTCTGGTGCTGTCATATAACAGGTTCTGGGTACGCTGCAGCCTGTCCAAGTATTGGAGAGGACAATATAAACAGTTGCAGGAATACTGACTATTTTGATTAAAAAAAAAAAAAAAAAAAAAAAAAAAAGCCTTACAGTCATATGTAAAAGTTTGGGCAATCCTCTGAGGTTGCAAATTTTAATTTTTTTTATTTTTTATTTAACCATTCTTTAACCAAGAAAGTCCTTTTAAGATTTACAGATCTCTTTTTCAAGGGAGTCCTGGCCATACCGCCTTGTGGATGCCCGATCCCGTCACACCTCGGAAGCTCAGCAGGGTAGGGCCTGGTCAGTACCTGGATGGGAGACTGCTGGGGAACACCAGGAAGCCGGTGTGAATGTGAGTGAGTGAGTGGGGACTACGGATGGAAATTAGCTCTGAGCTATAATCCGGTGTATTTACAGCACTTCCTGCTGTTCATTAATACATGCTGTCCCATATAAATAAAAAAAACAAAAAAAAATCAACAACACAACCCACATTGCATACAAAATACAATAAAAAGAGAAATAAGAGTTAAAAACAATGAGATAAAAAATACACATTTAGAAGCAGTGGCAGGTAAAAGATTGCATCTCCATGTCTTTCAAAATAGACTCAAAATGATCCAAAGGAACAAGATTTGTAGTTTTAAGGTCCTCTGGAAATAATTTACTGTCTTCATAAAAAGATCACAGAGGTATGTCATTCATTTTCTAATGACACCTGAGTTCTACGATGTTTTCCGAACAACAATTATTAGTGTGGCAGTATTTAGGTGTATGAAATTAAATGTGAAAAAATGTCCATACAAATGTTTTGGCACCCTTATAAGGTTGCTGATTTGAATGCATGTATCTTCTCAAAATGGATTATTTGAAACACAAAACTTGTTAGATTAGTTAGTTAAGCCTTGAACTTCATAGACAGGTGTGTTCAATAATGAGAAAAAGTGTATAAGGTGGTAATCAGAAAATGGAAGGACACAGGCAAAGTTGATGTTAAGGCCAGATGTGGCAGGCCAAGAAAAATACCAGAGAGACATGGGCAAGGAATGGTGAGAATTGTTAAAGACAATCCACAGATCACCTCCAAAGACTTACAAGATCATCCTGCTGCAGATGGTGTTTCTGTACATCGTTAAACAATCCAGAGCACTTTGCACACAGAGCAACTGTATGGGAGGGTGATGCCACGCCACAAACAGAGTCGCTTGAGGTATGCAAAAGCTCATTTAGACAAGCCAGATTCATTTTGGAATAACGTGTTGTGGACTGATGAGTTATTTGGTCATAACAAAAAGCACTGTGCATGGCGACAGATGAACACAGAATTCCAGGAAAAACACTTGCTGTCCACTATCCATTTGGTGGAGGTTCCATTATGCTGTGGGGCTGTATGGCTAGTACTGGGGCCCTCGTTAAAGTTGTGATCAGCATGAGTCACAAACCTAAAGTTATGCCGGAGATGGGTATTCCAACAAAACAATGACCCAAAACACAGCTCGAAATTCACAAAGGCATTCATGCCGAGAAAGAAGTATAATGTTATGGAGAGGCTATCACAGGCCCCAGACTTAATTATCGTTGAAAATTTATGGGCTGATTTAATGAGGGCTGTCATGTCGGAAGCCATCAAATCTAACTGAACTGGAGAGGTTTTGTAAGAAAAAAATTGTCAAAAATACCTCCATCCTGAATCCAGACACTTGTCAGAGCCTATAGGAGTCATCTAGAGGCTGTTATTTTTGCAAAAGGAGGCTCAACTAAATATTGATTTAATATTTCTGTTGAGGTGCCCAAATATTGCACCCGTTTAATTTATTATGATGCATATTTGTCCATAAAGTATTATATGTATTAAAATGAAGTTGCTGATCCAAATGCCCAACAACTTAACATAAATTAAAATTATTATAATTATCAGGGGTCCCCAAACTTTTACATATGACTGCATGTCCCAAAATTATATCAGGAGCTGCAAAAAATCATGCTCATAGACACTGTAGGTACTGCAAACGCCCCAAATTTTATGAAGCGGGGCAACATTATGGATACACAAAAATTAGTCTAATGATTTTATAAATAAGAGGTTAAATCAATAGTAATGGTTTTAAATCTATGACGAAGGAAACAAAAACTTCCATGACATACTTATAAATTTCAGGATCTCTATAGAGACCAACTTCTTTGTAGGACAGTTAGACAGTATAGTCAATGCAAAACCCACTTGTCAGTTAAAGCAGCTATACGCTCATGGTCTCTTTGTTGTTGTGCCTGTGCCTCCTCTGTTTTTATCCTCCGATCTTCAAGCAGTGACTCCACCTGTTCTTTGGCCAGGCGAGTTTGTTCCTCCATCTGAGCTTGCAGCGCCTCCACCTGGAATAATGAAAAAGCTCATGCAAGTAGTAGTAAAAATACAACTAGTACCCACTGTATTTTGTGTTTTCAAAAGTTGAATCTTACCTGTAGTAGCAATGTTTCATTGGCATTCTTGTATTGTTCCAAGCTTTCACCTTTCAGCCCATCTGCAGATCTGGTCTTCCTACCACTTTCTGCCCAAACAAACAAAGAGCAGATTGCCAACTGAATGAAAGCGTTTCAAACACAAAAAAATAAAAAAATAAAGACAAATATTATTTGGGTGTTCTCTAGTGCTTTTGTGGTCTGAAATAATATTCCAACCTTTTCTGCTCATGGCAGGCCTTATTTTTGTTGGTCTGAGACTAAAATTTTCTTCTAACATGGATTCTGGAATCTTCTGTGTAATAGCAACCTGAAACAAAATATCAAATGAATTTTTTTTTTATTAATTCTCTAACAAATAATTTTAATATTGAAAAAGTATGACTGGATGATAAAAAATACTATTGTACTTTGTGTGGTGGTTCACGGTGAAAATAGGTGATTTCGTCAGCATGAGGACCCACTAGAGCAAGAAGGTGTTGGATTTTCTTTCTGTCCTCCAACTCTCTGTACATGAAACAATGATGACTTAAGAAGTGAACAAATGTGCAAAAGTGAAAGGAAACAGAAAAACTTGTGAAGTCTTTGAACTAACCTGATCTTTAGTCTGTCATTCTCTGCATAGAGACGCAATGACTGTTCTCTCTCTTGAAAAAGGTAGACTTGCATATCACTCAAAGCATTTTGCAGCTCACCTATCTCTCCTTCACGCTGCCGTAATTCCCACTGTAGCTTATGCTGGAAGGACATTTAAAATCCCATTTTTTACAGTAAGTCTGGATTTCTCATAAACAAGCTTAGTAAATGTATGTCTCACTTGGTCATCTGTGATGCTCTTGTACTTCTCCAACATTTGCAGCAGCTCCTCATGTTCAGAATCAAATTGGACAATCTTCTGCCTGTAGAATTCTAATAGCTCTCTGGAGGGTCGCAGGTATGCCAGGCGCTCATGAACTGGGGGAAGTGGGGAGTCTTGTTCCTTACCAGGAGTGTGTGCATTGCCCCTATAAATATAAAATACACCAATTAAATACTTAAACAAGATTTACATAACACAATAAGTAATCATGTAACCTTAAGATGGCTTACCTATGTGATACACCATCTTTGGATGGAGATCCCATTATATGCTCTAAAAAGATAAACAGCAGCATTTCACCAAAATGACATGGAAACAGTCAAAAATATACGGAGTGTGGTGTTGACCACTGTTTTCTTGTTGCCATGGTCGGGGTAAGAAGCACCATTGTTATGTCACATAACGCTACTTTCAACATTGATAATGTAGTATAGTATACACAAAATAGAAGCTATAAAATGCATATGTCACTTTCAAATTAGCTTCAGACCATAGAGATAGAAGAAACAGACTATACGGCGTGTACCCGTCACGTTGGTCGGTAATTGTTACAAATTGAAATGTTTACGGTTGTGTATTTTGGGGCTCTTTAAAGCTATGGAAGTGTTCTTACCTGTTGGAGTTTGTTAAAACAAAGAAATTCACACTTGGCTTGGGGGTTAACATTCGTTACACAGAAATTTAAAACCCGGAAGTTTACGCCCCTCTTCTTCTTCGTGGAAAATCGAAGAAGCCTCCTCATTCGCGAGTGGCGACAAAGCTGGTGGGAATACTAAATAATGATGAGCAATAACAAAACCAAATAACAAAATAAGAGAACGAACGAACTAAACTAAAGATTGACCCACAAAATATTACTTAATAATTTTAGTTACTGTAAATATACCTGTATAATGTGTGTTGAGCCGTGCGATTAAGCGACAATAGATTCGTTAACTTTGAACACAGGAAAAACAAAGTAGAATGCTTTACTCGTAAACATTTATTACACTATTTTGCAGTTGTACTAGTGACATCATTTTAGTCATTATTAGCTACATTAACATCTGTCCTTAAAGTTATGTATCTGTATTTTTTTCTGTAACCTTAAAACGCGCTTCAAACGCATAATTATCCACTTATTGTGAAAAGTGCAACCGGAAACTGTGTACAAATGGATTTACTTGACCTCAGTTCGGTCCTGTCAAACTTCACTTGCGTTGTCTTCTTTCGGCGCTGTTTTTGCTGCTTTCTTTAAACCATGGAACGAAAAGTCGCCCGGGAATTTAGGCACAAGGTAAGACATCTTAAGAAAGTGTTTTTTTTTTGTTTTTTTTGTAACAATTGACTTTGTCCCTTACCTGCCTTTAAAATGATCCGAAAGTGACAGGTGATGCACCCGGAGGCCTCGTCATCAGCCTTTAGAGAAAACGCTATTCGAAATTAGTCGAACTAATTTTTAGTCAAAATAAACAGATAACTTACTAACTACTAATAAAAATAGATTAACTTTAGTTTTAGATGTGAGATGTATGTAATAATCTAATATTATACTTATAAATATAGTCTGTTGTTTCTGTATTTGTTCATGTATAGTTATTGAAGCCATAAATTACTTTATGGCTCTCACGGCACATTTTTTGTACGTATAAGTCTTACTACACAATTAGTGAAAACTAACAGAGAAAGGGAACATGATATGGTGAGGGTGTTTTCAGCCCCAGAGCATAGGGATCACCACATCACCATCTGCACTGCACACAGTGAGGTCCTATATTACAGCTCCTCACAAAGGGCATTTAGGCATTAGATAATGTATTCTGTGTATGAAGAGAGCAGCTGAGCGGAATGGATTGTAAAATTTACAGCTCTAATTAAAGGCTAAAGGGGAACACGCCATAACCAGGCTTTGAATTTTTCATGGGACATGACACATTTGGGTTGTTTGTTGGACATGTTTAGTTAGCCAGAACCTAGTGAAATATATGACGCACCTGATAAAATAGTTATCTCCTTGTTCTCTTGACTTGTTGGTTTATGGTGTCAAGGTTCATGTGTGGAGATGGCTGGGAAATTTACGACAACCATAAAAACATTGCATCCTCCCTAAGTGCAGCATAGAGCAGAAAATATTTATTTAATGATATTCAAATAAGAATGCACCTGATAAAAGAATTTCTGGGTAACCTACTCAAAACACAAAAATATCTTTCTAGCTAGTCTTTTTTTTTTTATTGTCTGTATACACAGTAAGTGGTGTGTGACTTTTTACCTGTGTTTGTCTGAGATGTAAGATGAGACTACTGACCTTCCTCCTCCAGCCTCTCCTCACCCATACTCCCATTATTCCCTCTCAGTAGTGCTAAGGAGGGGCTACTCATTTAGTCTTCTTTAGTTGGAGAAGCTTTACTATCTTTCAAATGTGTTTACTGGTTATCTTGGCTGACATTAGGAATAAATATAGTGGGGAACATGTGTTACATCAGTGACTGGCCAAAGCGCTTTCTCAAAACCCTTCTGCTTCATCTCAGCCACCATCAGGTTTGTACAGCATGGCTTTTGGCTCAAATGTAGAATTGACACAGATGGCTTGGCCTCTGTAGCGCTGACAGGGCTGGAGGATGTGTCAGTGGGCTGCTGCTGTTTATGATTCTGCTGTGTGGCTAAGGATGACACCAGATGTTGGTCTGTGCTGGCAGGTAGAGTTGCTAATTGAAAATGAAGCAGAGAAAGATTACCTGTATGACGTCCTTCGCATGTACCACCAGTGAGTACCATCTGTCACTGCTTTGTGTGGTTTCTAGTTTCTGTCTCTTCACTTTTACATGCATTTGAAATGTATGCCTAAGTATACTTTTAAATGTGTTTTTGTTTTCTTTAACACCTATTCTGTTTTACCACCTATACTATTGTATTGTTATTAGTGGTTGCATGATGAAAGAAATGTTTGAAGTTTCTCTATCCCAACATTGTTCTGCTCATTTTAACTGTATGTATTATTTAAGTAAAAGCGTTCCATTGTTTTGCAAACTTCTATCAAGTTAGCACTAACACCAATTAACTTATTTTTTTATGTTCTCTATTTTTCTCTCAGTCATAACTTTGTGCCCCATCACTGTCTATAATGGCAGCCTGTGGTTTGCAGGGGGGGCTGCTGGTCTAAGTTCCTATTGATCTTTGTACAAAGCCTAAGCTCTGTGCCCCTATTCGCTAAGTAGATGATCAGTTTCCACTGCTCCCTGACAAGCCTGGCCAGTTATAAACAATAGCCCTTTTTTATATTCATCCCACAGACAGGATTGGAATTGCACTCATTAATAATTTACAATGGCAGCCAGGTGGACAGATTTTACACATAAACTGTATTTGTTCTAATTGCTGTTCTACCTGTCTTTTGTCATCTTATGAAGGGATCATGTGTTGCAACTAGAAGGAACTATTTCCAGATATTCAGTAAAATAATTAATGTATTGTTTTTGTTTGTTAATTAGCTATTATTTCTCTTTATCTTTTTTTCAAACAACAGGCTAGGGTCACATAGGCTTAGCCCATTCTTTCCTCGTTATGTTTTTCTGTTTTGTATTGTGTACCTTAGAATTTCTGTATCTGGCATTAACATTTTTTTTATCAGGTCTATGGATTTGCCTGTGTTGGTGGGGGACCTGAAGCTGGTCATAAATGAACCAAAACGCCTGCCTTTGTTTGATGCAATCCGACCTCTCATCCCACTTAAACACCAAGTGGAGTATGACCTGCTCACCCCAAAGAGGTCGAGGTGAGTGCAGAACTGACCCTTCCCATTACAGTTGAAATGAGACCATTACAGTACTTTTTAATAGCTGTGTTCTTGTTTCAGTTTAAATGAATTTTCAGTTCCTCTGGGTTTTGCAGGAAGCTTAAAGAGGTGCGTTTGGATCGGACACATCGGGATGGTCTTGGTCTGAGTGTTCGAGGAGGACTTGAGTTTGGTTGTGGACTTTACATTTCCCAGATTGTCAAAGATGGCCAGGCTGCAAATGTTGGCCTTCAGGTATAAAAAATGTTGTTACATACTGTTTTGTGCAGGTTAAACCACTTTTGTTTTTTTATGCATTTCTATCTCAGTAATAACACCTGAAACCACTAGGTGGAGGCATGCACCTTTATTAGTACTGACAGTCCAATATTACAGGTGTGGTCATAAAATGTATAAAATAGCTTAAAACAAACCCTAAAAGCTCAACCAGAAGTATGTAAATAGATGAATGGGATCCATGTAGCAGATTGCTACAATGAATTTTATGTCAGCTAGAAAAATAACCTATTCTGTGACTGCATATATGAAATATAAATAAGTCATCAATCACATCAATTTGGACTGCCATGTGTCACTGATTTATAGGTTGGCGATGAGATTGTTCGTATCAATGGTTACTCCATTTCCTCATGTATCCACGAGGAAGTCATCAGTCTCATTAAGACGAAGAAGATTGTGTCACTAAAAGTTAGACGTAAGTCAAGCACCCTAACACTTAACCAAAACAAGTATATTAGATAGCCTGTATAATCAATCAAATTACATATAATAAATAATGTAGTGTGTTATTTCTTATTCATGCAGATGTTGGAATGATCCCTGTGAAAAGGTAGGACAGTCTGTTTTGAGTTTACTGTAGATTAAAAAGATATTGGCTTTACTTTTGTACCCATATAAATTAATCTTCTTTCCTCGTTTTTTTAGCTCTTCAGATGACCCTCTCAAGTGGCAGTTTGTTGACCAGTTTGTCTCTGAGTCTGGGGTAAGTGATGAAGAAAGGCTCTCATGGGATTTGTCAATTCTGACATTTCCAAACCAACAGCATTTTTGTGGTTTGTGTAGGAGAGGAAAAACAGTGTTGCTGGTCTGGCCTCTCTTGGAGGAAAGGAGATTAAGGAGAAGAAGGTTTTCCTTAGCCTTGTTGGTACAAAGGGTATGGGCATCAGTATCTCTAGTGGACCCACACAAAAACCTGGCATCTACATCAGTAACGTCAAACCTGGCTCTCTTTCTGCTGAAGTTGGTCTTGAGGTAACTGCGTTGCTTGTACTAAAATATAATTAAAATTGATTACCAAAAATATAATAATATTTTTCTATCCACATTATAGGTTGGTGATCAAATTGTGGAGGTAAACGGGGTGGATTTCACCTGTGTGGACCACAGAGAGGTAAATGTCAGGCACAGGGTCTCATTTGGCAAATGTGTACGTTTGGATTAATTCACTGAACTGCAAAACAAAGCCAAATGAGTGTTTGACAAGCAAAAATAAGGTAATTGGAGTTTTGTGTAGCTGCTCAGTTGCCATGCTAGTAGGATTGGCAGGACATTTTAGTTGGATTTGGTGTTTGCACCCTACTAGCCAAAAAAAAACAAGTCATCCAAAGCTCAGTTTGATTACTTTTCAGTGTTGTCATTATAACTAACTTTAACTAACATAAAACTTTGCATTTATTATGAATGAAATTAAACAAAGAATTCTTATATTATTTCCAGGCTGTCAGAGTGTTGAAGAGCAGCAGAAGTCTGACAATCACTGTTCTGACAGGGGCTGTAAGTACACTCCAAACTTATTTACATGTTACAACTAGAAGGACTTGGCACTATCTCGTAAAGATATAATGCCCAGTCCAGTACTCGAACCAGGGATCTTTTAGTTCTGAGTAAATCTGTAACCACTGAGCCACAATTGTACAGAATTATAAAAACAATCTGACAGAGAAGATAAAATACAAATATTTAATTTAATCTTGCCACTCAGAATATGATTGCATCTTGTTTGGTGGATATGACATTACCTTGCTCATGTGTCAGTCTGGCTGTCTGCAAGAGCCTTGTTATTATTTTGTATGGTGCCTGTCAAATAAATTTGTTCAGACGTTTTGTGTGGAAGAATATGAGGATTAAGCTGTTCAAAAAGCTACTTGCATGAGTATTGATATTCATTTGGGAGCTGAGCACAAGACAGCAGGCATGTAATAAAATGAGAGATCTGTTCTCCTGTTGGGCCAAAAGTTTGTGAAGTAAAGCGTTTTTGCATTTGTGCTACCACATTTTCCTGTTTGATTCTCTGTCTTTGATTGGTCTCTTAGGGCAGTGAGCTGTTCATGACAGATGAGGAACGTCTTGCAGTGGAAGCCCGAAGGGAGCTGGATCGTCAGGAGCTGATGCATCAGAAAAAGGTTGCACTGGAGACCAACAAAATAATCAAAGAGCAGCAAGAGATGGAGAGGCAGTAAGTCCAATTTTCTGAGCATTTTGCGTCATTCATCTGTAACAATTAGAGTGATTGCTGTCTTGTGTCCTATTCATTTAGATTTAGTCAATAGGAAGAATTCATTCAACCTGTGCTTCTTCAAATTTCATCAGCATTTGGCAAATATTAGATCAAAAAGCTGTAATTATATTATGGTAATTACAAATCTATTGCACAAGAACAAAGTGAACTGACAGATGACCCTCATTGTCTGTCTTGTGGAAAGCCAACTTCTGCTACCAAAAGCTTTCATTGTTAGAAATTCATAATGCCACAATATAACGCTTATGCTTGCTTACTATATGTATACTATTTATTGTTTAAATATGCAGTGTATAGTCAAATGTAGCGGCTTCCAGACGTATCTCACATACTCTCCTCTGTATCACAATTGCACTTCAATTTTAGCTTAACATTTAATTCTTAAAATATTACCTTGAAAATAATAAAATAGATATTTACAGCTGTCATGATGCTAGAGGTCTCAGCAGATACTTAATGAGGCTGCATATCATCTGCTGAAGTGCTTAGTGTTTTTAAGAGCTTCTGTAAACCAAACTGACTGTGTACTCTCTAACAGGAGGAAGATGGAGATTTCCCAGAAAATGACAGAGGAAGAGGAGCATTATAAAAAAGAGATGCAAAAGTATGGAATATTTTCTTTGACTTATCAAAATATAATACTGTAGTTCAAAGCTCTTACCCCATGTGCTTTTGTTTTTAGGATTGAGGCTGTTGAGCGAAAACACAATAGAGAGTGGGAGGAAGACTGGGGAACCCAAAGCAAGCCAAAAAGTCCTAAGAGTCCCTCTCCAGTGCCACCTGAGATAAAAACTCCATCTCCAAAAGCCAAGAGTTCTCGTAAGGATTCTTCACCAAATATTTATTTTGACTGCATGAATCTGGTTCTATTTTTGATTTCTTTTTACACCATACTTTAGTGGAAGTATCTCTTGTCTGTCCTCCTTTGCATGTTCTTCACTGTGTGTCGTGTGGTCCTTCACAGAGGATGACAGAGAACTGGACAGAGAAGTGAGTCTGGAGCATCAGCTGTTTGTTGTTACAGCTTTTGTTGGAGTCTCCTCATATAAATCATTGTAAACCTAGTGCAATGCTAAGTTTCTTTTGACAACCAAGATGCAACTATTGGAGACAGTTATTTCTAGTCTACAAAAGTAACTTGACTTGTGTATTGCATGGTTTGTTGTGCCGGTCATGTATTCAGAAACTGAAGCTTTCTTTTCTGAGTGACGTATGTTCATCTTTATTTGTAGCATTTGGCTGGTTTTATCGGTATGAGGGCAAACTCCCGTCGATCCGCAAGGTATTGTGTGGTATTAAGTGTGGTACAAGAGTGATGTTTTGGGATAACTCTTCATAATTGTAGTTTTTGCTGTAGTTCTGGGTCACCAGTTGTCATTGCATGTCACCAAGCTTGGTTTGCCGTGAAAAAGTTTTGTCTTTATTTGACTCTATGTTGCCACTTATAAAATTACATCTCAGAAAGGAGAAAAGAAGAAAAAAAAGAAGAAAGTCTCCAACACAGACACAATGCGCGATTTACGAAAAAGCAAGAAAGAGATGGAGTTTGAATTGAAACTCGCCAAGGAGAAAGAAGAGATGTACGAACGAGAGAAGCAACTAAAGATCAATCGGCTGGTCCAAGAGGTACAGCAATGAACTTTTCACAACAATGATAAGTGGTTTTAAATGCTATTGGACAGTGACAGTGGGGATTAGAGCTTGTGATATTTTTATTGCACTGAAATGTCAAAGTTGCTGTGTTCGCTGAATCTACGGCAGGTTTCAGAGACAGAAAGAGAAGACCAAGCCGAGTCTGAAAAGGTGCAGCACTGGGTGGAGCGACTTTGTCAAACGCGGCTTGAGCAAATTTCCTGTGTTGAAAACGACTCTTCAGAGGTACAGTGATCCCTTAATCCAACGTTTTCAGACAAGTATTTCCTACGGTTTTACTTTCTTTGGTTATTAAATTAAATCAAGAAATTCTGTACAGTAGCACTTTATATACAACCATGAGATACCTAGAGAAGGTAGAGAGTTAACATATCCCCTAACACAGGTACTTATCTGCACACTTCCAGTTTGGAGAGACAGACAGGAGCAATAACGCAGGCATTGTATTGTGTATAGCTGCATGCAAAAGTAGTTAAATGTTGTAAATTTTAAATGTGTAGGGATACATGTGTCTGTGCATATGACAAAAACTCTTTGAATCTTGAATCTAGCCTTTTTATTGGACTTAGCCATACTAAAGGTTCAATGCAGTCATTTTAAAGCATACACTTTTTCAGATACTTTTTTCTTTGACTTTAAGATCTCGCCACCACGATCTCCGGAGCCAAAAGTAAAGCGCTTCCCTGGTGGGCTCCACTTAGCCACAACTGACTTGGACGACATCAACCTAGATGAAGTGGATCAAAGCCTGAGGGGCCCTCAGATAAAACTGGCCCCCACCCAGCCAAGCACAAACCAGCCTCCCCCTCCACTGCCTCTGCCTCCACCTTCACCCAAACTCAACCCCACAATTCCCAGCTATTCCCCTCAGCGTCGGCCTCCGTCTCCCCCTGTCCACAGAAAAGCACCCTCTGTCCCATCCACTCTGACCAACAGGGGACGCAAGCCTCCTCCAAGACAAACTTCCCGAGCTCCATTCTCCCAGTACCCTCCTAACTCTCATGTGACGCGCCCTCCATCATCTCCACAGCCCGCTCCCCGACCGACACCCCCACCTCCACCACCACCACCCCCCCCTCCTCCTCCCCCTCCTCCGCCCCCACCCCCACAGCACTCCAAAGACAGAGAGCCAACAATCGGCAGGTACCGCCAGCTTGAACAGACTCAGCCTCTGCCAACCCCCAGTCCCCCAGAGCGCAGGAGCGAATGGGAAGCAGGCGGGTATCTCCCACGTGGAGGCATCTACTCCTCCAACAACAGTGAGGTGTCCCACCCCTCAAGCCCCAAGGTCAGAGCCAGTAGAAGTTTATTAATCATAGATAGTCCTTCAGGTTTATTAGGTCCATTTGGCAAAACAAATGTGTTTTGGTATTACATTTCATCTTACCTGGCCAGTAAGGCCTCTGCTATTTCAGAGGGAAATTGGCCACAGTTTATCTAAAATGGGTTAAAGTTAATATGCCATGTTTCTTTTGTTTCAAATTGCATAAGCTCTGGGGCAGTTTTTTTTTTTGTTAATTTATCTAAGCAACTGCATCCAATAAAAAAAAACCTAACCCTTTGAGTGAAGACCCACATATGTGGCATTGTGAATTCAATTTGGCTATTTTCTCTCTTCTCACTAAATCTCTGTCTTATAGATTATTGTGTGTTTTTATGCCATGGGTCAAAATAATTCATATTTTACTATGATCCAGGTAATGAGAAATACCTCCCATGCGAGCCGTGTTTCATCGTCAAGTAATCCATTGGTGAGTCTGAAAACATGCTGCATTCTTGAACTTATTGAATCATTTCACTGTTTATTTACATCCAAACATCTCATTTCCTTGTTAGCAACTAGCTCCCAGCCCTCCCAATCAGCGACGTCAGACGGCCCCGATGTCCAAGCCTGTCATGCTTCCCCAGTCACAAACTAACCGACCAGACGTGCACAGAACCGCAGTCCGTTCTGAAGGCTTGGTATGATACAGAATAATGTGTCCTCCTTGCAAAAAGCATCACACAGTAGGGTATTATAATGCCTGGAGATAAATGACTACAGAAGCCTGTTGAGACTTATAGACTCACCAGCTGTTTTCCTCAAAAACATCTGTGGATATTAGATCACACTACAGGGAAGCAATCTGTCAACTGTCAGCAAAATGTTTTGTAATTTTAAGATTATTTGTTTCCAAAGTTAAGGTTGAGTAAATGTTTTCATTATATTTTCTTTAAATATGCTTATGATTGACTAAGATATATCCTACTGTTTTCTAGGGCTGTGTGTTGGCAAGAACCAGATGACACAATACATATCACAATATACATACATTTTTTACGTCACTGTAATAGAGATGATATATACATTTTTTTAACAGGTTGATTTTGGAAAACCTGTATTCTAGTACACTTTTACAATATCAAAAATTGATTGAATAATCAGGTCAGGGAATACTGCACTTGCATGCATAGCTTAGTTGGGCATATGCAGCTCATCTCAGCATCACGGGTTCAAGTCTGGACTCCAACAATTTACCGGATGTCTTTCCCTGCTCTCTACTCAGGATATCCTGTCACGTCTCTACAGCCCTATCAGTAAAGCCACAAAAAGGCCCAAAAAAACAAAAAAATACATATTTTATATCTATAATATTGTCCAATAAAATATGATATGTAGCAAAATCAATATTTTCTTAAAACCTTACTATTATCTAATGGCTTAGAGCAGAACATAATATGATTAAAAGTAAGCTCTTAAAAGCAAGCCTATGCATGCTGTACACTAATATGTTAATGTGTTTCTTATGTTCTAGCCTCCAGAAATGCTGAAGCGGATGGTGCCTTACAACACATCCTTTAAATCAAACAACAAACGACAAGTAATCCATGGCATCACTATGTTTGCATCTCCCCAATACTCTTTAGTGAATTTCTCTTGTTCTTCTCTCTGCACCTTTATCTGTGCTCACACAGAATTTGTTCATGCTCCACTTAGGGACACCTCAGCCTTTATTTTCCATTGTCCCTTGTATTGTGGCCTCTCTACACTTTGAAATGCAATTTCATAGTGCTTTTAAAGGTTTTTTGGAGACAATAGAACTGTTGCATGGTCTTATTCTATATATTGATTTTGGTCACTGACAGAGATATGGAATTAGCAGTGGATTTGAGGGGTTGTCTGTATTTTATATGGGGTACAGGGCAGAGGAAAATGGAGAAGTTGTATTAATGTGTTGTTTAGTCTATTGCAATTTTCCGAGAAGCTACTTAACACCATACTTTCAGTGGCCGTACTTTTAAGTGTCAGAGGTCGCAAATAGATATGGTCTAAATGGGTTATTTTCCCTCCTACGTGTCTGCAGAAGAATATTTTTTTTTGATTAATATGTGTTTACTCAGTATGTTGCCATGACTTGCAGGATAAATGCAAAACCCTTGCTCTTCCTGTTCGCTTTTTCATAAACCGAATAAGCTGTTGTCTTTGCTAGGGCCTGATTAGAGATGATTTTTGCCCATTGCATTGGTTTCTGTGAATTATTCTTGTCATTATTTAATTAAGGTGTGAGGCTGTAAAAGCCACTTTGCTTTTGGTATTAATGACTGGATGGCTGTCTCCATGGTTCCGCTTCATTCAGTGCAGGATTAAAAACTTGGTTGTCAAAGGAAAGCTTACTGTTGCACTATACCTCCAACAGATGTTTATGGATAGTAGCTGTCTATTGACATATTGATTGATTCTAATACAATGCTTATTGATTATCTTACAGGTCTTTGAGAAGCACAGGGAAGATTTTGATCCCTACTCAATGGTATTTTCTTCCTGGTTTCTCAACATTATTGTGTCTGAAAATTGATGGTCAAAGTACAACTCTTAAAAAAAATGTTGTCAATGTCAGTTATCTTGCATTCTGTTTGTTATAGTGTAAGTATATAATTTAAACATAATTGCAAAGCCCTACTACAATGACAACATACATTACAGCCTTGAAAGTATAGCTTTGGTGGCAATTATTTTACAGACAGACATTTTTCTATCACCATTTGATCATTTGCTGACTACACAATATTCTGTTCTGTGCTGCTTTTGTGAAATGTCTTTTTATCCAAAGTTCTCCGCAGACCAGATAGCCGGACGAGACGTGAGACTACTGAGGATCAGAAAGGTACACGCTGTGTTATTCAGACTTCAGAGCAGATAAGACAAATGATTATTGAGCAAACTATACTTGACATTTCCAAATGTTCAAAGTCAATGTCCCTTGAAGATGACAGATGGTGCCAGTATTTTTTTTCTTTGTTTGGTTCCCAAGGCTGGACAGCTGGATGTGGCTCTGGAAGGAGGTGCAGACTCCCCTCTTGGGAAGTTGGTTGTGTCAGCCATCTATGAAGGCGGAGCTGCCGATAAACATGGTCAGTTGATGATGATGCTCATATAGAAACCATAAAGACAAATTATATAGACTTTTAGGCAGATTCTAGTTTTCCAATTGTAGGAAAAGCCCTTGACTAATGAATATAGTCCTGCTCTATTGTAACTGGCTTGATGTGCATGCATAAAGGTGTTTTACCACTGAAGCTTTCAGTGAATCAATTTCTTGATGAAATGTTCACAGTGTTTAACCCCGCTAATGTGTCCGTAGGTGGTATTGTTGCTGGTGATGAACTCATGGCTGTGAATGGGAAGATACTGATCGATGCCACATTGACTGAGGGTCAGAACTCTCTGGCTCGAGCCTGGAATAGTGGAGGGGTATGACTCAGTGACTACAATGACTACATTTCAAACCATTGCATGTTTTTATTGATAGATATTGCCTACAAAACTTATTGACGTATATGCACGCAATGATTAAAATTAAAATGTATTTCTTAGGAAAAATAAATCATGTGACTGTTGTTTACAGGACTGGATTGATGTTGTAATTGCAGTG